>JAJEKV010000131.1:0-600000 GCA_021234155.1 Isoetes taiwanensis
TCATAAGTATTTAGAATATGCTAGAACTTAAGAGAGATTTTAGGATGTCTACTCTTAAAGCCCCTCCATCATTTGTCTCTAGGTATACCATTCTTAAAACAAGTGTGCCTATTGGCACACATCACTGATGCCTTTTCCCGCATTATCCCAAGAGAAATTCCCCTCCTTCAAGGCCCCATTCTACAAGCTGCTTCTCTTCTTCTAGTGTGACGCCTTTGGGTTTGATCCCCCCCCCTTAACCTCACACTCACCGTATACCCAACGAGTTAATGTAGTTGCAGGAATGTCATAATGCATGAAGCCTTTCTGATGGACATGCCATCATCTATTGAATCTAATGCTTCTTGCATTGCCTCCATAGTCCAGGCCCCTCTCTTGGTGCATCTTATTCTTTTGTTGCCAAGAGTCGATGGGGGAACAGGAGTATGGATCAAGAATTTGACAGTTTTTTTTATTTTAGTAACGACCTTTGGATCAGAGGGTGAAGGTGCATCTATCTTTCAACCTCGAAGATGCATGGTCAAGTAATAGATGATGGACATGAAATAAGAGGATAACTGAAACAAGAGTATAATTGAAGTAGAATTGAAACAATCACAATAACTGAAGTAGATAAGATAGCATTTTGAAATAAGAGGGAAACTGAAGTAGAATTGAAACAATAATTGAAGAGTGAATAATCATTTAACTGCAGATGCAGATGCTCACTCGATTTCTGATTTCTGAAGGATGCTCATATCCATAAATAGACAAGCAAATCTATTCATATTCATATTCAAGAGTGAATTAGTGGAGGGAATTAATGGAGGGAATTAGAGAAACAGAAATAAGGGAGGGAAACACAAACCTGTGGTTTTGGATGAATCCAACACATCAATCCATGCTAAACATCCGTGGAGTTTCCCTTTATGCATGCAAGTCTTGAACTGAAAAAAGAAAAGGAAAAACAGTTAAATTTGCATGGTCAAAGCCTCTAAAAATGAAATGGAAATGCTAATACATAGCTTCTCAAGCATGTGGTTGCGAATCTATAGAAATTAGCAGCTTGGTTGGCGCCAAATTTCCCTCCAGAATACTCGAAATCCTCCTCCATCGATAAAGCAACCACTGCTCTGTTCATAGGCTTTTGTCAACCCTAAAAGATCCTCGATAAACCCTAAAGGGTTTCCACAATGTTCGTCCGTTCGAAACCCTAGCCCAATATTAGCATAATATCTATCCCCTCATGTGGGTGGGGGCATAGCGGGGCACCCTCCCTTAGTATCTGCATAAAAAAAATATCTAATGGAAACAAAATGGAGAATAAAAAATAGAAATCAAACATAATACGGGCACAAACCTAGGCATAGCTTTAAAAATCCAAGACCAGAGACAATCTACTTTGGCCAGTTTCCACAACCCAGGAACAGATGCAATCACACTGGACATAAACGAGCAATTAAGCATACAAGCTTCTTACCTGGCATGCCCAGCTTGATGTACTCGCCTTCAATCGGCAGATAGCAAGCTAATCCAAGCACATGGTAAACCCTGCAAAATCCTTTATAGATGTATGAAATTAGTTGTTGTGAATCCTTAGGATCACGTCCTAAGATAGAAATAGGCTATTTTATACAAAGCGCTAAGTTTAACCTAGTAATAGAAGCAGAATAGATCATTGTTGCCTAATGGATCCAAATAGGATAAGATTTTCTATAAAAGTCACTGCTCATCTACATAGGTTATCTGTTAATTGCTTGAAGAGTGTTTGATAGTTTCATATTTAACAAAAACCTTATTGTATCTTTACAGGACCCCATCAAAGAACATCATGCCAAAATTAAATGGTAAATTGTGCATGCTTTGCATAACTTAAGAACTTATGGTATATGTTCCACTGACATGCAATCATTTGCATCTAATTGCAAGAGTTATATGAGTTCGTTCCACGAAGTTAGAACTTTTTTGATACCACATCCAATGCTTAGACCGAGAAAATTAGATGCACAAGCTCCCAATCATCTATTTGGAGGGGCAGGAGGAATGTTCCACTTTCAAATAGCAGTAACAACTACCAGAAAGTGGTCCTCTTCTCTAAATTGTTAGGCCCCATCTAAATTTTCCATTATGTTGGTCATTTCCTCCATTTAGACAAGACTGTTATGATTCAAACGTCCGTTAGTTTCGTGCAGTTTTAGGATAATGGTTTTCACATTGAGCACCACTTGAAAGATGCAAGGTCAATATGCCAAAAAGGTCAATATTCAATAGCTCCAATGTGTGAGCTTGAAATGGTAGAAGTGATTGCATAGTATGCACATATCCTTGACTTTTAAGGGAACATCATGCTTGACACTTTTATGATTCTTGATCGGTGTGGAGTTGCACCAACACTTGATGCAATAGAATAGATGGTGATTAACTTCATCCTCAACAAGCCATGAACATGTAACTATTGTTGCAAGATGAAGAGACCTGTACAGGCTTCTACGATCATTTAGTAACAAAACAAGCATATAAGAATATGATGGCAGAACATGGTTATTGGAAGTATAAAGCAACAACAAAATGTAGCGATATATCGCTCATTTTTTTACTAACATAGCAGGTTCAACTTTGCACATAGTTAAGATCTGTAAAAAATATACGAGAAGAAATAACACACTTAGAGAAAAAAAATTGTACCCACAAATTTCTGGACATTCTAAAACATGTGTTATAATTGCCGTGATACTTGAACTGGATTTAATAAAATTGCATGTGAAAAGAGATGGCATCAAAATGGGGGCACATCACATGGTTTATTTGCTTTGCTTTCCTTTATGTATTCTTGTATTACAAATTTTCCCTTTTGATCGATCTTGTTGTGCCAATCCGTGCTCTTTTTTCGTAAACCGCCAGTCCCTTGAAATTCCTCGATTTTTTAGTGTGTTTATTTTAAGTAATTTTTTGGTTTTTAGCCCCTTGGCGGCGCCGCTTAGAGCACCGCCATTACAAGTAACCAGACCATTACCTAGCATCATAATCAAAGTCATAATTTTTTAACTGTTAAATCACAATCATAATAAACTGATAAACTCTTGAACTTGTTTTTTACATTGATTCAATCGATGAAAATTGCATTGCATGCAACATTACAAAATTACAATGCACTGCATCCAAAATTACAATGCCTCCAAAATTACTTTCAAAGGTAAACCTGTTTGGTAAATCTCTCAAAGTTTGTAACACAGTTTCTAACACAGTGATGCTCATCATTTTTTCTCATCAATTTGGCAGATTTAAAATGCCCTTTCCCTTGTCCAAGTATGGAACGAAAGCATTAGAATCTGGAACCTGAAGAAAAGTACAGCTATTGAATGTAGCACCAACAAAAGAATGGCCACCTGCAACAGCAATAAACCAAAATCAAACAACAAAATTTGAAGAACTAATAATAAACAATAAAAAGCAAAACTTACCAACATTTTTAACTTCAATACTCAGCGGAAAATAATTCTCAAGGTGCTTAATCGATTTCAGAAAGCTATCGAACATGTCATAATCAACTAAACCCTTATACTCAGGTTCCTTTTCAACTTCAGCAACCTGAAGCATATCTTTTTCTTCAACAATATCAGCATTTACATGATCAGTAGGCACAACGGCACTAGACAAGTTATTCACATGATCACTAGATGAACTAGCACGAATAGGACCTGCAACAATTTAACATTTTCAATAAACTCAAATTAAAGAAAAACTAGACTAAATTTACCTAGAGCAGTAGGCACAACGGCACTTGACAGGTTACTCACATGATCACTAGATGAACTAGCATGAATAGGACCTGCAATATGAATAGGACCTACATGATCAGTAGATGAATTAGATGACATCTTCAATAAACTCAAATTAAAGAAAAACTAGACCAAATTTACCTGGGGCAGGAATATCTGGAGCAGCACTATCTGGAGAAACCAAGCACTTAGAGGAATGCGAACCAAGCATTGAGTTTTCCTTCATTTTCATCATTTCAGTAAGCATATCCGAATATAACCTCAAACTGCCGTCATCATTATAGGGCTTGCTATTCACACTCATAGCAACATTGACTTGAATATCCTTGCTTCGATCATACCTGCAACAGTAATGCGCACATAATCAGTAAATAAAATAAAAAACAAGCAAGATTAAAGACGTTCACGTACTTTTCATAAGACTCTGTCTTTCGATGCCCTGTAACTAACTTCCCAATCTCTGAAGGAACCCCAGCCATTGACATACGCGTAACAGTCGACACGCGACCACTTTTATTGCAGATATCGACGTCAAGAAATGCATCCAATTCTTTTATCCACTTCGAAATACCCTTCTCACCAACTCTACCTTTACTAAACCAAGACTGAAACAATAAAAACAGATTAAAAAACAAATCAAAATCGAAAGACATAAACTTAAACTTACCCCAGGTTTATAGTTTGAAATTGGCTGCAGAAATAACGGCCTTGGAGCAGCGTTCTCTTTAAGAGGAAGATGCCGAATTTATTGCTTGTATGTAAGCAGAAATTCCTCCTCAAAGCTCCAAATGGCAGGTCTAAAGTGGCTTGGATCATAGCGCGTCACAGAAGTTCCCCGCTTTATCTCATGTATCTAGAACTTATGGCCTATCCCTTGGCCATTTACCGACTCAATGAGACCTTGTGGATAGTGGCGAGGAGTGAATGGATGTTAAAAGATTTTCATAAAGTTTGCCATTAAATTAGCAAAATCTAGAAGTCATTCATAAAAGAAATGACTTATCTGGTTAATAGCTGGAACAATTTTCGCAAAGCTAAGAATCTCCCGTATCTGTGGTATAGTAAAATTGCTCACTCCTATTGCCAGAACCTTGCCTTTCTCCACCAGTGCTTCCATAGCACGCCATGCCGACTTCAACTGAGAGGAGAGCTTCTTCAGCACCTTACATGGTGGATCTGTAGCATCCTCATTGGAAGAACTGATGGCCAGTGCAAAAGGTACAGATCCAAGTAAGAAAGCCCTAAATTCTTCAAGGACACATCTAAGGATTTTGCAACACTCTTTGGAGCATTGGTAGTGCACCAAAGCTTAGAGGTAACAAACACAGCTTCTCTAGTCAAGTTTGAAACACCCCCTAGGTGGTTACGCCAATGCTTCCCCTACTTCCGCCTCATTACCATATAAATGATCACAATCCAAATGCCTATACCCTACCTCAAGAGCAGTGCGATGACCTTCTTGCAAAACAACCCATCACCTTAGGTTCCTAACCCAACTGCTGGAATTTTAGCACCAATATTCAAAAGAAAAGAACTAGGAAATGCCATATCTTCTAAACATGAGCCAAACCAGCTTAATTCACAAAGATTTCATCAGAAATGTAATTTTGAAGAGATGCATTTGCTAGTTCGTGCCGGGTCGTGCTAAAAGAAGATGAAAGGGAAGAATCCAGATACCAGGCAACGACTTCGGTTTTGGGTCAGGGCGGTTTATATCTAATCAAATAACGAATAATTACACCAAACCCACATCTCACATTCATGAATTGCTTAAAAAATCAAGTTGGATCTCGCCCTTACACCATACTGATAGCCGAATGTCCATCCTTGCCCCGAATGTCCATCCTTGCCCTTTCTTGCCCTTGTCTCGAATGCCCATTCTTGCCCATTCTTGCCCTTGTCCCGAATAGAACGGCAGCATGATCCAAGCTTATTCATCAAATTCAAGCTTCTATCTGCCATGCCAGTTAACCGGTTAGACCATCCTCGATTTAGAACGCAAATGACCGCCAGTTTACAGGGTACAATCGGTTTGGAGCAGTTATCAACATATTTTGAGTATATTCCAGCATATACTCAGGATATGCCACAACCCCATACAAACGAGGATTTGCCCCCCTAGGGGCAACCCAAAAAAGACAATAAAAACAATGGGCGCCATGCAGCCGAACCTAAAAATAAAAAAAGAACGTGCAGTGCCTCAATAAATTGACGGAACCAAAAGCTTCAGCGTCCTCCTCCGTCACAGGGGAGAAAAGGGGAAAAGAATTGCCACGCCAGAGAGGAAAAAAAAATTGCCACGTCATCACCGAAATTTCAAGGGACTTGCAGTTCACGCCTTTGGTAACCCGGCCCGGATCTGGGGTTTCAGGCGATAAACCGGCGGGGAAAGTGGCCTTCCGCCTTCGGTTTCTACGGAACCCCTTGATCCAGCGGGTTACCTAGCACAAAATCATTTGCATCTTTTCATTGACCAATAATAGATTTCCTACAATGTGCTATGGAGTCCGGAAACTCTTTTTAGGAAAAGTGAAATCAGTTGAACTCGAAGTTCAAACAAAGAAGAACTTCAGCGATAATTATAAGTACTCTTCTCAGGCCAATTAAGATGGTTTGTCACTTTCATCATTTCCAGAAATAGTTCTTACTAGATACCTTTCCGGCTAGTTTTCTGGTTCACACCCCACCCTCCCCAGGCGTGGCAAAATGTCCAGCGTGGCTTCTTTTTTCGTTTCATATGATTTATGGGCGACAAAATCTCGAGCGGCAACGGTAGCGATAACGTTTACATTAAAATGCACCTGAGGTTAATGCAAACAGAGCCGATCAACTGCTCCACCTGCTCAATCGATCACTGCAATGGCTCCAGAGAAACCCAAAAACATCCTTTGCTCTTATTCTGTCTGGTTCTTTTGCTTTGCCCAGTTCATTCTTTCGATCAGAAATCTCACGGCATTTCTTCCTATCTCATTGCATTTGTGTATTCTGTTCAATGGCATTGGACTTCAGCAATTCCAATGCGAATATCAGTACCATGCAACAGTTGCTTGCAAGAACTGCTACCAAAGATCAGACAATTGCATTTTGCATCCACATTGGCATGCTGCCTGAGCGAAGAGATTGTGAAAAATGTGGAAAAACAATGAAACTAAGAGGAGACAACAGGGGAACGAAGGATGGAATGAAATGGAAGTGCAAAGGAAAAAGATGCAACTTTCAATGTTCGCTTCGTAGAGGTACTTGGTTCTCTAGATCTCATCTTACATTAGATAAAATGCTCTTAGTCATGTACTGTTGGGCAATGAAAATGCCTCAAGAATGCACCATGAATGAATGCGGTATTGCAAAGGAGGCTATTGTGAATTGGTTCAATTTTTGTCGAGATATTTGTTGCATCTCTATTCAACAACATAGTGAAGTAATAGGTAGTCCGGGAAAGATTGTGGAGATCGATGAGAGTAAATTTGGTAAGAGAAAATATAACAGAGGAAGAAGAGTAGAAGGGCAGTGGGTTTTTGGTGGAATAGAGAGGGATTCAGACAAGATGTTTATGGTGCCTGTTCCAGATAGAACAAAGGATACTCTGACAGATATAATTTTCCATTATATTGCGCCAGGTAGTATTATCTACAGTGATTGTTGGGCTGGGTACGATTCAGAATGGTTGTCTCAGTTGGAATATCAACATTATACTGTGAATCACTCCCAACACTTCAAAGATCCAATCACAGGAGTGCATACTAATAGAATAGAATCAACATGGGGAGCAGTAAAGAAATCGTTGCCACGCTATGGTACTGTTAAGGCTTTGTATGAATCTTACTTCTTTGAGTACATGTGGAGAAAACGATTTGTTAAAGTGAAGAATGAGGCATTCAATGTCTTATGCGATCATGTGAGAATGTATAACAGGGATGTTTTAAACGGCCCTGAGGAGGCCTAATTCAGAAAAAAACCGTGGTCCTGGGTTCATCCGTGTTTAATGGTTCCTGTTTTTCTGTAATTTGTATAACCTCCATGTGTTTATCTTAATGAACAGTGAAAAACTGATTCCTGGGTTCTTGTGTTCATCGGGTGTAAGGGTTGCTGTTTCTCTGTTCCAATTACGGTTGTATGGGCCTGAAAATGATCTGAACGAATGCTTCCTGTGTTTAAATCCTGGGTTCGAATGTTCCTGTTTTGTGTATTCTGTTCACTGTACAGTTGCCTTTTGAGATTTTCGTCGCCCGCGAAGCGCCCGCGAACGCAAAAAAGAAGCCACGCTGGACATTTTTGCCACGTCGGGGCTGTAAACCGAAAGTCTTCCACATTTCCTTCTTGCATTAGCTTTTCGAATCATTCTAGAAAACTAAGAAATTTGCAATGGGCATGATCTAAAATTAAAAGTTTTGCCACTATTCAGTCTAAGCTTCTTAAATTTGTCAGACCAAACCTTTGCCCCATATGCCATCCTGTATCTTATACATGCCATCCTACGGAATGATCTTCCAAGTAAACTGCTCTGAGATGAACCAGGCAACCTTAAAGCTGGTTAAAGGAAGCTCATGAATGCTTGATCATATATCCTTATTGTAATTGTGGGTTTCCTCATTCGTGGACAAACAATTGATGTCCAGATGCAATAACACTCTTCTCATTTTGCTCAAATTTGGAGCGCCGCTGTTACATTATCACGCACAATCCAACAGAGAATTGTTCCCCACAAAAAGACCCTCTGTTGGACCTATTCTCTGTGTGAATTATCTTTATGGGAGACTCTTGCCAGGATGGATGGTGCGATGAAAGGATAACTCCCTATTTAGACAGATCACCATAACTACAACTATCCTGATTCATGAGGATCATAGTTATCCTCGGCTGCCGTCAAGAGTACAATGGAACCAATGATGGAAGGAACACTAAAGGATTGCCCCCAACAGTTCTAATAAAGACACACCAAGCAACTGACTGTCCAGCCCCCATCTTAGTATTTTGCTTAAACTCAAAATATTGCAAAGAGATAGACTTGAGGAATTCTTTATTAGGATGGATATGAGTAAATTTGCTGTGCAATAATATCGGTAATCTATCTTCTAGAGCTGATGAACCATATAAGACAGCGTTACAGCTCTCCAATTAGCACCATTGATTTTACAATGGGAGATTTGTTGGGAGATTGACAAAATTCTGAAATTACTTGTCAAGTTGCCATATTCTGCACATAGAGAACTCAGGGAACTATCCATCACATATTTGACCAGCGCTAATAGAGTAAGAGTTTTGTACACCAAAAAGGCATAACTCCACTTCATAGATCACATTTGGCATATAGATTTTTTTCTTGAATATTCGTTATACCCTTTAAGAACATGATTTAAGAAGCAAAGACCATGCTAAAGCACCTGGAAGGAATGGCATTGTCTTCAGAAATTCTTCTGCATGGTCCAAACATCCTGCTCTGCTAAAAAGATCGATCATACAAACATAGTGCTGCAGAATTGGTGTGATATCATAATCATGGATCATTAACGTAAAATAATGGCACCCATCATCAAGGATGCACATGTGACTGCAAACATATAGAACAAGCACAAACGATGTAGAATTTGGCTTCACGCCCATCCTTTGCATTTGGCTAAACATAGTCAATGCCTGATTGCTATTTCCATGTTGAGCATATCCTGCAATCATTGCATTCCACGACACGGAATCTTGCTGAGGCATACTATTGAACACTTTCCTGGAATCTAATACACTTCCACATTTGGCATACATGTTTATAAGAGAACTGCCTATTACAATATCCACTTCATAGCCAGCCTTAATAATGGATTCATGAAGCCATTTCCCTTGCTCCAGAATTGCTATAGTCGCACAACTACTCAAAACACAGATAAAAGTTGCTTTATTTGGTTTGACACCCTCGTGTTGCATCTCAGCAAAAAGTTGAAGGGACTTCTTTGCATGTCCATGTTCTGCGTACCTTGAAATAATCACATTCCACATGATGACATCTCGTACAGGCATACTATCAAACACTCGACAAGCATTTTCCATGCTTCTATTTGCATACATGCCAATTATTGCACTACTAACATAGCAATCAATCTCTCTCTTGTCCTTCAAAATGCTAGAGTGCAAGTATTTCCCTTGCCCATGAGAAGCTATATCAGAAGAAGCAGCATATGCACTTAAAGCATTCACAAAAGTAGTATTATCTGGCTCTATTTCTTCTTCTTCTTCTTCTTGCATTTGATTGAAGAGCTTAAAAGCATGCTTGCTATTAAGAACATGCCCTGCAATTATAGTATTCCACGACACCGTATCCCTATTTAACATACTATCGAACAACTGCCAAGCATCCTTTGAGACCCCGCAACTCACATACATCTGAAGAAGAATATTGGACAAAATGACATTAGTATTATGTTCAGTTTTCAGAATATGAGCATGAATTACTTTTCCGTGCCCAATATTTGAATTAGTACAACATATGTTTAGGATAGCAATTAAGGTGTCCTCGTTGGCTTCTAAATTGCCTTCTTGCATGCTTTGATAGATGTGTAAAGCCTCTAGGACATTGCCATTTATGGCATATCCTGTAATGATGACGTTATAAGATACAACAGTGTATTCAAACATCCTATCAAAAATGTGCCTAGCATCCTTAACGCTTCCACATCTGCTGTACATATCGATTATTGAAGTTTCAAGGAGGACGTCTTCAAGCTTGGATGCTATAACTTCAGCATGAACACCTTTTCCCAGTGGAAATGTAGCTGGTATAGAGGCAACTGCACTTAGAACACTAATAAAAGTGACCTTGTCTGGTTCCACCTCTTCTTGTCGCATTGCTTTAAACAGCTTCACGGCCCCATTTGCATCACCAAGCCTATTATAACCAGAACTTATTATATTCCATGACACAGTATTTCGTGTTATAGTTCTATCAAATACTTCTTGAGCATAGTTTATGTTTCCACATTGGCAATACATGTCAATAAGTTTATTGTTAATAGAAGTATCATTTAATTGAACATGATTTATAAAAGCAGCATGAACTTGCTTTCCTTGTTGCCAATCTCCATTATCGCAGCATGCGCATATAAGATTGACAAAAGCCACCATATCTGGCACTATCCCTTCCATTTGCATTCTCAGAAACAACTTGAAGGCATCTTTCCCTCCCCAAGTGCCAACACATCCTGCAAACAATGCAGTCCATGTGAACACATTCCGTTTAGGCATCCTATCAAATATTTCCTTAGCTTTCTCCATGCTTCCGCAATTAACATACATATGAACAAATGCACTATCAAAGATGTCATCTTTGTAGGATCCAGCTTTTATTACTGTTGAATGTACATGTTTCCCCCTTTGAAGGTCTGGCGTATGAGATATAATACTAAGAAAAGTAGCTCTATTTGCTTTCATCTCTTCTTGTTGCATTTCCATGAAAAGTCTGAACTCCTCTTGCCAATGTCCTTGATGGCTATAACCTGCAACCATAGCATTCCAGGATATATTGTCTCTTTTAATCATACTAACAAAAACTGTGTGGGCATCATTGACACTTCCACATTTTACATACATATCAACAAGACTATTGCTCACAATTATACTGGACTCCCATTGGCATCCCAAAATTTGTGCATGCACTTGTTTACCAAGTTGAAGGAACGATAATTTGGCACAAGCACCCAAGGCATATATAAGAACAACTTTGTCTGGACGAACGCCACTTTCTTGCATTTCTATCAACAATTTTAAAGCCTCCCATGGATGATCCGATTGCAAATATCCTGCAATCACCATAGTCCATGTGAATACATTCCGAATCTGCATTGTGTCAAACAGTTGATGACTGCTCTCTATGTTGCCACATTCTACATACATGCTAATGAGAGTATTTGCTGTAGCCATGTTCAGGCCTAACACATTGCTGCTGATATGCATCGAATGAATGAGCTTTCCTACTGGTACTGCCATCACTTTTGTGCTATATTGAAACACATGAATATAAGCATCTGGTTGGCCTGGAAATGAAGTGCCTGCTAACCTGTTTGTCCATTTATTCCAAAATAGACATAAACTTCTTGATCTGCCGTCCTTTACAAGCATTCTTATAGTCTGAATCGTTCTTGCACCATACTGCTTCTTGTTAAAGACGTATGAACTTAAGTAGGCAGTTCCAGAAGCAGCTCTTTAGCTTGACCATTTTATGCATAAACCATGCATAACCTCTTGAATATGCCTGCTAAAATGCCACACATGTCTGACAGTGGATTCACGAGATGGGTAGTAGTATTTCTCATGTTCTTGAGAATAGACGTTGGTGTGTGTGTGTGTGTGTTTTTAATGAGTCTAAAGACATGATCATCATGGTAGAATGCCGATGCAAACCAGGAGCACTTTGGGCTAATCAATAAAGGAGGTACACATAATCGTTTGTGACGAAACAGCAGAACAACAGGAAAGATAACAAATTAAAGTTTTGAATTACATGCTTCATTCGCCATTCGAATAGAAGATTAAATCTGAAAACGTACCAATCCAAACTCTCAAACAATTGTGAAACCTATCAGGCAAGTCGTGTTATGTTGAAATCTTAGTATATTCCAACATTCTTTCCTTCTTCTTCCTAGGAATTTCCAAAAAGACCCCTGCAAATCACAATGGGATTTTATCGTTTGGAGTATACTTGACAGAAAGAAGACATTTTTAGCTGTGCGGGTTTTATGTTGCAGCAATAGATAGTCAATTGAGCAGTATGTCTATAGGAAGGAAGGAAGGAAGAAACTTTTAATGTCCACTGAACCCAATTGGGTTATGGGACCACAAGTACAAAACGGGACCGAAGTCCCTAACCAGAACAAGGGCCGAAGCCCACAGAACAAAACATAATCACCACGGCCCAATTAAAAACCACCTGGGAAAAAACTGTTGCCAGGATGATTACACATCCAAAAATCCATGCTGCTGCAAGAAGCAACAAGCATACCTCCAACAGACAAGCCTTCACCAAACGCCTCCGAGCCGTAACCTCTTCACAACTGTGTGCTGGAAAACAGACGCCCCCAACGCCAATCACCCAAACGCTCAGGGAAGGCGGCGCTCAGAAACCGCTTAGGGAAATCGCCCAGTGGAGGTGCCTCCTCACTAAAGCGCTCCACCGATCCAAGCATGCTCTCAGGCGTAAACGCTCAGGCACGCTTTCGCAAGCTCACAGGCGCCATCCATCACTGCACCTCCCAGGCGCCATCCATCACTGCGCCCAGACAACCCTGAAGGCGCCCAGACGCTCAGGCAGGCGGCCGGGCCGGCGCTCAGGCAGGCGCTGAGGAGGGGAGGCCCGCCCCCTTTGTCTAAGGTGCCAATGGCCAAATTGGGTTGTATAATGGTAAGCCCATTGGTCCAGCTTACCCTGTTTGCTCCCACACAAAGGGTAAGCTGGACCAAACAGCTCACACTTACGACATTTTAGGGACCTTGAAATTTCGGTTTTTTTAATCCAAAAGCCCTATGGATTTCTGCTAGACGATGATGAGCTGTGCCCCAGATGATGTTGCTGGAAATTGCCAGAAACGCCAAATTTCAAGTTTCCAAAAATTTTGTCGAAGAATTTTCAGAGCAGAGAAATTTAGCTCAAAATTTTCGGCAGCCGCCTGTTGACGTGGCAGCGCCACTCATGACCTGCCATATCGCCAGAAAATTTCTTCACGACAGTTTTTGCTCCTGAAAGATACTCCTTCCAACATCATAAGCGGGGAGCTGCACGATTTTTTTATTCCTAGCTACAAGGTTTGTTTAGCAGTACATTGGACTGTCGATGCATCCTCATGGCGTTCTATCCCAATGCATGCCCCCCAGCTAAACATAGCGCATTCCATCTTGGTTCTAGTTGGCTCCTGTGATCGATATGGGAGCGTTGCAGACACCACATCTTTCAGGGCATTTATTCATCTGCAGGTGAACCAGACCTGGGCAATCGTGGCATGCATTTTGATGCTGGAATTGCAGACTAAAGGCAGATCGACCAATCAAAAACGACGTCTCACAAAACTAAACTATAAATTGAAGAATAAAAGGCAAGATGGGAAAAAACCAGACCTGAGCAATTGTGCCATGCATCTTGACGCTGGAATTGCAGGCTAAAGGCAGATCAATTGATCAGCTATCAATATCTTAAGTGTGATGATTGGATCATCACTTGTACACCTTTGCTCAAACAAAGGCTTCAGAAGATGCAAAACCTACATCCAGAGCCCAAGAAATACATATCTTGCTTATTGCAATTTTAGAAGAGGAGGAAGATATCCTCATGGATGCCACGACGATGCATACAAAGAATCCACTTCTCCTCTGTGGTGTGCCCTCGGAAGTGGAAATCCAAGAATAAAAATCATAGGACAAGCTTGTACAATTTTTGGAAATTGATTAACTTTTTCCAGTGACCAGACCACAAAACCATAGGAAATCAGCTTAAAAAGAATTCTATTTTTTTTTTAGCCAAACCTAAAAATCCTAAATTAACAAGATTGATATATGATTAGTAATTTATTTTCTAGCATCTATGGAATAATTTGAGGTCTAAACTTAGCTAGGTGCCATTGTTTTAGAATGTTTCCACAAAGAAAATGACTAAACTAAATGGAAACATTTGAAAAAATGTATAGTAATCTTAGCTTAATGTTTTTTGTTGGCCACACCACAGAATTTTTTGGGATGAATTTTGGGTTAGTTTAGCTAAATGCTAGAAAGTGTGAGAAGAAAAATGTGTACAGTTTAGCTAAACCACAAAAAGTTGGGGATTAATCTCTGCAAGTTCAGTTAAAGCCATTACGGCTAATAAGAAATATGTGATTAGTAATTTATACCTTGGCCAGAGCATGTTGCACACACCCTGTATACCACATCCTACAGATCCATAGGGGCCGCCAACTGTCGCAATCTTTGCCATAACTATTCCCTAGGCACAGTGTCAAAAGCCTTGGCAAAGTCGATAAAGCAGCAATACAGGTCATGCCAGCGATCCCTGCTATCTTCCACTATAGTGTAAAAATATGATCAATGGTTGAGTGTCAGGGCTAGAATCGTGCCCGCATGAGAATCCGCACCTCTGCCGCCTTTGTCCACCTCGCCAAATGTCAGCAGTTTTGCAAATAGGGAACTAACCATGGTTGTTCGATAATTGGCCAGGCATTGCTTTGTACATGGGAACAACCCTACTAATAGTCCACTGGGGGGTGGGGGGATGGGAGAGGAGGCAAGGGAGCCTTCCTATAAGGCATGGTTGAACAATGCAGTTAGAATTGGCACTATGGCCGGCCCTACCCATTTCAGCAACTCTACCTGCATGCTGTCCAAGTCTGCTGCCTTTCCTTGGCAAGATGTTGTAAGCCCGACGTTAGCCTCTGAAATTTCTAGCGCTTGGCCTATTTGTGGGGGTATTGCTGCTCAAGCCTCAGGCATGTCAGTCGGTCAGTGGCCTGGCAAAAAGTGTCTAGGTGTAAGCCAAAAGGTCGACATCGTCAGCATTTATGAACTGGCTAGCGATTAGGAGTAGAAGTTGAGTCTTACCGCCTTCATTCTCCATAAACCAACTTTTCAACTACTCAAGATAAAGACTAAACAATACTACTGGTGGACCCTAATACTACTGTTGAATCGGCTTGATGATGCCAGCTGATCTGAGCATATTTCATACACCTTGTATACCACATCCTACAGATCCATAGGGGCCATTAGCTATCGCAATGTTTGCCATAGCTTTTCACTAGGCAGAGTGTCAAAAGCCTTAGCAAAGTCGATAAAGCAGCAATACAGGTCCTGCCAGTGCTATTTTCCACTAAAGTTCCTCGTGTAAAAATGTGATCAACTCTGTAAGCCTTGGACGACGTTGATCTGTGCAATTTCCAAAGCTTGGCCTATTTGTGGGGTATTGCTACTCAAACCTCCAGGAGTTGCTGCAAGTATTGCAACGATTGCTCAGAAATGATATTCCCTATAGGCTACATAGGCTTTCTTAGCACCCTTCGCCAGAAGAATCTCACTGCCGGATTAGCCAGTGTAAACTCTCGAACTACTGGTTAAGGGCGATAACTCATAATGACATGTCAAACTACAATTCCAACCTCCATCACATCCCAATCTGAATGGTCTCAACCGTGAACCACTAGCAAATCTATATCCACACCTCATGTAATGGCTTCGGGTTGTGCCACGGCCAGGATATGCCTTTAATGCAGCCACTTACAACATGATGAAAGTCAATCTTACAACCATATATCAAATCATTCCAGCAAAGAACAAACAGGGCCATGAAATTTTACCCCCCAAATGGCTCATTCTTTTGAACCGAAACTTGCAGTTGATCTCCGCATTATCTGCGCCTGATCTTCCCTCCCCTGCTAAGCGGGGAAAGCTTGCTTGGAAGCTGCTGGAAAGCATAAAATTTGACAAAATTTCATGCCCACTATTTTTTCGTATACAAGAATTTCCTGTAAGTTGCAATTCGGCCGTGGAAGGCATGCCAACGCTTGCAAGCGCGGAGACACGACTGACACTGCAGAATTGCAACTAACAATAAATTATTATTACGTGAAGTTCGGGGTACTTTTCATTCTGATGTGGCCAAATAAAAGGATGTTTTGGCCATTTTTCTTTTGTTTTCTTTCTCTGTGCCATAGCTTTGTGGCTATGGCATTCTGATGATGCCTAGCCGGAATCATGGCGTTGTGACAAATTAGACTAGTTTGCGATCATATTTGGTTCTCTATGAGTTTTAGGGATTGTTTTCGCACTGTTTTTTGTACGATTGGCTAGGCTTTTTATGATTACTGCCTGGGATGAAAGTGCTGAACCTTTTGAGGTTAGTTAGAGGTAGCGGTATCGGAGTTTCACGAGATTGTTGTGAAGTGATTTTTCGAAGGTTGGTGCAAGGTCGGCTCATTTTGCTTCAAAGTTTGGAGCAAGGTCGGCATATTTTTGCAAGATTTGTGAAATATTGTGAAGCAGTGAGTAAATCTCGTGTCTAGAGGTTGGATATGGCTACTTGTGAACTTCTGTTGGTGCAATTTACTCCATTTTTGCTAACTCTTCGTCATCTGCAAGTTTTAATTACTTTCTTTCATGGAAAAACATTTTCTTGTGCTCCAAGCGCTTACAATTTTGGATTCTATCGTTTCTTTCAAGGTATGTTAATTTTTTAATTTGCATGTTGCTATGCTAGTTTATTAAGTTTTTAATCTCATCCATTTTTGCATTGCTGGTTGTTCTTGGTTCATTTGGAGGTGGGAAACAGCTGCATGTGATGGTTACATGTTTCTTTTTTCATGCATTAATTTAAGTAGGATTAATCTTTCAAGATTAACTAGTTATGGCGTCTTCAAGATTTTAGAGAAGGAAGACATGGCGAGTTTTGAGCTTAGTGTGCAATAGAATCTCCCTGTTGATCAGCACAGAGTTGCGTTAAGGGATATTTCAAATGTACCTGTTGGTTTTGGAAAGGAAAATGCTGGTGAAGATGTGTCTGATGCTTCTAGGAAAGGGAAGCAAGTTTGTGAAACAACTAGCTTTGATACATTTGTTGCCAAAGAGTCTTCAAGCAGAGGCCTGTTAGATTTTGAGGCTGATTTGGTTTCCAAGTTGTTGATGAGGCTATAGATGCATACATGCATGAAACGTAATAGTCTGGAATGCTTAGTACAGTTGCGGTTCCTGCAAATCTGACAGTTCTTGAGAAAGGAGTTCGAGTTCCCTTTGTGGAAATTGATGAAGAACTTCAAAAAGAAGTGGATGTTGGGGATGCGCAGAAGTCTGCTGATAAGATAAAATGGGCTAGGAAAAGATTTGATATCTGGAGAAATCGTGTAGGGATTCCAAGTGATAAGAAAATTGGGGAGTTAGATCTTCTTAAGTTTGCTGGGTAGCTCGAAAAATTTATGCTGCAAGTGACGAAGTGCAAGGGACAATTCTATCCGAGTGAATCGTAAGATTTTTTTTATTTTCATTCTTAAGTTTTATTTTGATGCTTTCCTTTACATTTCCATCTCAGGGCGTGTTCAGAAAATTTGGAAGTATGAAACGAAGGCATCAAGAAATTATGATTGCAAATACTGGTTTACATCAGTATCTGTTTGATATAAGGGGGAATCTGATCTTTGAGAGAGCTCGCTTAGCTTGCGTGGCATTAATGCGTAGGTCTCGAAGAACTCCTGGAGTTTGTAAGAAGCGGAAGAAAGTCAATGAAATTGCACATGACGATGAGATTTGCTTTGATCATTGATATTGATCACCAAGTTACACATCCGAAAGGTTATCAAAGGAGGTAATTTCATAGTTTTTTTCCTTTTTGTGCCTGCTTAAATTTGTAATTCACTAAATTATGTTTATATACCAGGTTTCTCTATTATTGTGTGTCAAGGTTTGCTATATATGGTCAGAAGGAGTTGCATCTGTTGGTGATGTCAGATTTTCAGGTTGGGACAGGAAACAATATTGAGTATCTGGAGTATAATTAGCGCACAAGTAAAAAATATGATGCATACATGTCACATTATCGAGAAAAACAGTTCAGGTTGGGGTGTCAATGCTATGAGGCTGATATTGTTCTCATTTATAGGCAACTTTCAAGGCATCTTGTTGTTCTAAAGCCTAGTGCTGATCATGAGTTTCCGCTCAGTTTTTGCTTCATGCAGCCGATTGTTGATCATTGGGAAAATGTGTGGTATAATTCAGTGAACAAGGTCAGGTCAATGCATGAAAGTTAGCGGGCTGGATGAAATATATGTTGAAAACGGTTGGGATTGATGGAAAGTTTTTGGGCAAGTCTGGTCGCACTACTGGTATTTCTAGAATGGCGAGGGCTGGGGTTCCGCAGAGCATAGGCATGCGCATTACATGCCAAAGAACAGCTGAGGCATATAGCAGGTATTTCAATTATGTTTGTCTTTGATTTATATTTCGTTGATTCAATTTTTGACATTTATCTTTACATTTTAGGCATGACAGGACTGAGGAGGTACAAACCAAGTATGCAATGTCAGTTGTTAGCAATCCATTCGGACAGCGTACGATGTATGAAGATGTTTATTTTGGGGAATTGAACAGGCTAGATGAACAGGAGCGTGTTGGCAGTGTTGTAACGGATCATGTTGTATTACCTCCTGCCATTCAACAAGTGAACAAGGACCTTGGGGAGAAAGTAGATTCAGGTAGCCCTAGTTCTGCTATTGCTAATCTAGTAGACAGTGTGCACATTAATTCATCTGGTGAGCTAGTTTCTGATCTTCCTTCTGTTATTGAACTAGTTTCTGGTGTTCCTTCTGTGATCGAAGATGCTGATATCCAGTTGAACAATGATATTGATGCATTATCTCAGACTAATCCTGTTGTCAGAAAAACTATGGGCATGGAAGCTAATGTTGGTAGTATTACAGGTGGATCATTCCAAAACTGCAATATTCTGATGCCATTTGTTTCTCAAGAGTAGTTTGAATGAGATAATAGTGAACATGATGAGGAATAGGAAGAACTCTTGAATGAGAAGCTTCTTTTTAAACTCTGTAATGTGATTCAATGAAACTCAGTAATTGTGATGCAGTAATCTATTGTATCGAGTAATTTTGAATGTTTTGATCTCGTTGTCCCTAAAATATCAATGAAATTGTATTTTGAATGTTTTGATCTTGGTTTATATGTTACTAACATATAAAGAATGCAACTAGAAAAGTAAGAATGCAGATTAAAAAACTGAAAATGCAAGTAGACATAGAATGCAACAGTGCATCCCCATTACCGCAGAACCCAGTTCTGGGAGCTTTGCCATGTAAGCAAAGCAAAGGCATTTACATGGACACCATTCCCATTACAGTTCAGTGCTCCTAAACCTGAAATCAGAACAAGAAACAAATCATAATCGATCTCTTCACTAGAAGACAAATCAAATCTAGCAAGAAGACAAACCCAGCTCTGAATTCAGCAATTCGGAAGTCCTCTCGCACTTCTGAGTTTTTTGAAGTTGCCTTTGCCACGAAGGACGAAACAAGGCTGGAGAAGAGATAGTGCGGCCAATTTTTTTTTGTCGCTACTTGCCACGAATCAAAGGCAAGGCTAGGTAACAGACTAATGGGGATGCACCCTTAGAGTGAGAATGCAAATAGACTTAGAATGCAACTGAACAATTTCGGGAAAGAACATTGCGCACACGTGTCACTCTAGGATTGAAGGAAATGTTAGAATGGGTATCCGAACTTTACATCAGGAAAATGTCATGGCCAAAAAATGTCTGGTTGAAATTTCCTGGCGACCGCTAAGCTCGCGGGCGACGCCACTCACAGCTCCACCGCTCTCAGGCCACCCCCTCAACTGGGGCCGCCAAGAAATTTTAACCAGAAAATCTGTATGGTCACCAGAATTACCTCTTCCTATACCTCCGAGCTACAAGGCTTGGAACTTGATTGTGGGTGAACATCACCTAGGAGAGTGCAACATCCACCTCTACAATGCGGAGTATTGCTAATGGATGGGACGTTGGCCTCCAATTCCATGGGTAGAAAGTGTAGTCCCTGGCTTCTTTAAGAGGAGGAGCTTGGCCTGTACTTCTTGGATACGTGTTTTCCGTATAATGACATACAGTTCTTGTGAACAACACAGCGGAAAGACCTTTGTCAAGGTACAACTTTGTAATACGCTTTGTAAATCATTTACGTCGAGATATAAGTTATTTATTTGAATGATGCATCCTTAGTGCAATCTGCAGTGGAGCAGCACATGCATGCACATGGCATTGTTAGCAGTTGCTCAGAACTATGACTTTCTTGCTTTCAAAATGTGCATTGCAAAGTCAGCTCGTCCTTGAATGCCATTGAGATGCAAAGTCAAGCAGACTATTCTAAAAGCCACATATTGAGTGTATTTTTAGGTGCAGGCAGGCAAACTGAAAGATATGTGTTAAAACCAAAATGATTATGCAACGTGCTTTAAATTTGATGATTCCTTTTGTTCTCAGATTGGTTATTTCTGTAGGACAATGACTGATTTATTTTGTTGCTATGATATTTCAACGTTGATTATGCAAGATTGTAAAGAAGATTATTTGCATTTGAGATGGGATGTTAGAGGAGAGGGGAGAGGATTGACCTTGGCATGAGGAGACCAAATACAACCAAAGGAACGGCAAATATGTTGATTAATTGATCCTGGGATGGATCTGGGAACCTGGTATTAGCATGCTCGTCAGTTGTTGTCTATTGCTGGAACATAGAAACCTGCAAAATCGTCTTCTTCCAGTCTAGTTCCAACATCCATAACAAAGCTATCAGCAAAAATTCCACAAAAGGCTTCTTTACTTACATTTAGTGGGCAGCCTGATGAAGAATAATTTCTGGACCTAGCCGTCATCTTGAACTGTATGAATTCTGAACATGTTCAAACTATATCAACCTTTGCAAATCGACTGATATGGGAGAACAGCAAGCTTGGCTCTTATCTCTGAACTCCCAAGTTCTTGTCATCCTCACAGCATCATCCCATCTGCCCACTACTGCATACATGTTTGAGAGTGTCACAAATGGACCAGGATTCCAGGGTTCCAATTCGGCAATATATGGTATTGTATACTCTGCTAGTTCAATATGACTATATGTAGAACAGGCACTAAGAAAAGAGGTCCATATCATGGCATTTGATTCAAATGGCATTGCATCAATAAGCTCTATAGCCTCATGCAAGTAACCTGCACGACCAAAAAGATCAACCACAGACGCATAATGTTGTAATGATGGGGTGATATTGTGAGCTTCACTCATTAGGTGAAACAAGAAACAGCCATCATCTGCCAAGCATGCATGGCTGCACCCACACAAAAGCGCACTGAAAGTAAAATTAGTGGCTTTCATCCCCTCTTTTTGCATATGCTGAAACACTCTTAATGCCTTATCCAGATCACCATGCTGGGCATAGCCTGAAACCAAAGCATCCCATGTTACTGTATTGCGTAATAACATTCTATCCAATATTTGACAAGCATCTTCTAAACATCCGCACTTCGCATACATGTCAACCAAAGTACTGCACACAAAAACTTCCATCTCACAACCAGTCACCAGAACACTAGCATGTGCCTGTTTCCCTTGTTCTAAACAAGAGAAGGTGGCGCATGCACTTAACATGGTGGAAAAAGTAACCTTGTCAGCCTTCACGCCCTCCTCATGTAGGCATCTAAAAAGTTTTACTACGACATTCACATTTCCGGACAGGGCATATCCAGAAATAATGGTACTCCATGCCACCACATTCCTTTTTAAAATTAAGTCGAACACTTCGCATGCATAGGATATGCACTGGCATTTTGTATACATATCAACAATTGTATTAGCAACAAAACAATCAGAATCCCATCCGGACTTAATAATGCTTGCATGAACCATTTTCCCTTGCCCAAAACAACCTAAGTCAGCACATGCACATAAAATACTGTTAAGGCTAACCTTATCAGGATTCAACCCTTCGAGATGCATTTTGTGAAAAATATTTAGTGCTGCCCGTCCATCTCCACTGCAAATATATCCTGAAATTAGTGCACTCCACGACACTACATCTCGTCCATAGATCCCATTGAATACCCGATGGGCATCTAACAAGTTTCCACATTTGGCATACATGTCAACAAGTGTATTACTGATACTTAATATATTTGATAACGGTCCAGATTGCAACACGAACGCATGGATTTGTTTCCCAAGCTCCAGCGCTGAAACATCACCAGCAAGGATACTAACAAACGTGGAGATATCAGGTTCTATGCGTTCCTCTTTCATTTTCTGGAAAAGATTAAATGACTCCTTAAAGTCTCCTTCTCGTGAATATGCTGCAATCATGGTATTCCACACAACAGAATCTCTTGCATGCATTGCATCAAAAACATTGCGTGCCTGTGATGTGCTTCCAGATTTAGCATAAATGTCCAGCAGCTTACTGCCTACAATAACATCAGACCCATATCCTGCTTCCTGGATTTCATTGTGAAGTTGCTTTCCATGTTCTAGATACTGGGCATTTGCACTGCAGACAGCGAGAATGCTCAGAAATGTGGCTCTGTTTGGTTTCATACCCTCTTGCTTCATTTGTCTAAAAAACTTAAAAATCTGCTCACCATCACCATAATGAGCATATCCTGAAATGATCCCATTCCAACAAACAATGTCCCATGAAGGCATGCTCAGAAATATCCAACATGCATCAAATATCCCCCCAGATTTAGAATACATATCCACCAGAGCACTAGCAACAAATTTATCCGACACACATCCAGCTTTTAAGATATCTGCATGAACTTGCTTTCCATTATGGTGAGATGAGATACTCGTACATGCGCTTAAGACTGTGACAAACATGGCATTATCAGGCTTAATAGTTTCATGCTTCATGTGAAAATATAGTTTTATTGCCTCATAACTATTCCCATGCCGCTCGTAGCCTGCAATTAATAACGTCCATGTAAACACATTCCTTATTGGCATATTTTCAAACACTTTGAATGCATCATCTATGCTTGAAATCTTGCAGTACATAGTGATTAGCAAGTTAGCCAGGAACACATTTGAATGTGCTATGTTCTTTATAAGTCTAGCATGGAGCTTCTTTCCTTCATTAAAGGCCTTAATGCTGATGCAGCCCTGCAACACATAGACACAACTGTCAAGGTCCAGATGACTCTGAATTTTATCAAAAATACTGAGTGCCTCCTTTACATGCCCCTCTTTAGAAAGTTCTTTTAGATCCCAACCTGAAGTAAACGAATCTATCAGCCTTCCCTGTGTTTCATCTTTGGTACTTCCAGACGGATTACTAAAAAGTAAAGGCATGTGCTGCGGCTCACTATATCTGCATTACATAAACGAGATGTCTTATTATCTATTTACATTCTTATCCTAAAAGAAAATTTCAAGAGAATCTACCTGTGCTTTGGACTGCCTTTCTGTAAGCTGTGCACAGTATTTGCTTCATTGGCTGTAAAAGAAGAGAACAGGACCTCTAATGATAAGACTTTTTTCTCGACCATTGGCACTTTAATTCTGCCTTTTAGATAACATAATAAATCCCCTCTGCACCTGAAATAGCCTGCATAACCATCCATGAGCATAGCATATTAGACCACAAGCTGAAGACACCAGCGGAGGATTCAAATCAAGTCATGAAGAGTCCTTGTCTGGTTTATCCTGGCTTATTTTATAGTCATGTAGAAGATTGATGACTGAGACATGCATATAATGCAAAAGGAAACAGGAAGAACCAAACCATGGATGCAAAAGTAAGCAAAAAAAGATTAACCATGGAAGTGATAGCTCGTAGTTCGCTGCCCCCCCATGGCTATGTAATGACTTAGACGCCGGGATGCTTCATGACCGATCACTTCGATCAGGTTTTTTGAATATTCAAGGGAAGATTTTTGGCATTTGGAGTTGGACTGCTGTGAAAATGGGATTTTTCCCATACAATACGACCTTGATAAGTTGCCCGAAGGCAACCCTTGCATTAGTCGGTTGATTGGGTATAATCCGGTGTATATTCTAAATGAAAGGCCACGATTGTAGGAAAAGTTTATTTTTTTGGAGGGAGTAGCTTCAATAAGGGTGGCTTTTCCGTCTTCAAGTAAAGACTTTTCACCCAAAAATGGAGGTGGAGGCCTCGGTTGGTGTCGGAGGCCAGTTTTGAATGTTCCAATCCTGCAGGGGACACCCAAAAATTTTAGTGTGATCAATCTGTTTTTCTCTCTTCGGCAGTTGCTCTTGCCGCTCTTTCCCTCTCTCGTACCCCCTCTCGTATCAAATTCATATACGGAGGGGAGGGCCCTGAAGATTACATGTGGCCAGCCCTAATGATCTTGAAACTTCGGTAGGAAATTTTGAGATGGCCTGGTGGGCCACGAGCAGCGGCGGCGCCACCGCGAGTGTGCCACCAGGTCTGCTCAAAATTTCCTACCGAAATTTCATGGTCCTTGAAATTCTCCAACGAAATTTTAAGAACCTTGAAATTTTAGCCCGTTCTTGCTGCTGCTGCCAGATTCAGGCCAAAAAAAACTCTGATTCAGTCAGATTCAAACATTGAAGAGCAAAAAAAGATGAAAAACAAGCAAGAAACTCCACATATGGCTGTGGTTCTATCTTATTCCATGTTTCTTTCTTACAAACTCTGTTGCAGCCAGGCCGAAAACAAGCATTGAAGAAAAACAAGCACTGAAGAAAAAAGTCGTCGGTTGTTGTGTCTATGCCGCCAGTTCCTGTACCAGCCATCTTGTCTGCAAGCTAATCTTGGCTTTAAGATCACTATGTACCCATGGTTATTGTATGCAAGGTTTGGAAGTCGAATGTCTTTTATATTGACCGGGTTCGTATCACTTCTACTATTTGACCACTTGGAAAAGTAAACCACAAGAACCTTGCTAAGTTAACTCACATACCAGTACTTTGACAAAAAGAGTTGAGTGCATCTGTATATTAACAAGGGTATAAGATAAACGGTCCACATTAACAAATTCCTAATGATGTAAGGAGAGCATCAAGTCCTTCCATCTCCATGTTGGGCAATCTAATCGTCAAGTTGGTCAATGTACAAATCGGATAATGCTGGAGAGCATGGGCATCCTCAATGACCCTCAAAGCAATTTGGAGCATCAAAAACATAGACACTTCAGAATTGAGAATGGGAGTTAGATATTCCAAATTTGTAATGAGAAAATCTCGTGGAATCGTCACTTCATTCTTGCTCCACAGCTAAGATGATTGCAAGTCTCTTTTAAAGGTGTGCATATATCATTGTTTATACATTCGGATACAGCCATGGACTTTAACCATACAATTCAACACTATAAAACAACATTGGGGTATGGTAGGGAAGGGTGCTTATCGACTTTAACCATACAATTCAACACTATAAAACAACATTGGGGTATGGTAGGGAAGGGTGCTTATCGCAAGGGTCTATACTTTATTTGAATAGGCTAACTTTTATCCCTTATTTGAATATATATGTTTTTCAATTATGAGATGCATATTGTGTCAAATACATTTGGTTTATGGTTAGAGAAGGGCATATTTTGTAAGAGTCCATACTTTAATAAAATAGGTCTAACTTCTAATCCCCTATTTGACATAGCATAACAAATACTAGAAATTACGAACTCTACTATGAAGGCTTTAAACCAAGTTATTTAGATCCAATAGCCACAATCAAATTAAATGCATACTAAAGTAAGCTCTCAAATATGATGCTTGAGAATATTGAGGAATTGACACTTCTGGCCTCTGTGAGGGTTAGGGTTTGACTACGACACTCTTTTGGCTATAACCCTCATAAACGGTGTCCATTTTGGGTGTGCTTGGGCTCCTTAGAAAGCTTGTGACATCTTTCTTCCATTGATATAAGATTTGGTGCCAACTCAATTGACTTGGTGCAGAGAAAGGATCCGACAATTCTAGCCCTTTTTGTGCTAGGGTTTGACTGCAACACTCTTTTTGTCTATAACTCTTTCAAAAGGTGTTAGTTTTAGATGTGCTTGGGCTTTTTAGAAAGCTTTGAGAGAGGGATTCCCAGTGGTATCAATTTTTTCCAAGAAATTTGTCAAATTGCAGGTGGATTCTGGTCTGATCATTTCAACCTTTTTTGGTGGAGATGACATGATCCAGTTGTAGCCATTCAAAACGTACCACGGATAATCCAGACATGTCAAACAAAATGATGATAAGGATTCTGTGATGGTTTCTCATGGATGGATGCGTTGGATGTTCATAGCCTGGCTTGTGAAGGTTCACCTATAGCTGCTAATATTACTCATGAATTAGGCTCTGATGGCAAAGAACTTAATTCCTTAACAACATTACCACATATTTAGTCCTCTTTTAGTGGCATGTCTATGGATACTAGAGCTTCAGGTGTCTCTTCTTCTCGCCTTCTTGTCCACTCCCCTTTTCTTCTATTGTAGGTTCGATTGCGGTGACACTGCTTGCCGTTACGGCCACGTGTTTTGTGTTGTGGGTGGTGGAGGTTCAATTGCACAAGGAGCAATGGTTCCCATACATGTTAGAGCTTCTGCGGGTGGAGTTGGGGACTCGACACCTCTAACACATGTTGAAGATCTTTCAGGACAAGTAGTGTCTCATGCAATGGTTGGTAGGAACTCTGGATCATCAGCACCTCGAACACGAGTTGGAGGTCATGTAACACCTTCTATACCAGATGCTCTTCCAATGCATGTTGGAAGTTCTTCGGACCACCTTGTTCATCTTGCACATATTGGAGCTGCTTCTGGGTAAATGCAACCTCTAATGCATGTTGGAGGCACTTCAAGACAAGATCACATATTCAAGAAAAGTGGGACCTATTCATTACTTTGATACTTGAATGTTCTAACATATGGCTCTACTGTCATGTTTTATTTAGAAAAAATGGAGCAAAATATGACAACACATCATCAAATATGAAGATTAACTTAAAAAAAAAAAAAAACGCTCATAACAGTAAAAAACAATCCTTTGAAAGTGAGAATGACACATGCTATTGCATTAATATGACATGAAATTACATTGACACCTTTCAATGATTACATAATTTAAGGTGGTCTCGTACAATTTTAACTATATATTCTGGAATTTGTTGAAGGCACTTCATTGTCACAGCAGACTTTTTAGGTCTCCAAGCATGAATGACTGACAAAACATCCAACCATTGTTGTTCATCTTGTGGATTACATTTCCACCTTTTGGTCCAACATTCATGGTACTGGGCTTGAATTGTTTTCGCACCCTGACATAATGGCTTCCACCACTGAACATGTACATGTAAGCCTTTTGTAATCCCATCGGGGTGTTGTTTTGGATCTGTTAATGCTACGCCCAACCAAAAAGTTGTCTCATTTGCATTCTCAGGCCTCACTATAAGAAACATTCCTTATGAAATATTCCTTAGGTCGACCACTAGCAGGGCCATAATAATGCTCTGCTTCTTCTTCGTCCTCTAAGTTGTTTGCTTCTTCGTGTATTTCTTGAACATTTGGTTTTGCAGAATTCCATTGGGAACGAAGCCGAAACCCCTCATGTAGCACATGGTATCTCATAAGGCTTTGTTGAAGTGCTTTTAGATAGATAGATAGATAGATAGATAGATAGATAGATAGATAGATAGATAGATAGATAGATAGATAGATAGATAGATAGATAGATAGATAGATAGATAGATAGATAGATAGATAGATAGTAGTTTTTAACATCACGCCACTAGGCAGCATCCAACTGGACATGTGACCACACACCACACTACGGAGCTTGACTCTGAGAACTCCAAATGCTTTTTTAGAATGGCAGGGGCAAGACTAACAGAAAATAATATCTCAACAATCAGAGATAATAATCAGAATATATTGGATGATCAAGATGAGATCAAGACATTTATAAGAAATAGCTTTCAGAAGCAATTCATAGAGGATCCTAGGCCAGTGACATTTCAAGAGGGGATTTCTCAATGGATGAACAAGGTGGATTAGTCGACCAAAGTAATACAAGAAGATAATCAGGCCCTGATGCAGTATTTTGGCGACGCCGAGATATATAAAGCCTTGTGCTCTTTGGCCTCAGGTAAATCTCCTGGACCTGATAGCTTCCCTCCTAAATTTTATATATAGAATTTTGGGACCTCTTAAGGCCTGACTTTGTGAAGGCGGTGCGAGGGGCCTGGTCTTCCTCTACACTACACCCTACCCTGGCTGCTGGGTTCATAACTCTCATTCCAAAAATACTTAGACCCTTGTCGCTTCGTGAATGGAGGCCTATACAAGGTCATCATGAAAGGCGTTGCCAATCGTGTAAAGCCTATTCTCAATAGAGTCATTAGTAGAGAGCAGTCAGTTTTCCTTCCAGTTAGGTACATTCTTGACAACTATATTGCAGCAAGGGAAGGTTTATATTGGTGCAGAACTTCGAAGCAGAATGCTTCGAAGTTTCGTAGAAGGCTTATGACTCCCTTAGATGGGAAGGTTTGCAAGAGGTCATGAAATATATGGGATTCCAAACTGAATTCATTGCTCTTTTGTGTCCTTCCATGCATGCTCTCTTAGATACTCCTAGTGGTGGGCTTTATCGCCAGACCTCTTAGCACCTCCATGTGTTGCATCTGTTCATCCTCTTACACAAAGATGATGGGTCTTAGTAGGTGCTACCTCTATTGAAGCACGGTATGAAGGCGATCACCCCTTGTCATGGCTGACGTTCCAAGAAAAATTCTTACTCTCATGTTGGGATGTAACTGTATGTCAGAAGGTAGCATAAAACTCACTCATAGTGGAAGTTAATGTCATGGGAAGGGTCTTGTGGTGTTGTCACGAGGTTATTCACAAAGGCAAGTACTTTGTCCATTCTATATATCGTATTCTTAGCTCCACGGTCTCTCCCATTATCAAATCGATCGCAATTACAGATCTTGAAACTCAGGTGGTCTTGTACATGGCAGTAGGTGTGAGCCAGCTTTTAATGGTTGCGACTTTGGAATTGGCAGTAGGTGTGAGTAAGCTCCCAATGGATGATACTTTGAAATTGAAAGGTATTGGTAGTAGATATGTATAAGCTCTACATAAGTGATACTTTGAAATTGTGTGGACATGAGTCAGCTTGTGATGCTTTGGAATTGTCGATAGATGTGAGTCAACTTCTAATGGGTGTGACTTTGGAACAGGTTGTATGTTTGAGTAAGCTCCCAATGGATGATACTTTAGGATTGATAGGTGTTAAGGTCTACATGGGTAATATTTTGAAATTGTAGTAGGTATGAGTCAGCTCCTCATGTGTGATATTTTCAAATTGGTGTGAGTCAACTTTTCATGAATGATACTTTAAAAATTGGCAGTAAGTGACAGTAAGCTCCTCATAAATTGACAAATGAATGTTTGATGTAGATGTGAGTCAGCTTCTAATGGGTGAGACTTTGGAATTGATAGTAGGTGTGAGTAAGCTCCCAATGGGTGATACTCTGGAATTGGTAGTAGGCATGAGCAAGCTTCCAATGGATAATACTTTGCAATTGGTAGTATGTGTTGGAAGTAGATGTGAATGACCAAGGCGAGGGCTCAGCTGAGGTTGAGTAAGCTCCTAACGAGTGATACTTTGGAATTGTGTTAGTACATGGGTTGGCCTGCTTTTGTCCAGACCGAGATGAGGCCTCGGCCTTTAAGAAGGGATAATCTCACATTTGATACTTTTACGGGTAGATGGGAGTACAATAGTGCCAAAGATGATCAAATCGAGGGCTTCAGCTGATGCCAAGGCAGAGCCGAGGAATGGTTTAAAAGAAGAGGGCCCGACCATCAGGGTAGTTCCTTTTTCTAGTTATTACATAATAAGAAAATAGTGTCCGTATGTAAGTGATTTTATTTTCCACGACCCATCAACGACGAATAGAACACCACGTGGCACGATCTTGGACCTCCATTGTTCTCCCTCCAACTTAGTGGAGGGCTTTGAAAACTCCTATGTTGTGTGGGGGATTCGAATCTTGGTCTGTGCAGGCCAAACCCCCCATACTTACCATTAGGCCAAGCATTGATTTGTTAAAAAAATATAGAAATTTAAAAATAGTTTGAAATGATTTAGATGCTCATGGGTAAGCACCTCAATCTAAAAATAGAAAGTTTTTTTGAAACATTGCAAAGAGCCAAAATAGAACGTTCTAGACTGTTCCAGGTCCTCAGAGGGAAGCACTTCAGTTTAAAAATATAAAGTTTTTTAAAACTTCTCAAATAGGAAAAATAAAATGTTCTGGAATGTTCTAGATACTCATGGGTAAGCAGTTTAGTCTAAAAATAGAAAGTTTTTTTGAAGCTTCACAAAAACTGAAAATGAGTAGCAGTGGGTACAATGCAAGAGGGGCAATGCATGGCAAAAAGTAACAACCGACAATATGGAGGACCGTAATGCAAAAAGGAAAATATTGTTAGGATATGCACTGCAACAGGCACAGTCATTCGTAATAAGCTGCATAAATGTGCAGGATCGGGAAACTTCACGAGGCAGGACAAATACGAGAATAGCACAGTAGATTATATCATTGCAAATAAAGAAGCAGTGGATAACATTTTAACATTGGAGTCGGGGGGTGGCCAACAGGAACACGAGAGAGCCATAGAGCTAAACATCTAAAGATATGATAAACTAGCAAGGAATGCATGACAAAAATGCAGGGGAGACAATAAACAATATAATTTCAAATTTAAGGAAAGCCAATCTATAAAGTTTTTCCTTAGATTCCAGGATGAGATTCACAGGAGAAATTGGGAAGAACAAAATCCGAAAGAGAATGGCACAGATTGAATGAAATATAAGCCACAACAATGTTTGGAATATATAAAAAGAAAAGGAGGGAACAAGCACTTAGGACCTCAGTATGGTATGATGATGAAGAACAAAGGAGGAAAACTAGATATCTGAGAGGGACAAAGAAGAAAAACTAGATATCTAAGAGGGACAGATCAATATCAAGAAGAACATTAGAAATACATTAAAAGTCAAAATTAAAGAAAAATAGAAATATGAGACAACATCAATGGGATGTGGCTAACCATCTAAAAAAAACGCCTAAAATGGTTCTGGTTGGAATGAAAGGCAGGAAACTGGGAGGAGAATTTGGCAAAGCTGAGAACAAAGACGAGGATGGCATTGATTAAATACAATAGCTAGAAAGGATGTACAAGATAGGGGCAGAACCAATAATAATTCCGAAAGAAAAGCACACGCATTTTTTCACAAACAAAAGATGGCATGGGCCTTACAAAAAATAGCAAATAATAAAGCACCAGATCCCTATAGATTAATGGTTGAAATGCTAAAACGTGTGGAACCAGTGATAGTCATGGAAACCTTCAATTAGATAGTGCATACAGAAATGCCCAAGAAATGGCAATATATCAAGATGATACTGCTGCACAAAGGGAGAGTAAAAATGCACCGAGCAACTATAGAATCATAATGGCCAGCGCAATCTTTGCCAAGGGGTTTGGAAATGTTCAAGACATTTGATCTCTCTCCATCGTCCCAGGAGTAGCTAGTGCTGTTCCAGTACCACATTTTTGTCTCTTCTTTATTCTTGTATTTCCTTCCCTCTCAATTCTTAATAGCACTTTAACTCTTTAATCCCCATCCATACCATACACCGCTTCTGTAGCCCCTTGCTCAGACCCCCATTTGGAGGGAGACATTCCCCAGCCCCAGCCCTAGCCCCAGCCCACGCCCACCTGGGAGAACTAGGGGGAGGGGCCGCCGCGAAAACGGCCCCGGTCAGATAACAAAGACATGGGAGAAACCTCTTCCATGAGGAGGGAAGCCCGGGCGAAGGCCCAATCTATGAGATTGACTCGGGAGATGAATGAAGGCTGCTCAAGCCCCAAGCAGCAATGCATCGAGGGCCATGAAACAGTGGAGGAATAGATCGAGGGTAACGAGAATCCGGATTGCGGGACTGGCGGCAAAAGAAAGATCCTCGGCATCCCACATGCTCAAAAGACGGTTGGCGGCGTAAAGGCAAATCGGATTCAAATGGAGACCCGCGTGCGGCAGTTAGAAGACGGGCTCCGCTTGGCCCACTTTGAGCGGCAACAGGATAAACAGGGCCTTGCTGACTTGCGAGCTCGCGTGGATTCCCTCCTCACCACCATAGAGACTATGGCATGCGACAAAACCGGGTGTTGAGCGGGATCACGATGGCAACTATTTCCGCCTCAAGTCCCGGTTTAGGGTATGCCACCGTGATCTGAAACGCCCGAGCCATCGTCCGAAGCCAGCCCCGAACCGAAACCTTGCGGTGGGGCTCCCGGACACAAGATCGGGGAGATATAGGAGCTCAGAGCAACCATTGCCCAGCAAGGCAAGGTCCTCCATGCTGAGGTCCATGAAGACCTATGGCACTGCACAAATGAGTTGGCCAAGCAGCAGAGATTCCAATAGGAGCTAGGCTCCTCGACTCCGAGCGGCAGAGGTCGCCAATAGGGGCGTTTCCAAGCGCCGCATGCCCCACAACCCACGTCGCCCGGACATGCGGACAAATACCACCGCTCCATCTACTTCACACCACACACGCCCTCGGTGGAGAGCAGCCCACACCCTCCACCCAGCGAAACGTCACTGCTTTGGGGCGGCTAATGTTGCCCCCCGACTCGGTGTCGGCCGAAAGCAGAGCGTAGGCGTCATAATGTGGTGGTGCGTGGACTCTCGGAGGAGGCAGGAGAGGATCTCACCAAGTGCATCCAGGATGAGATCCTATCTCGAATGGCATTCCGGACCTACGGTGCGCGTTGCTTTCTGAGAACCCGCGTTGGGACTCAGCGCCACGGATCGCCGCCCGTTGTCACCTTCACCGTGGCGGACATGCGAAGTACATGAGGCCATCCTGCGTCAGAGTAGGCAACTGAAGGGGACTGCCATGTACATCGACCAGGATCTCACCCCGATGCAATAGGAGTTCAGCGGGCAAAGAATGGCCCGGTCGTCGGACGCCCGTCGTAGGGTGCCGCAGTTTGGTCCGGGGGCAAGCTTCGCATTTTCAGGCCGGCGCCTGCTGAGGTCGGCGATGCAATGCGTCAAGCCGCCGCCACTACGCTCACGGGCATCGCTGCCAAGTACCCTATTGCACCTCTGCTCCCCACCGCCCGATCATTGCTCGGCGCCGCTGACACCCCCCCCCGCAACGGGCAGATCATCGAGCGTCCACATCGAATGCCAACAAATAGGAACTGTGCCTCCGGATGGTGTCTTGGAACTGTCGGGGCTTCCCCTGGCAGAAAGGGGAGAGTCTCAACTCTATTGCACCAGATATGGATCTCATTTTCCTCATGAAAACATGGGGAGCATGCAGTGGCCTGATTGCTGCCGAACCTCCCAAATTCTCTGCATTTCTCGGTGTTCAATGAGTGCCTGCAGGCAAAAGCGAGGGCATGGCGGGGTTGCCTGCTACTACGGTGCAACCTTGAGGCACTCAGTCTCGTTGCACAAAAGCAAAACGGTATGCGGTCGCTACTTGTGGATCTTGGCGTGCGGCATGGCGGTGGCGGCACTCTCCTCATAGCAGCATGATACTTTCCACATGCCGAGCAACTTTTAACACTCATTCGGATGTGGATCGATTGGAACCCTATGTCGATCTATATGATGACATACAGCAGCACAAACAGTTGGGCATGGTTATGTTGCTTGGCGACTTTAATGCACGCATTGTGACCCGGCGAGGTTCCAAAATTTGAGCCTGGCGGGAGGGCGTCTTCTTGTTGAACCCCGCTAGAGGTGGCTTGATCAAAGGTGTCGGGCGATAGCCATATTTTCACGCTATGGCGTGCGCTTGTTGTTCTTTGGGTAGTATCTTTCACCCGTTATTTGTAATGGGTTGGCACAATGGCCGTCTTCTAGCTACTGCACTTGTAGACAGGAGAACTAAGGGGCCGGCTCCAGTGTAGTGGATTATCTGTTGGTTGAGGAACGGGATCTGCACCTAGTTACTTATTTTTCCATCGGAACAGACACCCTGGACGAGGAAGTGGACTTGGACCACCGGCCCCTGTTCATGCATCTCCATTGGGAGGCTCCCGCATCTACACGCCTCAACACACCGTGCCCATTTGCGCTGGATTACGGCCGTCTGGGGGACCTATGCCCACCGCTTGAGCATGATTTGGCCCGGGGCTTTGCAACTCCCCCCATACTTCAAGAGCAATGCTTTCACCGACTCACACCGCTCGACAAATACCGAAAGATGCTTTGGGAGAGGCCACTCACGGCAAACCTCGGGCACTACCACCTTCCCCCGCAACAGATGGTTTGATGATGAGTGTCGGGAGCTCAAACGCACACTCCGGCAAGTCACTGATCCCACCTCCCACCCACAGGCCGTCAGTCAATACCGCTCCTTTCTCAAGAACAAGAAGGCCAGATACCTTGCAGAGCATCAGCAACAGATGTTTGGTCTCCTGGATCGGCACCCCAGGACATTGTAGAGAAGAGTCTTGAGCCAAAAACCTATTCTATTCTATTATATTGTTCTGCCCCTCTAGTTGTTTTTTTTTTTTGTCTGCCCTCTGGTTTTCGCTCCTAATGGTGTCCAGTCTCCATGTACCCATCTCATGGACTCTTTTCTTTCTTATATTTCGTTTCCGATTTGTGTTTGTGCCTGTTGCGCTAACCTTTGCTCCTATATCCAACTTCATATGTTCCTTGGTACCCAACTTCTGTGTTTCTTGGTTCTCGACACCCGTTTATTCTAATTATTTTTTATCCTTTCGCATGTTGGGAGTGTCCTTGTATTTGTGGGTTCCGAACCCTTCTCATACATCTTGTCATCCTCACTCCCGCCTGGATGCCTCCCTGATTGAGTTCCCTTGCTTTTTCCAGCTCCTTATGCGGTCCCTGCTTTTGCATGGCATCAGGGCTTCCTATACTTCCATTCAATTTCTTAGCCTGAAACCTGCACATAATACCCTTTCTTTTGATGCCATGTCCCATAAGGTCAAGTTGATGTGTCTCAAGTTCATGTGTCTCATCTTGCCTCTCCAGGTTCCTGCCCGTATTGCTTTGACTATGCTCCTGTGTTCTTTGAACATACCCTCCAGTATCTACAACAATTCAAAAAGTGTCTTCATTAGGCTTTTCAGTAACCCTTATTAGCCTAGCGTCATGCTTAATCATATTATATTCCTCAAATTCAGTGCGGTGGGATTTTATCCTATCAAAAGTCTGTCATATATCCAGATCAATCTACTTCTTTGCTAAGGTTATGAACCTTTCTATTATTTCTACTTTCTCCTTATCGACATCTTCCATTCTCCATTGTATCTCCTCACGGGTTTTCTCCATCATTTATACTTTGTCAGCCATCTTCTCATGCGCTTTCTTGTTTTGATCTACTGTGGTTGACAATGCATTGAGTGTGTCCATCTTAGGCACCCTTGACTCTAGTCATACTTTGCATTGGTCCAGGAAGTCCTTCAGATCCTGTTTGTTAGTTACTAAATCTTGTTTGCTTGACTGACCGGGTTGGAGTGACCTGCCATTTATATGTGCTTGAGCTTTTTCACCTTCTTGCTTTCGTTGCCTTTCTGTTGTGAATATCCCCTTTATCAGATCTACAAGTGGTTGTATCTGTTCTCATAATAATGGTTACCTTGCTTAGATTTAAATTTGAAATTGGATTCCCATAATTGTGGGCTATCCTTTCTAGTTCCACCGCCAATCTGATCATCATTAATACTTATACAATGGTTGATCTAGTAATCCTTACAATCTGCTATGCATTGATTCTGATTTATTTTTTTTTCTTTTTTAAATATATCCAATTCTGCCCATTTTTTACAGATGCATGTCTATTATGCAATAATCCTTATATGGGTACCTCTCTGTAGATAGTGTATGGAAGCTCCATTTCAATTATTGAAGAGGGGGTATATAGCTAGAGGGATAATCTGCTTATCCTAGTGTCTGAGAAGGGGATGATCCTCTCTCTTCCAAACCTTTCCTTCTTCTTTATTCAATGATATCCTTATTTTAGATTCATTCGTGTTATTCATGGTGGATCCAATTTTATAGCGGAAGAAGCACCAATTAGTGGGTCATGCCCTTGCTATCTTAGTGTACGGCCAGAGCCACATTGTCTCTTATCTTTGCTTCTCCATTTATTTTTTATCAGTCCCTCCATTCTAGTATGTATCCACAATACCTATGTTCTTTGGAGGGGGAGGGGGGGATTAGGGATTAGCATGTGCGGGATGAGGTAGCAGCTTGGTGGGCTAAACCCTTGCTATCCCCGGTGTATGGTAAGAGGTAAAAAACCTCGTTACCTCGTACCTTTGCCTCTCCTCCTATGTCCATCTGACCTCCTTTTAATTGGACGATATCATCCATTATATGCCTCTATTTAATGGTGATTTTTGTGTGAAAAGATGTTGTCCAACATGCAATTCCAATACTTGTATATTAGTACATCGTCGCAATTCCAAGAGACATAGCCCCACTGTCCCTTATCTTTGCTTCTTCATCAACTTTTTATCAGTCTGTCCATTCTAATATGTATCTGTAATACATGTGTTCTGGAGCACGTGGATGATGAGGCACTAGTTGGTGGGTTAATCCCTCACTATCCTGGTGTATGATCGAATGTACAGACAATCTTCACATATATATTATGGATCCTTTTTGTCCAATTCAGGATTGAATGAAACTATTGAATTACTAGGAGTACTTGAGCCATGCGATGCTTTGGTGCATCGGCTTCTAGTGGTTGCTCTTTAGTTATTCTTTTCCATGACATAAGTGAACAAGACCATAAATTCTAGAATCAAAAGTGTCAGATAGCAGAACAGATATGGAGATAGAGAGATCGAGAAAGTCAGGAACAGAAACAAAAGCAAAGGCGATAAGCCATGAACAGGATGAGGAAACAAAATTAGTGTGATCAGGAGGCAAGATCAATTAAATCAACGACAAACATTGTGAAATCACAATATTCCAAGCCGAATCCAACAATTTTCGAAGGCACTCGCGATTTGTATTCCACCCAACTGATTCGATACATTGGCTTGCTTTGACCTTTATAATCTAGCCTTCCCCCCTCCCTCTCTAAGTCGTGCCACATTTATAATATTCCAAGACGAATCCAACAATTTTCAAGGCACTCATGATTTGTATTCCATCCAACCGATTCGATACATTGGCTTTGCTTTGATCTTTATAATCTAGCCCCCCCCCCCCCTCTGAGTCTCAAATCATAGTCTTAAATCATACCTTAATTTATATCTACCAAACTTCTACTCTCATTCTTTCATTCTACCACGTGTCGAAGGTCATCCACTTTTTATTTAACTTAATGTTCTATCATGTTCTACCCTATTTCTTTGTTTCCTAAATTAACACTATTACTTATTTATAGTATATATCTCCTCATCATCTGACTAGGATAGTATATTTTAATTACTTTATAATACAGACATTTTGCAACTTCCAATTGTCATTTCCGAATTTCAAATCTTCAATCTTCCTAAATATTCATTGGATCGAAAATTAGCTTTTTTCCAATACATTTCATGTTCCTAAATGACCAAATAGCATCTTTTTGTATGTTTGCTCATGGGAATCGTGAGATAATTTTCGGCATGTAACCTTTAAAACAAAAGATATTCTATACTTTAATGTACCCATCTCTATTTCTCAATTCTTTAAACAATTTTATCTACTGATGATCGCATCGGCATATCGGAACTTGAATCAGAATTTAACTAGGGCTCTACTTCTAGTAGTTCGTCTATCAATGAAGTAGTGAAGATGAAACATGTAAATCAATGATATTTGGACTAACCTGATCATCACATTGTACAGTTACCTGATTTGCATCCGTCAACCATGGTTCTCAATCTGTCAATAAAGCATTCAGTTATAGCAAGACTTATGTCTCTTCCAAGAAGAACTATGGCAATAACATTCCAGAGATGTGTGTGCTGAATTTTAAGCAGATCCTTGGTTAATGTTTCAAAGGAAAAGAAGATGTAATGCGCTTTCAAATGAAATTTTTTGGATGAGATTACTTAGATCTCATCATATAAAAAACATGTGAGCAAACATATTAATGTATATGTATTGTAATCAGTTGCAGTCCAATCTTCAATCCAAGAAAGAGCACCTTGAATATAATATATATTAGCAAACTTTTGAGAAGCTTAAACCAAGCTTTATTAAAAGGTTTCAAGAAATAGTACCATATGCACCGTTATGCAAGCAATCAGCAACATGAGGTCTGATTCTTATGATGTGTACAAAGATTGCAAATGCCAATGCAATATATGTGGACCAGGTTTAACATGCAATGCCGAAGATAATATTTTCAAATCTACAAGTGAGTATTGGAGGAATGTGGTATGTTCCGAAGCAAATGAATGGCACAAATATGCATGCAAGATGCAGACTGCAAGAAATGTGGCTTCGAGAGGTAAGTGATTAACATCTTTCATTTTAAGTTTAAGAAACTAATATTTCGATATCCAATATGCATAATCTCTTTTTCACCCTTGTGCTCGACTTTCTGCAGGAGCTATGAGATTGAAGGTAACACAATAGATCTTGATACCATGGCTGGTATGCTGTTGGGAACTTGGTGTTCTAAGAAACTTCAATTGCATAGATGGACGGCCCTGCCTGGCAGCCTTATCACTACTGATAGACTACAAAGAAGGGGTCAAAATGTGGCAAATGTCCCTTAGGCTGCTCTTGCTTGGAGGATGTGAATCATCTTTATTTCTATTTGATTATGCGCCCTTTTGACTCTAGGCTCTCCCTTTAATTAGTATTATAGAGACGGAGTTGGAGTGGCCTCATATAGCTCATGTTGATTGCCCAAAGATGAGTGACTCTCTTATCACCATTGCTCTCTGGGCGATCTGGTGCATGAGATGTTCAGTAGCATTGGATGGCCAAGGTTTTTTCTTAAGCAAGATTCAGAATCTTTTTACATATGAGGTGGCTACAATGGCTCTAACACATAGGAAAAAGTTGGATAGCAAATATGACAGGGCATTTGATAAGCTTGGATGCTATCAAGGCCAGTTTTTTTTTTTTTTTTTTGGGTGCCACTAGTACAGCCAAGGTGGTGCGACCTGATAGTTACCTTTGTCATCTAGTTTTCCATGTCACCCTCGTGGTAGACGTTCAAATGCCATTATAATTCTTTCCATTTTAAATGGCCTTGTATAATTTCTGTTACTTATAATAAAATCAAAATATCTTGCCTTCAAGACTTTCTGTAGGATGCTTAAGTGTTCTGAGAGACAATTAAGTCTTTAGAACACCCAGTGCATTGAATTTTTTTGGATAAGGTTAGTGTTGAGGTTGTTTCAGAAGTCTCATTTGATGTATATTAATCTGAGATATTACTATGAGCAAATGATATAAAGTAAAGTCACAAGGTTGGCCTACAAGACTACACCTCTTTTGAACTTTAGGAACATGCAAGACAAAGAATGACCTTATTTATGCCACACAACTACAAGACTCATTGGCAAGCCAGACAATTTAGGCATTGTCTGGAAACCTTGGAGAAGACAAAATAGTTTCTTAATTGACCTCAAAAAAAAAAAAAAATATGGTTTTAAAATAAGACCATACAGTGGCACACTGATCATGTATCTATTTTATTGGGAAAAGAACTCTCATGACACTGAGTATGTCCAAGATTGCCTCGAAGTATGTTGATTGGTTGGAGGCAAATGATATCCAATATTCCAAGCATTACATATAGTCAGATGGTTGTCCATCTCAATTTAAGTCCTCAAGACCATTTTATATCTTGGCTACGTGGCACAATAAATATGGGAAGGAGATTATTTGGATTCTTTTTGACAGCTCACAAGGAAAATATGAGCATAATGGCGAAGGAACAGTGGTAGAAATATTTCTCAAAGAAGCAACTGAACGATAATGGAAGAAAATTGCAGTGTACTGCAGATGTGGTTCGACTTTTAAATGAATTCCTTATCAACAGCTCATTTGATTCTGATATCCATTGGCAATCTATTGAGAGAGGTCAAAGTACTTCACGCAAAGCATTTAGTGTACTCTTAGAAGTTCTTTTGTATGCTATTTTATATGGTTGATGCTCATTTAATAGTTGTTGCTCATATTCATGTACAGATGTAACATTATAAATGTCATTTCTTTTCTTCTTAATGGAATAGTTACATATGTGCACAACATTTCAGCAAAAGGAGGTTGCGAGATAGGGGAGTTGGTTCAAAAAATACCCAGTTACATGAAATTCTTGAAGATGAAGTTGAGTCTGAAGATGATGGGACAGATAGTGAAGATGCTGATCATGAATGATTAGTTCCAGTATAGAAGTAAAGAATAATTTTGCAATAAATGCAAAAGAACGTAATAGTGAGAGTGTAAATTTTTATGTTTTGAAATGTATTAACACAAAGATTATATTATTAGATGATTATGGAGAAGGTTGGAGCAATGTTTTCGAAATTGATGAGTGATACTTTTTGGATACTATTATAAATAAATAGGTGGTTTAAAATTCCAACCTCTTTATGACAAGCCATTGGCTACCAAGTACAACAACCTTGTCATGTTTAGGAATGACATGATTTTGGGTAGAACAATTTGTGTAGCATAGATGAGCAGACATGCCATCAAATAATGGGTACCTTCCTGCAAGTTATTGACAATTCTTTATGAAAATAATGATTAATAGTTGCTTTATCTCTTGCTTGTGGCAGTACGGATTAAACCTGGTTATAGAACTATGGTTATTCAAATATAAGTTCACAGTCAGTTGGAGTGATAAAAAAAATATACTGATAACAGTTGTTCTAGAGTGAAAACTGTGATAGGCGATGATGGGCACTGGGGAGCTCTATTGTCAGTATTGTTCGTATAATTTATGATAACTTTTGCATTTGATCTCTGTTTTTCATTTCTTTAGCTTTTTGGAGAGCTTATTCAAAGAGCTTTCTAGATATGTATGAATTGCTTTAGATTGGTGTCAAATTTGAGGATAAAATTGACTTGATTCATTTCGGCTGCCATCAATCATGCCGCCAAAGAAGGATGCAATGGGGGTCTTCAGTTAGCGAGGATTTGGCATGCCTTTGGTGATGTTGGATGCTCCTTCTATTTCTACTGCTTTGAGTGCTTTACCTATCTTTTCAAAGACTACAATACCTAAATCCACTATAGGCCCTGAAGTAAGGAATGTAAATTCTTATCTCTTGGGTGTGAGTGCTTTGCCAGTTCTGCACGATGGGGATTTTCTGCCCCTTCAAGGGTCTGGTTGCATGCCTTTATTTGTGAGTGTACCTACTTCTACTCCTATTGTGTCACAAACCCAAGCTATTGCTACTGCTTGGAAGTCTTATGATTCTGTTTCTAAAGTTGCATACCAGAGATTTAATGATTGGATTTACAAAGATGTGGCCAATGAATCCAGAAAGGCTTGGGTGTCAGCTGCTTTGTAGATGCTAGTTGAGAGGAATAAGGAGAAATTGATTAGATGCAGCTTCAGCATCAATTACCTTCAGATAATGTGTTCTATCAGTGTGCCTGTCAAAATTTAGTTCAAACTTCTGGTATTCCAGTAGTCGAGGTGGATCATGTCAGGTGTGCTGAAAATGTATTATGTTCTTTTTTTTTTTTTTTTTTTTTTGAAGAACTGTGTCATCAATATATTAAAAGAATGGTAATGTTACAAAGCAAGTGAGGAGGAAGGAGAACTGCCCCAAAGAGACAGCGATACCTCGACACTCCTATTATGTTCTGTTTTTGGCTATTTTATTGGGGGCTATTTAGATTTTGCATGCTTATGTTTGCTAGGACGTCTTCTGCTTCCTGCTTTTTTAGTCAATTAAGTTATTATCTTATAACTTTATTTTGAGAATAGTGATGCAATGGACATATTAGTATCTAGGGAAATTGACCCACGTGGCAGCATCTATCTTCTATATCGGTATTATTCTCCTTGTTTTACACCTGTGATAGTTAGTGCTCTCAAGAAGCCATGTTGGTTCTCTTTATTTAACCTTCCTCTAGATTTGATGGCACATCAGTTTTTGGTATCAATTGCTAACGGACTCGGGCCGCATATTTCTCACTCCATTATGAATAGTCCCATAATTTGTATATGTATGCCAGTAGATGCTTCATTGCCAGATTGTATTGTGGTGAGAAGTGACCCTTAGTACAAGAAGAAGGACCTCAAATTGTTGAATGGCCCAGAATTGTCTCTCTTATTTCCTGATAACTTTTATTTCTTTTCGACATGGTCCTTATAATCAGTATTGGCATTCCATGTGGACTGCGATGAAAAGCACGAGTTACTGGTTTACTTGTTGCTATTGTTGATTTGTTAGTTAACTAAGTTATCTGCTCTATTTGTGCATGTCACTGTGCCTCCTTTTACGAGATATCAACAAGCAGTATAATATGTATCAAGAAGGCATAGTAATTCCAACTTCGCATGATGTTCATTCTGTTTTCTTTGATGTCATTGTTTTGTTAATGTGGTATTAGAGCAGCATGATTGCTGTGGACGCATTATTGGACAAGAATAATAACAGATTTAGGGTGATGAAAAAAATAGAAAAGTTGAACCATAGAATGCCTTTTACTAGTTTATCAAAGTAAAAGATAAGCTTGCAGAGAAGAGGCTTTGGCACATAATCTCAGGGAATGAGCCACGACTAGTTCAAGCTCGCCGACGTGTTCCCAGATAGTAAAAGATTCTCAAGGAGATGCAAAAGTAGAGCAATCAGAGATAATTGCTCATGACAAGCAATCCCTTTTGAAATGGTTACAGAAAGATTGGGAAGCAATAAATCAAATGATGAGGTACTTAGAAGATAACTTCATTGCATAGGTGGAGGCTGCTGAAAGTGCAAAGGATGCATGGGGTTATTTATCCAGAAAATATAGACAGAAGCACTTCTCACAGCAAGCAAATTTGTACTCAGTAATTTTTACCACAAAGCTGAGGAATACAACTCAAAGACAAAGGTTGTTGCCCTTTAATTGCAAGGCATGAAGAAGGGTCTAGATCTAAGCATGAGTCAAGGCAGAAGAAATCCCATGCGCAAGATCATAAGGCCACCAAGCACCCAGTAGATGTTCTAAATCTGAGGAGTCATATGGGAGCTCTAGTAATGACTTCTTGATTTCAGCCTCTAGAGCCTTTGTGCCAGAGAAAACATCTAGGAATGGGCATTGCATGCATGGCATTCTTAAGTTTGCATTTGTCATCCTATCTCTAATTTTTGAGAAAGTGAGAAACCTCTTTGCAAAGTGGACAGACACGTATCAAAATGCATGGGAAAATGAGGATGAAGCAGTTGCTTTTATAGCAGAACTCTCTCACAGGAAGTGGTACCTTGATTCTAGAGCAAGAGACCATATGACCAGGCATAGGCACTTGTTTCATAATCTGCAGAGAGAGACACAAGGAAGAAAAGTGAAGATTGGGAAGTGGAAACTATCTATCCAAGGCTTTGGGATAATCAGTCTTCCATCTGGGAACACATGCTTGGAAAACACTCTATATGTGCCTGACTTGGAGATCAATCTTTTGTCTGTGTCTAAATTGGATGATGCAAGTATGACTGGAAACCTTGGCAATCGTATGTGTTTAATAAAAGAATATTAGCAGCATGTTCATAGCTAAAAGAACATGGGAAGGCAGTTTGTATTGCCTTAGATGGTGCAAGGAGAGATCCACTACTCTGCAAGCAGACGGTTCTAATCACATCAAACTCTCGCATGAAAGGCTTGGCCATGCAAACTACCAAGCTCTTCAAAGAATGGATGACAAGAAGCATGTTCGAGATCTGCCAAAAATCAAAATTCCAAGTGGTGTATGTGAAGGTTGTGTTCTAGGAAAGCTAGCCCGCAGACCTTACATTAAGGCAACAAGCAAACGAGCAGATCAAGTACTAGAATTGGTACATATGGACTTATGGGGACTAACAAGCCATAACTCCATTGGGGGCTCAAGATATTTCTTATTGCTTATTGATGATTATTCTAGGAAGAATTGGGTCTATTTCTTAATGTATAAGTCAGTTTTGAACACTTTAAGATGTGGAAGTTGCTAGTTGAAAATTATATTGACCACAGGGTTAAGATCATTAGAACAGAACAGGAAGGTGAATTCATGGGTTCAATTTTTCAAGAGCCCCTGATGATGGCTCCTGTGATTCTGACCATGATTCAAACTCTCCAGATGACCTTTTAGAATGCAACTTGGACATCCCGCCTGAACCAGAATCTGAAAATGAAAGTATTGAGGCATAGACTCAGCCCATGTCGTTGAGATGATCTTCTCGGGACTAAAAAACCTACTGAAGAAATGATAGATTACTTGTCTAGACGTAATGTAAAGGGATCTGCCTACATAGCCGTGCATAGTTCTGGCTCAATTGATGAACCATTGAATACTCTGCTGCTATAAATAATCCGTTGAAAACACATTGGCTTCAAGCTATGACAGAAGAATATGAATCGCTTATGAGCAATCACATATGGAATCTCTGTGATCCTCCTCCTGGTTGGAAAATTGTTTCCTTCAAATACAAAATTCAGAAAGTCACGAATGGGCTTCTGTTTCCAACTGCAAGGGGGAGTAGTGAGTTGGTTCAATCGCATACAGAAAGCTATAGCTGTGAATACCTGTGAGTCCGAATATATTGGTGCTTCGATCGGCTCCTGAAATTGACTCGAGCCGCCAGTGGGGTTCGCCCAGGCAAACCCGTAAAATTCGCCCAGGCGAACCCGTCACATTCGCCCAGGCGAACCCGCAATTGACGTGGCGGGGGCCGTCAAGCCCGCGTGGCGCCTCCTACTGGGTTCGCCCAGGCGAACCCTGAACCACGGTCAGTACAGCGGGCCCCGCCAGAATGTTGAACTGTTCGATTAAGAAATTTTTGCGTATTGAGTTTTGGTTTGGAAGCAGAATTTGCTCATGTAATGCTGCGATGGAGATGCCGTTCTGACACAAAAATGTGACCATATGGCTTGCCACGGCAATGGTTTTTATTGCAAGTTTGATAGTGACTTATGTTTCGGCATGGCAAGAAACGGATTCATCGACTCCATAAATGCATCTTTCCTTCAATTCAAGGTCGTCATCTCTATCTGCTTTAAAATCACAGCTTAAAGATGTTCAAGAACAACCAATTTCTATGCTGTTGGTCCCTTCTATAGCTCCTCTGTTGAATTCTCGTTCTCAAGAATTAACAAAACAAGTATTTGCTCCTAGTTCTCATGTTCAAGAATCCATCCAGAGAGCAGATTTCGCATTTACTCCTTTCAAGAATCGATCCAAAGAACAGATTTGGCATTTGCTCCTAATTCTCATTTTCAAGAATCTATCCAACGAGCAGATTTAGCATTTTCTCCTAATTCTCGCCTTCAAAACTCTATACAGCAAAAAGATTTGGCATCTGCCCCGCGCTTTACTTGCACCAGAGCTTCGAAGCATTCCCCGCATTCCCTTCCTTCCTTTCCTTACCCCGCCTTCCTTATACGCTCCGCCATTAAAAGGGGCCCACCCTTGGTATCGGTTCGAAATTCGCCTGGCTTAACCGGTAGGAGGCCCACGCAGTTTGATGGCCCCACCCACCAGCCCACATCAATTGCGGGTTCGGCCTCGGCGACGCGGCGTGGTTCCGCCCGGACGAATTTGGGTTTGCTTGGGAGAACCCGGCTGGTGGCGACGAAATAATTTTAGGAGCCAATAAAGTGGGCGCGAATATATGGCTATGTGTGTAGCTGCCAAAGAAATTGGTTAAGGTGACTTCTAAAAGATATCGGATTTGAACAGAAAGATCCAACCAGGATATTCATGATAATTGATTAGCAGTGAACTTGGTTAAGAATCCATCGAATTTTCCAAAAGCTAAAAGTATACATGTGCAGTCTCACTTCAATAGGAAGAACGTGGAAGAAGGCAAAATTATATCAAAACTCAGTATATGACAGCTGATATGCTAACAAAACCTTTGGCCAGAAAAGGGTTTTGTGAATGACTGTTTGAAATGGATGTGGCAAAACTAGTTTAGTACTCTTAAGTAAGTTTCTCTTCTGTTTGTTCAATCGGAAGTAATTCTTGAGGGGGAATGTTGGCATTAGACTGCTACAAAAAGCAAGAGTTACTGGTTTAGTTGTTGCTATTGTTGATTTGTTAGTTACCTAAGTTATCTGCTTTATTTATACATGTTGGTGCACCTCATTTTGCGAGACATCAACATGCAGTATAAAATGTATCAAGAAGGCATAGTAATTCCAACTTCGCATGATGTTCACACTGTTTTCTTTGACGTCATTGTTTTGTTAATAAGCATCATGTGCGGCCTCCTTCTTCGCCTCTTCAGTCTCCAGTTGGTGCGTCTCATGTGTTACCTCCCTCTATCATTTCATCTACTTCCATGGCTACTGCTATTCCGCCTTGCATGAGTTCCTCTATAGTACAGACATCTGCGATTGTCCTTTCTCCTGACTCTCATATTGATGACATTATTGATGTCTCTCCTCATTTAGTTTGGATGCCTGAGGTTATCATGTTTGGTAGCCTCATTGTTCAGCGTACTAAAGAGCCTTGGCAGAGGGTTAATTTGAAGGAGGCTGCAAAAAACAAGTCGGCTGTAAATTCATGTGAGCAGGTCTTTCAATGTGAACTTATCAGGAAGCGATAATTCTATTACCTCTCTTTTTCACCATATTATATGGCATGACAAATTGATATTAGGTGATGAGTAGATATTGTGAAGTATGCTGATCGCGATGAGTCATCCAAATGCCTCAAAGTAATACAAAAGAAATGAATTTTTACTGTGTATGGTTGCCTAGAGGATTCGATTGCCTTCTCTAGGTTTTTAGTCCCATATTACAATATCCATGATGTATCTTGATTTTTATTCTTGAGTATACTCTTTCGTCGTTCAAAAAAAAAAAGAAAATAGTTGTTCTAGAGTGATGCAAATTATATTGATAAGTGTAGGTACAAAATTGGCCAGCTTCTAGTAAGATCAAAATTGACTAATTTCCCAATATAGTCTCTACACACATATATTGGGTTGCTATATGAACTTAACCAAATGATCAACTTAACCTCATTTCACATGTTGTTTAAGATGCTGCCAAGTAGGATTGTTGATAGAAATATTATCTGCTATTTGGATTAGTCATTTTCATAAAGTGGAGTAATGAAAGTCAAGGAAACCTGTTGAGGCACCGTTGTTTGCTTAAGATAGTTTCACTTGTATACTCAACCAATGCTTCAACTTAATCAACTGTTTGTTGACGAACTGTTTCACTTATATGGTTAACCATTGCTTCGATGGAATTAATTGTTTGTTTAACTCGTATCTTTGGCTATCTGCTTCAATTGCTTTGCTCTTTTTGGTTGCTTATTTTTTCTTTTGCCTTCAAACTTGGTTTTTCCTTGCTTTTCTGTTTCTTCTTCAAAGCTTGCACTTTTGATTTTGGTGAGATATTTCTTATTTTTAAATGTTTCTCCACCACTTCATTTCTTCATAATCTTGTTCATTATTTTCATCCGCTTTTTCATCATGTTTTCCATCGTTAACCTTGCCTATATTATAGCAAACTTCACCCTCGTCATTTGTCAATATGATGTGGCCTTCTTTTATCATGTACACTAGAAGGTGATCCTATGGTTTCAATGTTTTGATCGACATGTACTTCTATAGAACTTAAAAAAAAAAAAAGCAAAATTGATAGATGAATTGCAAACAACGCATTTACATTTGGCCAACAAAGTTGCACACAATAAGTAGTACCCATGATCATATTTTAATTTTGCTGATAACCTATAATTATTGGAGTCTGCTCGTCCACCACTGGTCCACAAATAAAATAAAATAAAATAAAATAAAGTATATTTTTACTAACTGCATTGATAGTAATTAGTGAAATTTTAATATCTTTCATATCTTTTGTGGCATCCAGTCATATGCTCATGGTATTTCTTTCGTTGCCCGAGCCAAAATATTAATGGTTTATAAATGTTCCTCTTAAACTGGGTATAGAAGAGCATATTTGGTTGAGTACATTATTTCTATAAATTAATTAGTCTTCTCTAGTGGGGTTAGTGCAAAGGAGATGAGTTTTATATACATCATTTTAGACATTGGAATAGAATAATATATAGATTGAGATTTAGAATTATTCAAATCTTTTTTTTTTTTTTTTTTTTTTTTTTTTGGGGAGGAATAAGTATATACGAAAGAAAAGAGTGACATGGAGGTGGTTGATATTTTTGGTACATTATGACATGTGGGCTCATAGAGCTACAACATGGAAACCTTCATTAATGCAAAAAGTTTTGGTGGTACTTCATTACCGCTTTTGCTAAGGTCAATATATAATGTGGTAAGAAGATAAGGATATCTCCCGTGTACAAACACACGGGGTTTCTAAATGTGTTAAACTGTGAGCTTAGAGAATAAGACTTTACTTTTCACCAACATTTACAGATTCATAAATAAACTTGCCAAATTTAAATGTTCCCCACAAGTTGTAAGTTGTAATATAGTTCATTAGAGTTAGTAATTTCATCCATTATTATTACTATCTAAATCACACAATCACTTTTGAAGTTCCACATTTTCTAAGGCTGGCAATGACACGCTTATAAAATTCACATACAAGTGGGATATCCTAATATCCTTATCCATGCTGTTAGAAGCTCAAAGAAAGCCTAAGATAGGCTTTCTCTAAGCTGGTCCTTGAAGAAGGGTCGACCATCCCCTTGCATATGGACAAAAAGAATCTTGAATGTGTGAGATCCAGAAGATCCCAAATGGATGGAGCTAAGGGAAACCATGTGGGAGAATAAATAAAAAAGTAAGATACATAGTACACAAGCTTCTTGTGAGCGATGCAGATCCATGTGTGTACTGGAGCAAAGGTGACCAACATTATCATAAGATAGATAGAGGAAAGAGCCCATAGGAGACAATTAAGGATAAACGTTCGAAGCAAAAGAACAACTACTGTAGAAGAGTGAAAATAATGAGGCAAAGATTACTTTGAGGGTTTGTTAAGAAGGAAAGAGGAGCTCGTGTAGACTAAGCGAGAAGAACGACTACTAGAAGAACTGCTATTGCTACTGTAGTAAGCATAATGGGGCAAAGGTTACTGGTGGGGTTACTAAGAAGGGAAGAGAAGGTAGTGTAGGCTAAGCATGTTGAGGCCAAGATTACTTTTTTGAGGGTCTGCTAAGAACCACAAAGATCAGATCATGTCCAGAGGTTGGGACTCACAGGGTTGAAAAATGTTAAGGTTGTGTCCCTAAGTAGATGCATAGGTGTCCTCTATCCGAGAAGGGGTCCAAGCAGCAGGTTTCTGGCCATTCTTATTGGTTCTAAGGATGGTAGATATGCCACATGTGGGCCTCCAACCAAAACGGCTAGCTTCTGGCTTGCTCCGGCATTTCTATTCTTGCTCCAAACTATCAGAGCCCCTTCTCACCCCCTTCTACTCCACCCATGCATGCCTTCCATGCCTCTGATTCAATCCTAGCTATGGCCGATTTGCTTATCTGCGGCACATGATGCCCGCAGTGGGTTTTTTTTGAGATTTCTTCCTGCCCATTTGCTCGCCTGACTGTTATGGCGCATGCTGTGGAAGCGGGAGCTAGCTTATCTTCTTCTTTCGGAATTGGGTCCTCTAGAAATCCCTCAGGATCGAAGCGTTTGGGTGCTTTCACAGGTAAAACAGTGTGTTGCATTAAGGTCTTGAGATATGCTTTCTGGGTTTTGGCCAAGATGGTAATTCTGTCGGTTTAGATCACATTTCCAAGCTTCTTTTGCAGGTTTTGCGAGGTCGATCGACGGAACTACATTAGCTGTAACTAGCTGCAAACATGAAATTATTTTGGGAAATAGACTTAAAGTAGAGTCACTCTGTTATGGACATGGATATGGGCAGGTTTTCGAGAGAAATAGAGAAAGACGGGTTTACAGGGTTTCTAGAAATAAGAGAGAACAGGGATGCATTGCAGCAGTACATTGGGGGCACTCGCAAGAGACCATTTCGTACGAAGATGCTCCACTGTTCTCGAATAAATCAGCAGGATCCACGGCTCCTTCATGGCAAAGAAGTGTAGAGGTAGAGCAGTATAACGAGGCCAAGATTAAAGTGGTCGGAGTTGGAGGGGGAGGCTCCAATGCTGTTAATCGCATGTTGCAGAGCGAGATGAAAGGGGTGGAATTTTGGATTGTTAATACTGATGCACAAGCAATGGCCATGTCGCCTGTGCCTCCAGAGAGGAGATTGCAAATTGGTCAGAAGCTTACTCGCGGCCTTGGAGCTGGTGGAAACCCTGAAATTGGGATGAGTGCTGCAGAAGAAAGCAAGACAATAATTGAAGAGGCTATGCGTGGAGCTGACATGGTCTTTGTCACTGTAATTTTCTATCTCTTCTTTGGATTGCTTGATACCACATCAATTTCAGCTTTTCATGATATATATTGATGGAAGGCCCTTTAGTATATACTCAAGTCATTGTGGCAAAAGATGTCATCAATTTTTTAATATCATCCTGGCAATGTCCAAATGAAATAGCATGTGGTATATCTGCAGACTGATTCCTAAGTGCCCTGCGTGAGCTGGTATGTGGTTTGATAGAGCATGTATACACGTGGTTGTGCGAAATCTATTGTAATTAAGACCAAGTACTCCACGAAGGGATTGTGGCCATTCTGTGATTATAGTATGGATTTGCATTGAATGTACCACCTGGATCCTTTCTGAAAGCATTTCTGTAAGAATAGTAGGTTTATAGGGAATTTGAAAAACATGCTTAGTGTGTCATCAGAGGTATGCTATGGATTTCATGCTTTTAATCTATCTATGTTTTTATGTAGGCTGGAATGGGAGGTGGCACTGGCAGTGGAGCTGCACCAGTTATCGCCGGGGTTGCAAAGTCACTTGGAGTTCTAACTGTTGGTATTGTTACAACGCCATTTTCCTTCGAGGGACGCAGGAGGGCAGTCCAAGCTCAAGAAGGCATTGCTGCATTGAAAAGCAATGTTGATACTTTAATTACAATACCAAATGATAAGTTGCTTACAGCGGTTGCACAATCTACGCCGGTAACAGAAGCATTCAATTTAGCAGATGACATACTCCGTCAGGGAGTTCGTGGAATATCAGATATTATAACGGTAAAGAAATGAACTTCATATATTTTGCAGATGCACCAAGTCTGTTCATTTAGTTCACATTGTTTTGGACTGCTAGTGCAGGTTCCTGGACTTGTCAATGTTGACTTTGCTGATGTCCGCGCAATTATGGCAGATGCTGGTTCTTCTCTCATGGGCATTGGTACAGCTACTGGTGAGTGCAAAATGTCCATTCTGTAGTTTGGTTTGGTTGTGAGGGAAAAGGCAGTTTGAAACTAGTTGTTGGTAAGATAACATTTGTCTTTTTCTTAATTAAAATAATGGTTGGAATGCTGTACACAAGGAATCCAGAGGCCGAGCATCTTAATTAGCATGATTGTTAAAAATGCTGAATACAGGGAAATCAAGGGCTAGAGATGCTGCAATGAGTGCAATCCAGTCTCCTCTCTTGGATGTGGGCATTGAACGTGCAACTGGCATTGTTTGGAACATTACAGGCGGCAGTGATATGACTCTTTTTGAGGTCAGAAGCATTTTATCTCGATTATGTGTGCTTATAAAGAACATTAAATTTGCATCTCGTTATGTATGCTCATAAACTTTTCCGGTATGTAGGTGAATGCTGCAGCTGAGGTTATCTATGACCTTGTAGATCCAAATGCAAATCTCATATTTGGTGCGGTGATTGATGAGTCTTTAAATGGGCAAGTAAGTTGTTTAGATATCTGGTACATCTATAATGTAGCTGCACTATTGCTTTATTGAGACAAATGACATTGCAAAGGGGTCCTTTTGTGCTCATATTTTAACGTTCCTCAAGGTCTGCCAGCTTGTACATTGGCATAGGTTCCCATCACTGCAAACGTCATAATGGTTTAATGAGTGGAAATCACATGAGACCAATATTGCAGCATGTAGAATGAAAGTTCAGTTATGCCTTGAGCCATCTCACAGGCCCAACTTTTGGAAGGATAACTTTTGAATTAAATGATATGAATAGACATTTAAATCCTTCTCAGCAGGCAGGAGAAATACCATGTCGGAGTAATTTTCCACAAAAAGAGCAACCCGCGAAGTTTACTTTGTACTATGCACCATTTAGTATAACAAGGGGAGAGTTATGTTTTTAGAATATGGCGGTTACTCGTGTATTTTGTTTAGTTTTGCAGCATATGTTTTAAGGTTCCTGCTTAGAGACCTTAAATCATAGTGCAATATTTTGTTTTTTATCTCATTAGTCGTATGGCATGTTAAGGTTTCTTGTCTGGACAAGATCATATTCTCCCATTAGTGGAGCAGTAGCATATCAACTACAGTAAAATTCTATAGAATTTTAGCATAAGCTTTTCTGAGGATCTTCTGGATTCTAACCTTATTTAAAATGATGCAAAATCATATAAATTATTGGTCCTGTTTGTCCTTTGTACTAGTTTCCATGTTTATGCTGTTGCTCACTTAACTTCAATGGCAAAGACGATGGCTAAGCTGCTTGTTTTGGGAATTGGCAGGTAAGCATAACCTTGATTGCAACAGGTTTCCGAGGACAGGATGATTCTGAACTTCAGGCATTGCAGGTTAGATAAAGTTGGATATATGGTATCTTGATTTTCCAGGCTTTCTTACAGTAGATAATCATGCAGCAATCAAGCCGATCTCTGGACCGGGAATTCAACTCAGGAAGAGCAGCTCCTCCAAGCATTGGGAATGGTGCTACAGTGGAAGTACCTAGTTTTCTAAGGAGGCGTGGGCGGACGAGGTAGTCTAGCATACCGTAGCATACCACAGGCTTGGGGCTCCTTCCTGCAATAGGCAGCTGTACTACCATCTGTATTATATCACACCTGCACAATTTGCTACCCTGGTGAAGCTTACAATAAGCGTAACTTAGCACACGATAGAGAAGAAGTAATTAATTTGTGCAGAAGTAATTGATTTCTGTGTACTTTTAAGGCATTTAATTCTTTTTCCCAGCATAATATACTAGAAACTTGGTTATCAAACTGTGAGGAAATTCATTAAGCTTTAAACATAGTATCAAATATAGGTCAGACTTGAATGCTTTGGACTTCTGACCCAAAATGAGCAACATTATCTCTGTAATTGGCAAAATTGATTTGTTCTTGAGAGGTCCAGTAGGGTGATAATTGTTGCTTTTGTTTTCGGTGTCTTTTTCATTGGAGCAACAAGTAGAATTGCTACCACCTACTGCCTAATCGGTCCTTTTGTAAAGTAAAAAAAAATCCCAGCCCTCCCTGTTGTGATGCGTACACTTGGCATTAGCAAGAAACAAGTGGCGTGAAGATTACACTAGAAGCTAACACAGCAGAATATACAGATGGGAATGACAACTGGTATATACAAGAGAAACACCAACGTTAAAGTAAACAGAAACACCAAAACTAGAACTTCACATCGCAAGAAGTAGGCAGCCTGTTTGCCATCAAGCAGCAGCTGTATACACCAAAGGATCTCCACACCCAGCCAGGACAGCAACAAGATCATGCCTGCATGGTGTTGGAATGAGCGGCTGCAAGCTGCTGGAGTTGTCAGACCTTGGAGAGAATCATGGCTCATACGTGGTGACCTTGGAGAGAAGCATGGCTTGTACGTGGTTCACCTCACCTCTAAACACCCTTCTGTTCCGCACTAGAACATGAACATGTGGATCATTCATAGAAGTCAGAGCTTCTTCGAGGATGTCCACTGCATTGCCCAAGCTAACCAACAGGCTACGGACAACCCGTCAGGTTTGTGTTTTCATCCATTCAACATCAAAGTAAGGACCTATGATTGCAGGAGCGAGCTCTTCAACACCGTGCCTCTCCTCAGATTCTCCATCCAAAGAGATAAAGGTTGAGAATGGAAGCAGAGGAGAGGCATCTGTGTTGCTTTCGCCAGCTGCACCTTGAACACGGGGGCCTGCAACATAAAATTCAGCCAATCAGCAAATTAGAGCATAACAACATAAGAATAGAATAGAATAGACTAGAATAGATTTTTTATCGTCCACATAGAATAGAATGGAACCCAAACAAAAGAGAGTAACAAAGCGTATTTTGTCGATTAACCCCCTGGAAGGGTTTTGAGAGGGAAAACCTTAGCGAAGTAATAAGTGTCCCGCACTGCATACAATTGTATAGGACAGTTTCAATACCGTCCCGGAGGACACAACTGAGTCCGTGCATCCATAACCTCCTAGAGGTATGACCCCAACAAACCCACTGACGCCGTATTCAATAACTCATGCCAGGCACTAGTAATTGAACATACCGCTCTTGGATATGGGCAAATGCTGGGCAGATCTGGAGGGCATGATATTCATCCTCAATGGCGCCCTGGTGGCAACACTGGCAAAGCCTTTCCTCCCGTGCTTCTCGAGCCCAACATCCTGTCTCAATGCAGAGACGATGTGCACCCGTGCGAATGGAAGCTATAAGTCTGCGCTTCTTCATGGGCAAATAGGTGTACAAGTACTAGTGTGGGCCTCTCGTGAGCCTAGGATTGACTTGCTGCTGATAGTGTGCCAGCTTAACGTGCGTCAGAGCATCTGCATCCCAAAGCTTGCGAAGGAAAGCAGCATCTAGGTACAGCTTAAGTGCCTTGTGATCTTCTTTGTCCTTACACGCATCTGTTTGCCTGTACACCCCAGCGTGAGAGCCACTGAGCTTGCTTGTCCTTCCAGCAGGCTTTGAGGCGTTGGGGACCCATCGCCATGGTCAAAGCAAGGTTGGGCAAGCGTGTATCACCCATAGCGACCACCTTCTGGAAGTAAATGATATGGCGTTCCAATGCAGCCCGTTGAAGGGGTAAAAAACCTATCTCCTGGAGTAGGATCTGGTATGGAACTGTGGACTTTATCCCAAGGGCTCGTGCCAAGAAGTTTTTTTGCACCTACTCGAGGTCATTCCAGGTGTTAAGGGATATCAAAGGACCCTACAAAAGGACCGGCTTGATCAAGGCCCGAAACATGTGCGACTGGTGGCCCCAGGCATACAACTTTGCCTTGTGGCTATTGTTTTGCATGGCATACAGTGCTTTCCAACCCGCGGTGACCCGCAACCTGATGGCAGCATCCCAGTGGGTGGTAGCAGAGAACTCGATCCCCAAGTACTTGTAGGTCGGAGCCACCTCTACATCTTGTCCCTGGTAAGTGAATGAGGGAAGCCTTGGCTGAGGGGATGATGAAACTAGCAGCACCCTAGTTTGGGCCAAGTTAACTCGCTTGCCAGTGAATCAGCAAAAAGTGTCAAGAGCATCCAGGTGACGTTGCATGTCCTCTGGGGTATAGGCCAAGAGATTGGCATCGTCAGCATATATGAGTTGCCGGATTGTGTGATGCATGAGATGGTATATAGGCTAGACGAGGCATGCTCAGGTCGTATCACATCGTCAGGACAGTCGGTGATCAGTAGTATTGGAGTGCGTCAGGGTTGCCCCCTCTCCCCCACACTCTTTGGCCTATACATTGACCAGCTGGAAGATTGGCTCTCTGAGCATGGAGGTGTAGGCGCCGCAGTCTGTCCCATAAATTGTCCTGGGGCACTATGTCAAAAGCTTTTGCGAAATCCACGAAACAACAATATAGGTTTTGCCGATGATTCCTGCTATCCTCAATCAATGTGCGCAGAGTGAAGATATGATCGATGGTGGAATGCCTAGGCCGAAAGCCTGCTTGTGTGAGAGCTCGCACATCTGCCTCCTCTGCCCATATTGTCAGCCGCTGCTCAAGGATGCCAGCCAACAGTTTTGCAAAGAGAGAGCTGACCATAATAGTACGATAGTTGGTTGGGCATTGAGGGTCCCCTGCCTTGTATATGGGCACAACTCTACTAGTGGTCCACTGCGGAGGGAAGCCTTCTTGCAATGCTTTATTGAATAATGCCGTGAGGACAGGCATCAGTGGAGGCCCAGCGCATTTCAGAAGTTCCACCTGCATGCCATCTAAATCTGCTGCCTTCTCATTAGCTAGACGTTGTAGGCCCACGATGACATCCCCCTCTGTGATGACCAGAGCCATGCCGATCTGTGGGGGGATTGGTGTCCGGCCCCCGAGCGGGTCGTAAAGCTGTTGCAAGTACTGTACCCATTGCTCCGAGGTGATGTTCTCTGTGGGCTGTGTAGTCTTGCTCAAGACCCTTCTCCAGAATGTCTTTGGGTGCCGATCCAGGAGACCAAATATCTGTTGCTGATGCTCTGCGAGGTATCTGACTTTCTTGTTCTTGAGGAAGGAGCGGTATTGACTGATGGCCTGTGGGCAGGAGGTGGGATCAGTGACTTGCCAGAGTTCGCGTTTGAGTTCCCGACACTCATCATCGAACCATCTGTTGCGGGGGAAGGTGGCAGCGCCCGAGGTTCTCCGTGAGTGGCCTCTCCCAAAGCATCTCTCAGCAGCTGTCAGATGCAGGTGAGTCAGCTGAACAGATTGCTGTTGAAGTGTGGGGAGTTGCAGCAGTCCCGCCAAATCATGCTTTAAGAACTCGTGCTATCCAATATCAAAGTCGTAGTCTAGAATATCTATATAATCTTCAAAGCGGGGCTGGCTGCCATCTATAGGAGGAATGAAAGCGGGTGTCTCCTTGTGATACTCCTCATCCTCAGGATAATCGACGATGTCCACCGCATGATTGTCCTCACCGCCATTGTTTGCTTCCTCCTCTAGCATAGCATCAAGTTTATCTAGTTCTCAATAAGCCAGGACATCGTCCCAGAACCTGTGCTGCCTTTTCCCCACTTTCTCTATTGGCTCTTCCCCTGGCAGCAACCCATAAATCACACAATGCACATCCTTGATGGAGGCATGATGTGGATCCAAGGTAGCCTCCAGGCAGCCTCTACTTTCTAATAACTGATTCGAGCGGAATTCCAAGGGAGAACCCAGGCACTGGAAAGGGTGAACTTTCTAGTTCGCAGCATTCGGGCGATTGTGTAGTATAGGCTGGGAGTCCTTTGCCGCCTGCCATGATACAAAATAAAATGGCTGGCACGACCAAGCAAGTTCCTGTTATCCAAGACCACACAGTGTTTGATCTCTCCAGCCCCGTACAGAGCGTGCATATTTTTTCCACACTCAAGTTGCTCAGCGGTGACTTCTTTCATATGGTTTCTATAATAGAGTTTGCCCATGTCCTTTAAACACCAAGCATCCCCTTGAAGCAATATAACCGCGTATCTTACAAGGCCTTGCAGAGAATGACACCACCAGGTGGACAGTGATCCATCCAGTCAAGAGCTTGCCTGAGACGAACATTCACAGCTGCAGGCATGGTTGTGGGAACTCGAAATACACACGGCAAGTGGAGGTGATCAAGCTTGGAGCCACATCCACTGCCACCATGCCCGCCAAACAATCTGAGTCTAAGAACTTGCATGCTCTCAAATAGTTGTCTTCAAGTATATCAGAACCACTCACTATGACGGTCACGCTTACATCTAGCACATTGCTTTTCCCCTCCTTCTCTGCATTATTCTTCATCTCCTTCTCTTTCTTCTGTATGCACTTCTTCTCCTCTTTCTGCCTCTTTACCTTTTCTCGTTCCTCCATCCTCTCCCTCTGCATCTTCTCTTTCTCTATCTGTTTCAACCTCTTGCTCTCATCCTTTTGGAGCTGCCTGCTCTTCTTAAGCTCGTCTCTTTCATTCTGCTCCCGAATTACAACTCCAAAGTCCTTTCATGGTTTGCTCCTCTTCCTTGTTGGCACAGAGGCGTCGAAGCATTAGCCGGAATGCTGAGGTTGCACTGAGTTCTCTCTGGAGGCAACTGCAGCACCTCAGAAGGCACCTCTATATAAGCACTACGATGGAAAAGGCGATGGGAATCAAGGTTGAGGTAATCATTAGGGGCCAACAAGTTCATGCCTGTAGCAAAGGCCAGCGGATTCATGCTGCCCCTCGCAGCTCCAGCACTGCTGCTCTCAGGAGGCCTTCCCTCCTCATCCACAGAATCAGGCATGCCCTGCCCAGACCTAATCGCTCTAGCAAGTTTTTTGAGCATCGAAACAGACTGAAACATACCTCCGTCACCTTCAACGAACCCTTGGCTGCTCGGCATGGCGCTCCACAGAAAGCAGACAACAACAAAGTCCTTGGATCCAAGCATCTTAAAGAACAAACTGGCTCCAACAAAATCAGTCAATTCTTGCCAAGTATAACCCATCAGGCCTAATTCCTATCAGGCATGAGGCTATCCAGCCGATTTCGGCCAGGCGTGAGGGCGGACGGGCGATGCATGCCAAACGTCCTCTGTATGAGGGCAATTCTAATTTTGTTGGTACCAAAATTGGGCCGTCAGCAACATCCAATCCAACGGCCCATAACGTTTTAGCCAAAAAACTATCTGGCCCCATCCTAATCGCTTTTGCCAAAAGTTAGAAAAAATGAGAGCCATTGATGCGCAAACCATGCATGGGTTTTAAAATATTGTCAAATACAAGTGGCAAGCATGCCTCAACTAAAAGATAGTTACAAAACTAATTGCACAACAACAATATGTTTCATCTGTTGGCTCTCTTTTTGGGGTTTGATTCCAAAAACACTATCCAATATTTACTTGGGTATTTAAAGAGTTGAACACTACAACAGTCTTTTCCTTATTGGTAAAAGGGTTCTAAAGCATTTAACAATCGCTGAAGCCCTTCTTCTGTTCTCGAGAGCAAGACAACGTCATCAGCATAGAGCAATGTCTTAATCATATATCGGTCTAGCTTCACCTCCAAAACTCCTTCCTCTCTCTCCAACCATTCCTCTAATTCATCGATAAACAGACCAAAAAGTGTAGGGGATAGCAGACAACCTTGTTTAACTCCAATATTGCTTTCTACTTTGCCAGCACCTTCCATTGGAAAGGATAATTTATTAAGCACCTTCTTATATAAGCGAGCTACTCCATTTTGGAGTTGATGTGGCATATGCAATTTTTCCAATCTATTCCTCAACTTTTGCCTTGACACCCTGTCAAAATCTTTAGTAAAATCTACGAAGCAGCAGAAAAATGTATTTTTAACCCCTTTTGCCCCTTCAGTAGTAACCCACAATGTTAGGAAATGGTCAATAATAGAGTGATTTTTTCGATAACCTGCCCGCATTAAGGCCCTCATCCCATGATCATCCGCCCAACTACTAATTTTATTTTGCAATACTGCCCCAAATGGTTCTATATTTTATTTTGCTACTGACTATAATGGTTCTATAGTTCTCAACTCGATCCTTATCTCCACCTTTACATATGGGTATTATCCAGTTCAGAGACCACTTCTTTGGAAAACCCTCATTTAAAGTAGAATTAAACATTCTAGCTATCCTTATCCATACTTGCATGCCTCTTCACTTCATAATTTCTGCTGCCATACCTTCTGAGTCACTTGCTTTGCCATTGGACATCTTTAAGTGCAATATCTTCAGCTGTAAATATATCAGGCACTTGTTCATTCACCTCTCCAAATGGCTTACTTCCTGGAACATTGTACAAATCCTTAACATAATCAAACAGGGCATGGCGCGAAAAAAATTTCAAGCACTCCCTTTGTCTTAAATCGATTCCAGAAGTTTTTTTGGTCTTTCTTTCAGATCACCCAATAAATGTTGCTGCCATTTCTCTTGCCACAATGCATGCTTATGACGCGTATATCTTTTGAACATTTTTCGTGCTTCTTGCTTATCTAGAGTATTAAAATAGTGCCCTTTAGCTTTGTGGCAATCTAAATCCCACCATGTTTGGTTTTGGTACGCCCAAAAACCTTTTCGTCAGTATCTAGCAATGTCTGCACAAATAATTAATTCTGTTCAACTAGCCTTTCCGGCCAATTTAAATCTCCAAAAACTGCTTCAATTCCTTGTTCCAACAGAGGCGCAATTTACCACCTTGTTTTCCCATGACTGATGCCTTAGAGCTCTTATCTCCAAAGTAAAGCACAATAAAGCATGATCAGAATATGGCTGATCTAATATCTGAAAGCTTTTTAACAAAGCGGCTGCATCTGGCATTCCAATAGCATAATCCACAACACTAGAATCTTGAAGGGTATTACCATAAGTCTTGGGAAATTGGTTTGTTCCATTATATATCACCATTTCAAACGTCAATCCGCAGAGATCGTTTCTCAACCGTCATATTTAGCAGGAGTTTCATCTCCTAGAAAAACATGTGCTTGAGAATCCTTTACCCTTGCATTAAAATTCCCCATCAAAAACACTATGCCTTTTTGCTTAAATTCTGCTATATCTTACTTACTTTTTTACTTTTTTTTATTGATCACGCCATTTGAGACCCAACAAGGCCTATATGGCAAAACAGATACAAAAGTTTAACATTGACACTTCAATCGTCAAAATTAAAAACACCCTGTTTTTGTAAATTCTCCATGTGTTCGTAGAGCTTGATTACTTCTGTCCTTTCCTTGTATACCTGCTTTACATATGCACTGAGTACTCACGGAACAATGCCTAGTAATTCTTGCAAGTTCTTACAAGAAATACCAAATTTCTGCCTGATGTGGTCATAAGATGGACATTCTAAAAATGTATGAAACTCAGTTTCGACCCTCGGCTGCGCCAAGCAACAAGGACATAATCGATCAGATTGCAGAATATTTTGCCATCTACCGACTTCAATAGCAAGATGATGTGAGGACAATCTTAGCTGTGAAATCAACTGTCTTGACTTCCTATTCAGATCAGATCCCAAGTACGACTGTGCACAATATTCTCCCAATATGTTCACTTCATTGACATAAAATTGTGCTTTTACTTCCTTTTTTATATCATCAGTCCGCCAAAATTTTTGCACCATTTTCATTTGAACAAATGCCTGAATATCCCCTAGCTTTTCTGGCCAAGTAAATGCCTCAAATCCTACTGTTTGGCCCATTTCAAGACCTGTGAATGCCAGCCATTTCCTTTTTAACGCACGGTGTGGTAGGCGGTCTTGGTCCAGAGCAGTTACCCTGGTGAAGTAATGCAATGATTGACTAAGTGCTTCCAACTCCAAAGGGACAAAACCAGTTTCAGCCAAAAGCATTTTATAAGGTGTTTGCGCTTTAACGCCTAATTCTGTAAGAAGGAACTGTTTTTATACCTTTTCAATGCGTGCCCAATCAGCTCTCGATAACCAAAACTCCGAAAAGCAACTTCCTCAAGCTCCAGTTCTCAAAGTTATTCTCCCTACATATTTTCACCATGCCGTAAAATGCCTGAAGGCCACCAGTAGCTCGTTTTTTTGCAGCCAGTGACCACCTATAATTGCTACTTACTTCAATTCCAAGGTATTTGTATGCTGGAACAATATCTAAGCACTCACCCCCAATTGAGAAGTCTGGCTTGCCAGTAGTCCCAAATGCTATAATCTTGGATTTACCTCTGTTTACTAACATATCATGAGATTCACAGAACTTGTCAAGTACATCTAAATGTCTTTGAAGATCAATTTCAGTCCTAGAGACTAGCACAATGTCATCCGCAAAAAGCAACAGCCTCACTACATATCCACAAACGTGCCTCCATTCTCATGCATCCATTTCTCCATTTCATCAATAAACAATCCAAATAGCAACGATGAACATGGACAGCCCTGCTTAACACCAACTGTACTTTCTACTTTGTGGCTCTGATCAAAGGGAAAGGCGAGCTCAACAAGAACCTGCTGATAGAGACATGCCACTGCTTCCCGCAACTCCAATGGTATAGCTATAGCCTCTAACCTAGTTTGCAATTTGTCTCTATGTACTCTGTCAAACGCCTTTGACAGATCCATAAAGGCACAATACACCTTATTTCCTCTTCCCTTAGCGCTTTCTGTGATCACCCGCAAGGTAACAAGATGATCAACTTTGCCAAATAAGTAAATGGGTCATTCAAACTTAAATCCTCTTCATCATAAACTCCTTCAGGAACTAAAGGGGCAAAACAAACTGCTGCAATATATACAGGTGAGGCACCTCCTTTTATTTTAATCCACACAAAGGCTTTTCATCTTGCAGCAGGGTGGTTGCGTTGGACTATCTGGAAAACACGAAGACTGGTAATCTGTAAAGGTTTGGATGTGGCAGATAACCGCGTTCTCCAAGAAGCTCAAGGTCGCATTGCTAAGTCGTACCAATGTTCTTCACTTGCTCCTCGTAAGAGGCAATTAATCTTTGAGGAGTATTTGGATGTGCGCTCTTATGCTTAGGCAGGTTGTTTCATTCAGTGGGTCTCTGCTTATCCGCTGAGTTATTCCTGTCTTTGCACTTGTATTTGATTCTTTGATTAAATAAAGTCTGACGTCCTTCAACAAAAAAAAAAAAAAAAAAAAAAAAAAAACATACACTAGTTGTGTCTACTAGCCCTAACAACTATAATATTCTTGCAAACATGTTTTCGTGCAAAGCAAGCTATCCCACCAAAGCCTCTCCCTTTAGCTCCTCTTTTCTCATTCCATAATGTATGCACTTTCTCAAAGCCATTAATCTCTCCAATTAGCACCTTCGTGTTCCCAAATTTCTACAAAGCAAGCTATCCCACCAAAGCCTCTCCCTTTAGCTCCTCTTTTCTCATTCCATAATGTATGCACTTTCTCAAAGCCATTAATCTCTCCAATTAGCACCTTCGTGTTCCCAAATTTCTACAAAAATAATCAAAATCTTTTACTGCTTCTTGAACAGTGATCAACTTTCTGCAGCTAAGACTATGGATGTTCCGTATGCCAAACCTAAGGGTCTTGAGTTCCTAGAAGCGATCTCGCACTATAACTCTACCGCCCTGGATATATGCATGTTTGCCCATTGCTTTAAGTTCCTTCACCTCAGTCAATAAACTCTGCAATTCGCACTATAACTCTACCGCCCTAGATATATGCATGTTTACCCATTGCTTTAAGTTCCTTCACCTCAGTCAATAAACTCTGCAATTCCATTTGCTGCTTGGGACTTAGATCCTCTTATCCATAGTTTTTGCCCTTTTAAAGCACTTCTATTATGCAAGACTCTATTTCGAGCTTCCACATCTCGAAAGCGCATGATTATAGGCCTAGGCAGCGTATAAGAAACTTTACCAGAAACTTATTGCAGCGGCCTTGCGAACAACTTGCTTTTGTATCTTGTGAGTTAGCTTTAAATCATCTCTACAATTTCCTCTTTTTCCATCTCACATTTTCGAGTGTTTCGACCATGTTCTAAAGGTAACCCACTTAGCCATTTGAGCTTGGAAGAGGAGTTAGGCTACTTTGGCAGGTCGAAGGCAAAATGAGTACTGGTAGGAGGATTAAGATGTAGCCTCCAATTCTATGTATATCCAAAAGATTAAGCACAAGATGCATAGGGGTTGCCCTTTACAAATTCAAGGCTTCTAGACTCCAGGCTAATTGGAAAGGCTCTTGCTAGAATAAAGTCCACAGCTGAGGATTCGGAGTTGTCTACAAACAATAGAATCAATGGCTCCTCTATAAAACATAAAAACAGGGTAAAAGATATTCTGTCGCATCCGCCTATCACGCTTCAACACATGGCAAGAATTCTTTTAAAGAATGTTGAATGAAAATCAAGTCACGGAGGTCTAATAGTTTTACTCAGCGTTCTCCTCTTGAGCGACGGTTTCAACAGACAATCTGCACTTTTACCTTGCATTCTCTCCACTTTCACCCTACAATCTATAATTTTACCTTCCATTCTCTCCAATTTCACCATGCAGAATATCTTTCACCCTGTTTCCACCTCGAAATTCACCCTGTTTCCACCTCGAAATTCAGACCGGGGTGTGGTTCTTGTATACATAGATATGGGCAAGTGGAGCTTTCTGCGTCAAACAGCTTATACTTATTTACATTCGTTTGTACTTTCACATTCTAGCTTCTTAGGATATCAACATTATCAACATGATTCAACGTTCGAACCCTAACAAAACCCTGCCAAACACACCCTCAACGTCAAATTAATTACATACTAAGGTGTGAATATTTGCCTTAAAAGTGGCAAACATTGCAAGGTTCTCTTGCAGTTAAAGCGTACCAACGTAATAGACTCCTCAATTAGGATCACATTTTCCGTACCCAATGATGGACAGTGCTAAATTATACAAAGAATTAGCTGGTCATGCAGAAATAATCAGCATGCCTTTCTGGAAAGACATAGGTTTACGAATCGGCCAATTAAAGCAAGTCCCCAGTGGCACTCTTCTCGCAATCATAAAAGCGCCTTTGATGAAATGACATAGCTGCAAGGATGGTTAACAGCAAGCGCAAGAAATGCAAAGACAGGAAAGCTTCTTAAATTGTGTGAATGTAAGTCAGTCTTGTCCAGTAAGTTATTTTTCACACCATATTATGAGCTTCATTTCCAACTTTCCTACTAAATTTAGACATGGCCTGCCTTCAGCTGTTATTATTTTGTGCTTAGGCCTTGTTCCCAAATGCACTGGAAGCATAAGTCCTTACTACTTCTCTTTCCTCATCCTTGTACCTTTGAATTTAATCAAACAGTTCAGTGTCACTTCCCGCATCCAATCAATACAAGCATGAACATTAAAGGCTGCACATAATAAGAAGTCAAACTCTGTTATGCACTTCGTATACTCTGCACATCTTCAATCTACTGACAGGCACAATGACCATGCTTTAGCAGTTCTCTGTTTCTTTATATACACTGTCCTTAGTCCAGCTTTGCAGTACCCATCAATGAGGATGCTGTAGGCAATGACATCAAGGGCGCAACCTCTTTTAGATGCCTCCTGGACAAGATCTCGGGCTTCTTCAACTTTTCCAGCCTTACAAAGACCATCCAAAAGTGCACCATACATCACAATATCAGAAATGCAGCCTCACTCTGTTGCCCCTTTTAACACCATAGAAGCATCATCAAGAAATCCAGCCTTACAAAAAGCATTTAAAACAATGGTATACCTGAAGACCTATGGCAAGCAACCTTTTTTAGCCATTGTTTGGAGAACACTGCAAGCTTCAAAAAGTCCATCTGCCTGGCCCATTCAGATATGAGTCATAAGTTACAACAGTTGGAACACACTTATTTGCAGACATGTCCCCCAAAAGCTTCTTAGCCTTGTCCATCTGGTGAGTCTTGCAAAGACCATTCATAATAGAGTCATACGTAAAAGCATTCAGTGAGCTTTTGAACCATTTCCTCAAAAACTTTATATGCTTCTGTGACTTAAATAGCCTTACACATGCCATCCATAAAAGTGCTATAAGTTACAACATCTACACCCTCTGGATACCATCTCATCAAAAAGTTTTTGGGCAGCACCTACATTTCCAGATTTGCATAGTCCATCCAATACGATACTATATGTGATAATATCTGGATTTACACCCATTCCTATGAAAAATTTTTGAGCTTCATTTACTTGACTAGAAGTCCATTAAGATAGCTATTATAAGTGACTATGTCTGGCACACAACCACATTCACCCAGCTGTTCAAAGAGCTTTCGTGCCTCATCAATTTTATTGAATCTACACAGACCATTTAGAAGGGATTTATAAGTTATAGCATTGGGTGCACAACCACATTTACACATCTCATCAAATATTTCATAAGCCTTGTCCAAGTTGCCTGCTCTAGCAAAACCATTGATGAGAGAGGTGTAAGTCACAACAGTGGGCTTGCACCCTGTCTTCCTCATTTCCTCTAGTAATTCATAACCTGAGGTTAATTTGTCTGTCTTGCAGTATCCATCAAGCAGAGTATTGTATACTACCACATCAGGGGGACATTTTACTGTTCCCATTTCTAAGAACAAATGTGCAGCCCTATCAATTTCACCTACTTTGCAAAATAACAACTTAACTACTCTGAAAATGAAAACAGAAGGAAAATGATAGCTGGAAACGTTACATAAAGGGGCAACCCGAGGCGACACTCAGAAACATTACACAAAAGGCCAACCCGAGGCGACACTCAGAAACATTACACAAAAGGCCAACCTCGAATGGTTTGCCACATCAATTGTATATGCTTACCAAAATATAAGCAAGATCCTACAAAAACAGCTCACAACTACATCTATACAAAAAGCAACTTTTCTACAAGAAGCTCCCCCAAACTCTGACAAGTATTGTCAATCCATTTGAAGTGTTCCTCCTTTTATCTGTAAACAAAGATCCACAATATTTAGAGATCCCAAGCAACATCTTTTGTTTTGCATTATTACATTAATTATTCCTTACCGCGGTCATGAGCTCATTGGCATTCTCCTCATTGAAACCTAGGGCTGCAAGTACCTGTTGTCCAGCGGAGCCCTTCTGGTTCCATAATCCAAGAAGCAACAACGTCGCTGTTACCTCACCTTTGCAACCTGAAAGTGAAGAACTAGTTTCATAATCAAACAATTGAATCTAAAACTTTCTCTCATGATTCATTAACCAATTTACTCTGACAAATTTCGTCATAAATGGTTCAAACTTCAGGCCGCTACATCTGGCAACACAGATTAATTAATGACAGATAGACTGGACAATCTAATGACATTAGAGGAACATTTCAATTTATACCCTTTGACATGTCCTATAGATGAAGCTAGAAAAAAATCTGCACATTACCAATCTTTTTATGTTCACTAACAGCCCAGTCGAGCGCTTTCTGTGCAGGCTCAGTAAGGGGTGGATGCTCAGGACTAAAAAAGTACATATCAGCCTTTCCAAGCACTCTAATAATCTCTTCCCGGACTCTAAACATAGTGACACCATTAGCCCGCAAATAACGTGCAGCATAGCTTGTGCCTGAGAAGGTATTCCCAACAGATCAGTCTCAAATCAGGCATTTTAAACTATAAGCTTCCACTTCGTGAAAACACCCAATTTTGGCACGAATATTTTCCAGGGAAGTGAATTTACCTTCAGTAAGCATCCCCATCAGTAATGCCTCAGTTCCAGTGGTTGGATATTTCAACTTGCGTGCTTCTAATTCAGCCATGCTAAATGACTTGATAGCTCTTGCAGACCATCTATCAGCGAAATCATTTTATTTATCAGTTGGTCACAACTAGTAAAAACTTAATAAGTATATCTATTACCTAATGCATCTGCCTTAAAGGTGGAACTACTCACTTGGCTTGACCACCTTGAAGAATCGATTCTGGATTCCTACGGAGATAGAGCAACACCAACAAACCAAATTAGTAGCTTGCTCCCCTGCCCAAATTACATAACACAAGGATAAGAACCACATACGCAGTAGGAAGGACCATGGCAACAATGCGGGACAGTCGCAGAGAGCGATTCTCGACATTTGAAGCTGTCAAGGAAAGAGATGGGAATGGGAAACCTAGCAACTGACTCCTCCCAAAACCAGCTGACCTCGCATTTCCATGTCTGATGCGAGCTGACGAAGACGAGGTGAATGTGGAAAATTGGAATGGAGAATTCGAAAGCAGGGAGACAGCTTCAACCTTGATGCCATGGCAGGCAAGCGAGGCCGCCATATCCATAGCTCCAGCTCCTCGGTTTTAGGGTTTGCAGGTAGAAAAGATTCGATTCGAATACTTATCAGTGCTCGGATTTGAAGGTCTAATTTTTGGGTTGCCCCTAGGGGGGCAAACCCTTGTTTATGTGCGGTATAGAATATCCCTAGGATATGCTGGTGACTGCTACAAACCTATTCTTCCCTGTAAATTCTCGGTCACCTGCGTTCTGGATCAGGGATGCTTGAACCGGCTAATTGAGAAGACAGACGAAGCTCCAATCTTGCATTCCTTATTTCTGTGTGTGCCACAGGCTTTTGGTGTTACATGTTACAGCTCCCTAAAGATTGCAGTTTTGGAGCTTTGAGCTCCTCATTTTGTCGTTTTGTTAAATATGAAATGTTGAATGCCCGCACCCTAAAACTAAACAGTGCCTTGTGTGGGTGAATGCGTGATTGGATTCTTGAAATTTCTGGTAAAAAGCCTTGTTGACTCCAGGAGAACATTGGCTCGTGGTCGTCGACCATCTTAGAATTTGCGAGGGTTTGACTAGAACTATGCCATGCGGGGTTTCTCCATCTTAAGCTGAAAATTCCACGATGCATTACCAAGTGTCCATCATTCTTTGTAGCTTTTGAGAAGCTAACTATGCCTTCTATATCCACGATGGGTATGCGGGAAATTGGGGCTAGCGAAATATGCTTGGCCCTAGAAAGATTCTATGAAGTAGTCTTGCGATTCAGTGCATGTTTTTCCATTTTCTCATTCGATGCATTAGAAAAAAATTGTATACAATGAGCCCCGTTGATCCCGAGGAATTGGGGAAGTCCGGGTTTCATTCATTTTGGGGCAACCCAAGAACAAATTTCAATGCATAGAATGAAGCCATGGAACTTCATGCAAGGTGAGACTTTTGCACTCATTGTTGCTTCTTTCCGGTTGTTTTGCTAACTCTACTATAAACAGGGATGAACTTGGATCGACATTCCGGATATTTACATTGTTGTTTCAGAATTGGTGGTTTACTCTTGAAGAGCTTCTCTTTTTACTAGACCGGATATTTTCCAATTTTGCAAACCATTTGGCGACTCAAACCACCAAGCACTTTGTGGAAATGGGGTGAGAACGACCTTTTTGCCTCTTAGCTTCAAACACGACAACACCACGGATGGCAACATCCCTTTCCTTGGTTCTTCTTTGTAAGTTCATATTTGATATTTCCTTTTATTTGCTTCATTCGCTTCATAATTGATCTTCCCTTCAATCCCTTTTCACTTGGTTCATTCGCAGTGCACATGTCTGCAACATATCGCTTGGACATCCAACATATCGCTTGGACATCCTGGGAAACATGTACATAGTTCCCACATGCATAATAGGCATTATGGCAAAGTTTTGGAGTTCAGCTATGCATTCTAGCTATGTAGCCTTGGAGTTCAGTGATGCATTCTGGCTATGGCGGCTTCTGGGCCTTTGCAATTTGGCAGTATGGCAGGCAGTGTTACTTTCTTCTCTTTTTTTTTTTTTTTTTTTTTTTGAAGGTGAGAGATGTTTTTTCCATTAATTAATTAAAGCCATACAGTAGTCTTACTAATGGGAGTAAAAGCTTCCACATTAGCATAGTGTTTAGTATAGTGATCCAAAAAGAGATTAGTAGTTGCATGTAATTAGCAACCACTTCAAAAAAATAGCAACAGACAAGGAAGATAAATGAAATGTATATAGAATTCTGCTTTGCCCCCTATGAGAGAGCTCCAATAGATCTTGACCGAGATGCCAAGCAATGAGATCCAAAAAAACCTGCAAGAAGAACATGGACTTCCAAGTACCAGAGACTAATGTTAATCAAAGTAGACATATTATTGAGCATCAGCAGATTTAAGTGGTTCATAATTTTAGGCTAATGTATGGAAGGAGGGATGACATGTGAAGTGGATCAGAAGAAAAAAGGGATGACATGTGAAGTGGATCAGAAGAAAATTGCAGACTCATTGGTGCATGACCTGGTCAAAAATTCTGTTGTACACCCAGTAGAAGCCCTTGTCTGTTCCAAATTTGTAGCTGCTGTGTTCAGATCCATTTTCCATGAACAAGTGGTGGCTGTCCTCCTTACCCATCAAGATCAGCAAGGTACCATAAAGATCTGCTAGCATCTTATGGGAGTAATACAACTCTCTGTATCTGCTCAACTGCCTATCCGTCAAGGAATAGTGATACATAAACAGGAAGTTGAATAGACAGTACATCTGCACAACCTCCCTGCAATACATTTTAGCCCAAGATTGTTCATTGCTATTCCTTCTGACCTCATATAATTTGATATCCTCATCTGATGCACCTGGCCCTGGTGGCTGCAGATCTGTAACCCCAGTGCTATTGTAGTACAGAGTTGCTTCGTGATAGCTCAGCATGGAGTCGAATTTATTTCTGCCCTCCCCTTTGAGAAATTCAAGATATTCTATTAAGAAGATCAGAGAAAGGAGCATTAGAATTGACAACATGCAAATTTGAAGCAAAAATATTAAAACCACTAAAGAAATTGCCAATGTGATCCCAGCTCCTGTCATAAGAGTCAGCAAATTTATTTCTGTGAGCAGTAACATAAGCTTCTAAGTCTAACTGGAAACTCAATCTTGATCCAGAAAGTTGAGAATTTCTTATGACCATAAATAATCCTATTTCTGGATTTCCAAATATTCCAGAGAGCAGTGAACATGATAGTATTTTTAAAAGCATCATTGCTCTGAATGCACTGGAGCAAATTACCTGCATTGTTGACATTGAAGTAGTGACCAAATTTACTATAAAACCAATTCCAGAAGGTCACCAAATTTGGACAGTTAAAAATATGCTGCAAGGTTTCATCATGGGAACAATTGGAATGACATGCTGGCACTATATTTGGGTTTCTCTTAGCTACAGAAACAAGGTTAGGAAGACTGTTTTGGGCAATCAACCAAATGAAGTAGTTAACTTTAGGAGGACAGTAAGAATTCCATGTATTCCTGAACAAAGTTTTACACTCAGCTGCAGAGATAGACCATTTAATGCCAGCTTTGACAGGAGTGGCCTTATAATTAATTTTGGCATAGACCTTACTGACCTTGTATGTACTGATGCCATTGATTTTCCAAAGAAGACTGTTGTCACAATTATCAATATTAGTACAAAGAGCAAGGGTATTTTTGAAATGAAGAAAAATAGCTTTGTCTGTCGAGGTGCCATGAATTAGCCTCCTTAAATTTGTCCAGGTAATGAATTGCCCATTACTGTAAAGATTCCTGACAGCAGTAATTCCATGGGAGCTCCACTTCCTATAAGTTTTTGGATGCTTCAAAGCCAAAATATTTCCATCACGGTCTTTGAACCCAGCAGACCAAAAGAGGGAAGATTGCATGTTATGCTCTTGTAAATCAGATTCCTCAAAGCAATGATGAATAGCATTCTAGGCTTTGATTAAGTTGTGCATAAGGGGAGATGTGTTCTTACCTGGATGAATGTTGCAAAAAGCAGACTCAGGCAGAGAGTGTTTAATGGAAGGGTGCCCTTGAGGATATGAACATGAGATCCAATGTCTAATGAATATGGAGGCCATTGAATTATTACCAGCCAGAGTTCTCCAGATGAACTTACCAGCTAATGCACAAGCTTGAAGATACAGATTTTTGCATCCTAATCCACCTTCACTTTTGGATCGAGTGAGAGTGTCCCAGTTGACAGAATGGTTTCCATTCCAAATAAAATTTCTAATAGTCTTCTCCAACTCATTATAGATAGATTTAGGGGCCACCAAAGCAGAGGAGAAGTATATGTGAGATGCTGCCAGAACAGAATTAGCAATTAGAGTTCTACCTGCTAGGGAAAGAGTGTTTCTAAAAATATTCAACTTTTTCCTTATTCTCTGCAGAATAGGATCCCATAAGCCATTTATATTAGGATTCAGAGACAGGGGCATACCAAGGAGCTTAGTAGCTTGCATTTCATTCAACACTTTGATGCCACATAAGGAGTCTCGAGTGTACTTTTATTGATATTCAAATATATTCCAGAGGCAGCTGAAAATAAGTCAATGATACTTAGGAAGTTGGCAATATTATCAGGCTTGGAATCAAGGAAAGCAAACGTGTCATCTGCATATTGGGAGATAATTAAGCTGCCCTTGTTGTGAGGGAGATCAAGTCCTTTGATTTTGCCACATTCCTGATTAAAGTCACTGCCTTAGTTAACAAATCAGCCACCACTAAAAATAAATATGGAGCTAAAGGGCAACCCTGTCTGACCCCTTTGGCAAGCTTGAAAAAATTGGATGGTGAGTCATTTATAAGAACAGAAGAGTTGGCCATAGAGTTTAGGCCAAAGATGAGGGAAATTATTTTAGAGTTGAAGCCAATTTTAGTCAAAGCAAACTCAAGGAAATTCCAGTTGACAGAATCAAAAGCCCTTTTGAAGTCCAGTTTGAGGAGCACACATTTCTGAGAGGAGACTTTGTTCCAATGCAATCCCTCCATAGCTGTAATATAATTGTCAAGAATAAATCTGTTTGGTAAGAAAGCAGATTGCTTGATATCAATGTGCTGTTGGAGAAAAGGCTTAACTCTGTTGGCAATGATCTTTGCACAAAGCTTGTAAGTAGAGTTAGTTAAAGAAATGGGTCTCCAATCAGAGAAAGAGGCAGGCTTATCAACTTTAGGAATTAGAGTGATGAAACCAGCAGAGATGGAGGAGTGTAGATGGTCTGCCCTCCAAAAACCATGGACAAGCTTCACAATATCCACCTTTAATAAATCCCAAAAGTGCAAATAAAATTCGGGTGGAATGCCATCAGGTCCTGGAGATTTCCCTTTGTTGAAGCTCATGAGAACTCTGTAAATTTCAAGCTCAGAGGGGAGAGCAGCTATTGAATCATCCATAAGGCTATGATTGTTTGGAATGATCTTGTTTATTAAAGAGGTGAACTCAGCACTCTTCAAGGAAACATCAGGACAATCAGGCTTTTCACTGAAAAGAGAAGCATACTGATCATGAAAGTATTTCTTAATCTCAGAAGGGGTATCAATGTTACCATTCTCAGATTGGACATGCACAATGGAGTTATTTAACATCCTATTTTTGGCAGTCCTATAGAAAAATTTTGAGCTACCAATATCCGTTTCCTTATTATATTTGATTTTGCATCTGATAGCATAGCTCTTGGCCTCGAGGTCAAGCGAGAAAATGTGCATCCCCCCCTCAACCAATCCCGCCAAGACCCCCTTGGTGGCGGATGCCTCGACCCCACAAGCTCCCGCTCGCCGTGCCTCTCCCAATGTGCGGGTGTGAGGTCCCTGTCCCACGCATGTGGGGCGCCCCTTCAAAGATCTTGCCCCGACGCAATATATATGCGCGTTCGCGAACAGCGAATATGACAATGCTGTGATTCTGACCCGGTATGCTTGAGCCCCATGGCGGCCGCCGGGAAATGTGAACCCGCCCAGGAATGTCATCCGATCGAGAATGTGTGTTCTGGATGTTGTGGGGCGACTCTCCCCCCCCTCCTCGGCATGCCTCGCACTACGGTTGTGGCCTTTCCGCTGCAGCCTCTTGGAGTTCTGCAGCCTGCGGGTCAAAGGTGGGCGAGGGCCGAGGCCCGTCTTTGGGTGGTGGTGGTGGTGGCTGGGATGGCGTGGGGTGGCTTTGAGCGGGGGCATCGGTCGTGGTCCCGGCTGCCGGTGTCAAATGTGCATACCGGGGGGAGGGTTGCGGGTAGCGGCCGCGAGCCGCCGTCCCCTACCCCCTCGAAGTTGGGAGCCGCGACAGTTTGCGGGGCCTTTTTGTTGCTTGGCCATCTCCCCATGCGCGACCGGGCTGCGGTGACTATGAACCTCGGTAGGGGAGACCACGGTCACGTCTACGGATGGCTACCCGCTAACCCCTAGAGCTCCGGGCTCACGAGTAGCGCGGGCGTGCTCGAGCCCGGCACGGGCGCCCGTCCAGGCTTCTTTTGCTGCTCGTCGTTCAAGAACCCGGTTGTGTGCGGATGTACGCAGAGCCGGCTGCGCCCCGTGCCATGGTGGTGGCTTCCTCAACCTCGACAAGCCGGGACACCGTGACCATCGCCTCGTGCATTGCCCCTCCCTCTCCCGTGTCATGGTGTCGGAGTAGTGAACCACGAGTCTAGGCAGAGCCGCATGTCCGCGAGCTCCCCGCCCGCCTTTATTTGCATTCGAAGTGTGCGGGGCCAAGACCATCTTCGTCGCGGCCGTGGCGGGGTCTCCGAACTGTGATCGCGGTTCTTCTCACCACCCGGTTGCCTTCCGAGCACATGGGGTCCGAGGACTCCATCTCCAACGCCATGCCAGCCCGGGGGCTGTTAGCCTCAATACGCACCTTTGTTAGCCTCCACGCCCGCTTTGGCGTGGCTCCAATTCTCTGCCGCGGCATGAGTTCCCCCGTGTGGTCTGAGCAATCAATCCCCTACCGGCCGGGCCGGCTACCGAGGGGCCTTAGCCTTAGCCCAGCCTCCTTCTTCATGGAGGATGACTCTCCCACATCCATGATGGCTGATCGGGGACCGTTTATGTGGCGGCCCCGCCTTGGTTTTCCCAGTGGCCCATCTTACGTGGCCATGACTTCCAAAGTTTGAGGGGTCTCTGGCTGCGAAAAGTGTGCCCAGAATCCAATTTGGGGACTCAAAATCGCGGTCAGAGCATCTTTTGGGGGTTTGGGGATTTTAGGGCTAGAGAGAGATTGTAAACCCTAGAGAGAGAAAGCCAGAAAGGGGCAAATCAAGGGGGCTCTATGCAAGGGCAGTGAAGGCAAGTATCTCAAGGAAGGGGAAGAAATTGATCATGCCCTTTGGTGTGTTGGTTATCACAAAAGGTGCTAGCGGGTAACATCGTGAATCGAAATATAGAAATTGCAAGCATGGTTTGAATATCACGAATGGTTAGGTGCGTGCAAAACCTATAATTATATGGCCATTTTGCTATGGTTTGCATATGATTCTATTGTTGTATTTGTATGAGGGTATGCCAATAGTAGTTATAGAGCGTGTTGTATTTCTTGTTAGTTTGCACTCCCAACCTATGGTTTTGACATGCCGCGCATTGCATATTTGCATGCACACACATAGCATGCATGCATCTTTTGCAATGCATGCACACATTGCATGTATACCATGCCATGCATGCATGTTGAGTCCCTTTAGTATTTAACACCATGCAGGGCACATTGCTTACTTTCTTTTGCGGCCATATAGGTATTTTCACATAAGAGACATATAACATTCATCTTCACGATAAATTTGCAGATTAGCTTTGTTTGTATGAGAGCTAGAATTCACAAATCCCCTGTTCATACAGATATAGCTTATTATGCTCGAGTAGCAAGGTGTGATACTGTGTTCATACAGGTAGCAAGGTCTAGTATTATGTTCATAAGAATCTGGTATGCATTTGAGATGTGATAAGCTGACAGTGATGCTTATGGATCATGAAAGTTCTATAATGGATTGCAAAAATGCTCTATTGATTTTGAATCGACCCATGAGGACATGGGTTGAATTTACACACACTTGATATGTAGTGACAGTATAAAAATCTTAGGAGAAAAGAAAAGGGCATAAATTTTTGTGAGGGTTTCTGGAAGATGGCAGCAGGAGCAATTTCTGGGCAGTTTTGCTAGTTGAACTTTGGAGCATCATATCTCGACGATCACGAATCCTTTTTAGGTAATTTTTACTTTTTTCTGAAAAGATTTTTGAATGAGGTTTCTGGATTGGGTCTGATCATGCCGAAATTCTCTATATGTGGAAAATATCGCAGAAAGAGTGGTGATGGGCCCGAATTGACTGCACTGTGTATCTTTTTTAATAGTTTGATTCCTGGAGCTAGGAGCTGAAAAGAGGGAAAATGCAGGTATTTCTAGTGAAGTTTCAAACTAGACATGTAAATATATAGATGATACATCCTGATATTTTTAGTGCCTTGTATGTAAGAATCACATAGATATAGTGACAATTAATAGTATATTTACAAACTTGTTATTAGTGTTCATGCAAGCCTTGATGGGATCTCGGGTTACCTGGAGGGCTAACCTGGCAGGCCCGTTACAGAAACAATAATATTCTTGTCTGTCCTTCTGCTAGGGCAAATTTTTATCCTCACGAAATTAATTTCCTAGCCAAGTCGCTATTGGACGATGTTATGATGGATTTCTCATCACTGACTATGTTGGTAAGATCTAATATTCGCACTTCTGCTATTTTAAGTATAATGTCGCCATTCTTAGTACTTTCAACCCTGCATTTGCTTCCCCTAATTCCATCCTTTAGGTCAGACCCTCATAACCTTGAATCTGGAGTAAATTTTGCTGGTGCTAGTTGTGGTTTATATAATATAACTGGATCCGCCCCGTAAATTCTTCGTACTCTTTTGTTTTATTTGTTCCAATATTTCCCGAATTCATACTTATTTTGCTCTAGTTTTCAAATTCTAAAAGGTATTACAACAACTTGAATTTTCCTATACCTTTACTGGCACAAGTAAGAGACTTCCAGCAAGTAAAGCAGTGTCTAAGTGCTCAAAAAGGCATACTGCGTCCAAAATAATAAATGATTCAATATTTTGATAGCAATATGATAGCAACAAGGGAGATCCTACCCGCAGCTTCGGACTCAAGGGGTTTGGCCCGGCAGACTTGGGCCTCCGAAGTCATTGCGCATGTAATTCATGGCAATGGATTTGGCTGGCATAAGAACATAGCTGAGGGTAGTCCACACCATCCGCCCCTCCTGTGCACACTTTGCAGAGTAGGTTGAAAAGTATTGGGACCGGGCCGTAGCCTGCCGGGTACATAGCCAAGAGGGCTACTACTGGGTTGCATCTCCCCAGCCCCGATGAGGCAGGAGGAGAGTCACCTCTCCTCTAGGGGCATGCATGCCCATCACAGGCAGCTAGAGGGCCACTGCCCTTATTCGACTTAACCTCATGGAAGGCGACGCATCGCCCCAAAGGTGTCGAGCTCATGCCTTGCCCACACACAAGGCAAGCCATTAAGCCTAGTTCACTAAGGTTCCTGGTAGGCTTTACACACCAGAGGAACCATTCAGTGATGGGACAAGTCCCCCTTCATCGGCCTAGCCCCTCCACCTACAACCGTGTGGGCTCACGTTACCTGAGCCGCATAATTGGGAACTAGTAGGCTATCTAGGATCATCTGCTACACAAGCTTTAGGCCTCTACCCCCTTCCCAATACATGGAGGTCACAAAGTGAAATACCAACATCATCACAGAACTGAAATGAATAATAACATCTAATCTATCCACCTAAACATCCAAAGTTAGGTTCCTTTGTTAGGGCTTATGATCTCGGGATCTATAAGGCCTCTAAAGCTGAACTAACATGCTAAACCAGCTCATTGCCTAGCCCAAAGGCGGCTTTGCACAACAGAATGACTAATTACCTGGTACTCGACCTACTCCAGATCCTCGGAATGCATCCACGCCTTTGATCCTGCTGAAGACTGCTGCTACTCGAAGATCTGTTGTGCAAAGGCGGCTTTACAGAGTCTGGCAATGCGGATTTGGGTCCTAGCTTGGCCGGAATGGCTTAAAAGAACCCTAAATGCGAGAGAAGGAAAGGAGCTCAAGGAAAACCCTAAATGCAAAGAGAAGAAAAGGTTTAGGGTTTAAGGGAAAAGCCCTTATATAGAAACCCTTAGGATTAGGTTAGACATTGGCCAAATGGGGTTTAGCCATTTGGCAATGGGGGCCATGGGGTTTATAATTGTGTATGTTTATTTAACATGCACAACATTCGAGGTTGCCCCCCTAGGTGCAACTCTTGCCCCCCTAGGTGCAACCCTTTTTGGCCTCCAAGTACATGTCATTTGTGACATGTACGTGTGACGTGGCAATATAATATATGTATTTGGGTCGTATATTATGTTGGAACGTCACAAGGACATTATCATTGTCATCGATCCAGACTTGGCAGTGGATCTGCTAGCCACTACGGGCATGATGTAATGCATCTGCGACTTATGGTGAGCAGGTGCATGAGACGGTGGACGAGATTGCCTCGTCCACCTCCTGTTGTGTAACCAGCAGATTCTTGAAGATGATAGCTCTTGCAGGGATTGGGACCATGTCGCTTGTTTCAGAAGACGAGCTAACAGCCCATGAGCACTTTGAGGTGTTTGAAGAGGGGGTGTGCCTCAACCAGCCTTGCAGGCTCAATCGAGCATGACCACGAGGAGTTTGTTCCATTCGATCTATTGTTAACTTGCTGCAAGCGAAATTCGCATGTGGTTAGAAAGGATCTAGCACAATACTTGAAAATCAAAGAAACAAAGAAACAATTGAAGCTTACTTGAAGCAACTTCAAATGGCGCTAGATTGAATGCCCCTCTGTGCATTGCAACGGATTAATTGCCTCCATTTTATAGAGGGAAGGACTAGAGACGAGGTGATTGTCCAATCCCTCAATTGGTGTCAAATATGGGCATTAAATTACTGGTACCTCAATTCCCAGGTCCACAACGTCCTGAATGCTTAGGCTTACCACATCAATCTCTAATCCGCGGTCTGAATCAATCTATTTTGTGAGGTATGCTTCGAGTTTTAGAGGCAATTAGGGTAAGTATTAGCAGGTTAGGTTTAAATTAGACATCAGTTTCATGATGAGAGATGCTCGTGACGAGAAGGGCTACACATGTGAAACCTCGGGGGTACCTTGACGAGGGGTCCTCGTGACCCTAATGCGTGCGAACCTGTCCGCGGTAGTGGGGTCTACTCGCACCCGTTGATGGGCCCTAAACCACCGCAACAGTCTACACCTGCCGTGGTACGTGGGATGTTTTGCCACGTATGCAGGGAGTCAGCCACCTCGCAGGGGGCTCCTTGCCCCCCCTCCCCCCTCTCCCCCTTTTTTTTGGGCAACAATTGGAGATTGAAATTGCAATATCTCGGTCAAAAAAATTATCCACGTCGTAGCTTAACTTCCCACGATTCAAAAACACTTGAAGTTACCAAAATCCGTGCTGGATTTGTAGGTAATTTGTAATGGCATCCCTTAAGTGCTTAAAAGGGGCTTACTATACCCTAGTTCTTCACCTTTTTTAAATTTAGAAGTTATGCTATTACATTTTTGAAAACTAGGTGTAATTTTTAAAAAGCAGGGTGATTTGGGCATATTCATAATTAAGATGGGCAAATGGACGCAAGACAAGCTATACATTTTGCCCTTGACATCGCGAGGTATTTTCACTCTTGGCTGACTTGGAAGAATAAGGAATTGCAAGTGTTTGAGAAAATCTAGGATTTAATAAACATATAAAAGCACAAATATGACAAAGCATTACTGTGAGAGAGCTATTAAACATGAAACCGTGGTCAATGACACTCCATTGGACTTGTGAAGATGGAAGTGTTGAAAGCTATTTTGCAAATTCCATCGTGAACTTATTTTTTCTTCTTCTTCTTCTTCTTCTTCATTGCATAAAAGTAGAAACATCAATGTCAATACTACATATGGTTTGCGCATTTGGCCATGCCAAAACTTATGGAAAGAATTAATTTGTTATCCCGCTTGAGCATCTATTCATGGGCATCCTTTATTTTGGGTTGCCCCTAGGGGGCAAACCCTCGTTTACGTGGGTATGTCGGCATATCCAGGTATATGCCGGCATATGCCTAGCATATCCTGGTGACTGCTCCAAACTGCTGATGCCTGTAAACTCTCGGTCATCCAGCCCCATTCCTTCGCAGGCGTGGCTATGGCGCAGCTCGGCCCTTCTTCTTCTTCCAAGCTCAAAATCCCAGGTTGGAACACATATCGTAGTGGTATTTCCCTTGAGATAGTTGTAGTCTCCATTTCTACAATTTTTATTTCAGACCTAGCTTCAAGAGAAACCTCTTCCTCGGTTAATGCAGATGAAGGAGCCGTTCTTTTGCAGGAAGCTGTTCTAAGATGTGAAGATCCTACAGATGCTCCAAGCCAGATGCCAGATGCCGCAGATGAGCATCATGGTGTGAGCTTTCTGTAGCTATAAATGTGTTTCAGCATGACTTCTAATTTTTTGATGACGAGGTTAAAGCTCCACAAAAATAAGTCATCCTTATACCAGTCCGAGATGGAATTTTGCTCGCCGGATCTACTCAAGGTCAGTAAAGCCTGCAAATAATGCATTTTCAGAAACTCTTGCCAGATATTCTTTATTTTCATTATTTCCAGTGGAGCTTGGAGCTTGAAGCTCTGTTGCCTGCGATTTTAAAAATGGACCCAGCTGCAGATTAGGAGATTAGGAGCTTCTATAAGTTCCTTCTCCTCTTAATTATTTCTGGATTTTTCCTAGCCATGGTAGATGCTTGGAATGGTGATTCCAGAGGTGGGGCTGGAAGCAAAAAAGGTTAAGATATATGCACTATTTCGAGCCTCCAGTGTCTGGTCATGTTTGTGAGCCAGATCCCATATATGTGCTCATGATCTGCCAAGGTGCCGGATCTTGCCTTAAAGCCAGTTCTTGGCTCTGATTTATGCCAGAGAAGGTGCTAGATCTACCTAGTTTATCTGGCTATGGCGGTGCAGATCATGCCAGCTCATTTCGGTTGGTAACCGGCTAAACAATGGGAGCCGGCCGTTAAACCCCTTGTTGTAGCAGAGCCCCCTGCTCCAAGAAATGGGCTTAGAACAGAGATGGCGCTTTTCGTTCCTTCTGGGTTGTACATTGCTTGGTCTCTTCAGATGGTGAGCATTCCTTTTTTTCTACTTTTAGATTCTCATCATGGCAGCATTAGGCTTTAAATCTCTCTAAACAAGTAGATCTGCTTCTTTTTCTTATGCATTTTCATTAGTTTTGTGGATCCTATGCATATATTGACCCTGTAGTTTTTGTTAAACAAAGCCTTCTCATATTTGAAGGCCCAGTTCACAATATTTTACTTTCTAGCTATATTGTTCTTGTATTACTGTATCTTTGAAATTCGTGGATGCAGACATACTTGCTAGTGGATTTTTCAAGAAAAACAGCATTGCTAGTGGATTTCTCAAGAAAGATTGCATTTGACATAGTGTATCTAGTGTTAGATATAAAATGTTAGGAATGTCCAGCATAGAAAGTCCTAAACTTATGCCTGTTTTGTGTAGTTTTAACAGTATAATCCATAGTTTGCAATGTTCTAGACAAATGGTGACATTAACAAATCAATGGATGCTTAGCAGATGCAACCAATACGCAGGTACTGAGTAACATCAATTCCTATAGGAAGAAAGCAGGGTATCCTGTGTTGACAGAAAATGCAGGGGCAGCTTGTCTGGCAGGCAAGATCCTGGATAAGTTGGACAGCCCATGCGACAATAGCACTGAAAAATTTACATTAGGATTTGATCCTCAATATCCAGACTATCCTGATATGGTTAAATCTTGTAAGCTGAAGATTGTAAACACAACTGGTGGCCAGGTTCTTACAGACTGCAACCCATCTAGCAAATCTTCCACCAGCAAAATTGTGACTCGAACTTCACTACGTCACTAGAATATCAGAAATACATAAACTCTACTGATTATACTTCTGCTGGGGTTGCTTCAGAGAACGTGTGGGTGGTTCTGATCCTGGCAACCAATACAAGTAATGGAAATTACCTTCAAACAAGTCGGGCGGAGACTAGTGCGCTCACAAACTTTGGATTTGCAAGCATTTTCTCTGGACTTCTCACCATATTTCTTTTCTTCCTATCACTGTACTGAAATTTGAGATTAAAGATTGGTTCTACATTTGTTCTATTCTAGTTTTGTTCTCAATTTTTAGTGACAAGCTATAAGATTGATTGCTCTCACGGTATTTTTTTTGTGGCGGGTAGGTGAAGCATTGGAAAACAGTTCTTTAACATTTATTGCAACATGATTAGAATAATGGACATTAAACCCATTTACCACAACATGACAGCTGTTGTAGAAATAGAGATAAAGTGGCAAAAATGGAAGCAGGAATTGCCACCATCAAGGCCATTACTGGAAATTTACAGGCTGACGTGCATCTTTTTATACGCTTTGCCTTTCAAAAATAATGTCCAAAGGAATCTTTACTCTCTAATCTTTAGTTGCATGAATCCACTCCTTGTTGATGTTCCACATAACATCACCATAAAGCATTGCCTATACGACCAAGAAGACATGCCACTTCCACTCCTCCATCTATTGCCTTGCCTCACAAGGTATGCATATGGTGGTTTTTTTTGACATCTTGAATGATCCAGAGGACAATATGCTCCCACGGAGCAACGACAAAATCCAGAGGAGCATGTAGCCAAAGTCTAGAAGATGGGCGTGCTCACTATAATGACCCTTTAGGGCAAGGATCAATATATCAAAGCTCGTATCCTTAAATTGCTTCATGAGCTTGCATTTATTAGGCTGTTAGAGAAGAAAGTGTTGCCAAAGAAGCGATGAATTCAACTAGCAGAACAAATGGTGTAATCCTCAAACTACTACAAGCTTACCCCAATCCATTCTCCCCAACAGAACTTACGTCAAGGGAAACTTATATTTTTTTTTTTTTGGAAGGAAAGATAAAATTTGTATTCAGATAGGAAGAATTACATCAAAAAGATCCCTTAAGGACCATATAACCTTGAAGTACAATGGATCCCTTATGGATCCCTTATGGATGAAATTGTGCAAGCCACTTGTATATAGTTATTGACATTGTAAACCTGCCATTTTGAATTGAAAATACAATGATGTCATTCTTTTATAAGAATTCATGTTCACCTTTCGTTCTCTTTTGAGTATGTTTTTTTTCCAGTCCTTTATGCATTTTATGTTTTCATTGTGTTGATAGATAGCAAGCAGTTCTTTCTCATTATGCAGGAAATTGGTACTAATTATTGTCATGTTTTCTGAGTTGGCAGGTTCTATTTCTGTGGAACTTTGTTTAGCATACTAAAAGGCATAGATTTTGCCCAATAGTTTGTTGCTTCAGTGTAACTATTTTGCCTAATAGTTTGTCTCTATTCAATTGATGCTGTAATAGCAAATAGATAATGCTCCTCTCCTAAGGTAGTGAGCCCATTAACATGGTTTTCTGGCATTGATTGTTTTTAAATGAAATACAAGAATCATGACCAGATAGCAATTAGACAAGGATGTGCCTTGCACTGATGACATTTGTTGAATGGAATAATGGGATTTACCTCACCATGGACTGACCAATTCTTGTCAGTTCAATCCAAACAGATTTTGGAAATCGTGGACGAAAAAGGATATTGTCAAACTGCAACAGTAAGATAAGGTGTAGTCTCCGAGTTCCAATAAAACTAAGTATCTAGAAAAGATGTAAAATATTCATTCTTGCGAGTTGTGCTAAATTTCTATGTGACTAGCACTTTGGTGGTGGATGCATATGTCAAATGTGGAGTCCGTCCAGAGTTATGATTCTCAACCTTATTCAATGCAGTTCTTATTAGCCAAGACTGTGTATAGCTTTAAAAAGGAGCATAGGGAACAATCTTCTTGGTCCGTCCATAATTACAATTGCTTATAGCCTTATGAAGGAGCATAAATAATCACCCTACTGGATGCTTCTGACACAACAACAAAATATGTATCATTTGTTCCAGACAGAGAATGCCACCTTAAGTTCATTTGGGTAAAGATTGTTATAAAGGCCAACTATATTGAGGTTGTTTTTATCAGCTCCTCAAATACAGTTTACTAAGTGTATAAGTGTTGTTCTCTTTCAGCTTTAACTTACACGATTTAGCAATATTTAGTTCCTTGAAGGTGTTTTGGATTACTATTACTATTCAAATAAGTATATAGTGGAGCACAACTTATACTGTGTTTGCTGGTAGATATGTTTCACATTTGTACCTTACATAAGGGTTAATTACGGGCATGCTAGCCATATCCATGGTAGAACTCTGAAGAACTGTTAGTTCTTATGCCAATACATAAAAGGCCTTCACATTGAATCTATTGTCCTTATGCTAGTTGAAGGTCCTTGTGCAACACTTGTAATCATGGACTTGATAATGTAAATGGACATCCATGTTCTACTATAGCTCTCATACGTACTGTATGTTCATTTAAGCTTATAAGATTGATTATGAACATTATATATGGACCTTAACTAACTTCCCATGCACAACCTTTTACATTTCATGTTCTACTTCAACATGCTTAAAAATATAATTCCAAGGGTATTGCATCATTCCCTCTAACTATAAGCTAGAGATTGTGCAAATGAAGTAGCAATTTTGATTGATTGTGAAAACATGACTTTGAAGTATGAATTAAGCCACTTCACCCTCGGGCCATGGAGGGCAACCCTCCGTGCGCAGCACCTTGTTTTACTTTGCAAGGGTCCTAATTTCTTATTTCAAAAAATTCACAAGTGACTCATTGTCTAGTATTATTTGATCTACATTTGATGCATCTCCCTTGTTGACATTATGGCTATGTATTATCTTCTTCTATATCCATAGAGTGGTAACATAATATTTCAGGGGAATCAATTATCTTCTTGAGTCCAAAGCCAAGTGAATCGTATTGTGATTTGAAACCAAGATAATCTCTATTATGTTTGATAAATAATTGTGGAACTTCTTTTAATATATTTCATTGCAGAAATATCTAGCATTATAACAGGGGGTTACTTTTGTATTTTTGTACGTTTTTTCCTATGGTTTTGCTAAGATTTGGTCGCCGTATTTTGAAGACGTACTAATGCGTACTTCTAGAGTGCGCATACGCTCACACATTAATTTTTATGACATTTTTTAATGGTTACACCTATGATTTTTGAGGATAACTGCAATGGAAGCATGGAAGGCTCGATGAAGGATACTTTAGGGTTAATCGAAGAAGGATACTTTAGGGTTTAGGGTTAATAGACTGTATGTGGTTTTTTTGGCAGGGCTTGGGAAGGGGAAGGGGGATGCAGGTCTCGAGGATGCCAAGCCAGAAGACCCCGCTTCATACCCTAGAATTGCACCGCGCTTCTGTATTCTGGCTTTCTAGTTGTCACGGTCATTTTTGCAAGCCAAAGATGCAAGCTAGCATCACCAATGATGATGAATCCGACTGCATCGGCCAGCAACAGGCATCGTCAGCTTCAAGATTTACACAGGCCTCCCTTTTTACCCTTTCTGTACCATACATATTCGACCAGATTAAATGCCTAAGGACTACGTAATTCACCGGCAGTTCATACCTTTCTCAAACGGCCATTAGTTTTTGGCCGGCCCTTAGTTTTAGTTTCCCAGGGCTCAGGGATGCAAACGGGAAGGCAGGTCTTGAGGATTGCCCTTAGTTTTTCACTAGAACAGGGATTGGAGCAGAGTCGTTTTCCAAGATCTCTTATTGATTGAAAAGTCTTTGCCCGTGCCTTTTGCCTGTAGACTGGGCACGGTTTCTCAGCTTATTTGCTAGATATTCAAACGGTTCTTTTTCTGCTGTACAGATCATTCTTTGTGGAAGCTGCCATGGCAAATGGAATTATATTAGCTTTGCTTATTCAGATATGTCTGATGTTGGTGATCGTGACTACAATAGAGCTCGTACTGGATTTTGGGCTTCCAAGGTTCTACCAAAGACTCCTCTTGTAAATTCTTCTTACTTGAATGAAAAGCCATATCTCTAGTAGTTCTAGATCTCCATACAATGTTTGTAGCGCGACCTGGCGGATTCAACTGTGCTTCGCAATCTTGGGGTTGGTTTAGGATATTCACTTGTTGCCTATGGGAGTACAATCAAGGGGGATCGATGAAGTCGGAGGTGATAGTCTAGTTTCACATCATAATTTTTTATGCCATTTTCAACGTCTTCTCACAATTTTAGTTGATATCAGGTTAATGAGAATGCCATTCGCGAGGACCTGAACCAACATTGGGAGGTTCTTGCAGAACCCATTCAGACTGTAAGTTCTTTATATATTCTCTAGTATCCCAGATAAGGAAGTTTTATTTGCAAACCTGCTGTGCTTGTACATAATGAGGAGACATGGCATCCAGGAGCCATATGAAAAGCTGAAGAAATTCACTCGTGGTCGTGAAATTACAAGAGAATGCATGCTAGAATTTGTGGAGAAATTGGAACTGCCAGAGAATGTTAAAGATGCATTAGATAGGCTTATTGGCCAAGTGCTAACTTTAAATGAGTTTGCATGTCTCTAGTTTCTAACAAATTTGGTTGCATTATATCAGTTAAGTATATAGGTCGAATTGCTCCTAGAAAGCAAATATAGTGAACAGAACTGACATGCATCTTGTAAATGCATAGGCTTAAGACGTATGCTGGATATGGAACCAGTGTATGTTTTCTCTAAATTTAGTTTAAATATCTATTGTAGTAGATAGACCATAATATTATTATTTGAACTATGAAGTTGCCCTAATGGCATGATAGCCAGATTATTTGTTAGCCATTATTACTATTTGAACTATGAAGTTGCCCTAATGCATGAACTATTTAATGGCATATCTGATGCAAGCTATGAAGTTCAAATGCACTATTATTCTCTAAATATTCCAGGGTTTTTTTTTTGTATTCTAATGTCACCATCACAATGACTAATTTTTTGATCTACTTGCTTATTATACATTGTATTATAGAAATGCCTATTTAAACATATCTACGACATCATTACAATTCAGGCCCAAATATGTTTTTAATACAACAACACATATAACACATGACACATATAATATAACTAAAGACAGTCTACTTCGTTCATCAATTCTTAGGGCCCCAAAGGGGCCCAAAAATTTTTGGGTTAACACACAAACCATTACATCCAACACTCTAAAATTAAATCCCCCTTCAAACCCCCTTTGATTTGGGTGCATATTCAGGGGGGGTGAGGTAGGGCAGCGAGAGCCCCTATAATTATGTTTTGCGCGGACAAAATCAACACCATATAGTATATTACCTCAAATCTTAGAGTATTGTGCAAATCTTGTTATACAGTATAATAAATTCCATATATCCATACCCCAGAAATGAGGAACTTTGTGTACAGTGTAGATTAAGGAATAAGGGGTGAATATGCCTATCCAACAACTCTCGTTGCCCAGAGTCACCCCCCGTGTGAATACAACATATTTCAACATATAGCATATACTAGATATACTAGATATATACAACATATTTCAAGTTCAAGCAACATATTTGAAGCAATCACTTTTTATAAGCAGATTATGCCACATCAATCATAAAGTGAAATCTCTAAGTCAATACAATATAACATTTTTTAGTGAATCATAAATAACAAAGTGCAACATCCCATATTTATTGACTGCCAAAAGCATACAGTCGCAAGAAAACAATGATCAAATTTGGATATAACAATTGCAACCTTACTTACAAAAACAAACCATAAATTAATATGATGCCTTTGGATTTGAACCAATGTACAAACCGGCATCACGAAATTTGAAACACAACATTAACTACCCTTTCTATTCAAAAAACTATTCTATTCTATTCTACCCTTTTTTAAATAATCTGAGACGCTTAACTATCAACACAACAACCTAACAAAAAACCTCGACCCAAATCATCGATGATGATTATTCATCCACTATGCGCACTACCACTGCACACCTCCAACTGTTCAAGGAGTGTTAACTTCCCAAAAATGAAACTACATGACATAAAGAAACACCTTCCACGTTTTCAAACACAATTTCCTGTTACAACATAATATTTTGGCAAATTTCGAACGAAATTTGTTGTATTAGAATACAATTGCTTTTGTGTTTTCCTCCAGAATTTACACATGAATGTTCATTAGTTGTAAGTCTTCTTGCATCGTAAGTGTCCCTTAATGAACTAAAAGATGGGCAACACTCTTGTAACACCTGCCTGCTACACCTACAGTGTCATTGCATATATCAAGGACTTTCCCATGTTAGCATGCAGTCTTTAAAGCTAGACACCATCTACCTTCTTAAGTTGCGCATTTGCAAACACCATAGTCAAGGACAAGTTGAAGTGTTTTAGCTCAGAATATATGTTGCACATACTTTTACACATTGCAGACCAAGTTATAGCTTAATAGTTGTTATGTATGAACCTATGGTTGTTGCACCCATGGGCTAATGCCTATTAATTTCGTAGTTGTATTTTAACTTCACTAGTATCTCTATTTAGTAGACGTCTCATATCTCCAAAGCTTTAACAAGTTTTTTTTTTTGTTTTTTCGAGGGATTATATTAGACGGTCAACATCCATCACACATGTATGGGACATGTATAAGAAATCACATGCAGCGATATATGGTGTGCATTCCAACTTTAACTATGACTTATCTATGAGTTGGTACATCCTGGCCAGCCCCTGCATTAGATGTTGATCACAGCCTCAGTACGGATGCTCAAATCATACCTTCAAGAGGTCATGGATGTCCGAGATCGGCTCGGTCCTTGGGCACTTGCCTGATATATGTACTATTTATTTCCCCTCATGATAGGTGTCTGTACAGTTTGACAGCAATCTTATTCCTGTCACGGTTTTCCCCCCAGAAACCCTTCAGGACGAGCGTTTTTTAACCCGAATAGTAATACATTTGTTGCACCTCCTTTTTGGATCACATAGGCCGATTGGTCTTCGTGGATGATAAAAACTCTATTCTATTCTATTTTATTCTCATATGGATAGAGGTATAGTTTCATCAAATACAATGCTTCTTGTTATGCATTTCTTTTGACAGAGTTCCGGCACTTCTATACCAACTTTCAAGCATTTACAAAAGTGACATCACCTAAAATACTTTTTTCAGTGACCGCCAAATTCTTTTTGAATTTAAAAGCCTAGATTACAACACCGTTCAAAAATACCAATGACCTCCATGTATCATGCTCTATTTTCAACAAATACGCTAAACCAGGCAACATGTACATATTTTTTTCTCGTTGCTACCAAGTACATGAGGGCAACCCCTTGTGCAATAGCACCTTGTTTCTTTGGCCTTTTATTGTTGGCTACTTTCCTTACTTTGTCAGTCTACTTTCATGCATCCTCCATATATACCAGTGCTTTGAAAATGGTCAAGACAACACAATACGAATGCCAAATTAATTCCACACTACCTCGTGATCCACAATACATACTGTCACACTTATTTGTAAGGAGATGTACAACAATTGCGTCCATTCACGTTGTGCACGGCATCTCATAATTGAAATAGACAAATGAACTCGTGAGGGGCATGGAAAGAGGGTATGCCAGTGTCCTCAAATGGGAGCCATTGTAGATGGCACACTTTGGATTTGTCCAGCACTTGTAGCTATACGACCAAGATATATAGGCTTGAATACACCTAATCGACTGCTACACATGCTCTTGCAGATGTCTATAGTAATAGCACTATCATCTTATGCCCAAGAAATTCCGGACAAGTAACGCCTTGCATCAACATATATTGACATTACATATGTACAGATGTACAATTTATCAGCAATTTTATTATTGTTAAGGTTTTTGTCTTGGAAACACTTCAGGACAAGGTTTTTTTACTCCTAGATAACAATGGATTTGATGTACTTTTTCTTGTATTTTGGGTCCCATAGACCTTCTAGTCTCCGTGGACAATAAAATTCAATTCGATTCTTCACCATGTGCATGAGCTCCAAGTGTACTTCTTAAGGTTGTCCATCATGTCCTGGGATCATCACGACGAGCAAGTCATCTAGCATCAAGATCGTGTCTTTTTCCTCGATGACAAAACGTCTAAGTATCCATACTTGCTCATATTTCCTCACCCGATGTCGAGCAACTCCAAAAGGTTTCCATTCGCATAAGAATCCAAAATTCATCTTATGACTCAGATATCAATGAAACACACTCGGAGCCCTTCCACGTGGACAATGTTCATGGGGGGGATCTGGCAGTGTGGAAAGGTGGGTATGTGCCTAAGGCAGCAATATTCAAAGAGGATTACCATTGATAAACAGGAATTTAGCCAAGTAACTTTGCATGATAGAGATAATTCAAAGAATGTAATAAGAAATATCCCTAGATACTATAGGGAATGGATTGAGCTCTCCCCCCCCAATTCCTAAGAATTGAGAGATTCTTGATGAGGTTAGCCAGTTAGAGAAATATGGCTAAGATTCCACATCCACCTATCCCTTTCCCAAGCCCTTTGATGATAGATCAAACATATCACAATAGAGGCATGACTTTGAGCTCAGAGTTCACATCAATCACAACAGAGTCTATAATATTGCCCCTCAATCTAAAGAGCTTATTGGAGCTCAAGCATTATGCCTAAGCATCTTAAAGCATGCCTAAGGATTACCCCTACCTCTACTCCATGAAGACTCGATCCATTAGGATTGAGGAGGCCACTAACAAGCTAGTTCATGCTAGTTGAGAACTATTACAAGTTTTTTATCCTCAAGCACGACATGTAGAGCGCTCTGGTCTTACCAAAAATCATCAGACGTGCTCTTCTCATGACAATACCTTCATACGTGATATGCAGATCAAAGACGGGTGTGTATTGGAAACCAAAATAGTCTATTCCATCTATTATTTTATCTTTCAGCCCATGATCTATTACTTCGAGTTCTATGTTATCTTTGCATGCATTTAGTATAAATAACATATATCAGAAATAAATAGAATAGAATATAATGTATTTTTATCGTCCACTAAGACTAACTGAGAAATATCATCCATCTATTTCTAAACCACAAAATTGATAATACTCCATAAAAGCATATAGCTAAAAAATCACCAGAGGAGGTGCCATATCTGCATAATCGATGGAAATTGTTCTAGATTCAAAAAAGAGGAGTGAGCACTTTAGGTCGAGAGAGCAGGATAGAAACAAGCAAGAAAAGGCCAAATAAGATCTGATATTGCCATTAATAGCTGATAATGAGTTCATATAGCAACTGGCATATTACATGCTTTATGTATTTGCATGGAATCTTTATAGAATCTCAAGGAAATTTTGCAATATCATGGAGAATCTTAATAGAATCTTAGAAAACTTCAAAGAATGTTATGGAATTTTTCGAGAGGTAGTGTTAAGGGTATGTTGGCATATTTAGAACTTATAGAAACTCGAAAAATATGTACTTCCCATTGTACATACATCTAACTTCATGCAGTCCTACATAATACAACCACTTGTCTATATATATGATGAGTAGAGGTGAAAAACAAATTTCAGACAAAAAAAAAATCCAGAAGTAATTACATTTTGGAAGCTCAACATGTATGGCATTCGCAATAGAAGTGGAATAAGGAAACGCCTTAGTTTGAAGGCATGCACTCCCTTTTCTTCTGTTCTGGTGCTATAGGCATTTTTTTTTCCTTTAATTATTGTTTGTAACTTTCGAGCTTTCTAGAATGTTCGTGTACCAACAAACAATTGAGTCTAACTTTGGTTTCACCCATCCGACACATTCAATTCTTCTTCTGCTAGGGTAAGGGAAAGACGATAATGAACTTTTCGTTGTTGAAAACTTTCTCACAACTTCCTTTTCATTAGACGCCCGCTTTTTCGTAGGGGCTGAAAGCGTAAGAAGGTTTTGATTCAAACTTCTGCGATAATTTGTTTTATGGCAAGCCTTGCCTGTCTGCTTTCTAATTCTTTGGAGCAGGTCGAACTTGCTTTTCCATTTGAAATGTATAAACACGTGTGCTAACACTTGAATGTCCTTTTACTTTGCAAAGACCGTACTTTAGTGCCATGCAATGTATTATCTTAAATTCATTGTGATGGCATTGACGTTGGGCGTCTTCATCCAAGGCTTTCTCTCAATATTATAATATGTTTTTGAAAAGTCACGCTATTTTTTAGGGGTTTGTTGCTGCTTTTGGTGAGATTACTTGAGACGACTAATATTATAGGTATTATAGAGCTCTCTATTGTTTGCAGAAGTCTCTTCCTTCATACTTTATCAATGTTATGAACTGCACAGCAAGTTACAAAGAAGCCAGAAACATCTAATCTTTATTTCTAGCAGGTTATCTTTGCATGCTGCTTTCCTTTTGTTGGTCCTCTTATACTTCTTGGCAAAGATGATCATGGGTAAAACCTTAGTCCCTGGTTGATTATAGCAATATTTGCAATCTTTCCCTTGCAACTGGACTCAAATTTCAAAATATGAATATGAATATGAATATAAATATATTAGTCATGCCCATGTAGGACCTTGAAGCATTGGAGCATAAAAGGTACATAATTACAACTTTAACGATGAAGAACAGTGAGAGTTAACATCTCTAATTTGATAACCTACTCTTTTGATCTATATAAAAAAGAGAATGAAATTTCGAGCAACTGACACCGTGTTTGAGTCTGGTCTCCTGATAAGCAAGGAAACTGACAAATACATGGTTTTCATCTTCGTGAAAGACAACCGAGAATTACGTGAGTACAGAATCTACCCTAGAAATACCAAATGGAAGGCCGTATATATCATCTGGGATGTGGTTAATCCGGACACCCATTATCAGCCATGAAGAACCACGAAATTTCAAGCCCAAAAACCAACTATTTTTGCACATTGTTTTATTGCTGCTCTATTTCACCTCAAATCTCTTTGATCCATGTCCTCGATCAGAAGCATTTCAATTAAGATACTCTCAATTCAACTGGAAATACAAGATTTTGGTAACTCTCTTTTAGAAATATTCCACAATATGTCAAGTAGCAAAATTTATCAGAGAACTTCTTGCAAAATCATTGACATCAATGGCACAAATTAGATCTTCTTTGTTGGACATAAATCAGCCTCATCACCGTCACCGTCACCATAATGATGATGATGATGATGATGATGATGATGATGATGATGATGATGATGATGATGATGATGATGATGATGATGATGATGATGATGATGATGATGATGATGATGATGATGATGATGATGATGATGATGATGATGATGATGATGATGATGATGATGATGATGATGATGATGATGATGATGATGATGATGATGATGATGATGATAATAATAATAATAATAAAATTAACAAATATCTTCAGAATGCTGCTCTCATAGTTGAAACTAGAATAGAATAGATCAACGCCAGGCATTAGCAAATTAGCACTTTAGTAGCAAAAGAACTCTACTGTGTTGAATATGTAATGGAGCGCATTTTAGGTTTACAAATCGTTTCAACTGAGGCAGTATCTGATTCCACTATACAAGCCTACCTTTGGGATGAGTTGTCCATGTGTTTGATAGTCATGAGACATCATGGGCAATTCGAATCAATGACTCACACGTGCATTTCACTTTTATCCACCAACTAAGATATTATAAAGCATTGTTTTCTCTACTGAAATCCATAAATGCAAAGTTAGTACTTGATCATACTTCATTAGACAATATCAATTACAAAAATAATTACAAAGCAAATAATGTCCATTCTTGCCAATATCAACATGTGCTATTGTCAAAAGTTGCACATATGGATGTTAAAGGCTGAGTACATGCCCAGGATATTAGCCTGGCAATGCCGGGCACACGTTCACTAGTTGAGAATTGAATTCAATGCTCAATTTCCAAGAAGATTTTCCTAAAACAGTGAAAGAATGATTTCAGCAAAAGTTGCACCAAATGATTTTCCTATGGATTTTTTGCTTAATTCCAATTTCCAAGGTTTCTCAAGTGTGTCTTGATTATGCCTTAGAAAGTCAAAAGCAAATGCCTGAACAGATTTATAGATATAGAGCCCCCTGACCTGGTCAATTTTGAGTCAATGGCCCAACCCGAGAGCTATTTTTAGCCAGTAAATTTGTAAGCAACCTTTCTAATTATTGCTTAATGGTTTATATTCTTTGGTTTCTCTGAAGTGTGTATCTAAAAAATCTTGCTCAAAAATTTGTTGGTTTGATGCTAAAAGGATTTTTTTTACTAATATTTTTCTTGTGCAGGAGAACAGAGAAACTAATCTGATAGTTCTATTGCTGGTTATCTTTTTGTGCTAGGAATAGCTTTTTATAAATGTTGAATAATCTATGAGATTACAGCAATATGCATGGCATGAAAACTCGGTCTGCTATAATCCAGGAAGAACATTAAGATTTGTTGAAAAGCTTTTCTATCTAATTTTTGAAAGGCTGAGACTATCCTAAGCAGCCTTATCATCTTTGCCTTTTCCTTTTAAATGAATTAACATGCATGCAACAAGACCATAGTAGAATGATAGTTATAATGATCTACTTAGACGATTCTTTTACCTTGAAAGTCTAACCTACAGTGGCATCAAAGTGATAGAATATAATCAATTCATATTTGCATCAGGTCTGCAGAAACTCTGAAGCAAGGTAGGTCACTCGAAGCTCATCTAACCCCATCAACAATGAGTTGCTAAGATCAATAAACTCCCGCAGAAGCCGACCCGACTTTGAGATGATTTCCCTTTTTAAATTTCCCATTCCGATCTGTTCTTGGCACTGAATCATTTTTGTTTAGTCCGGGCAGGTTTAAAGTTTCTTGATGCAGAAGGATCCAATTCGGGTGCTCAGGCTTATGATTGCTCAGTTAGATCCAACAAAAAGGCCGGATCTTGGTCTGGCCTTCTTAGGGTTCAAGAATTTTCAAGCAAAAAATATCCCACAGGCATCGAGGAGAAAAGAATCCTTGGTATATAAGGCATAAAGTAGCTCAATTTATAAATTCACGTGCTGCCTTCACGTGGGATTTGGCCCGTTGCCACCCACATGCCCGAGGGTACCACGTGGGGGGTTGGATGAAAGGAGGTCTATGCTAGGGGGGTAGATAGGAAACATTTTTTTTTATTTCAAGAACTAAGGCACGAATCCCAAGAATTCAAATTCAAAGGTCTAAACAAGGTCTTTTTTTGGAACTTTTTGCATCATATGGAATCTTTTTTGATACCCTTCTTAATGGAAGAATTTTTTTGAGAAAAAGGAATTTTTTATTTTTGAGCAAAAAAGGTTTAGGAAATGGTGATGTGGCAAGTTTGAGGTGTAAATGGGCAATCTCATGATGACATGGCATGATGATGTGGCAAAAAATCTTCCCCCTAGTCAAAAACTTTGTTGAGATGGAAAAATGATGTGGATGACTTGTGATGATGATGCAACATTTTTCTTGGTGAGGTGGATAATATGTGATGATGTGGCATATTTTTGCAAATTTATAATGGTACTAGTTACGGTGCCCAGCGTTGCTGGGCATAATTTGAAAACATGTAAATGTTGAAAACCAGTAAAGTTGCTTTAATTTTCGTTGTTTCTAACTTTTGATTACCTTTGTTGTTTTTATTTGTTGGAAGAATGGTTATATATCCAAGTGTATTGCTCTAACATGATATGGTGATTTAAAACACTTAGACATACAAGAAATTTATCGCGGCGGCCAAGAAATTTATCGCGGCGGCCAAGGCCGCCGCGAATATTTCTCTTTCCTGCAATACGAACATTGGGGGGATGAGCAACTAGTCGTGCGCATTCGTTGCAAAAGAAGCACTTTGATGAGTAGTCAATTACCGTGCATCCCAGTACATTAGGGCATACATATTTTTAGTACATTAGGGCATACATATTTTGTATATGGATTATAAACAGCTAATTATTTAGCAACATGAAAAACTTTTTAAATTAGGGTCTAAGCATTATTGTATCCTAGGGGTGGGTTATTCTGTAGATAATGGGTACCATGAGGTAGAGTTGCAGGTGATCCCCAAGCCAAATTTCATGGCAAAATATGTCAGCATAGGCAACTATGGCAGAAAACCCAATGTTGGCACATGGCTTAGCATATATTTTGTGGCAAAATACCGTAACCCTAAAATTTCTGTAGGGTAACAATGGATGTAAACGAGTTGGCAAAACATAGGTCCTATCAATTCATGCAGGTGCAAAGAGCTATACAGAGCTATACAGAGTCCTTGGTTACAGAGTCTGCGTTTTCATTTTAAATGCACCCATAGAGATTTGACCAGAGGCAATGTTGGATCAATGCATTTTGTTTTTGCCTATGGAACTTTTGCCTCTATGATCTTATTTCTAAAAGCAGTAATAAGAGCTTTGGTATCCTTTAAAAATTCAAATTTAGATGCAATTTTTTTCCAAAAACAAAGATGGATTTGCCTTGGTCTCAAAGCTTCTGCTGCATGGTAGACAAAAAAATATGGGTCTCAAATATTCTGGAATTTCTCATTTTAGGTTGCAAGCATTCTCAAATTCCTCAGAGTTCTTGTCTTGCGCATATAATTCATCACATTTGTAAGCATTGTCTTGGTTATAAAGAGTGTGATAGCCCTTGGAGTGGGAATCCTTCGGATTCAAAATACTCCATTCATTATCAATATGGCCAGATGCTTTAGTCTTGAATCAGTTTCTTTTTTCTAATTTTTCTCTGAGCGGTGCCCAAGCCCTAGTTGATTTTTCATCTTAGAAAGAAGAAATGTAAGGAAAATAACAATTCTATACTTATGCTACCTCCTCGTCATCATAAACATTCTTCTGGGAGAGCATAGAAGTCCCTATGAGGTTGAGCAGATTGCACCTGCCTAGAAGCGCCATAAAAAATTTGCCTAGAAGCACTGAAGTCCTAAACTCCTGCATTTTTGTTTTCCTCCAATATCTGCATAGCTTTCAGGCATGTTTTATAAAAGACCAATATTGTATCAGTGTTAAATTGTCAATGTTGATGCGAAGTGGCGTAATACAACAATCACTTCACACCCGTTTGCGAGTCTGTAACAGGTAGTTCTCCACATGCCCAGGTTTGTCAGGCATGATCAAGGATCACCTGCTAGGCACTTTGTTACTTCATTTCATTTGCCAATTGAATAGCCTCTTCCTCTTCACAGCCCTGCCAAATGATTTAAGATCCTATACTTTGTGTGCATATTGTAACAAATGTTTGAAAAGACATGCAAGTACTGTCCATATTGTAACAACGTGCTTGAAAAACATGAAAGTACCAATCTTTAGTAGTGCTTTCTCTAGCCAAAAAAAGTGCTCATAATTGGGTCCAGCTGGAGCTATTTCCCTGCATTTCTTATGCATGTTAGGAACATTAAAAAGTACTTATAATTTTTGAAAAAACAGATGGTTAAAGACACCTTGCCATCACCTCTAGTGACGCTGAGCCAAAGTAAAAAACTTGTTATATTTCTATTAGAAGATCCAATAGACCTGAAAAGTGGCATGCACCAGTCAAATGTGCCTGTCAAACTAAAACATAACCAGAGATTCTAGAGACATAATTGAAAAGTCTAAAAAGCTTACCCAAACATGGCGTATTTGTTGAGACACATCTAACAAATAGAAGTAGGAATTCAAATAGAACTTACTGGCAATACCAGGCACGCGCTTGCCATTTGAAAACCTTCCAGTAGCATCCGCCAGAAAATCAATCCCATATAGTGGACGACACAAAAAAACCGCAGCAATAGCACAAAGAAACCTGAACGAAAACCGCATTTTTTGCTTCCAGGTTTGGCTATGGCGATCTCCAATGAATGCAGGCATTCAGAACCGGTATAGGTCCGTTAAAGGCACAAAAAAAGCAGAGTCGAAAGGATGAAAGTTCCTCCTCATTGGAATGAATGCGCTAGATGCCAGCAGCCAGAGTCAGATACACAAAAAATGCGCATCCCCTCTCATGCAAATAAAAAAATGTTCATAGAAAATCTGCTATAGAGACACAAAATGGAAGAACGGATGAACTAATGGCGCCTATTGGCCTCCAAATCAAGCCGAAATCAGGCCAAATCAAGCCGAAACCGAGGAACAACCGAGCAGCAATGCCCAACCGAGGAACAGATGCCACCGCTGCCGCTGCCGCCATAGCATTCAGATGGAAGCATTCAGATTGTTGCCGCCATAGCTTCTACCGACTCCAGTTGCTCTGCCAGCATTAGAAGAAGCAATCGCCATCGCCGGAGCACAGTATAACTCGTTGCCAGGCGTTGAGCAGGATGTTATTTCGAAAAATACGTGGCAGGTAAACATCAAAATAGATTGCGGCGCAGAAAAATTGAATGCGACAAAAACAAAAATGAAAAATTAAAGACTGCTTTATATGCTTAAATTCGGCAAAAAACATTTATCAACACTATAACACTAAACCAGTATAATGACGGTGCCTTGCTTTATTGAGCTAACACTAAACCGGTCTAATGAAGGTGCCTTGCTTTGTTGAGCTAACACTAAACAGGTCTAATGACGGTGCCTTGAATAATATACCCTAGATGATATAGCTGGCGGGAATTTCATACCTGGCGTGTTATTTGAGGCAATCATTTATTCACGCTAATTTCTAATTAACCCTATATAAATCCGGTTCACGCTCTCAAGACCTCCATTCCTTCCAATTTTTTTTTCTCTGCCCGTCATGAAGCGTTCGGCCTCATCGTTCGACCTTCATGAAGAACCCGAGGGTCTCCTCAAAGAGACGTCAGGTTGAAGAAGCCCCACAATTCCCCCCCATTGATTTTCTGTCCCAATTCTCCTCTGATTCTGATTCAGAGGATGAAGAGGAGGAAGAGGACGATCAGGACTCTCAAGAATTCATGACCGCTCTGCTTCAGGGTTGGCTCGACCCTGAAACAGAGAATGAAATCTCTGAAGCGGAGTCTTCCCAAATGAAATATAACAAATCTTTGCTTGCCTCCATCCCAATCACCCTAGCAACTACCATTGGTGGGTGGAAATCCCACAATATCTTTTTGAGATGGTACTAACATTTACAGTTTTTTTAACTGCATTTATATTGAGAGTGCAAATTTTGTAGTCGTCGTTAGAAACAATAACTCTGTATCCTTAAAATGTGCATGGGAGCACAAAAAAAAATTGGGTTCATATTCAAGAGAACATTGCATTGATCATTAATAGTGGGTTAAATAATTGCACATGTTTAGAACCAAAAAAGTTTATCATAGCGGCCTTGGGAACATAGTGTATGAAGTTGCCATGTACATTCACAGATAGAAGCCCTCAATTCTGCCTAATTTGATTGAAGCCCTCCTCCAAATTTGATTGATTGCAAACTCAAGTATGTGCTTGATTAGTGTTCAATTTTCTATTGGAAAGGATTTCATACTAGGATGGTCTGGATGAAACTTACAACATCCAAACATAAAACATGTTCAAGAATGTCATTTGCACTATTTAAACTAAAAGAAGCCCATTATTACTCAGGTAATGCATTATGAAACATCGAACTTAATAATAGGTCCAACCTTACATGTCGTCATGAACCAAAGACAAGGCCGTCGCGATAAATTTCTTGTATTAGTTAAGATTTGTTGAGAAATTCAGACACGTTTTTGGAGTATTCGAAACTTTGAATAGACAAGCAACCGATGATGGTGTTAATTTAATGAGGCAAAGAATTCGTTTCTCACTAGTAATGGTGCCGAGCGTTGCTGGGCCGATCCTTTGAGGCAAATATCCTAGCCACAGCGCTCCTCTTTGCATTTTTGGTAGTGTACAGGTACGCCTATTATACAACAACTTTGATGATTATTGAAGTGCAGGGGGGTTACAATTTCAACTGAGCAATTTTGCCATGTTCTGCAATCGCTTATTGTCTTTTGATTCTTCTTACAGATGTGTAAGAATCGAAACAACCTCCTACTTTTTAAGGATGAGAACGCACTTTTGTTTTGAGATGTGGGTTTGGGGTTTGACATTTACCATATTAAATCAAATTAAATTAATGATCTAAACAAACACCGAATGTTTTGTAGCTATGTGGGACAACAAATGTCTACTCCAATGTGAATACGCCCCTTTCAACAGATGCAACCATTGGTGCAACAAATGTTCAAGCCAATGTGAATATGCCCCTTCAAATGTAAGCAACCGGATTAGAATATGCAACCAAGTCCTAGACATGTGATACATTTCGGGCATTTTGCATTGGCAAAGATTGCCATGATTGAAATGGAAGGCTAAGGGACAGATGTATAACCGTGCTAATGGGCACAAATTCAAAAGTGGTTTGGGTTGATTCCAATGTTCTCAAATGTTGGTTCGAATCTTTGGATAACATGGGGCCGAAATCTGCGGGGAAAATAATATATGATCGGTAGGGACAATCCTTCAAAAGGAATGGAGAAAATTGACATATTACACGGTCACAAAGATCCTTGAGCCCTCTATGATCTCCCCGCTCCATTCTACAAGGAACAGCTCCATTCTCAGGAACAAAAGTTGTATGTGGGTGGGATGACATAAAGACATAACGTTATAAAGTCTACTTACGTCAACTTATTGTAAATCACCCAGGCTTTGGGCAAAGCATTTCTGCGCAAAGATTGGCAAGACGAAAGGGCAAGACACCATAAACATCATATCTTTCTCGTATAGATAGGATCTAATTACTATCTAGGACAATCTTTGACAATATTATCGATGAAGTTAGGAGGGTTATTTCGTGCTTTTACGCTTTGATCATGAAAACTTCCATTTCGAGATATATATGACACAAGGCCTCGATATTCTCAGCTGTCATGTACCATATTTACTTCCAAGCAACTACACCATGTTGTGCTAAAAGGACTAAAGTTTAGATGCGACGCTTTACGGATACAAACATATATCCTTATTTGAACGTTTGTATTCCCTATCGATGTAATCTTTCTCATTTCGTTATCTCCACTTATTACGATCTTTGATCAATAAGTGCATAAATCCTTCTTCCGACGCCAAAGAATACAGTGTGGCCGGACTCATTGACCAAGTGCACGTATCAAAGGTTCTCTACTACAATTTCAACTTTTCAAAATTGAATATATATCTTATATTTCTACCCAAAAATTCCATACTAAAGTTTTAGAGACATGGAAGAAGGATCTCACCCGAGCCAAAGGGAGCGTGCATTCTCTAGAACTTCTGTTGCTTTCGTGTCATATTCCCTCCACCTTTCAATGAAATCAACAAATTAAAAAAAGTGCAAGTTCTAAGAATTTTTTAAATGAAACGTACTTCCTCTGCTGCAGGCGGTGCTGACGTTCGGAAGCCCGGAGATGGACATGCCAGGCAGCATCCTCCTCCCGCCATGCTCTGTTAATGCTACTATCTAAGGACATAAGGAATGCATGGGCAACGTCTCCCGCGCTCGCCGCCGCCATGGTGCGGTACATCTTTGCTTCAAATAGTTTCTCGCAGATAGGCTACTGGGTTATGCCCCTTGGATCTGCAAGTTTATCTCCCTTACATTTGGCCGTCCAACTTCTAGACCAAATCTGGACCGCCCAATTTAGGTTCTAGACCAAATCTGGACCGCCCAATTTAGGGCGCGATGCACTACTTACACCAAAACATTATAATATAAGAAGATAGCTAAAAAACAGCAAGGAAACCTAAGAGCCATGGACGCCCACGAAGCAACATCTGGAGAAAAAAAAACCGAGCAAATTGGGGCCATTCTCCGGACTGCTGCAAGATGAAGAATAGGAAAGGCTTTAACTTATTAGGCTTACGATGGGTAATCTGGCTGTGCTTTTCCTGGCATAACAAGTTGCATAACAAGTTGAATCTGGTCACTGCATAACAAGTTGCCCTTCAATGGAAAACCGCGATCAACATGTGTGTTTTTGAGCAAACAACAGTGTGTTTTTGAGCTTTTTGCTTCAGGCCCAGCCTGGCTTTTTTTATCATGTTCTGTCTCTGCCCTTTTTTTATTGTGCAAATCTAGCAAACAAATCGTTGCCCCGTATTAAATTATCCGCAAACGATTCAGGGATAATATGCTTGATGCTAGAAGCATTCACCTTATTCCGTTTTAATACTTTTCTTCAAAGCATCCCATGTCAAGCGCTGATACTCGGGGCAGCTTTTATCCTTCTGTCCATTTTTTCAGCATCAGCCTTGATTCTTCTGTTTAAATGGTATTCACTGGTCCTTGGCACCTCGACCGCTATAGCTAGACTCTCTGAGTTAGACGGTTAGATCATAATAATCTCTGAGCCCAATGGTTTAAGACCTGTGGAATACTTGCCTTAGATAGAATATAAAGAAAGACAAGTGGTATTTAGAATTGAACTGAATTGAATCGACGGGTTTTTTATCGTCCAAGAAGAGCACTAAGCTATATGAGGAGGAGACGCGGTCTTACAACATTCTTGTAGAACTTTGTGGTACGAAGGGTGAGGAGGCTACTCATGGCACAAGCAAGTAAAGAAGTGGCAGTCATGACCAAGAAAGTAGTCCTGTAACAATGCGACCCAAAGCACTGGTCACTGCCCACCGCCACTTGTCGGTCATACAAAAACCCAGCCAATCTGACGGAGAGGAAATAAGTCCCCAAAGCCTTGGCAACATAGGTAAAGTTTTGCAGAGTGCCAAAGTTTTTTAGACCAAAAATTTCGGCTATGATGGTATAGAGAACAGCCCATCAAGCTCCAATAGAAATCCCCACTAAAATGGATCCAAGGAACGAGCTCCCGGAATGGCTATGCCCGTAACAAGGTTTCCGGCTGCCGAATTCCAAGCACCGGGGCCAAAAACAGGGGCCTTGGAACGGCTTTTTTAAGGAGATGGTCTGATAAAAACCCACCCGACCCTCCAAGGAAATCCCAAATGCTGAGCAAAGCAACAAAAGTGTTGGTTTGGAGGTCGGAGTAGCCAAGAGCGATGCCAATCTGCCCCAAATTGTTGTATACAGTAAGCGCTGCACCCACTCCACATGTGGTAGATATGAAAATGAAAATCATGTCCAGGCTTTTGACGGCCTGAAACACAGTGAAATCGTCGCCGTAGCTGGGGGCTACGATATCTGGAATTTTTGGGGCCTCAATCTGAGGCTCCTCAACGCCGTTTATCTGAAGCCAAATCTCCTCCACAGGCTGAAAATTTGCAGAGAACATGACAATCGGAATGGGCAGCAGAAGAATGAATACCATGGCAGCAAACAAGCCCTTGGCTACATTGTTGGACAAATTCTTTACATGTTGTGTCACAATCATGACCATTAAATACGCAGCAAGGAGCAGAACAGCGAAGAGGAGCTTATACATGATTCTGGAGTCGTTGGAAGAGGCACGATCCGGCAGAGGCAGCTCTCGGATGAGGAAACGTAAAACAGATTGGGAGGGCGTATGGGAAGCATCCGAAAGCAGAAGAATAAATGCGCTGGGATTTGTGGAGAACCAGGCTTGGAAGATCAGAGTGAAGGAAGCCCCGCTGAGGCCTTGGGTGCTGTCTAGCAGGCTGAGAAGCATGCTCTGATTGTTTGGAAAATTATTGGCGCATACCACCAACACTGCAGTCGTGGTGAACGCTACCGAGGCCCCCACTATGCATATATACAAGCATAACTCCCACACTTGTGGATGCGCTACCCTATGGGTCACCGAGAGCCATATCATCACATACCCAACAATATTTAGCCCTGACCCTATCCCAAGCACCACCCATGACCCCCATGTTGTACACCACCCCCGACACTATCCCCGCCAAGGTGCCTAGCTCCTTGAAGAAACTCATTGTGTTTATCTCCTCCTGATTGTAGCCTAGCGAGGTCTTGATGTGCTCCGAAAAGAGACTGAAGGTGTTCAGCGAACCTCCTGACGATACCATCACATAGAAGCTCGCTAGTGCAACCATCCATCTGCTCGCTTCCATTCGTCTCATTCTTTCCTCAAATTGATTCTATCTCTCCATTGTTTGCCTCCACCCGCTAGCTATGCATGAGTGGACCAAAGTGGTCTTTCCTTAAGTCGTTCAACCATTTCCTAGTGTCATCATAAAACATCGACGAGTCTCTCATTCCCATCCACACCCGCTAGCTATGCATGAGCTAGCAAAAATACACATGTTGATCTCCATTGAATGGCAACTTGTTATGCAGTGACCAGATTCAACTTGTTATGCAACTAGTTATGCCAGGAAAAGCACAACCAGATTACCCATCGTAAGCCTAATAAGTTAACGCCTTTCCTATTCTTCATCTTGCAGCAGTCCGGAGAATGGCCCCAGTTTGCTCGGTTTTTTTTTTTCTCCAGATGTTGCTTCGTGGGCGTCCATGGCTCTTAGGTTTCCTTGTTGTTTGTTAGGTATGAGAAACGAATTCTTTGCCTCATTAAATTAACACCATCATCTTTTCGCCATTATCGGTTGCTTGTCTATTCAAAGTTTCGAATACTCCAAAAACGTGTTTGAATTTCTCAACAAATCTTAACTAATATCCAAAAACGTGTCTGAATTTCTCAACAAATCTTAACTAATATGTGTCGGCAACTCTATCACATCACCATGCACACCTTATGCCAGCCCATAATAATAAATATGCCAGCCTGTAATGCATGGGTTGCGGATGGGGGGCATGAGAAACTCCCTCATCTTAATACCCTTAGGGTGGCTTCACACTCGCCGTTATATTATGTTAAACTCTTAATATAACGGCACCTCCTTTATGTTAGAATAACATAGCCAGGAGATTTCACTTCACAATGGCAGTTACAGTAAAAATTAATATAATAAAAACTGTTAGAGATGCTTCAGACTGCATTGCATCCTTCTGTTAGATTAAAGATTAGCATAATAGAAATTGTTTAAGATTGCTTCACACTGCAAAACGCTGTTACATTAGATCCAAAACTAGTATAACAGCTGCCGTTAAAGATTGATTCACACTGAATCCCGCTGTTAGCCCAAACAAGCTTGAACACAAACGAAAGCATGAGCAATACAGATTCAAGCGGACATAATATCAAAATAGCAAGTGATTGAGTATAGAAAAGGATGATATTAGAAGGAAAATACTGATTTTGCAATCTTGGATGAGCTTTCAGGCACGATTCTTTTATGCTACCAAAAACAATCACAAAACTGTAAAGAACTGATCTTTCCTGTTACAAGGAGCTATTGTGCACTGTAAAATCATCTACAAGCATCAAATCCACCATCAGAGACCACCGTAAATGCTTTAGGGCTGCCCAAAACGCGATCTTCCGCCTTCAATCCTTCTTAACGGAGCTTAAGGGATGGTCTTGGTAGGGGCTAAGTTAGGACGGCAAATTTTAGGGCCAGTTAGCTGTCGTTTAGGTTTAACCTAACGGAAACCCAATATGAAGCAGAGTTAAGATGCACCGTTTGCCTAACTGTACCGCTAAGTTTTAATCCCTTCCTAATTTAACAGCAAATCCTAACGACACTAATGTGAAGGCCAGTTAGCTCGATTTTCTTAACATAACGGGATTTAACCCCTCAGTGTGAAGTGGCCCTTATTAGGATAGAATAAAATAGGATAGGATAGGATAAAATATGGGTGAATGAGAAACCAACATCCAAACACACTCGCCCATTCTCCTTGATTGCTTTGTCTTGCTTCCAACGTTTCTCATCATGGTTCTTTGCTCGTCCTCCTTGCCAAGAGGTGTGAAGTTCTTGGTGGAATCTGGTGTTCCCATAGATGAAATCCCTGATAAATATATCAAACCATTGGATAAACGTCCAATCATGGATGAGGTGATGCCTGGCGATTCGATTCCAGTGATTGACCTTCAAGGGCTGATTGATGGATCAAATCTTGAAAAAGTGACGAAAGACATTGCTGACGCTTCAAAAACATGGGGGATCTTTCAAGTTAGCGACTAGAATTAATCTCATTTCCATTTTGATTACTTTGAGAATTCTAATTTTGAGATTAAAATAGGTGATCAACCATGGAGTTCCAAAGCCCATGATCGAGGCTATGGTCGATGGAGTGCATGAGTTTTTTAAGTTGCCAATCGAAGAAAAGATGGTGCACTACACCGAGGAAGTGTTCAATCCTATCCGATATTGTACGAGCATGACCCCTTCTAAGGAGTCTCATATGGAGTGGCATGACCACCTCCAACATTACTTTGCTGCTGGAGACGTAGAAAACCATCCTTGGTCCCTCTTGGGCTTGCCTTCTTATGAGTAAGTCACTATCTCTTAGCTGTAGACCTTAGCAAGAAGGTCCCTCAAGTGTCAACATTTTGTAGATGATTACACTTTTATTAGGCTAATATTTTTTTCTTCCATTTCTTTGGCATCAAACTAGACGTGCAGCAAAAGAGTATGCCATGAAAATTTCATTCCTTGCAAAGCGGTTGAAGTCTGCCTTATCCCAAGGATTAGGACTTGAACCAAACTGCATCGAAAAAGATTTTGGAAAACAGGAGATCATTATGCGGTCGAACTATTATCCACCGTGTCCTAGACCTGATCTTGCGCTTGGCATGAATGGACATACGGATAGTGGTGGCATCACTATTTTGTTACAAGACCAAGTCGGTGGATTGCAAGCTCTCAAGGATGGACGTTGGTATGCTATAAATCCCATTCCAAATGCACTTACAATAAACATTGCTGACCAAATAGAGGTATTGTAAATTTTATTTCAAAGTTATGCATATTAGGAATGAGAAAATATAATCTAAGTGGTTGAATGTTTGATGTTGTAGATCTTGAGCAATGGGGCATATAAAAGTATTGAACATCGAGTGTTGGTCAACTCAAAACTTCCACGTCTATCAATTGCAACATTCTGCAATCCTTCAAAGGATGCATTGATTGGGCCCATGCATGAGCTTGTAGGCGAGAATAACCCACCTTTATACAAGCATACGTTGTATGGTGAGCACATCACCAACGTGTATTCGACCTACCTTGATGGAAAGCATTCCAAGCTGCTTGAAAAGTGATAGTAATTAATATGACAAGTATCCTTTTGTTGTCCTCACCTACTATCACTCATATCTAATTCAGTGTCAATTTTTGTTTGATAAATATTTGTTTGATGCTATTTGTTTGAAGCATCCTCGTGGTGACACGTATGTGCAAACAAAATTTTAAGAAAAGAATGCGGCATTTATGATATGCACTTATTGTGCATTTATGGCGGCTGGCTATGGTGGCTAGAAGATTGCACAGCCTTTTTCCTATTTCGTCCTCTGCCACTGCTAAATTGTGGTGCAAATCCACATGTTCTATCTGCATTCAAGAATTCCGACCTCAAGGTATCAATAACGGTGAAGAACAAAGAGGCCAAAAAAAGAAATTTGGTTCAAATCTTTCTAGTTCCCATCAAGCTGAATGTTTTACCATCTCGTGCTAAGGATTTCGGCTGTACGCTAAAGATTCTTTCATGCCGTTAAAGGTTTTGGCTGTGGCAAAAAATTTCATCTGTGTGATTTTGGCTGTGGCTAAAGTTTTTGTTATTCTTTTGTGGATTAAGGAAGACCCTTCTACAACAAGCTTGCCTGCACAAATGCAATCAGATACTTCCCAAATTTTTCCTCTCAAGATGCATTTTGAACAAAGAAACAAAAGCAAATATGCTAGAACTAGATCGCAGGGGCAATGCAATGGATTCGCCTCCATCGTATATTTATGAATCCAGCAGAGCATCGATTGTTTTGGTTCCGTTTGGCAAATTACTAGCTTCAGATTATCATGTTGCAAAGAAAACAAGGTGCTGCGCACGGAGGGTTGCCCTCCCATGGCCCAAGAGTGTGTTTTCATGTTTGTTGTCGCCGTTTCATTTTCATGGTTTTTGTTGGGTGTGTGGGGGGTTATTAATGGTTTGAACGGGGGGTTTTGTTTTGTGTTGTTTTATTTTCTTTTGTTTATGAATTGTGCATGGACCAAGGCTATTTCTAGCATGGTGCTTATGACTTGAGATCCTTGACATGAGATGTTTATTATGTTTTTTGCCTGTGCTTTACATAGCTTGTAGCAAGAGGCGCCATCATTGTATATTTTGCATCAATACATTGTATGCCTTTGCTATATGCATATAGACAAAAGCCATGAGCAGAACAACACTGATCTCAAGCAGAGTGGATCAAATAAAAATGCTGCAAAAATGGTTGAGGCTTGATTTAAGATGGCTAGAATGGAAGGATATGAAAAACCGTCATGGGCTAAGGGGAAACTTTGCATGATAATCTAAAACATACATGCAATATGCCAAGGACATGGCCTTTAGTCCAAAAGGGGCCCTATGGTCCAAAGAGGGCCTTTGGTCCAAAGAAGGACCAAAGGGAGGCGTGCATGCTATATAGTAGCTCGGGGGAGAGCTCTGGGCAGTCTGGTGGTCTTAGCTGAGGGCTCGTGGTTGGGTGGTGAGATAGCGTGCCACGTCAAGAGTCCGTTTTAATACAACACCACCAGCTGGGAAATGAATGCAGTGGATTGCAATACTATAATAATAGATCAGCAAAAATCTCAAACAGAGTAAGGCAAAAAATTAGTGTGATAAAAATAAAGAGACAACAAACCAAACAGTTAAATTCTCATGTTTGTCCGACCTGAACATGAATCGCAAATCCAATTGAAATTTGTCAAAGACTTGTTCGATAGTCTCACTCAAGAAATGTACATGAACTCATAAACTAGACATAGGAACACAAATATGATTGTCCTAGACTTGGTAGAATTCCGTACACCAGTGGCAACCCATTACAAGGTCCTTGTAGCTCGTTTACAAGTAGTTAATAACATGAGAGATGTTCACAAAGAGAGATGTCCACAGTGAACTTACTAGATCTGTAGTAGAGCTGCTAATCTTCAAGACAAAATTCCCACACAAAGCATGTGGACTCAAAACTGGCAATCCATTCCAAAAGTCGCTACGAAATGCAGCATTAAGGCAGATTTGGGGTCTCAAAATGGCCCATATCTTGGATGCCAGAATTCCATGTCATGTTTCTCGCGACCAATGATGTTTGCGCATTTTTTTCCAAAGTCAGTATTAGTTGGCAAGTAGAAAGAGGAGCAGGCTTACTTGGCATCCACATGGCGAAATTTCCCCGGGGGGTTCACACATGTGCGTCGACGGAGAAGGGGTTTTTTCGAAAAAAAATAGTACGTATACCTGCGGTCGCTGATACGTTTTGGCGCCCAGATGTATGCATTTTCCACGGTCCGGTGATGGATTTCTTGGAGCTACTAAGGCGTAAGAGTACGTTTTAGGGCTTTGAATCCGAAGCTTGCTGCCAGAAAAACGTTTTAGGATTTGGTGTTTCGGAGGTAATGTTTTGAGTTTTTTTTTGTCCTGTTTCCTTGCCCATAAAACTATCTTATAGAGTTTGGTTATGAACGGAGGCCCTATTATAATGATTTGAGAAGCTGAATGCTTTATTTCGTGGCTGTTGATGTTGATACAACAATTTGGAGCTATGCCTGAATGGCAGATGTTAGATCTATCAACAATGCGAAAGAATGCTGCACAAAAGCCACGAAACACTAGTCAAATGCCGGATATGGCACTATCACATTTCGTTTTGCCTGAAACGATTAGGCCAGGATCGCCATAGCTAACCCTTGTTGGTTGTTGCAGATGGAGAAGAATAAACAAAACGGACATGCTAGTAGCAGACGAAATATCTGTTGAAGGCCTGTGCCTCAGCAAAAATCAGTGATATTGGAGTAGACCGATCGCTCTTATGAGGTTCCAAACCTGTTAATAGCATTTTTGCCTTGGATGTTGCGCCTACTCGTGAGCATAGTTGATGCTTATGCTATTCAAAAGCTAGGTTATTTGAGGGCGAGTGACACTGATATGGCTAATACATTGTTTTACATGAGCAGAGGTAAGCATCTGTTACCTTGTTTGTTCCTGCAAGTTAGATGGTCTATTGTTCCCATATAACTTCGTTTCAGGATCATGCTTAGCTGCATATTTGATGGACAAGCAAGGGCGATGCCTCTTGATGATTGTTAGTTTATGTGGCATGGTATTGTCTTATGTACAATGAGATGACAGAAAAATATGCTGCCAAACTGAGTTTAACGTGTTTCCAACATACAGGTAGGCTACATGAATAAATACTGGACCTGCAATATTGAATGTTGATCATGTATTGCAGAGTTGGATATGTTGTCCTTACAAGTGTAGATAGAGATGACCTACCTGATGGAGGCAAGAAAGTTCCCTTACTCCTGCTATACCAGGTATCAATTTGTGGTATATGCTATGCTAACTTAAAAGTAAGTTACTTCATGTGGATTTAATTTGGTTCTCTAAGATCTCCTCCCCAATTTGAAGATTAGGATTGTGGGGATCATTCTGGAGCTGAGTTCTAACATCCCTCATTTGAGCTAAGAGATTATCCTTATGTCTAGATCTCTTTTTAAATGCAGACTTTGACCAGTTCTTAATCCAAGATTTGATCTGCTTGAGCTTGAAATAAAAGTTTTTCATAGATTGGGAGCCATAGGGAGTGTCCATGTCATTTTGACATTGACCATTTTGTCCATTTTGCAGATTTAAGATGAAATTCTTGAAGTCTAGACAGAACTTCTCACTGTGGAGGAGAGAACAATTGAACTTAAATGGAGTGTTCCCCTCCTTTGGCAAGTTTAGCAAGTGAGTGGTGTGAAGAAATTGAGGCTGATGATCTGAAATGGAGGTGGCCTCATCACTGCTCACATAACAATTATCCCAAAATGACCCTGATGAATTCGAGACATAGAATCAGTAAACTCTTTTGGAATTTTTTTGCTTATTTGTCCAAGTGAAGTTTGAAGTTGAGGAAGGAACATGAATAAGATTGATATCAGAGATCAAGGAATCCCAACTGACTCTTTCAACAGAGGACATATTAATTTTATTCCCTAACTTCATATCCCAATTTGGAGTGTTATTGAAGTCTCCAGAGACCACCCAATTCATAGAAGGCTGAGAAGAAATCCAAGAGTTAATCTGAGGCCAGATATTTTCTCTCTCCTTTGGGCATGTGGGGGCATAGACATTAACAACTCCAAAGTTAGAGCTATTTAATTTGAAAATGACAGCTTGCCAGCATCTACTAGGGCTGTTATAAAAGAAGACATGAGACAAGGATTTCCAAATAATGGCTATTCCCCCACTAGTGCCATTGGCTTCAATCCAAATGGAAGTAGAACCTGGATAAATCCACTCAGATAAATTTGAGCTCTCAAATTTTGGCAACTTGGTTTCCTGAAGCAAGATAATATCGGACTTATAAGATCTGAGCTGAGAAATGGCTCTCCTTCTCTTAATAGGGCCTTTAATCCCTCTAACATTCCAACTAATTATCTTCATCAGAATGTGAATTAAGTCAGAATGAAAAGAAAGAGGAGAGAATTATCTATTTCTCCTATTCTTCCTGCTTCTTGTATTTCCAGCTGGGGTTTTGTGAATATTGGGCTGAGTATCAGACTTGGCTGAGGTCTTTTTTTTCCTCTTAGATTTAGAAGCAGAAATTGGCTTTTTATTTCCATAAGAAATATTCAGGTAATTTTCTTTTCCCCAGTTTTCCTTGTCACTCTCGCTGTCATCATCAGTACATCCACCAGGGACAAATTCAAACATATTTAAACAATCTTCTAATTCATCTAATTCACTTGAGTTATAGTAGAGAGGTACTTGCCTTTGTGAATCATCTTCAATGTTCTCTGCATTTGAATTGCCCGAATTTACTGGGTCCAAGCAGTGCCAGGTGCCATCAGAGCCTTTATCTGAAGCAGTATCTCTTTGTGGATCATCTTCTTTGATCTTTGCATTTGAATTACCTGAGTTTGCTGAGTTCAAGCAGAGCCAGGTGCCATCAGAGCCTTTATCTGAAGCAGTATCTCTTACTAGGTCTAGTGTCTCTTGAACCATATCCCCCACAGCTGTTGGAGTAACAGAACTTACTTTGGCAATTTGCATATCTTGGTTGTTGGAGAGAGAAAGCAAACCATCTTCCAGGGTTGCCAATTGGTCTGCAATTTCCTTAGAAATGGGAGATGTAGTATTTGGTATGGATGTAGGCAAATTTTCAAGATCAATTAGGGAGCCAACAAGTAGCAGCTGGCAGTCAGTAGTGTTTGTAGTGGGGAATGAAGTGTTTTCCTGTCCACATTTATCTGCTAAATTGCTCAATAATAAATCTACATGTTGATCAGCATCTAGACTAGCAAGTACCTGGAATTGATTGAAACAATCAATATTGTCAACCACATGAGTTTCATCTTCAGATTGGACTTGGAAGTTTGAAAGTCCCTTCACTGGTGCAGTTGAATCTGATTCTTTTGAAATAAAATCTTGATTTGGTGGAGCCAGATGAGTTGTAGTTTTAATGCTGTCTGTTGATGAAGTTTCCTGAGATGTGCAAGTTTTTGAAACTTCCTGGGCTTTAATGGTATAATTGTCTGCCAAAATTTGATCACATATCTTCAAGCCTTTAAGAATGGCTTTTTTCTGACTTGCATGGCCCTTATTAAGTAATGGAACACTCTTACCTTTGGCTTGAGCTAGGTGTTCAGAGTTTTGCCTAGCCTCAGCCATCACATTGTTCAAAACATTGTGAAGATTATCTGTTGATGAATCAATCTGTTGAACATGAGCTTTTCCCTTGGCTTTGTACCTTTCATAATTTTGCAGCACCTTAATACCTGAGTAGTTGTCCTTGTTGAGATAAGCCTTTTGAGTAAATGGTAGTTTCCCATAATCTTGAGGTGCAGAAGAAAGTTTCTTAACTTGGTTATTCCTGATTCTTTTCTTACTGCCATTGACTGTGTGCCAATTGTGATCTTGACTCCTGTTGACTTGTATGTCTGTCAGTACTGAATTTCCTGACTTCTCAGATATATGCAGGCCCTTAGATTTATTAGTTTCTGCAGATTTGTTGGAGTTATCCAATGGAGGTATCGTATAGCTCTCCAAATTTGAATTTGAACTCATCAGACAATCATTGTACCAAAAGTGCCTCTTTAGACAATTTTGGCATTGAGGAGGTAAGCCAGACCATCTCAAGTATAGGTAGGAACTCTGGCCAAAGGCATCAGAGAAAGGAATGGATGTAGGAATATTTTTGGATAGATCAAGTTGAACAAAAGCTCTTGGGGATCTCGAGGGAGAATAATCAGTGCAGATATAAGAGCCAATAGAGTTGAAAAGTAGATTGAAGCATTCCTCATTCCAGTAAATGGGATTTAATCCCTGCAATGTAGTGGAAGCCACACAGAAATTATGCATGCTTTCTGAGCTCAATTTAGGATGCCATTTTAGAAAAGACATATGATAGGACTCGAAGGTTAGGGTACCAAGTTTAAGAAAGTAGTTTGCTGTTCTTTGATTGCCACATTCCATCATAATGTAGGGGAAGTTAAGCCAGTACATGGCATGAATGAGGATCCCTTTGTGGAGATTGAGACAGAAGGCCCATAATTTATCTAAAGACAGCCCAGACTTAGTGACCTTTATGAGCACAGCAGTATTCTGGAGAGAAGAAATTTTTGAATGAACAGAAGGGAGATCAAGAGAAATACCATGATATAATTTTTGTTTGCTCCCCTCTATTGGTCGAAGTTCAGTCAAAGCAGCATCATAAACATCACCTGGTTGGATCTCAGCATTTGGCTTGGGAACCCCGTAAGGAAGAGGTATTTGGGAAGCTGGATCAATCACAGGAACCCGACCCCACATATCAGGATCTCTTTGGCAAAGTATATGAATAGTTTGATATGAGGATATGAGTGTTACTATACCAGGAGCAAGCGAAGTGACCACAACTTCTGGAGAAGAGGATCTCCCAGCATTCTTTTTCTTCTGCATGATGTCATTCTGCAAATGACGTGTATGTGTCAGAAACTAGACAATTATCAACATTGCTAGCATCGTCCTTAGGGAAATAAATGGGCGGCACAGCTGATATTGCTGCTAGCATTGGAATATCAGAAACATGCGCTCAGCTTCTTCATGACATGTTGGCATCGATTTTTTCCAATGAAGAGTTAAATGCAGATCTTTTGGCAAAAGCACCAGTAGATGAAATTGAGTCTGTTGGCATAGATGTTGATGATATCCTTCTTTTTTTCTTATCTGTTAATCTATTGGAAAGTTCCTCCATGGCCGCATAAAGATGTTGCAGCTGTGGCAGTTTGAACTGTAGCCTGTCATCTAAATTTGTTGAAGCCCTCTTCATTCTACAGTAAATACTACATAATGCCAGTCTATGAAATGAAGGAACCATTTTTGTTAACTTGGTTTACAGACCAAATTATTGAGTCATTCTTATTTCCATATGTTGTTGTGCTGAACCTTAGGTTCGTATTTCCTTTTTTACTTGGCTATGCAACAAGGCCGATCTGCATTCCCTCCACTATTTTAGCGGTTGTTCCAGGTGCAGAAAAACAGGAATATCTGGAGACATGTACCCGTTGCAAGTTTTTGATGCCGTTTCAGCGGAATCTGCATTGGTTTCAGCGGAATCTGCATTGGTACAGTTGCCAATGCATAAAGATGATGTTGAGGTTACGCAAGAAGTTTATTGTCGAGAAGTGCTTTTTTTGTATTACCCAACTGTGTGCCAAAAAGAGATTAAATAAGAAGAAACCGAGATACTATAGCTCGAGAAGATGGTGAAAAATTAAGCAAGTGTTGGTCAAATTTGATTCGTGCTTAAAAACAACTTATTCTTCAGCGACTTGTGCTTTGTCCCAATTTCATATCTCCAGAGATTTCTAGAAAGGTAAGCGTAGCAACAGTTGTTGGTTCAAGTGCAAAGATGGATTGTAACTTTCAGCTTCTGGAATTTTAGCAAGCATATGCTATCAATACGCTGATGTTAGAGTTCTTGGAAATAATGGATCTTCATACAAAAAAACTATGACAAACTGCTTAGGCATGCGGCTCATAACATAACACAGTTGCAATGGTTCTAATTTTGGCTTTGGGTGTTTTGCATATTTCACACAGGGCACTTGATTTGCCTCCAAAGTTTCTGTGTTGGTACCTTGGAAAATACAACACTCAAGTTTCTGTGTTGGTACCTTGGAAAATACAACACTCTGTGAACGTCTTAGTCCGTTGCAAAATTGGCTTCTAAGACTTGCATGTGTTTTCTTGTCGAGTTGAATACATAACCGAGTAATTAATGGTAAGAAAGCATGTCCATAGTGGCTTCTATCTTGCTTTATCTTCTATTCGAAATTGGTTATTTTATTTGGTGGCATGAGAAGAAAAGTTCAACTTATATTATTTTATGAGTGAATTGTTGAGTTATTGTTTTATGAGTGAACTGTTGTGCAGTGTTTTCTCCGTGTAGTTTTTCTGTGTTGAAGCATCTTTTAACCACCATGTTGTCCCATTTTACATGCTCGCTTGGCTTATTTTCTTATGGCTATCGGGAGCCTTGGAGCCATTGCACATGGTTTTGCATTACCTGCACTTTCTATTATATTTGGAAACTTTATTGACATGGTAGGTTGGCCCATAATCCTCAGAAGATGTATCAGAAAGTAACTAAGCCTTTCCATGTTTCTTTGTTCTATTTATTGTAGCAATTTATGGTCCTCTTAGACATGTTGAGTAAAGGGTTCATAGAGAAAATTTCATGACATATTGAAAATTCCATGACTTGGTTGTTGAATAAGTGCTTGGAACTCAAGATAAATCAAGCAATCTACTCTTTAGCTTCCCCGTGCTATTGCGCGAATTTATAGGCTTTCATTTTATAGTTTCCTGGGCTATTGTACAATCAAATTTTCTTCCAATGGTGAGGTATGTAGCCTCAAGAATTACTGATTGTGGCCATGTTGGTGTCAGAGGGAAGCGCACAAGTTGGAATTGTGGCATCCCATAAAATATGCAATTTTAACATTATGCATAATTGAGGTCCATTTGTTTTGCTCCTCATGTCTTCTAGACGTCATTTTTCAAACCAGAAGGCAATTGATTTTTGTTAATAAACATCTACTTATTCAGCATGTAGCAGCTTGCAAAGTTTTTCATACCTCATTAGCCCAACCCAAGAGGTCATTTATATTCTTGATTTTCTCATGGTGTCACTTGTGATTTGTCACAACATCTTACACTAGTAAATGAGAGAAAATTCTTTAATGCTTATAGAAGCACGCAAATTTATCATATTTTTCACGGTATGGTGCCATGCTCTATGATGTCGATGATATTTTTCACGCAAGGATTTCTATAAAGTAGGCCATGACATGCGTGCTTATAGCTAGCTTCAACGTGTCTTACATACGAATAAAGGTTTCTCTAGAACTTTTTCCAGCTAGTGAAACCTTGGGAAGAATTTGACAACAGAGGAGGATAGGGAAAAGCTTACTGCCTCCAACATTGTAACAGGGAATGAACAATTGGAAGTATCAAGAAAAAAAAGGCTTCAAAACAAATGGCTTCATTGATGTGCCCAAAATTGCCTTGTTGCTCGAACGTTGTTCTAGTACCAAGGCTTTGTCAGAAGGTCAACAGATTCATTGCTACATAATGCAAAATGGATTGGATCAGCATGTGGTCCTATCTAATTTGCTTATACAAATGTATGGCAAGTGTGAAGATTTGCAGAATGCAAGGGTCAGATTTGACAAGATGTGCATTCTAACGTTTATTCTTGAATATCTTAATTGCGGTTTATGTCCAACATAGGCACCTTGAAGAAGCAATCGTGCTTTTTATCGATGCCCATGCGGGACATAGTAACTTGGAGCACAATGATTGGCATATGGACAGCAAGGCAACTTAGAGATGGCCATTAAGTTTTTCAAGCAAATGCCTCAGCAGAATATGGTATCCTGGAATGCCATCATTATGGCTCTCATTAAACAAGGGCATATCAAGGAAGTTGATCAGTGGTTCGAACAAATGCCTCAATGTAATGTAATTTCATGGAACACTATGATTGCTAGTCACGCAGAACATGGGCAACTTGAGGACGCCTTGAAACTCCTTGCAAGAATGTCTGTGAGAAATGTCGTTACATGGAATTCTATAATTGGAGGTTTTATAAAGAGGGCAATAAGGCTTGTATACTATTTCAACGAATGCCACAACGTGATGTAGCGTCCTACAATGCTATGATCTCAGCCTTTGTTGGGGCTGCCAACTTAATGAGGCAGTATATCTCTTTAAACAAATGCCTTATAAGGATGTCATTTTATGGACTGATGATCAGTAACAACATTCTCTGCTGGCATGTCGTTTTAATAGTGGATGTGGTAATGTTGATTATTAACATTGCTATCAAACATTAAGGAAATTTCATGCTGCAAATAGCTACTTGCTTTGAGTTCAAAATATCTGGTCTGCAATACTCTTGGCTCTTGCCCTCTCCTAGCCTCAATGACATCTGGCTTAGAATGGCCAAATATTTGCTCAACAACTAGATTATAATTCCATCTAGAGGAGGTTTGCTTTGAAGATGTGTACAAAGTGTTCAACCAAATGCGTGAAAGGAATATTATATCATGTTCAACCATGATTGCAAAGACACATAGAGCATGGTTATGGAAAAGAGGCATTTGGCATTTATCAACAAATGCGCTTAGCAAAGGAGAGTCCAAACACCATTATCTACATAGTTCTTCTCAACGGTTGTGCCACTTTAGTTTTTTAACGTAAGGCAAATTAATTCATGCACATGCTATATAGTATGGGTTTGAATCAAGAACTATCGTTGGGAATGCCCTCATCAATATGCATGGGAAGACCGATAATCAATGATGCGCCCCGAGATTTTCAACCGGATGGATGAGAAAGATGTCATATCTTGGAATACAATTGTTGCAATGTATTCCCATTATGGTTTTTTCAAAGAGGCCCACTAACTTTTTCAAATGTGACGCAGCTGCATGGCTTCAAACCGGATGAGGCATGTTCATCAAAGATTCTAAATGCATGCACTACCGAGCTTCAATGAAAGCCGCAAGAGTTTAAGTTATGCATCTTTCACTGGTCTGTGTAGTACTGTTGTTGGATTGGGTTGTTGTAGGCCTATTCTTTTGGTGGATTCAAAAGTAATTTTGGGAATTGTTGTTGGAAGTATAGTTGCCATCTTTTGTCTCATATTTGTGGTGATCAGATTTAGGATGATCTTGAAGCAATTGCAGAAATGGTATCTAACCTTAAACAGACAATGAAAGCAGTTGTAATGCCGCACAAATTCTAGCTCCTATTTCTATGTGGTTGTCTTTGCAAATACAACTTGGAGTTCTACACCTTACATACAATGACTTACATTCTAGAAAATACAACTTGGAGTTCTACAAGGACATACACTGACTTACACTCTAGAAAATACAGGCCAGTGTATGAAGTTGCGAGTTAATATTTTTCCTTAACAGTAGCCATCCTCAAGAAACAGTTGGTGAAGGAGAGAGAACGAATCTCCACATTAGAAGAGCGTGTGCGCCACCGAATGACCGCTTTGGGCTGGCCGACTTTTTGAGCCAGCAAATAAGCACGGGGTATTGTCGCCGCTTAAGAAGTGAATTCATGGCAACATCTCAAACACCGAATGAGGTTACCCAAATGATTGATAGGATCCATCAACAAAAAGACAGATGAGATATCACAACCGCAGAGAGAGCTCAGAACAAGCAAAGGGAACAGATTACACAGCTTGGCTATCAAGTAGCAGCGCGCCTTGGCGGACCATGAAGCTAGAATGCATCGATGCAAGCGAGGGTTGGACACCCTAGAAAAGAGACAAACTGTAAGGACAAGAAGCGATCCGTGCTCGACCCCTAGAGAAGAGGATGGCCGAAGTTTCACCGAGAGATGTATGATCTCCGCCGAGATGAACGAATGTGCACTTGCCCGAGGCAAAGATCAACGGTGCCTAATGCCGGAGGCGAGGGTGGCCCAGTGGAATCGCAGTGTCCTTCGCGAGGAGCAGGATCACCAACCCCGCCGGCTGAACCTCATTGTCCGGGCTTGCCCAAGAGCATGGGGAAGATCTGCCAGCTAAGCTTAATGCCATGGTGGCCGATGTACTACAACCGCAAGATTTGGGTGAGAAACCCACTGCAGCCTGGGGCCAAACATGAGACCCGACCGGTCAAATTCACGCTGTTGGACCAGCATCAAAGATTCTATTGCCGCAACGCCGCTAGCCGGGAAGGGGACATCAATATACTTGGACACGATCTTACCCAAAGGCAACAAAAGGAGAGACGAGAGGAGTTCACAAAAATCGCATGTCGACAAAGGGGGGATCGGCAGTGCTTGGTTAATGGCAAGATGAAGGTGTTTGTACCTCCACGGCCAACAAAGAGTGCAGAGGCAGCGCAACGGCGATGGGGCCAGTGGACATCTAGACCTTTCACCTCCTCCCAGACGGCAAAACCGTGATGCAACAACCAGACCCAAAGGTTTCGCACCATCTCGAACGGCCCCCGCAACCTCGTCGAGCCGGTGCAGGACAACCGCCACAGGCGAAAGATAGGGACGGTGTTCCACTTGTATCATGGAACTCAGAGGGGATTCCCCGGAAGAAGGGCAGCGACCTTGTTGGGATTGCTACAGGTATGGACATCATCTTCTTGCAAGAGACATGGGAATATCGTGGGCATCACCACGGACATCCCGGATACCAAGATTTCGCCAAGCATGCGCCATGGCAAGCGAGGATATGGAGGGGTGGCATGCTACTTCAAAGATGCTATAGCAGCCACGGTCTCACTCCACAAAGGTCGGACAGACTTAACCGCTACCGTGGGTGAGAGTACCGAGCCTCAACATCGCCCATTGTTTATTGCATCCGCGCTATATACCCCATGCAAAATCTAAGTTCTACCAGTCCGTGGAGGCGCATTACGGATGTACAAATGCTTTATAGAGACTCAGATGATGACATAGAGCAATATTGCGCGCAAAGGGCACGCGCTCTTGTTAGAGATTTCAATGCCCGCACCGCATAAACCGTAGCCGTTACCTTCCAGGGAGAGGCCGATTTTGACCCACTGCTTGAAACAACCGCACCCCAACATGCCGCATACCTCAAGATACAACACCAACGCTTTGGAAGGGAGTTGGTTCAACTCACGTCTTTGACATGGTAGTGTGCAATGGTATGATCGATGGCCACAATCGTGGGGTTTTACTTGCAAGAGCGATAGACATGATGGCGGAGCTAGCGTGGTAGACTACCTCCTTGCTCCAAAGGGTAGGACTTGACATGGTCACGAGCTCTCAATTGGCACACCTAACAGAGATGAGGAGGCTTTGTTCTAACCACTATCCACTTTATGTCACTTTGGATTGGGAGCACTCAGTAGCGCAATCACAGAGTAGGAACCATCAGGGGTTTGTGATACACCCCCGACTACCGAAAGCAAGCAGAATATGAGTCTGTGTTGGAACGTGAACTGCAGGGGATTGATGCTCTTTGCACGTTACATGATAGGTGGGAGTGGCTTGTAAACGCCTTACTCACAGCAGCTAGTGCATGCTTTGCAAAATGAGGGATCGCCGCGAATGGACACCGCTTAGCTTCCCTCGTAATCCCCGGTTTGACGCCGAAAGTGCAAGGCTCTAAAGATCCAATCAACTGCCTCGATCCGTGAGCATGCGGGCAAGAAGCCATTCAGGACTATAGATGTTATGAGCTACACCAATAGCTCTGATAAATCCAACTCTAGTTCACCAAAACTAGAACAAGTTCCTAAACCACAAGGAAATTATTGGTAGTTCTCCACCCAACCGGACCTACCGGTGTAGAGTTCTGGCAGAATTAATGGCAAAGCAGAAGGCAATGGCAAAGCTTCACAACTAGTTTCGGAATTATCGGCAAAGGGAAGCTCAATTGGCTTTTGGGCGTCATGAGACTTAAGGCTGGTTCGGAATCGGCAAAGCAATAATTGATGACGCCCCCAATCCGAAGATGGCCGTTGATGGAGTCCCTGAAGTTTCGATGCAAGCCTTCTTAAGAATCCGATGCTGCCTCCCTCTAAATCTGTCGCTGATCCCTTTTTAAAAAGGCCCGATGCCTTTTGCCATATTCGGCTCTTCCTATTAAGATTGGCCTTAATAATACTTAACCATTAATATCATAATATCTTAGAGATATTATTTAACTATTACAAACATAAGATGTCTTTGCCAATATGTCTGCCTTGCCTTGCCATTATTTCGCCAATCTCACACACCCATGCTAGTCCACCAAGACCAACGTTCACGGCCACTCCCCCGAGCTACCATATTCATAACGATTCCTCCCTTTTTGAAGGCAACTGACCTCAGTTGTGTCCATAAATAAATTAAGCACCAACTTAATTTATCCAATTGAGCACCAACTCAATGCATTTTAGGTTCAAGTTTGAGGTAATGATCTCACAAATAGCACCAGCTATTCATGACGATCGCTTTTGTTGAGGCTATAGGTTTGGATAAAGTAAATCCTATGTTTATTCTAATTTAATTAAATCTCCTAATACAAGAATTGGGTCAAGTTTGTAAGAATTTTAAGGATTCCATTGAGGCACCAACCTCTGCCAGTAGCACCAACTACTGATTGCAATTTACTTAGACACCAATCTAAAATTGCAATTTCATCCATTAATGATTACAAGTATGGCACCAACCATAATTTTGTATTATATTAATGGCATGAACAATCATCTTAAAGAAATATAACAATTTTAGATATAAAATATCTAAATTCTAAACTAAATCCTTAGTCATGCTACTTTTTACCAGGTAAATAATAACCTATCTTCAGTTTGCGGTTCTCTTCCTCCATATGCGCTACGTGAGCTGCTTTCTTCTCCGCTTTTAACTTCTCATCTTCATCTAAACCTGGATCTATTTCCTCTATGTGAACATTATGCATTTGCCCTTCAATGCTTTTTCGTGGCCCAGCTTGCTAGGGCCAGCTTTGCTAGGGCCTCTGACAGCGATTATTAACCAGGCCATAAGGGAGGGCCTCCCGGGGGAGTGGATGGTTAGCAAGGTCACCCCAATTCATAAGACAGGTAATAGGGATGATTCGGCGAACTACCGCATGATCATGATGAGCCCATTACTCGCAAAGCTTTTAGCAGGTGTGGTGGAGAAGAAGTTAACTCAGTGGGCTGAGGAAGCTGGAGTGCGTGGAGTTGGCCAGGCGGGGTTTCGCCCTGCCCACTCCACAATCGACCATATATTCACTCTCAGAATCCTTATGGAAGCTACTCGCAATGCGCGGCGTGACCTGTACTGCTGTTTCGTAGATTTCAAGATGGCATATGATACGGTCCCTCGGGACCTGTTGTGGCAGCATTTGCAGGCGCTGCATGCCCCACAGGACTTACAAAATGTCATCTATAGACTCTATGATGGGATATATGCTGCATTGCCTGCATCAGATCAGCGAGTTGCTAGCACCATAGGGGTTAAACAGGGATGTCCGTTATCTCCAACGCTCTTTGGTCTCGACATTGACAAGTTGGAGACATGGATGCAAGAACATGTGGGCAGTGGCCCGCAGCTACCAGAGGCATACAGTATAAGGCAATTGCTCTATGCAGACGATGTAGACTTGCTATCCCATACAACCAGGAGTATCATTAGAGGAAAAATGAGATCACATTTTGTCCCATTAAGGGATGCTTAAAATTCCATGTCAGCTTTTTAAACTGTCCAATAAGAGAAGAGCTCCAGTATATCTCATTCCAGTATTATGTGGCAGCCTGTAATTAATGCAACTGCAACTAACTTCTGTAGTATTATTTTTTCATTATAACTTTTGATCCAGAACTCCGATTCAAAAAACTTTTTGTAGCAATGGGTTCGTCTTCACAAGATCTATCTAGTGATAATCCATTCATACATCTTTTACGATATAAATATATAAGAAATAAGCAAAAAATCATATTTTTTTAAGGTTAACGCATATGATCATATTGAAATACATCATAACTATATATTATTGGAAAGATCTTTTCATTCCGCATCTAATACAACAAACGCCGCAACATTTTGGCAAGTGGATCAAAAGTTATGGGGGAAAAACAACAGCAATAAAGTTGGTGCTGCATTAATTGCAGTTAATAGAGGGTAGCCATTCCATTGGAGGATTCTTATGGGGATGAAATGAGATCTCAAATTTCCTCTAATGGCAGCAGCATTTGGACGCTCTTAGTGGGTTCTGTGACACAACATGAATGACGGTGAACCTGCAGAAAACTAAGCTCCTGGCAGTCCTTTCCTCGCAGCATGATATCCCAGATCCCTATTACAGAGGATAGAAGGTGGATGTTGTAAGGACCTTCAAGTATCTGGGAATCGACTTTTGCGCAAGCATGTTATGGGATGACTGTGTGGAAAGACGGGTCACGGGGATGGAAAGCCCTCAGATGCTATGCGAGTATTAGCCGCTACGTATCAGACCTATGTGGATCAGGCACGAGAGCACACCTGCTCGAGAGCACTCGCTGAACCAAAGATTGTTGTATGGGGTAGAGGTCCGGGGTCCAAAGAATTAGCAAGAACACCCGATAAGCTAGAGAGGGTGCAAAAGGCCTTCTTAGCATACAACCTAGGTATCAAGGACACGGCCTTATCGATTTTGCTATATGAGACCGGGTTCGCCCCGCAACATTCCGCTTATGCGAGACATCTTGCATATTTCCACAAGGTCACCAAAGATGGATGCACAACGCCTTCCCCGAGGGCTTTGTTATTGGCACAAGAGCCACAACGACCAAGAGGGTATGGCAGAGACCGCCGTGGGTGGTTCGCAATGTGGTCTATAGACTACCAGCCAGATTGTGGCTATGCCCGATGCCCGTGGACAGGCTGCACACCAATGAGCTTTGCCACCACTCTCGGGATGCAAATACTGTGCAAAGCCTAAAACAGAGCATTACCACACGCAAATTAATCCAACACCGAACATGGCCCACACCAAGATTTGAAAGCGCATATATCTATGAAGAAACAGAGAGCTATTGCCTCCGCGGAGGACGGGTCCCATCATCTCGTAATTGAAACAGTCGTTGGACTACGTGATGGAGGGGCGTAGAATCCCCCGCATGAGAGAATATGCCAAAGTGTTGCCACATGCGCATGAGAGATGAGCACCATGCTCGCAAGAGTGTCCGCATATACGCATATCCAAGCAACACATGCTGATCTTAGATGCTCTGCGGCACCGCTGCATCAATTGCTGGCATCGCCAATGGTTGCACATCTCGCATCCTACATTTTGCAAGCATTTACCGTTAGAGAATCCCTTACAGGACAATGGATCTGAGAGCCTACTACCAGGGTTTTTCCTCCCATGTGGGGGTTTTTTCATCCCAGTAGTAGGGACACATTGTATAGTAGCATTTGTCTTTTTGGTGTGGTTTTATCTGCTTTGTGTACTGCATGTACCGTCTCATAGGTCAAGTTTGGCCTCCGCGGACGTTAAAATATACTTCCTTCCTTCCTTCCTTCCTTCCTTATCCAAGCTTACATTTAATATTATTGGCTTCATAGAACTTACAAAGAGTTATGCAGTTATTGAAGACTATTCATTATTCTACTTTAACATGCTTAGAAATTTAATTCGCAAGGGTATTGCATCATTCCCTCTAACTATAAGCTAGAGATTGTGCAAGTGATTACATCTTAAACTTAAGCTACTAGAATCCAACAACACATCTAGGCTATAAGTTATGCCTCAAGCATTCTTACATCATATTGATACCATTCTTACACCATATCAATGAAATTTCAAACTAGCACTCTTGGTCTTGGTCATCCACTGGTCCAAACTTAAAACATAGAAATTGCACTGCACCGCACCCCCTGCATCAATGCTCATATATGGCTACGATCTCTAAAGGTGTCATATCTAGGTCTTGGAATTGTTGTTGATGCTTTAGAACATAAAAACAACAAATAATGCCTCTTCCTACAAAGTATGTAAAGCTGCAGGCAAAAAGAATAATAAAAATCTCATGTCAGGAATCTCAAGTCATTAGCACCATGCTAGAAATAGGCTTGGTCCATGCACAATTCATAAACAAAGGAAAATAAAACAACACAAAACAAAACCCCCCTTTCAAACCATTAATAACCCAACAAGAACCATGAAACTAAACGACAGCAAGAAACATGAAAACACACTCTCGGGCCACCGAAGGGCAACCCTCCGTGCGCAGCACCTTGTTTTTCTAGGGACGGGCAAAATAGTGTTATGCCTTTCAGATGACAAGAAGTCCATAAAATCTAACCTTTCAAATGCCATGAGAAATTTTTGAATGGCAGAAACTAAAATTTGCCTCAAAAATGTAGAAGAATCTACTCATGGAATAACCTTTCTCATGAAACTACTACTTAAATGTAAATAGGCCTAGATAGTTTAAAGCTTTTACATCTCATCAACATATTCAAGTGCCATTGCACTCCTCTTGTTTGATTCGTACTAGTCCTTGTCGCATGCTTGCCAATCTATGCTTTCAAATAAATCATTCCATAATGACCATCATTGTTGCATCAAGTGTTTCTAACTTCATGTTAGATCTTCTAGCACTTTTGATAGCATTTTAGAGGGGAAACCTCTCTCACAAGAGGTCGTACTTCTAGGAATAACCATACAACATGTACATTCTAAATCATTGAGGAAATATGTTGTATAGTAGTATTTATCATTTATACTAGAAAAATATGTTGTAGGAATATTAGCAAATAAGACGAGCAACTCTTTATTCCTAGCCTTCTAAATGACATGGATGGCTTGTTTTTGACATTCCTTATGACAGGCAATTGCCCATGTGCCGCCCTTCATTTGCCATACAAAAAAAAAAAAAAAAAAAAAATCACCTGTTTTGACGGGCAAAAATGCTAAAAGCATGCATGAAAACCGTCAAATTTGAGCCCTGGTACTTATGTATATGCATACGGAACCATGTGGATGGTGGACCCTGGGATGGCACATGTTATTTTGCAATTGGAATACGATTCCACCTAGCAGAGGCCTCCATCTGGCTGCAGAGGATGTTTTGAAGTGTTCCTCTTACATCCTCCAATTTTTTAAATGAAGTATGCAAGATCAAACTATGGAGATGCCACATTTCGACATTTGATTTGAAACTTGAGCATCATGTTTATTATGTTTGGTAATGCACGACTGTCAAGATTCCCGCCATACTCCAGCCTTGTTGACTCGTAGCTCAGAGGGAAGAGTTATGTCTGCTATATCATTTTTGCATTTTCATTATATATGGATTGGACAATTTTGAGAAGCCCTTATGGCAAAGCTAGACAAAATGCTCATTGTTCCCATTAGTTTGAACCGCCAGAGTTCCGCATAAATTGCATGGGCAACTTTAAAATTTCAAATGCTTCACAAAGGCAACTGAAAGCAACTTTAAACATTTTAGATGCTTCAAAAGAGCATCTGAAAAACTCGAGCTTTGTCTTGTTGTATCCTGGTTTTTGCCCTCTTGTGATAATCTCTTTTGTCCTCTTCTGGTAATAAATTCTTGGAGAGTCCCTAAAAAATTGAGGTAATGGATGGGAGTGCTGAATTGGTCTCGGACTTAAGATGACATGGCCAGGGAAGCAAGCTGAGATAAATCATATAAATGTCACATGCCAATGGTTTAAATTAGAAATCATGCTCACAAAAGGCCAATCTTAAATGGTTTGTCACAATAATTATATACATACTTACTAAAATATAAGCAATACAAAAACGGCTGACATCTATACAAAAAGAAACTTTTCCACAAGAAGCTTCCCCACAAAAAGAAACTTGTCAATCCATTTGAAGTGTTCCTCCTTTTACCTATAAACAAAGCTTCACGATATTGAGATCCCAAGCAACATCTTTTTGCTATTATTACATTAGTTATTCCTTGCCGCAGTCATGAGCTCATCGGCATTCTTCTCATTGAAACCTCGGGCCGCAAGTACTTGTTGTCCAGGGGAGCCCTTCTGGTTCCAAAATACAGGAGCAAAAATGTAGCTATTACCTCACCTTCTTTTGTAGCAAAAAACTGCACATTACCAATCTTTTTATGTTCACTAACAGCCCAGTGGAGCGCTTTCTGTGCAGGCTCAGTAGGGGTGGATGCTCAGGACCAAAAGAGTACATATCAGCCTTTCCAAGCACTCTAATAATCTCTTCATGGACTCTAAACATAGTGACACCATTAGCCGCTATGACGTTCCAGCATAATATACGGTATTTTTTTTTTGTTGAGAGAACGAAATTTTTTGTATTTATATATAGGAAGAAAAGTACAATGCTTCAGCACATTAAGAGAATTACTACAGGAGCATACTCGGCTTCTTCATCCTCTTAAGTGTAGAAACTTATTTACTGCTTTGCTCTGAGCAACTGGAAGATTGGCTCTCTGAGCATGGAGGTGCGGGCGCACATCTCATGCATCACACAATCCGGCAACTCATATATGCTGACGATGTCAACCTCCTGGCCTATACTCCAGAGGACATGCAACGTCACTTGGATGCTCTTGACACTTTTTTCCAATTCACTGGCATGCGAGTTAACTTGACCAAAACTGGGGTGCTGCTAGTTGCATCATCCCGTCAGCCAAGGCTTCCCTCATTCACTTACCAGGGACAAGAGGTAGAGGTGGCTCCGACCTACAAGTACTTGGGGATCGAGTTCTCAACTACCACCCATTGGGATGCTGCCATCAGGTTGCGGGTCACGGTGGGTTGGAAAGCACTATATGACATGCAGAACAACAGCCACAAGGCAGAGTTGTATGCTTGGGGCCACCAGTCACACTTGTTTCGGGCCTTGGTCGAGCCGGTCCTTTTGTATGGGGCAGAAGTGTGGGGTCCGGTGATATCTCTCATTTCGAAAAGGTACCCTTGTCAATTTGGCATAAGGTACTAATGATAAAGAGTTGTTGTCATAATGGGGGTGGTTCAAATCCCCCAATTGTGTTTATCATTTGATGTGACCTTTGGTCAAAGTCACATGTGGGTTGGTTATCACATGTGTGGCTTTATTGGTGCCACGTGTGTGGTGGATTTCTTGCCCCACTTGTGTGAGGGGTAAATTTTTGGCCCAGGGCATATGGGGACACGTGGCAGGTGTCGAAGGGCACGGCCTTCTTGGCACGGGCCCTGGGGGTGAAGTTCACAGTTCCATACCAGATCCTACTCCAGGAGACAGGCTTTCTACCCCTTCAACGGGCTGCATTGGAACGCCATATCGTTTAGTTACAAAAGGTGGTCGCTATGGCTGATACACGCTTGCCCCACCTTGCTTTGGCCACGGTGATGGGTCCCAACGCCTGAAATCCTGCTGGAAAGACAAGCAAGCTCAGTGGTTCTCACGCTGGGGTGTGCAGGCAAACAGATGCGTCCAGGTCAGGACAAAGAAAGATCGCAAGGCACTTAAGCTGTACCTAGATGCTACTTTCCTTCGCAAGCTCTGGGATGCAGATGCTCTGACGCTATCAGCAGCAAGTCAATCCTAGGCTCACAAGAGGCCCACACCAGTACTCGTACACCCAGCTGCCCATGAAGAAGCGCAGACGTATAGCTTCCATTTGCACGGGTGCACATCGCCTCCATATTGAAATAGGGCGCTGGGCTCGGGAAGCACGAGAGCAAAGGCTTTGCCAGTGTTGCCACCAAAGCGCCATTGAGGATGAATGTCATGCCCTCCAGATCTGCCCAGCATTTGCCCATATCCGAGAGCGATATGTTCGATTACTAGTGCCTGGCCAGCCGTTGCATCAGTTATTGACTACGGCGTCAGTGGGTTTGCTGGGGTCATACCTCCAGGAGGTTATGGATGCACGGACTCATTTGTGTCCTACGGGATGGTATTGAACTGTCCTATACAATTGTACAGTGTGCCAGCATACTTATTACTGCTAAGGTTTTCCCTCGAAAACCCTTCGGGGCGGGGGTTTTTTAATCCTGTCAGTAATACGTTTGCTGCTCTCCTTTTTGTTTGGGTCCCATAGGCCAATTGGTCTCCGTGGATGCTAAAAATCTATTCTATTCTATTCTGATAGCTGATAATAAACATTAAGCACAGAAATTCTCTCCACATCGAAACCAAAGTTTACAAGATGATAAAGAGCAGATATCTTTCGAAATAAATCTTATTTCGGAGAGCATACAAATAACCTGAATGACTGAAATTATACAGAAGTTGCATGACTCATGGTCTGTATGACAACATCCAAATAGAACATAAATCAGGCATATCAGTACCTGATGAAGCACACGCTCAAACGTGGTAGTATTTGAGCAAACAAATCCAACTAGGAATGGTATCAAGATATTTTGGCATCAGTACCGAAGTATCACTCAATCTTCAGTAATTGAGTGGCATTCTCAAGCATAATAGTACTAAAGAATGCAACCAGGTGCTTCAAAAATAGTGCTCAAGCTTCAGTGCTAGAGCATCTATTCTATATTAAATATTGTGATACAACCTGTTGCCACTACTGCTTCAGTATAAGAATAATAATTCAAGACTCACTTGCACAATTCCCCTAATAAGAAACTTTCTGATCATCACTTGCAAAAGCTGGATCATTCTGCTAGAAAGAATGAGTGGTAAGAAATAGGCATGAATACATTTGATACCAAGAATCAGATTGTGGCTTCCTGTAAATATAAATCAAATCTTTTTCCTGAATCTTTTTCCATGAAACGAAACGACAGCAAGAAACATGAAAACACACTCTCAGGCCACCGAAGGGCAACCCTCCGTGCGCAGCACCTTGTTAATGATTGTTAGGATATATGTATGTTGTTTTTAAGCATGAGTAACAGTCTACTCCTATTCTACTGCTAGAGTAGCTTGTTATTTGATGTCGTGATTGTCCATTTCATATGTGGACATTTTTTTTTTTTTTGAGGTTAAGGCAGTTTTGATATTACATGCAAAAAGAGATTACATGAATATTTACAGCAATTGCAAAGGAAAAAACAAACCTTTGCAATGCTTACTTATCCCAAGAAGGGACTGGAAAAAGCAGCACAGCTAGATAAACAAAATAAGCTGTACCAGCTGATCAATATGTGGACATTTAATGGACAACATGTATCTGGTTAAGTATGCAAAGTACTTTAAACCATGCACCATGTTCAATAATTGACAAGGTTATACATTTCTTTGTCATTATAGTGTAGAGTATTAGTGGCATCTACATAATATATAATAGGTGAGTAGAGAAATACTATTTTATGGAGCACCTCATATGGGACACAATGTCAAAGAAACTTCCTGAGACCATTCTTCACCAATGGAGTAGAGGGAGGATTGCTGATTTATGGGATATGACACTTGTTCTAGAGGTAATGTGTAGTCATTATTACCCTCTAGCATCTTCACAACCATGCCCATGGAAAGACGCATATTAGCATCTTGGCAAGCACACCAAAATGCCACATCTATGACCCTTTTTAATTGCAATTCATCACAATCTTCTTTTACCAATCTGGAATCAAGGAAAGTTCCTTCTTCACATCTTTGAGATGCCCAATTCAAAAAGCTTATTTCTTCATTCATTCCCATACTTGAATAACTTCTACGACCACTAACAACCTCAAGTACCACAATTCCAAAGCTGTAAACATTATTTTTCTCTGAGACACTGCCATTCACCCATTCAAGTGCTAAATATCCAAAGGTGCCCATCATTCTAGTCAGTATCAAGGAAGTTTTATCTGCTGGCATCAACTTGCACAGTCCAAAGTCCGCAACTTTGGCCGTAAATGTTTCATCTAGCAAGATGTTCTGAGGCTTCACATCCAAATGGAGTATTCTCGGATTGCATTCTTGATGCAGATATGCTAAGCCCTGTGCAGTTCCTAGAATAATCTTCATTCTCTGTGGCCAATCTATAAGGTAATCACCATTACATATCCATTTGTCTAAGGAGCCATTGGACATGAACTCATATATGAGAAGCTTGTGAGTGCCTTCTGCACAAAAACCCAATAGCCAAAACCAGAAGGAGCTTGCAGATGGAAAGACGATGAGGAAATAGAAGCAAGGAAGGCAGACACAGTCAATAAGAAGTAGAATCAATCCGAGAAACTGAGGTGGGGATTTGACGCGTGCTTGGGGATTTGATGAGTGCTTGGTCTGTTGTATTGCTTGGTTATGCTTCCAGTAGAATATGTGAATTATCTCTAGGACATTAGTGTAATTATGGTATTACTGGAAGTTATGGTTGTTTATATGTTAAGGAAGTCATGATTTTCCTTTGAGATGTGGCGATGAGATGTTGTCACTGGGTTATGAAATATCTTGGTAGGAACCCTATTCTATTGTATTGCATTGTTTTGTAGTTGTTCTTGGAAGTAAGATGCATGAGGATTCTATGATATCTCGTATTGGATCAACTTGTAAGGTTATTGGTGATATTCTATCTTGTAAAGTCATGATGGATGATGTTGCATCTTGCATTGCAAACGGACCATCTTCGGAGGGGTGGAATGGCCTTGAGACTCCGCATCCGTTCTAGATGGCTAGACGGATGGCATGTTGCATTTACGGCCCACGTTCGGAGGGGTGGGGTGGCCGTGTAACTCCGCATCCGAGCCAGATAGCCTGACGGATGAGTTAAACCCTGTACGTACAGTTGGAGAGAGTGGTCTCCTTGGGGTCGCAACCCAAGAATTACGCTTGGCATATGTGCATACATACAGAAGATTGATGAGAATGTAAACATGCTTGTAGCCTGAGTTCTAACCAATGCAGAGGTGTAGTGGAGCAGGTAAAATTGTTGTTGTTCTTATCTTTGATGGGTATGCTAGATTACTTTGTGGATGATGTTATACGCTAGATTGCTCTGTGGTTGATATTGTGGATACCCCCGAAATGTTTCCACCCCACTTAGTCCTTGTGGACTAACCCCCTGGTATTGTTTGTGTATGTTTAAGATGGTACGTCCTGAGCTGAGAATGCGGTATTCGGATGGAGAGTCTAGGGATGAGGGTGGGACAGCAGGAGTGTTTTCCAGGGTCGTCTTCAGTGACTTATAAGGAGGACTTGTTGAGCTAGTATGAGTTGTTAGCATGCCAAACTCAGATGAGTTTGGTCTTGTATGTAATTATCTGATCAATGGGACTATACTTTATTGAGCATGTATATAAGTCTCATGTATGTTTAACTTAGATGTTAAACGTGTTGGTGCAACGGCCTAGGCCAAGGGGCTAGGTCTGTTTCAGTTGGTATCAGAGTGGAAAGTTCCGACACCTTCGGGCCATGGGAATTAGGGGCTAAGAGTTCAAGAGATTCTACTAGTAAGTAGAACGATTTGTTGGTTGGTAAATGCACCAACCAAGATGTAGTTAAAAGGGACAAGAAATGAACATAGGTCTAAGGGAGTGATAGTATCTTAAGATTTGATTATTATTCTGTGCTATGTAAGGGAGTAAAGCTAGAATGCAGTTCATCAAGGAGCTAAGCTTGGTCGAAAGTTACCGAAGATAGGATGAAATGTTAAGAAGGATGTTTTCTTGCGAGGCATGAACAACGGGCCATGATAATTGTGAAGGTATGTTCCTACAAATTTCGATAACTGGTAGATTGTCTAATGGTGGACCACGTTGCCGACCATGTGTAAAGAGTTGTGGTGCTTCAGCACAGTTAGTGCTAGGGCTGTGAGGTCCTATGAATATTGCTTAAAAAGATAAACTCAAGGGTTTAGGAAGTTGTTAGCACAGTAAATTATGTTCGTAATCTTTTAGGTTTCCTTGAATTTACTTGTGCAGCTTGTATAGCCATAAGATACACAGATGGGGGATGTGATTATGTTTTTATTTGTCACTCTTGGATTTGCCCACCCAAGATGTGTCATATGAATACATATCTAGTCCGAGCTGAGTATCTCTCTTTCCATGGTGGGCTTTGTATTTCATAGTGTGCTATTTTATTCTTAGTAGGAAAAAGTAGACTAATCCTATGATGCAGATGCTTGCTACGTTAGCTTGGACATGTATAGTAAATACTTTAAAAGAATCTCATTATAATTTCATTATAAGTTTAGTTCCAAACTTGCATGCTGGTGACAAGGTTGATGCACTGGGTTGTATTTTGAGTATGTAGTAGATTAAGTTGGAACTGCACCAATTTGGACGAAAATAGTAGAGCTTAAGCCATATATGGATTAATAACGAACTTGCTGTATAATGTGGGAGGGTATTGGGAATACCCATGTCTTATTGCTATTGTGGTAGAAATGTGCAATTGAGAAGACTGCATCAGAACATAGCAGTGGCTCTGAGTCGCGATAAGAGATGCCCTAGTTGGCTAAAGCTTAGTCTTTTGCATTTAAAACTAATAGAAGAAGTGTTAGACCGCATTCAAGCTGTTGTACCTCAAGTAACTCATGAGGACATGAGTTGAATTTTACAAGGGGAGAATGTAATGAACCTAGTGGCTTACTTTGTCTCAGTATAAGAGGGTGTAGATCATCTAATGACCTTGTTGATATACGTCCATGGGTTATGCTAGTAGTGGCATTTAAAACTATAGAAATATATTAGCAAAGATTATATAAGCAAAAGGTGTTAGATTAATGTGTATTGGACTTGTAAAATATGATAAGCATGCATTAGATTGCATGCATGTACATGCACATGCACATGCATGCATGTGATTGCATGCACAACACTTGTCTAGCATGCATATGCATTGAGATTTAGTCATTGTGTATATATATATTGGATGTGAACAAAGGAGAGGGTGCCTTGGTTTGGTGAAGGATCTTGTTTATTGTTCTCTACCTATTCTCTAGAGAAGGAGAGGCTGGCCGGATTGTAGAACAGTAGCCAAAACCAGAAGGAGCTTGCAGATGGAAAGATGATGAGGAAATAGAAGCAAGGAAGGCAGACCCAGTCAATAAGAAGTAGAATCAATCCGAGAAACTGAGGTGGGGATTTGACGCGTGCTTGGGGATTTGATGAGTGCTTGGTCTGTTGTATTGCTTGGTTATACTTCCAGTAGAATATGTGAATTATCTCTAGGACATTAGTGTAATTATGGTATTACCTGGAAGTTATGGTTGTTTATATGTTAAGGAAGTCATGTTCTTGCTTTGAGATGTGGCGATGAGATGTTGTCACTGGGTTATGAAATATCTTGGTAGGAACCCTATTCTATTGTATTGCATTGTTTTGTAGTTGTTCTTGGAAGTAAGATGCATGAGGATTCTATGATATCTCGTATTGGATCAACTTGTAAGGTTATTGGTGATATTCTATATTGTAAAGTCATCATGGATGATGTTGCATCTTGCATTGCAAACGGACCATCTTCGGAGGGGTGGAATGGCCGTGAGACTCCGCATCCATTCTAGATGGCTAGACGGATGGCATGTTGCATTTACGGCCCACCTTCTGGGAGGGGGGTGGGTGGCCGGTAACTCCAAGATCCGAGCCGATAGCCCGACGGATGAGTTAAACCCCAGACGCATAGCTTGGAGAGAGTGGTCTCCTTGGGCTCGCAACCCAAGGATTACGCTTGGCATATGTGCATACATACAGAAGATTGATGAGAATGTAAACATGCTTGTAGCCTGAGTTCTAACCAATGCAGGTGTGTAGTGGAGCAGGTAAAATTGTTGTTGTTCTTATCTTTGATGGGTATGCTAGATTACTTTGTGAATGATGTTATACGCTAGATTGCTCTGTGGTTAATGTTGTGGATACTCCCGAAATGTTTCCTCCCCACTTAGTCCTTGTGGACTAACCCCCTGGTGTTGTTTGTGTATGTTTAAGATGGTACGCCCCGAAATGGAAATGCGATTTCGGATGGAGAGTCTAGGGATGAGGGTGCGACAGCAGGAGTGTTTTCCAGGATCGTCTTCGGTGACTTATAAGGAGGATTTGTTGAGCTAGTATGAGTTGTTAGCATGCCAAACTCAGATGAGTTTGGTCTTGTATGTAATTATCTGATCAATGGGACTATACTTTATTGAGCATGTATATAAGTCTCATGTATGTTTAACTTAGATATTAAACGTGTTGGTGCAACGGCCTAGGCCAAGGGGCTAGGTTTGTTTCAGAAGTCCTGCAAGGAAAATTAAATTAGGCTAATGAATAGAATAGAATAGAATAGTTTTTTTAACGTCCACGAAGACCAATAGGTCATGGGACCCATACAATGGGCTAGTACAATCATTACTACTAGGATTAAAAAACCCCTGCCTCGAAAGGTTTTCAAGGGAAAAACCTTTGCAGTAATGATGATACTAGACAAGCTTAGATAATGACTACTGAGGGCTCAGTAATTGCAGACGTTTATCTAGAACCTCAAGTATGTATAATGCCAAGTCATGCAAGTGGTGGTACCGAAGAAGTTGTGGAAGCGAATGGAATGCTAAGGTCGAAAAATGATTCCGGACTATCTCAAAAAGCAGGCAACTCGTAAGAGTATGGCTTTCATCTTCAATAACCTTTAAATCGCAACAGTACATAGTCTCGCCTTCTGGACAATTGCGGCCGCCCCATCTACCCGCCTCAATTGTGGTGCTGGGACCCCGCGGCGAATTGATGCAATAGCTACAAGCTTGTTCCTGGACAATGAAGCAAGCAAATAAGCACTCCTATAGAGTAGCGCTTAATTGAGACTTCAAAAAAGTTTTTTCAAGAGTCTAGAAATGCTGGTGCTTTGTCGGGATCAATGATAAGGCAGTTCATGGTGCAACTAGGTACAAGCATTCAACCAGGAGTTGGACCAAGTGTATCGAGTAATCGATATAGAAGAGGTTCATGTGAGGACCCTCTGGGAGGTCTCTCTTGATGAGGGCTTTGGAGAAATTGAGGATATTTTAGTTTAACATTACTGAAGCACCTGAAGAAGCCACATTGAAACTCATGAGGTAAGCCATCCTATGGTTTAACCATATGAAACCTCGATATGTTTCGACCAAAAAGAGTGAGCAAGCTGGTTGTAAAGATGATGCTAGTTACTCTTTAAACGCGTAAGTTGTCATGACTGCATAGAGATAAGAGAAAATCACTAGTCTTATGTCTCATGTGTCGTTTAAAAGGAAAAACTAAACAAAAAAAAAAAACGCACATCTCTAATGTAGAGAAAAGAATCTAAGTAGGACTTTGCAAGAATAAGACGAGGAGTAAATTAATTTAAATGCCTTATAAACAATAGGGAAAAACTACTGAATACCCTTATGTTTTGACATATTTTCCCACATACCCCTAACTTTTCAAAAATTTATGGAATGCCCCTGGTCAACGTATTTGGCCATGTATAATTTCGTATATCACATGATGCCCTCGTATTTTTGCGTATTTCACTGAATGCCCTTGTGCAAGCAGTTCGTTTCCACTCCCGCCTTTTTCTAGAAAAGCTTTTTCATCTAATGACCTTGCAAATTTTTGGTGGTTGTTTTTTTAGTAATCCTCTTTAAAACCAACAAATTTATTGGCAAAGTTTGATTGAGGGTGCACCGATTAATGTGATTGGACTTGTTGGGAAATATTATCACCATTCTCGATTTTGCATTGAACAAGGATCCATTCCCGCAAACCCAAAATTTAACTCATCATCGATTCTTAAGCTTCAGCCACAGTAAGGATCGGAAATTTGCCACAGATCCGAGATCAAGGGTATTTTGTGAATTTGAAGGAAAGGTAAGGGCATTTGAGAAATTATGTTAAAACATAAGGGTATTTCAACAATTATCAAAACTACAAAATACATTGTATGTTGACTAGGGGCATTCCATAAATTTTTTGAAAGTTAGGGGTATGTGGGAAAATATATCAAAACATAAGGGTATTCTGTAGTTTTTCCCTAAACGATTATTGAAGTGAATCTATGACTTACAACTACTACCATGTCCCTTGGTGTTATATGTGAACATGGGTTCTACTTATAACTTAATGTTAATCACTATCCTAATTAACAATATATTTCATTTTTTATTTTCTTATCTCAAATATTTTATGTTCAGGTTTGGTGCCATAAATTTAAAAAAATAATTTTACCTAGTCCAACTAATCTTTCATGATTGTTAGGATATATGTATGTTGTTTTTAAAACAACCTATTTTACTGCTAGAGTAGCTTGTTTTCTATTATTTGATGTTGTGATTATCCATTTCATATGTGGACATTTATTGGACAACATGTATCTGATTAAGTATGCAAAGTACTTTAGACGATGCGCCATGTTAAATACTGGACAAGTACAAGTATAATATATTATTTGATGTCGTGATTATCCATTTCATATGTGGACATTTACTAGACAATATGTATCTGGTTAGATATGCAAAGTACTTTAAACCATGCGCGATGTTAAATAATTGACATTTCTTTGTCATTAAAGTGTAGAGTATTAGTGGCATCTACATAATATATAATAATACGTGCAACAAGTAGAGAAATACTATTTCATGGAGCACATTAGTACAAGACGTAAGTGCAGCTGTTACTCAAATCATATGGGACACAATGTCAAAGAAACTTCCTGAGACCATTCTTCACCAATGGAGTAGAGGGAGGATTGCTGATTTATGGGATATGACACTTGTTCTAGAGGTAATATGTAATCATTATTACCCTCTAGCATCTTTACAACCATGCCCATGGAAGGACGCATATTAGCATCTTGGCAAGCACACCAAAATGCCACATCTATTACCCTTTTTAATTGCAATTCATCACAATCTTCTTTTACCAGTCTGGAATCAAGGAAAGTTCCTTCTTCACATCTTTGAGATGCCCAATTCAAAAAGCTTATTTCTTCATTCATTGCCATACTTGAATAACTTCTACGACCACTAACAACCTCAAGTACCACAATTCCAAAGCTGTAAACATCATTTTTCTCTGAGACACTGCCATTCACCCATTCAGGTGCTAAATATCCAAAGGTCCCCATCATTCTAGTGAGTATCAAGGAAGTTTCATCTGCTGGCATCAACTTGCATAATCCAAAATCAGCAACTTTCGCCGTAAATGTTTCATCTAGCAAGATGTTTTGAGGCTTCACATCCAAATGGAGTATTCTCGGATTGCATTCTTGATGCAGATATGCTAAGCCCTGTGCAGTTCCTAGAATAATTTTCATTCTCTGTGGCCAATCTAGAAGGTAATCACCATTACATATCCATCTGTCTAAGGAGCCATTGGACATGAACTCATATATGAGAAGCTTGTGAGTGCCTTCTGCACAAAAACCCAATAGCTGGACCAGGTTAACATGGTGCAATTTGCCTAGAGTTTCAATTTCTGATTTAAATTCCTGTCTTCCCTGGCTGCTGCTTTCCAGTTTCTTCACTGCGACTTTCCTTCCATCCAAAAGGACACCCTCATAGACTCCACCGAAACCACCTCTGCCAATTTGTTTTCCAAAGTGATCTGTCACCACCTCCATTTCTGGATAGCTGTAGCTGGACAAAGATATTATTATATCATCCTCGCCTTGAGGTTCTGGCTTGCCCAAGAGACGCGAAAGAAGCCAAACGTGTACTCTTTTCTGCATCATGTGTATTTTTAATATGACAGGTTGCACTGATATGACACTATGAGCAAAGCAAGCCCAAACTGATATTGCTATGAGAATTGAATTTAGGGACTGCATGCTATAGACGTAATAAGGAAAAAAGAAATAACTGCAGGCTGTGGTAGCAGCAGCAAGAATAATATTAGCAAAGATTAGGCCTATTAAACTGCAGCATCTGTTAGAATCACATCTACTACAACAGGGAAGCCTTGCTACAACTAGGATTATAGTATTAAAGATTGGAAGAGGATAAAGATTTAAGACTCCAAAATAAAGAATGTAGATGTAAATGAGAACCAGTGAATACGAATTTCCAGAAAGAAGCCAGCCAACAGATGCAGAGCATCCAAGGAAGATCACTATGAAGTGTAGAGCAATCAATATAAACAGGAGTATCCTTCTGGGAGGAGAATTTCTAACAAGAAATTGGAGGACTCCCCTAACGGATACTTGCAGAATGGTCATGTCTATGGACACGATGACAAAACAACTTGCAAGATCCTTGCGTTGAAAAAGACCAATAACTGCTGATGAAGAGGAGAATAATATGGCAACAACAGAGGCAAGCAAAAGCATGTGAAGCAAAATGTGGTGGCGATAATTTGTATAAAAGGAGGACCTTACTTCTGAGTAAATCATGACGAAGAGAGAGGCGATCATTATGCAAATTAAACTTATGTCTCCGGCAGTGAGGACACCACCGGAATTCTGGCATGTGCCAAGAGAATGATATATACAGCAGAGGAAGTCTGTTGTCCAGTTGCCACTGAGAAAAGAATAAACGTTGAAGGAGCCGCTCTCCTGGAGGCTTATGAACATGAAATCATTACCGCTAAATATGTTGCTCTGAATACTACAAATTGTTAAGAAAAAAGTTGTTTGCATACCGCTGGAGTTGAAACTGGTTAACTCCAATGAATAATGACCAGCAATGTCATCATAGGAAAGTCTTAGCCCAGCAGTCAAACCCCGAATATAAATTCTGCATAGCGTTTTATCGCCTTGATTCACAGTTAAGATGCCATTCTCGATCACAGCACTAGAATTTCCCTTGGAAAGCTTGGTAAAGTTCTGACCCAAAACTACAACATCTGATGAATGATCTATGCTTTGCCATACTGCAGTCTCGTTCCTGTCATACAACACCAAATTGCCATTCCGTTCCATCTCCCATCTTTCTATACTCGGTCCAGCAGACCAAACTTTTTTATGTGAATCAGACCCATCTCGCAATACCAGGCTTCCAGTTGAATCGAGAACAAATGTGGAACCCCAGCTTACAGTAGCACCAGAATCCCATAACATCACGGGCTCTAGATCTGCAGTTCTCGCAAATACCCCAAATGCCTTCTGCAGTGGGTAGAACGCCAAGCAGAAGGACCTATTTTGTATGACTTTGGAACTGCTATCCAAAACTGGGTAAAGATGATACCTATTCCATGCCAAATTATCTTCAATAAGAGTATAATTGATTGTTAGAAGATGGGCCTTGGTTAAATTATAGCATAGAAACAACCACATCAAGTATTTCCACTTCATGTCTTCAATATCTTCTCATCTATATGAATAGATGAAAGCTTATCTTCTGTTAAGTGAGTCGCTAAAAAGCTTTCAGTCGCTGCCAAGTTCCAAATAATAAAATCCTAATTGGTGCCAATGACAACGATAGCCTTTGAATGGAGATAGTTGTGGGTCATCCAATGCATAAGGGTGACGAATAAAACTCTGGAATTTGGTTACAGGTAAGCTTTCCTTTCATTTAAGATGGAGGAAAATAATTGGGGAGGGGTTTGTGAAATAAACCCGAGCCAATGTGGCCGCTACATAAATGTTCCACATTTGCTACGCCAAGAAAAGCTATTTCATGGAGCATGATCAAAAATAGTGCATGGAGATATCAACGGGTCAAATCAATATAGAAAATCCAATGACGAATAAAACTCTTTCCGGAATTTGGGATTACAGGTTTCAACGGGTTATTATTATGGCTCCTTTCATTGGCTTTCAAGTTTAACTCGAAATAAAAACATCTTGGCAGGTTTCACCAAAAGCCATCTAAAATAATCCATGCCGGTTTTTGTTTTGAACAAAAGCATTCTTCAACCTTTGAATGCCCTCCCCGTGGAAAAATAATCTTGGGGTAAAACATAAACTTTTATGACCAATAACAACCTCAAATTCACCACGTAATGACCAAGAGGTTGAAATTATAGCAATTTTTCCCTAAAATTACACTGCCATTCACCCATTCAGGTGCTAAATATCCAAAGGTCCCCATCATTCTAGTGAGTATCAAGGAAGTTTCATCTGCTGGCATCAACTTGCATAATCCAAAATCAGCAACTTTCGCCGTAAATGTTTCATCTAGCAAGATGTTTTGAGGCTTCACATCCAAATGGAGTATTCTCGGATTGCATTCTTGATGCAGATATGCTAAGCCCTGTGCAGTTCCTAGAATAATTTTCATTCTCTGAGGCCAATCTAGAAGGTAAGCACCATTACATATCCATCTGTCTAAGGAGCCATTGGACATGAACTCATATATGAGAAGCTTGTGAGTGCCTTCTGCACAAAAACCCAATAGCTGGACCAGGTTAACATGGTGCAATTTGCCTAGAGTTTCAATTTCTGATTTAAATTCCTGTCTTCCCTGGCTGCTGCTTTCCAGTTTCTTCACTGCAACTTTCCTTCCATCCAAAAGGACACCCTCATACACTCCACCGAAACCACCTCTGCCAATTTGTTTTCCAAAGTGATCTGTCACCACCTCCATTTCTGGATAGCTGTAGCTGGACAAAGATATTATTATATCATCCTCGCCTTGAGGTTCTGGCTTGCCCAAGAGACGCGATAGAAGCCAAATGTGTACTCTTTTCTGCATCATATGTATTTTTAACATAACAGGTTGCACTGATATGACACTATGAGCAAAGCAAGCCCAAACTGAGATTGCTATGAGAATTGAATTTAGGGACTGCATGCTATAGAAGTAGTAAGTAAAAAAGAAATAAGCACCGCTGTAATGAGTAAAAAAGAAAAAACTGTTGGCTGTGGTAGCAGCAGCAAGAATAATATTAGCAAAGATTAGGCCTATTAAAATGCAGCATCTGTTAGAATTACGTCTGCTACAACAGGGAAGCCTTGCTACAACTAGGATTATAGTATTAAAGATTGGAAGAGGATAAAGATTTAAGACTCCAAAATAAAGAATGTAGATGTAAATGAAAGACAGTGAGTCCGGAAAAAGAAACCAGACAACAGATGCAGCGCATCCAAGGAAGATTAATATGAAGTGTAGAGCAATCAATATAAACAGGAGTATCCTTCTGGGAGGAGAATTTCTAACAAGAAATTGGAGGACTCCCCTAACAGATACTTGCAGAATGGTCATGTCTATGGAGACGATGACAAAATAACTTGCAAGATCCTTGAGTTGAAAAAGACCAATAAGTGCTGATAAAGACGAGAATAATATGGCAGAAACAGAGGCAAGCAAAAGCATGTGAAGCAAAATGTGGTGGCGATAATTTGCATAAAAGGAGGACCTTACTTCCGAGTAAATCATGACGAAGAGAGAGGCAATCAATATGCAAATTAAACATATGTCTCCGGCAGTGAGGACACCACCGGAATTCTGGCATGTGTCAAAATACTGATCAGCTGTACAGCAGAGGAATTCTGTTGTCCAGTTGCCACTGAGAAGAGAATAAAGGTTGAAGGAGCCGTTCTCCTGGAGGCTTATGAACATGAAATCATTAGCGCTAAATATGTTGTTGCTGTAAATACTATTACTATAAATTGTTATGAAAGTTGATGTTTGCATACCGCTGGAGTTGAAACTGGTTAACTTCAATGAATAATGACCAGAAATGGCATCATAGGACAGTCTTAGCCCAGCAGTCAAGCCCCCAATATAAATTTTGCATAGCGTTTTATCGCCTTGGTTCACAGTTAAGTTGCCATTCTCGATCACAACACTAGAATTTCCCTTGGAAAGCTTGGTAAAGTTCTGACCCAAAACTACAACATCTGATGAATGATCTATGCTTTGCCATACTGCAGTCTCGTTCCGGTCATACAACACCAAATTACCATTCCGTTCCATCTCCCATCTTTCTATACTCGGTCCAGCAGACCAAACTTTTTTATTTGAATCAGACCCATCTCGCAATACCAGGCTTCCACTTGAATCTAGAACAAATGTGGAACCCCAGCTTACAGTAGCACCAGAATCCCATAACATCACGGGCTCTAGATCTGCAGTTCTCGCAAATACCCCAAATGCCTTCCGCAGTGGGTAGAAAGCCAAGCAGAAGGACCTATTTTGCATGACTTCAGAACTGCTATCCAAAACTGGGTAAAGATGATACCTGTTCCATGCCAAATTATCTTCATTAAGAGTATAATTGATTGTTAGAAGATTGGCCTTGGTTAAATTATAGCATAGAAACGCCCAGATCAAGTATTTCCACTTCATGTCTTCAATACGTAAGCCTTCTCATCTATATGAATAGATGAAAGCGCTTATCTTCTGTTAAGTGAGTCGCTACTAAAAGCTATTCAGTCGCTGCCAAGTTCCAAATAATAAAATCCTAATTGGTGCCAATGACAACGATAGCCTTTGAATGGAGATAGTTGTGGGTCAACCAATGCACAAGGGTGACGAATAAAACTCTGGAATTTGTTACAGGTAAGCTTTCCTTTCATTTAAGATGGAGGAAACCGCATTGGGGAGGGGGTTTCCTGAAATAAACCCCGAGCCAATGCGGTTGCGCCACGTAAATGTTCCACATTTGCTACGTCAAGAAAAAGCTGTTCTACGGCATAGCAGATCACGAAACCCGTGCCCAGACAGATCAACGAGCTTCTGAATAGATAGAAAATCCAGTGTCAGAGCTTCTGGCTAAGGCTTTCAGGGCTTCCGAGCTATAGCTATGGCTTTCCGGCTATGGCTTTTAACGGGTTTCAGAGCTATGGCTATGGCTTTCAACGGGTTACGAGCTATGGCTATGGCTTTCCGGCTATGGCTTTCAAGTTTAACTCGGAAATAAAAAAACCTTCTGGAGGTTTCTTGGCAAAGCATTGGCGGCGCCGCCTGAGCTCCGATCCATGCTGGTTTCTTGTTTTGAACAAAAGCATAAAAAACCAGAAATTTCCTCCCTGTGGACGTTTACGCATGGTTAAAATAATCTTGGGGTAAAGTTTTCACATAAACTTTTATGCAAAATAACAGATAAAAAATTCACCACGTAATGACCAAGAGGTTGAAATTATAGCAATTTTTTCCCTAAAATTATACGGCGTTATTGTGCTCCGCGTTTTGCAGAGCGGCGCCTCCTCTGCTTGCCGCCATCTCCTCTGATTGCTGCATCTCCTCTTTGCTTTCGGCAGGCAGCTCGAAGTCTAACTCTGATAACTCCTTTCGAAACTCCGGTAGGGAGCTTAAGGAGGAGGAACAGAAGCTTTTGGAGCAAGCTCTAAGGCAAGACATGGCCTTGCTACTCAGAGAATCGCAGAGGAAGGGGGGTTTCCCTCGCTCTCTCTTTTAAGACTTGTTTTTTTGTTCTTAGATTGTGGGAAACTCCGCGAGAGCTCTAGATGTTGCTAAAATCTGATGTGCAGGAGCTTTTCTTGTGGTTATACTGCTTCTTGCATCGAGATGTAGTGCTTGCAGATTCAGAACATGCAAAAGGCCTTGTAACTAGGAGAATTATTTTCTTATTTTTTTTTTATATTGAAGGACGTTAGTTTATTCACCATCACATCATGAGTACAGTAGCTACATCACATTCTACATATCACGTGTAAGCCAAAATTTTTTTCTTATTTTTTGTCTGGACACTTCTTATTTCTAAGGAATGATCTTCTTTGCCCTTTTTCGTTGTTCTCATGTTTTTTTCTTATAGATTCTTCACTTCTGGCAGTGTAACGCTTCTCAAGAACTGAGATCAAGCTCTGATTTTCTACTTCAATTTATCCTTTATTCTTTTAAAGCTCTTCATAAAAAAAAAATTATGTTTCTATCAAACCTCGAGTTAGTAGATGGATTTGCTCACACAAATGATCCGCCGGAACAAGCAGGAGGATGGAAACTTCAACCTTCAGGTCATTAAGTCCGAAAAAGTTCAGGTCTCAGAATTCCCTCGGAAATATTCCCTCGGCGGCGCCGCCAGAGTCTGCAGCACTGCGGTTTTGCCGCTTGGGCGCCGCCTCGGGAAATTCCCTCGTGGAATTTCCTCGACCAGAACTTTCTCTAGTACAATATGGTCCTACCTCGGGAAATTCCCTCGTGGAATTTCCTCGACCTGAACTTTCTCTAGTACAATATGGTCCTACTAGTACGGGCGCCCAACATTGCTTCGCATAATTTGAGAGTCTGTAAATGCTTTGATCGCAATGAGAAAAAGGTGCAGTAATAGTCCAACTTTTGTAACTTTTTATTATAACAAAAATATCCAAAGAATTAACAACTTTTATAGAAACTTACTTCCTTCTTGTTAGATAGTATTGCATCGGTATCTCTAAGAACTTGAGTAGAACAGCATGGTCCTTGTTCATAGTAAGCCTGAGAGGGAGTAAAGTGTTAATCTGAGCAGGTTTTCAAGTGAGGCTAGTATTGTAGATGACGAACATGCTCAATATACATAAAGAGCATGACCACATGCTCAAAATGTTCTGGCAGAATACTAATGCTGAAATATAATATATGGATATTGTGGAATGTTATGAAGATGACCGCTAATAATGTCAAAGTTGTAGTCCTGCTACTATTATGGTATTACTTTGTATATTATGGTCCAAACTTTATGTACATATGCAAATAGAAAGCAGCCACCAAGTTATGGTCCAAACTTTAACCAACTAAACTGCCAGCTACCAGCCTTGCAATGCAAGTATCCAGCTTCCTACCCAGAACACATAACCACATACAAACCTAAGCACTATGATTGCAACAGCCCTATGCCAAAGCATATACTAAAACTACTTTTAGCACCTGCCCTAAGCACGTCTACGCAAACAAGAGAAGCAAGTATGCATGCTATTAATGGATTTACCATATAATTTCATAACACCTTGAGACAATCCCATGAGGGCTTCTGCCCAAAACTTCTAGAATATAGCATGACAATAAACTTAATCCTAATTTCAATACACCAAAGAAACAATTGGAGATGATGCATGATAGAAACATGAGTATTTCGCTCCTAGCATCCGTGACATGCCTTTGTTTCTTTCGATTTTTTTCATAGTTCCAATTCTCAAGCATCCATGATATCCTCTTGCCCTACTCTTTAGGAGATATTCCCTTTTTGTTTCCATTGTACAGAGCATAAGAGTCAACGAGCCAAGATTTTAGAGTGCAATACATATTCGAAATGTGCACACAAGGTTACAACACCGATTACCTGACCCTGTTTATACAAATCTTCTAGTATTATCATCAACCACAAAGCCTCAAATCTGTAAAGTTATGTTCTGTGGTCGTCACATAAAAGATTGGCGTCTATACTCTGTATTTGGCACCTCTTCTTTTCCTATTCCGGGAGGAAACAAAGATGCTTTCGGCCAAGAATACCTCTGGCTTCCCGAAAGGTGTCTCTTCCGCGTCATCATGAGCATGGGAATAACTATAGTAAAAAATAGGGGCAGATTACCGCCATAGGCTAGTCAGAGAGTATATCCAGGCATATATCATCATATCCCTAGAATATTCCACATTTCCACATAAATGTGGGTTCTACCCTTTAGGGGCAGCCCAAAAATATCGTGTCTAACCATTGGATGTTTGGGGCCTGCAAAAACTTTTGCCACCTTAAAGACAGTGCAAGCAAATCTTTTGGCAACGCTGAAGTAGAGCAGAGAAGGGAACGTAGGTCTATGATAGAGATTCAGGAAAAGAAACTATGCCAATGTTTATATGCAAAGTAACCAAGGTAGCCAGGCATAGGTAGTATCTTGGCATATTCTTTGAAGTGGTTTTATTTTCATTTACTAATTACCAAGTCAACTCGCACAATACAACAAAAATATAATGCTTCGAATTAAATATTCATGGGAAAGCATCATCCTCTTCTTCTTTATCTATCATGGCTGCCATGTATCAGTCCTTATCTTCTTCTTTATCTATCTTGGCTTTAAATATCATCTTACTAAGTTAAGGATGAAATATAAAACTGATCGAGGGGTGCTTAGTTGACTTGATAATGATTAAATGATAAAATAAAACAACTTCACTGATGATAAACTAAGGGGGGTGCTTAGTTGACTTGATAATGATTAAATGATAAAATAAAACAACTTCACCGATGATAAACTAAAACTGACAAACAAGCACAGCTCAAAAAGCGAGCATATTTTGCTTGTTTGGAGTAGAGCAAAAAATAATTTGGGATTGATTTTGTTAGAAGCAGATCGGCATGGCATATCCTTTAGGATTATCTACAGGCTTTGTGCTGCATGGGCAGTTGGGAAGGTTTTGAATGTGCTGTTGGAGAAACTCTACACAAAATTCCAACATGTCAAAAACTAATGCGCGCCTTTACGGATCAGCACAAGTTATTAAAGGAGTTTGTTGATGGTATAGATGCCAGAGTTCAGCATAATCCCACCAATTCCAATTTCTTCATAACATGGTAGCAAGATGTCCATGAATGCTTGAGAGAGTTCTTAAACCTACTTGCATCTTTTCAACCTGCATGCGACGTCCGGAGTTGCAATTCCAGTTAAGCACATTTCTGTACTAAGCTCTTTCATAGACAAGCGTATAGAATTTGGTGATGCTTATCTTATGTTTGTGCTATTACAGACATAAGTTCAGAAAAATCATTTTAAATCAAAGGGTTAAGCCTAAAAAACTTATTGGGAAGGCAGTTATAGAAATAAAAAAGGATTTGAGCGCAAATGTTGATAAAACAAAGCAACATGTTAAGAGGGAGTTACCAAAATAAAGCAGAATTTGGGTGAAATCTGATGAAACTAATATGGAAGTAAATGAAATGAATTGTCATGTGGTGGAAATCACCCAAACAGATGGGTGCAAAAGTTGATGAAATTAGCCTAGAAATAAATAAAATGAAATGTCATATGGTGGAAATCACCCAAATAGAGCATCATTTGGTTGCAAAAGTTGATGAAATTGATGTGGAAATAAATGAAATGAAACAGCTTTTGGCTGATTCTACCAAGAAATATATTTCAAATGATGGTGGGAATAACCAAGCAATTGTTGCTCACATTGATCACATTAGGAGCAGGCTATCATTCGAAAAAAATGATGAAATTGAGAAACAAATCATTGATGGTGCTAGTACATATGCTTTATCCATGTATTTGGAAAAGATGAAATGATTTTAAGATTAAAATCATGCTTGCTTGATCATCAAGATATGAAATTCATTGCATTGTATGACTGTGGAGGAGCTGGAAAAACATGTATAGTGCAACAACTGGTTCAAGACCCGCAAGTAAAACTGCACTTCAAGAATGTATTTTGGACGGTAGTGGGAATGGATTTGGAAACATCGGATTCAAAAGCAAAGGTAGAGAAGCAAATCACAGGCAAAGATGGAGGCTTGATTGTTTTGAATTGTTAAGTACGTCCAAATCCGTATGCTTGAAAAATATTTTTTAAGACTATTTAAAGATTTTTAAAAATTTTGAAAAAAAAAAATTCAAAAATGCATTTCAAATAAAATATGTTAAAAATCTTTAGAATCTTAAAAATCCTTAGACGAAGTCTTTTTCTATCCAAATATATGATATTCTTGAAATTATTTATCCTTGTATATGAAATTCTTATATTTCTTATTGAACTTTCTTAAGAGTTGCATGGCAAAGGGAAAAAAAATTTCTAGGGTCTTTTTGGTTGGGCACTTTGGTTTTTTTTCTTTAACATTGTTTGTAAACCAACAAACCTCATATCAATGATTTAAGATTGTGTGGTCAAGTAGTGAAATTTCAATGATTTAAGATTGTGGTGTCGACTATTACATCTTTTAATATATAGAAATTAGGTTAGTATTGTAATTAAATTAAAAATAAGAGAAATGCTAAAAACAAAAAACAAAAAAAAAAACCTAGACAACATCTTGAGGCATGCTTCCATGCAATACAACTACAGCAGTATAGCAAAATATGTAGAAGTTTCCAAAAGTATAGCTTTATGTAAATGTGCATAGTAATATAGAAGGAGATCTAGTAAGCACGAAAATAGTAACACATAAGGAAAATTAATATTGTTGGAGTAAAGACCAAAAGACAAGAAGACTAATCAACTATAGCTTCATCATCTATAAATAAACATCTTCGCTGCTTTCTCTGTTTATGTGTCGGAGAAGAAATTAATGACATCCTCTGAGCTACATCCTCTGCATAAGATGGAAGGACACTGCAAGGGTAAAGGTATAAAGTCGTTAACGGGGAGAATTTAATATAAATAACATCCACTACATGAAGGGAAATTTTAATGATAATGAAGTTAGATGCCAACTCTGACTAGTCTGAAGGTTCATCCACATCTTCGACATGCACATCACTAGATTCCCCGTCGGAATCAGCATCATGCCGTGCTTCCTCTCTTTTCATGCATCCACGAAGTGACCTCACCAAGTCCACGAGCTCATCGTCATTCTCTATTCCATAATAATGTGCACCGCGAATTGCACATGCTTCCATCATAGAACCTGTGCCAGCAAAAAGATCTAACACGAAGCCACCATTAAGACAAAAACAGTGTAGAGGAACTCCATGAGTCTAACAGAACTCTCCAATCCAAATCTAGAGTGTGCCGTATCGGGTAATGGTAATCTCTCTTCTCGATGAAGCACATGATGTAGCAAGCTACTGTTTTGATTCAAATCCTTCAAATCCACATCCTAGTTTACAAGAGGTCCCACCAAGACCTATTCTATGGCCAGTTGCAACAGATACATGCATCACACATGATGAACTTCAAGTTCTTCAAAATGGTGGGTATAACTTAGAGGGCTTACACAGGACTGTTATGGAGCCTAGCCCTGGATCCTACACAGAAGAGGCAAGCATCATGCGTTCAGGAACATCGATGCGACGAGATGGTAAACGGGTTAAGAGGAGGTCAAAATTAAGTAGGCAGTGTGAAGTGAACTTGGAAAGGAGCAAAGATATGGGTAACATTAGTGTAACTCCATATGTGCTACAGGTAAATCGGCATGTTGATTTTCTTTTGGAGAGGGAGAGGCAAACATATACTGTCAGCATCAAGAAAGAGCCTGCTTGCACTTGCCCTTCGAAGCAAAGCACTGAAGAACAATTATACTCCTTGCAAACATATGTTCTATGTTCTGATGAAGATATTAGGAAAAGATCCAGCAGCTGATTTGACCTTGATTCAGCCAATTCTATCTCATACTACTTTAGCAAAGTTGCTCGCATAGTAAGGTTTATAGAAGCTTTATGTTCATTACAACTTCAGTATCTATATGAAAGGCCATTCTATGTGTCTGTGTATTCATGATACATAATGACTTATCGATTGTATTATATGGTTATGTTCCTTAATACCAACTTGTTTATTATGCTTAACTTCGTTTAAAATTTCGATATGGATAAAAAAAACCAAAGTGCCCATGAAAAAAGACCCTGTATAAATTTACACTCGCAAAGGCCATGGCAAAATAGCTATGATATCTTTGTATGTGAACTTAATAGTTTCTAATAGTAGCATAAGCTTCTGATTTACTTGTTGGCATGCTACGTCTTGTAACTTCTAGCAAATTTGTGCATTTTAATAGTAGCACTGTTGAAAATGTTCAGATAAATATTCCTTGATTGCTTATAAATCACAGTTCACATCTGTGATGCATGCAGAAGCGGATTTAACCTAGGACAATAAGCTTACATATGTGAGAACTATAGAAACAATATTTACTAGGTTAAATTTAGGCTCTAAGATATGAACTTGGAGTGTTGCTCATTGCCATATTAAGGCTTAGACTTCGTCGAATAATATAGAGCCAAAAACCAAGTTTGAATACTCGGTTATGGCATCAGGTCAGAGGTGCCTTGACGTTTGCTTAATCGCCGCATGTTCACATCCTTAAATAATATTGTAATGTGTGGATCCATGCATCAAAAGGAGCTGGATCTACACTTGAATTAATTCAAGTAGTACTGGTCAATCTTGGAACAGTATATTGGTCAATACCAATACTACAGTATCTGCTGCAGTGTTGTTCAATGGTTAAACCAATTGTTTGACTTCTTAAGAAATCAAATAAAAGGGTGTTGTAGAAGGAGAGGCTTAATATTTTGTCTTCTAGAAATAGTCTGAAATTCCCTTTGATCTAGATATTACTCCAAACAACAATTGGTATCAGAGCTATTTTTCTAACATAGCTAGCAGACTTGGTGCATCATTGCTTGGTGTCATTGATGTGTTTAAAGGTGGTGCAAGTTTCCAAGTGTGGAAACTAAAGATTCAAGAAGTGTTGGAGATAGAAAGACTATGGGATCTAATTGCAGAAGAAGAACTGCAAACAGTGATTCAGAAAACAAGTCCAAGTTCAAATAGAGGGAGAAGTTATCATGTAGCAGCTGTTGGATAGAGCTCAACTGGTGAAGCAGTTGGTGGAGGGACATCTAATACATCTGAATGTACTAGCACTTCCAGTAGAGAAGTATCCACAAAATCATGAATGCTGGAAGCAAGAAGCGTGATTAGTTGCAAAGTTAGTTCTAGTATAGCAATATAGCTAAGAGGGATGACTCCAAAACAGATGTGGGAGTATATGCTTACTAATTCTGAAAGAAAATAATCTCCTCATAGATGTACTAGAGAAGGAGATTAGAAAGCTTTGATGACAATGAAGACTTGATTGAGTTTTTTCAAAAGTTTGACAATCTTATAGCTGATCTTGAGGCTGCAAAAGTTCCAATAACCCAAGAATATCAAGCATTATCAATTTCTCGAGCATTCTTAAACTTTACTCATTTGTCTACACCTGTGAGAAATTTGAAAAAAGATAGGAAGGAGACAGAAAGGATGATAAGGATAGAACTTCAACAAAAGGGAGTTATTAAAGAAGAGGAGAAAGCAGCTGAAATAATGTATGCTAGAGGAAGAGGACGAGCAGACAAAGGTAAGATTCGCCCTTGTTGTGCTTGCAATGCATATGGTCATGTTGAGGCAAACTGTCCAAAACTAGAAAAGGATAATAGATGCCACAATTGTGAGAGGTTTGGACAATTTGCTAACAATTGCTCCAGTCCCAAAGATCAATCAAAAGGAAAAGGGAGCAACACCAGCAGGGGAAGAGGATATAATGAAAAAAGTGATAGCTTTAGAGGAAGAGCAAGCTTCAGAAACAAAGGTAGAGGGAGAGTTTCAGCTGTAAACATTGCAAAAGAAGCATTTAATGACCCAGAAGAGGAAGTTGACAAAAATGCTGAGGTAAATATCTCAAGTTCTTATTCAATTTCTGAAAAAAAAAATCTAAGGACGATGATATCTTATTTGTGATAGATAGTGGAACTGAAAGAAGCATGATAAAATCTAGTTGTAAGCTTAAGAAAAAATTCAATAAGAGTTCCAGCTTTGTCCAAATCGGAGATAGCAAATTAGAGAAGGTTGAAGAAGCTGGTCTTTTAGAGTTATTTGATTTAGAAGGAAAAATTGTAGAACTTGAAAAGGTTTTATGTATGCCAAATATAGTGAAGAACCTTATTTCTGTGACTGAGCTTGTGGATCTTGGTTATATGGTTTGTCTCGACAAACAATTTTGTAAAGTATTGATGAATAATGGCTGAAGTTTCTTGGGAAACGTGTTGGAAAATTATTTGGGTTTCAAAATAATATTTCTAGTATGATAAATGCTGTAACAACACCAACCTTGAGACTGTGGCATGAGAGATTGGGGCACACTCTTGCAAATAATATTAATTATATGATCAAAACAAGTATGATTTAAAGAGAAGAAAATAAAAGGGATCATCTTAAATGTGTTGGCTGAAGAAAACACAACAGAATTCCATTTTCCAAACAAGCTAAAAGAGCAAAGGAAAATCTGGAAATTGTACACAATGACTTATATGGACCTTTGAATGTTACAAGCTCATGGAAAAAGGTACTTTGAAACAACTCTGTGAAATGGCAGATGATTTTATACAGGAGGTTGAAAGCTCAAGAAAGAGAGAAGCAGAATGGGCTAGAGTTTATACCAGAGAAATCATGCAGATGCATTACTTATTTGAATTCCTCTACAATACCCACTTCAGTATGACTGAGAGACAATTGGCCAGATATAGAGAAACGTATTACAGTCACAAGCTGCTGACAGATCTGTCGGTACTTTGCTACTGTTAATGGCAAAGGAAAGTCTGACATCTCTACTTATACAGAATGACTGTGGTCATAACAGGTATATTCATGGCTCGACAGTTGGGTTCTACAAGCAATACAATGAGTGGTTTGAAGCACATCTCGGGGATCAGATTTAATTTTAACATCCTTTTGCTGTCTGCCCTTCCTACTAGCCTCAAACTATCACAATTTTGCTCCTCAAACCAGACTCACTGCTCAGAGTTTATGTAAACTTCTTGTCTGAAGACTTCATCATCAACTACCTATGTTAATCAAACTTGTTTATAAGCTATATATATCAGTTTTCATGACGTAATTGATACTCAAACTATTATGAGTGTCTCATTATTATGCCCTGCTATATAGCAGATTGGTATTTGGCTTGTATGGCTTTCTCTAATTAATGAAAAAATCTACCCTTTCTTTCAAAAAAAAGGGAAGGGGGGTACTTCATTACCTTTACAGATGACTTTTCAAGAAAGACCAAATGCTACATGTTGAGAACCAAAGCCCAAGTATTTGAAGCCTTCAAAGCATTTCAGGCTGAAGTGGAGAGGCAAACATGTAATAAAATCAAGTGCTTAAGAACTGACTGTGGTGGTGAATTTGTTTCGTATAGATTCAACAAATATTGTTTGGACATCGAAATAAGGAGGCACCTTACATGCTCCCATACTCCATAGCAAAATGGAATATCAGAAAGAAAGAATAGATCCATTCCAAATGCAGTTAGAGCCATGCTAAAACATGCAGGCTTCCAAACTTTCTGTGGGAGGAAGCTGTTAAAGCCGCAGTTACAAGAAGAAGTTGCCATCAAGGAGCATTATACCAGACAAACTTTAGTATGGCACTGATCCCTTATTTCAATTTCTTAAAGTATATGGGTGTGCTACATATGCTCATGTGCCAGAAGAAACTAGAAAAAAATTAGATGCTAGAGCTTGCCTTTGCTATCTTGTTGGGTATGATAAGCATGCCAAAGGATATATCTTGTTTGAACCCTCGGGAAAGAAACTGATCTTGAGCAGAGATATAGCATTTGATGAAGATACCTTATATAAGGATAGAAAAATTACAACAGAGAAGGCTAAAATGCCAGCTAAGAAGCAGGGCAAAACTAAAAATGCAACATTTGACGATGATGAACAGACTAGGAATGAGATCAAAATTGAAAATACGAACATTGATGATGCTGATACAAGCAATATAGGAATTTCAGAACCTAATGGAGACAATAAACCAAACAAGACATCTGAAACTACAAAGCTATTAACTCTAGGTGTCATTGCCCATAAAAGTATAGAAAAGAAAAGAAAAGAAAAGAAAAGAAAAGAAAAGAAAAGAAAAGAAGAAAGACTGAACTAGAAAAACTCAAGGAGAATCTCAATATTGAAATAGAAAAGCTTAGACATGATGAAGGAAAAAGTAGAAGGGAAAGGCTTGATATCTTGTCTAGACTCCTGACGCACGGCGTGAGTACTGGAGGTTTGTTTGGTCATAATGAAGGTTCAAATCTTTCTTGAATCCTAAAAGAGAATTATACATCCTCCTTAATAGATTACCGCACATAAAAGGTCACACCATTATCACACTAGTTCAATTCGTAAGCATAGTTGGTTGGGAACTAAAGAGTCAAGGGTTCAAATTTTTTTTTTACCTTAAAAGATCATGCCATTATCACACAAGCTTAATTGGTAAGTATAATTGATTGTGAGCCAAGAAGTCAAGGGTTCAAATTCCTTTCTTACCTTCAAATGTTTACATACTACGTAAGGAATAAAAGTCAAACAATTATCATTATAGTGCTCATGGCATATTGGTAAGGTCATAGACTTGTTAGGAGTTCAAATCTCTCAATTATTATACAAAAAAAAAAGGAATTTGTTCTAAAAAAGTCACCAGTCAACTACTCATGGCGTGCATCAGGAGGCCGATTGAGATTCTTAGTCAGTTGTGCCAATTGAGATTCTTAGTCAGTTGTTGGGGCACAATGTGAGTAGTCATCTTATGTGACTGTCATTTATATTCTCTTAGCATTCTGATGGATGTTCCTATCTTGGTTAACTATGGTCGAGTACTCCCGGCATGCGCCTGGAGGCCTACTGAGATTCTCAGTATGGTCCTGGGTGCACGATGTGAGTAGTCACATCTCTACTGGCAAAATTTTTCTAAGTTTTACTAAATGTAATGCACATAATTACTACATAATTCTTGCTAACTCTTAAAACTATGATGGAAAAACAATTCTCCCACTATTCGAGGCTCTTGCTTGAAATTTCAGCTCCAAGGCTGAATATCTAGACTGTCAGTGCTCGATCTTGGTTAACCAAGACCATTGCTCTGATACCATTGTGATCCTGCTCGTATACGATGCCCTGCACATATAGAACTGGAGTTCATCCCTCTTGTCAGTGCAAGTCTGCTAACATGAGGTTGTCTACCTATCATCAAGCTCTTGATGGTGAGCAAGAACCTGACGGGGAAGAATAGACGTGTCATTCGTCCAGTCTCCCTCGGAATCTACCTAGCTGCGGAAGCGCATAAAACATAAGCACATGGCACCACATAGAATATATATCCACCTCGAAGGGTGGCTGATCATAACACAACATTTGAAACAACAACATCTAGTAGCATCAACAAAGAGAGGAAATCCTACCCAAAGCTCAGGCTCATGGGGATCGACTGACGGCTTGTGGTCTCCAGAAATCAATGCAAACAAAATTCATAACAATGGATTTGGCTAGCATAGAACATGGTCGTTGGGTAGTCCCCTCCATCCACCCCTCTTGTGCATACTTTGCAGATAGGCTGCTAAGTGTTGGGGATGTTACCAAAGCCTGTCATGTGCATAGTCAGAGGGGCTACTCCTGGTTGCATATCCCCAGTCCCAATGAGGTAGGAGGGGATCACTCCCTGTTATGAACATGTCAAAAGACATGGGGGGGAAGGTAAACTAAAATAAATCCTTAGCTACGGAAATAAATCTCTTAATAAGGGATGGCGTGGCATGACCCGATTGAGTGGGCAAGCCAACAGCCAAAAGCTGGGCTGTGGCGCAGGCAGCCTCCCGAATTTGTTCTTAGGAGCATCAAACAGATCCCAGGAGGGATCTAGAAGCTGGGGAGGCAGATCGATCTGCCAAATCGGCCTTTGGGCTTCAAGAAAAGCCCTTCAGATCCCTGTTTCGTGCTATATATATCAGAGCTATATTTTCGAAAGGGGCAGCGTACTGTAAGCCATAGCTATTCTTGAGAAAACCTGTGATTACCAGCATCAATCTAAGTCTTCAGGAGAAGACTGAAATATCGTGGGGGAATCAGGGATGCCGAGGGCAGAGGCGGTAGGTCTGCATTGATGCGTCTAGTAGCTTCGGTGAAGCTGAGGACCATTTCATTGGTATCAGAGCCTAAGTTTGATGCTGAGTTCGAGGTTGTGCAGCAGTTAAGAGAGTAGAATAGAGAGAGTTCTTGAGAGCAATTTTTGGAGCATCCACGAAGTGCAAAGGTTTGGCCTTAAAATCGTTCTTCAGGCTCCTGGGGACCTGAAAAGCCAATATGAAATCGATGTAGCAGTCTCTGGGCAAGCAGTGCTTGCTAAATCATGTTTGGGACCTGGAAAAATGGACTTTGCAAAATAGCTCGGTTTGAGCTGAAAATTTACGAGCAGGGTTGACATGCTTACCTGCCAAATTTCGTGGCAATCGGAGTGCCGAGCAGCCGAGAGTGATTGATTCTGGCTGGTCCGGAATCACAATTTCATGATTTTGATTTTTTATTCTGTGATTTTTTTTTTTGTTAAAGGTAACTAGGACCCGTTATCAGCCCCATATAGTATTCCGCTTGAAATCTTATAGTATTTTGCGAATCTTATTATACAGTATAGCAAATTTTGTACTTGCATACCCCACAAACGAGGAACTTTACGTACGGTATAGATTAAGGAATAAGGGGTGAATATGCCTATCCAACAGCTCTCGTTGCCCTACGTCACCCCCCGTGTGAATATGCACCCAAACCAAAGGGGGTTTAAGGGGGATTTTAATTTAAATGTGTTGGACCCAATGGTTATGTTAATTAATGTCAATGGTAGTTATGTGTTGGTTGTTAATGTCAATGGTTGTTATATGTTGGGGGATTTAATTTTTATATATTGGATGTTAATGGTTTGTGTTGCAAAAATTTTTTGCCCTTCTTCGCCTTAGGGACGCCCCTCCCAGTGTGACAAAAATTTTAGAATTCAAACCAGAAAAAACTAGAATTCATTTGAGGCTTTCATCACCTGTAGCTTTTGAATTTGATCACAATAAAACAAATAGAACATAAGTAAAAGTTATTCTGAAAGTCCATAAAGTTTACAACACAAAGAAAACCCTCTGTTATTATGCTACATATTGTTACTTCCACTACAACTATTTCTCTTTCACAATGACACCATTGTTTATCAATCCATATGATTTTGGATGCTCCATCTCTAGCTTAAAGGTAATGCATGATTCACCTTACGGTTCGATTAAAGTTCCAAACCTACAATATAAATGTATTCTTGTGGCCACTGTTTGACTGATCTGCGTGACATGGAAAAGGGCGTGGAATAATCCGCATGTTGTGTGCATAAGAATCCGTTTGTTGATTGAAGCTAAAAGGTGGCTATGAACAATCCCCGGCCGAGAAATATCCAAGAGTTGAAAGCAAAACAGAGGGCCTAAACTTGAATCTGCAAAGAAATCATAGGAAGGAAGGAAACAAAAGGGGTTTTGCAAAGACTACATTGTAGAATCGAGAAACCAATACCTTGTAAAAAACATTATGCTAATCGAAGAAACATTAAAAACAAATACCTTTGTAAGTGTGAGCAAAAAATCCATCTCATGGTAGTAAAATCCACTCCGGCAATAAGAATCCAAGAGGGCAACACACATGCACACATGCACATGCACTTGCACTTGCACATGCATATGAACATGCACATGCACACACATGCACATGCATGTGCACATGCACACACATGCACATGCATGTGCACATGCACATGCACACACTTGCATAGTGTTCATGCACAAACACATGCAGAGAAAGACAACAACCCTCGGATTTTTCCAACCAACGAAAATCAACGGCCCATAAAGGGTGCACTCTAGAAATACTATTTAGTACACCTCAACGAATACAACAACGAAATCATAGAAAAACCATATGAAAAAGCGTATAAAAATCTAAAAGTAACCCCCTGTTATTATGCTACATATTAAAGAAATCAGGGATTGTGTTCCCCATTATCAACCATTAAAATTTAAAGGTGTGTTTTAATGGTTTATTACTTAGCTTAGTTAATATTTATTATTAACGATTTTAGCTAATGTTGGTACTATTTGAACTCGTTGGCAGCATCAGCTACTATTGCATTCTTGCAAACTGGAGGAAAATAGGTTGTAAATTCTAGTACTCCAAGAGTGTTAGGTGGTTTCGTCATGAGGAGTCGGGGGCTCAGTAGTGGAACATAGACAAACCACATGGAGATGGGCCATACCCTGGAGCATGTGGATATGCTTAACATAAGGCCCCTAGAGCTTTGAGTTCTTAAAATTAGTCGATGACTAATTTTGATATCCAGAATGATTCTTTTGAAGAGCTTCTTTACGTTCAATAAGAGAAATTATGCTTTAGCAAAAAGCATTATTGGCCTCCAAAGGTCCCTTTCAATGAGTGCATCATAGGGTGTCATGATCTGGGATCATGCCCAGTTGACCACACTACTGGGTAGTGTGGCGTAAGAAGAAACTAGAAATGGAGAATGAAGTCCAATGTTCAAATGTTGTTGCCTGTGATAACTACCTGATCTGGGATCATTGGTCACTCTACTAGGTAGGGTGGTACGAGGTTGCATGTTAGCCTTAAACCAATCCTTGTAGGGAATTGGTGACGGATATATTACTATTGACTCAAGGGGTCACTGGTGCACGACCTAGGGTTTGTGCTAAAAGTGCACAATATTTGGGAAATATTGTGGTGGACTTCATACTAGTTCTTATGAATGCTAGGACTTGGTTACTTGGAGGATTTGGGGTCCGTTAGGTGGACATATTGGAAGCAGAGCTTTTATTAGGACTCCAGAAGTCCTGACAAGTTCCTTGGAACATAGTAACACTTGGGAATAACAACACTTGTGGTAAGTGTTGAGAATAAGGTCCTTGAATTCTAGGAAGGAATTCTGAAGGGATTTAAAGGTTTTATGCCTTGTATGATATGCTTTCTTATGAATACCAAGAAGGAGGAAAGTGGCAACAAATTAACTTAGCTTGAGGTATTCCTTGGAAAAATTCCAAAGGAGCATATACAATCTGCGATTGATGGGTCAAGAAAATAACCTTCATATATGAACCTCTACCCATGGAATCTATAGTTTAAAAGTACTATAGCCTCATGTCTTCAGTGGCATAATGTTGTGAGTTCTTTGTTCTAGATCTTCCTTTGTGTCTTTACTGTTGGATACCATTAGCTAGTAACGTCTTATTATTGCTATATTGTTGTTTATGGCACTACAAACTTGAGCACTATACTTTGACTGCAGTTAAAAAACAGAAGGTCTCTTCGAGTGCTTGTTTTAGACGAAGTTTGATCCTTATTGTGTGCGCAACAAAATCAGCCTCCGTAAAGCATGTCTTTGCAATGTTCCCACGCCTCAAAGGAAATGGTCTGAGTTCCTTGCAGCTGAAGCAAACAACTTCCCCATTACAAGGGTTTCCGTGCTTGGGAAGCAAAGTTCTGGATTGTTGGAATAGCTAAGAGCTCTGTTTACCTTTATCACAAAAACATTACAAAATCATGATTTATGCATTTGGTTAAGTGAATTTATATTGTTGTAATACAAAATCCATTGTTTAATGTCGAAATCAATTGAATGATCGCTCGTTCTAAATAAAATAACAATTGGCTCTCTAGATGGCATTATTTATGGCCTTAAGTGCATGACATAAACAATTATTTATTTATTTTATTTATTTGATCAAGGTCTTTGGGGCCCTAAAAGGCCATGGAGCGCTCATTTACAAGATCTTAACTGTTCTTAAGCAAGAAACTACGGTGTGCATCCACCGCTTTGATATAAAGTCCTAAACTATATGACGACAACGACAATAATGTTTGAAAATCAGAAAACTGGAAATCAACTCTAGCCCGTATATCGCTGTATGCCGGACAGTGAATAAACACATGGTTCCCATCCTCAATACTGCCTGTGTCACACAGTTTACAAAACCGCTCCTCCATTGGAGTCTTCGACCATCTGCCAGTTTCCACTTCTAATCTGTGTGAACAAGTCCTGTAACGGGCAATGAGGTGTTTCATGGATCTCGGAATGTCAGCCAACAAGTATTCTTGGTGCTTATATTCTCCCATTGGGTTCACATTGAGGCGATAAAGTTTCATCCTGCTGCTAGGGTCCTGCCACAGTCTACTAACTGCTAACCTTTCTACAAGAGCTCGGGCATCAGCTTTACAACCTGGCCAGTTACTCTCCTGCACCCCCCACCGGCCTGCCCAATCCATGACGTCATGCAACCAGCCTTGCTGCTCCGAAGCTATCATTGCTTGATGAGACAAGCGGTCATCAGAGTGCTCACGTATCCTGTTAACATAACTGATGGTTTGAAATAATGCTTCTAATTTCAAAGGGAACATACCTGCCTCAGCTAATATTATTGCATATGGTATTTGGATTTTGACGCCCAATTCTTCTCGTAGAAACAGTTTCTGGACTGCCTCAATCTGTCCCCAACCAAACCGGAACTCCATACAACAACACTGGTTGAACCAAGGATTTAAAAAGTTTCTTCTTAAGCGCCCAATCATGCAAGGAGATTCTGGAACATTTGACTTGCATACTGTACAATGCTGCTTTCCCCCCTGTAGCTCTCCGTTTTATACATTCTTTCCATGTGTATTTTGCAGAAAAATCAATGCCCAAATATTTATAACTCTCCACTACCTCGATTTCCTGTCCATGATAGAAAAACGATGGCCTATCCCTTGTGCCAAAGATCATGATCTTGGATTTAGCAGTGTTCACTGTCATTTGTCTCGCCTCACAAAACTGCCCCAGCAGATCCAGGTGAGATTGAAGCACATGTTTTCGGTTGGCTAACAGGACCACATCATCTGCGTATAACAACAATTGAAGAACATATGAGCCTAACATGGTCCCTGCTAGCGAACGTGCCCTGAACCATTCATCCAGCTCGTCTATGAAAAGGCCAAATAGCGTCGGAGAAAGCGGACACCCCTGACGAACACCTATTGTGTTCTTAACCACTGTATCCATTTCGGATGACAATGTAACCAATACTTCTGCATACAACTGGGAGACTGCAGCTCTAACTTCTTCTGGAACTCCAAGTTGTATCATTCTATCGCTCAACCCTTTTCTAGGCACTGTATCAAAAGCTTTAGCAAAATCGATGAATGCTATGTAGAGTGCTGAATTTGGAGCCTTCGCCTTTTCCACCAAGACCCGAAGAGTCACAGCATGATCCAATGTATTATGATCTTCACGAAAACCTGCCTGACACATGGAACGTTTCATGTTATCTTCTGCCCATGCATTCAACTTTCTCTCCAACAGACTACCAAGGATTTTCAAGAATGTACTGCCAAGCAAGATAGTCCTATAATTGTGTATTGAGCTCTTATCTCCAGATTTATGAATAGGGTGCACCCTGTTCATCTTCCATTCTGTTGGCAGCCCCTGTCTGATCCACATATTCAACAAGCGTGTCAGAACTTGAATTGTTCCATCTCCTCCCCACTTAAACAATTCGATGCATATCCCATCTAAATCATGTGCTTTATTGTTCTCCATGCCAGAAATAGTTTCACTAACATCGGCCTCAGAAAAAAGATCAGCATCCCAAGCTATTAAAGGCATCCCTTCAGAGTTACTTTTGGCGTAAATATCCTGGACCATTTTTAGCAGATCGTCCATATCAAGCACAGGCTGGTCACTCCTTCTGTTCAGCAGGTTCCAGAAGGCCTTGGGCGATTCCTTCAAGTGCTCTTTGAGCTCCAATTGCTTGGCCTGGAGAAATGAGCGTTTCTTAGCTCTCAAGAGCTTTTTATACCAGCTTGGTTTCCTTATGCATCCGGTGGGCAGCTTAGACCTTGCTTCTTTGCACTCGTTATCCCACCAAGAATTACATGGTTTCCCTTTCACAAATTGCCTGGTGAAACCAAATACTTTCCCAGCAGCCTGGCGGATTATATCAGTGAAGTGCTTGGCATCTATGGCAATCGTATCTGTCCAATGGAACTGGGCGACCATTTCCTCTACCAACACCCTGTATGGCATGCATAATTTATAGTTTACTTTTAGTCTAGGATGGAAAGGGAGGCGTGCAGCAGCAGTGGCAACATGGTTGGATTTTAGCGTGACATGCAAAGGGAGGTGATCTGACTCAGGCAGCTTTGTGCCTGCATGACATGAGTGGACCATGTCCAAGCTACCTGCTAGCAGATAATCAATGGTACTTGCCCCTGAATGATTCATGCAAGTGAAACTTCCAGAGTCTGGAAATTTCGGTATACCATTAACAATTTTCAAATGGCAAATAGTGCCAAGCTCAAGCAGGAAGTCACCCATCACGTTAGAGATTTTATCTTCTGAGGATCTACAAAATAAGGGCTCTGTAATCTCCTGCATCTGGACATCAGATACATCAACATACCTTTTTGACTGCTCACTACTCGTCCGCGCATTGAAGTCTCCGAGGAGGAAAACTTCACCCTGTAACATGAATTGTAATGTGTCTGCACAAAGCCTCTGAAAAGGGTCATCTCTGTTAAATGTTTTGTATATCCTTGCTAGTTGTTTTAATTTTCAGCCATAGGTATTGCCTATTTGCGTCCTCCGAAACAATTTGTAAACTGGAGGCAATGTGCTCCCTGCTGTAAATTGCAATCCCTCCATAACCTCGGCCTGCTCCAGCAGTTTTCTCATTCCATACATGCCCTATTAATACAAATCCAGGCACATCAGGAAGTGATCGGAATTGGTGCTCCCACGTTTCAGTAAAGATTAAGATATCCTTTTTGTTCCAACTATTAGAGGTTGCATTGATCTTGGCTTGATGTAAGCCATGAGCATTCCACAGACTGACATTCAGGGCCCAATCTCCCTAACTACGTTTCCTGTTCGTGATTACAGCCTTGCCATTCTGGTCTAAGTATGCAACATAACAAGAATTTCTAGCATCTTTCACTCTTGCACATTCCCTTTTTTTACTTCAATTTGTGATGGTGTCAGATCATGATCTAACCATATTCCTTTTACTCCTTTCAAGACTGACCTGTTACGCATGATCCTATCCCTTGCTTCCTTGCTTGGGAACCTAACCAAAATGGGGCATGTATGGTATCCTGGCTTGCCTAGCCTCTTTCCAGAAATGAAATTTGGCTCATGAAGGTGCATGGTATCCCTGAAAATTTTCTGGATTACCTCTGATGTGTTTTCTTCTTCCTCTTCACTAATGCCGGATATCTTCAAATTCTTTTCCCGTGAATGATGCAACATACTCTCTATGGAACTTCATTTGTTCTTGTGTTGTTTCTGCAATCAGGTTGGCCAGATTGGATTCAAGGGTACGAATTTGCTCTTTATAGTCCACTGGTGGATTAGGTTCCACCAACGGCCTCTCCTTCTGCGCGACCAATTCTTCAACCGTTTTTCGAAGTGCAACCAGCACTTCAGATCGCAGCCCCTTGATCTCTGAACTTAATTCATTCATCAAAGATATCAGGTGAGCGGAATCACCATCATATTCCAGCAGGTCACCCGCACCGGGTGACCCATTCTTCTTCTTGGGTGGCATACGAAATCCTACCTAAGGCAGGCGGAAGTGACCAAAAAGAGCAATATGTCTTCACGTATGAACCAAGACGTTCTACATCATCCAAAGATAAAAGTGACATAACTAATGTCTGGCCAATTGTTGTCCCAATGGCTGGCCCAGTAACATAAAAATATTAGCATTATGAGTGGTGTTATTAGCGACACTAAACGTAAAGTTATAAGTGGAACTATAAATGATGCTACCCTGGACTACCACAGTCGTCGGATTCGTCGATCCTACGACCCAGATCGTATGTTGGGGCCTAATGAGCACCTCTTGTTTCGCTTATAGTCATTTATGATTGGAGGCGCTTATGATTTTGAAATATGAAATACGATTTCGCCTAAGGTTTTGAGGGAATATCGAACCTCTATACGGCTTTGTCTAAGATTTTATAATATAAAATACGGGGGCTCGAACTACCAAAATAACTCAATGTCCTAATTAAAATTACTTTAACCAATATACCTAGTGAGCTAATGTGATTATTCTTTATCTTGAATCTATGTTTTTTTTTATAACAGCCTATTCAATTGTTTTAGGGTTATATGGTCTATGGTTTCAGGAATTGTTATTTTTTACATCCATATCAAATCCCCCTGGAACCCCCTGTTATTTTGCTACATATTAGTGGCAGTGTGTTTGACGTTATAGTTGACTTTATAGATGACACTATGCTTGACATTATAGGCGAGGTAGCTACTGACGACATAAGTGACAAAAGTTCTGGCACTATATTTGATGTTAAAGGTGGCATTGTAGGTGACAAAAGATCTGGCACTATATTTGACATTAAAGGTGACATTGCCACTGACGTTATAAGTGACGAACGTGCTGACATTATATCATTGCCACATTTGTGTCACCGGGTTGCCTCACCCATAGTGTCAGTTATTAAAAAAATTCAAGTTGCCATTTTAGGCCAAATATTGACACAACTAATGACACTAATGGACCCCTTCTCTTGTAGTTTATTTCTGCTCTGGCCTCTATCATTCTGAACCTCAAATTGTCGAGGCTAAAATTGTTGAGGCCATGTCTTGGGCCTTAATAACATATAGAAAAAAGAAGAATAAGAATAAAAGATGAACTATATAGATAGATTGGAGTTGGTTCGACATATATATAATTGAACAGACGCATCCGAACTGAATGGTCATGATTTTTGGATAGCAGAATAGAGGATCTGTAGAGCTGAGATCTGGGGTGCTATTCAACAGAAAGTAGGACAGCTTGTTCATCCCTCTCAAGAGCTAAGCCCCCTAACCGCAAAGCTTGAAAAGCAGGCCATTACTGCTAGTAGAGCCTAAGCAGTATGCCTAAAGGTTGAAGCCCTAGAAAAGATTGCAAATGGGTCAAATGCAGGCATGTCACATGACATAGGGGGCATTTGGATCAAAAAGCAGACATGATATATATGTGTGCATCAAGTGCATCATCAAAATCCTTTTATTGAGAAAGCATGTTTCATTTTTTGATTTGTTTTCATACATTCCAGATTTAATACCTCTACATGTATTTTATTACTCATGTTGTGCTCTGTTTCTAAAAATTTGTGAACTCATATGATAGGGCTCTTCCAATCACACTATATATGCTGTCAAGGCACTATGTAGTGCTTCTAGGAACATCAGATAACTCGATGCAATTAGTTTGGCAATATAGACTTTGTATGAAAATGCAAATTTAGGTGCCATTTTGCTTTAAGTATTAAGTGAGATAAATAAGAAGCTCCTGTAGACTGTTTTTAATAGTGGATTTTATTTTGTAAATTGGTTGGTTGCCTTGTCCATAATCAGAATGACGATTTTTAGTACCTTCAAGGCTAATTGAAAATTAACACAATACTGATTCTTTTCATGTATTTAAGAAGGAGCATGTAGTTTAGAAGTAGCATGAGGGATTAAGCATAGTGTTTGCTTAAATGTTATGAACGTTTCATGGTATCTATGATATAATAGTTTTCATCACAATGCAATGCATGTATCTTTCCTAGTTGGTTTGAGTTAGAACAAGATGGCCTATTATGTACTAGGTAATTACTCTGAGGAGGGTCATTCCGCCCAGTAAAGACTCCAAGCAGGCAGGCTCATGCACCTCCAAGTCTGGAGCCATGAGTAGCCCGCCGAGTGTGGCGACACTGCTGGGGTCTTTACTGGCGGAATGCCCGATTCAAGGCAATTGCAGGATGTAATGACCACAGGGGTCATATTACGAACAAAATGTTCGAGTCCAAATAAACAATGAGCGCCTTCTTGAGCTAAGAAAATGATAACCTGCATGCATAGCATTTAGATGGCTCCACACAAAACAAACAACACCCAACACGTAAAGTTAGGTTAGGCTTCATTCTGTCACTTTCATCCCACATTCTACCATGTTTTTCTTTTTCAGAAATGTCTTCAAGTTAATTGCAATTCTATGTCTTCTTGCAATTCCAACAAATTTACTTGCAATTTAGTTATACAACAAATTTAGGACTCAAAATATCTTCATATCTGATTCAATCTGAGTGTCCAGATTACAAGTCAAAGTCTGATACTAAAAGTATCAATTCCTCAAAAAAACATTACAATCAAAAACATTAAAACACAAGAACTGGCCAAAACCAGTAGAACTTCTACAATTTTTCAGGCCAAAACCCTTTATCATTTCGCTGATCATTTCCTTAGACATCACTGGCATAACAATGCTGCAATTCTGAAAATAACCACCAGAAATATTGCCAACCTGAACATTAATGTTTTGAAAACCTGCGCGCTTCACATCTGGAGAAGAGTCTGTCAACATATCTAAATCTCTGTTTAGCTGTATATCATCCTCCTTCAAATCCAAAGCAGGAAACTGTAGATCAAAAGTAGGAACAGTGGCAGTGGCAACATTTCCACCAGTGGCAGGTACCATGGAATCCATGTCACAACTCGGAACATCGTGGACAACATCCATATTACCAGAAATATCCATATTAGCAGAAATCGGCGCAATAGAACTACCTTGCCAATGAACAGTAGAACTACCTGCCCCTCGATCCATATCATCCAACTTCCCGAGTTCTTGCTTGTATACATCTTCAAACATTCTTCTCTTTCCATTCTGATCAAAAGGTTGGGAAACACATGACATAGCACACTTTGTTTGCAAATCCAAGGTCTTGTCATACCTGCAATACATTCTAAAATTAGAACACATTAGATAGCAAAAAGAAAGAACAATGAAGAAAACACACCTAGAATATGCTTCAGCCGTTCGCTGGCCGGTCAATCTCATCCCAATATTCGTAGGAACATGAGCTCTTGTCATTCTGGAAACCACGGTGCATCGGCCAGATTTGTTGCTAAACTGCCCCTCAACACCAATAGTCAACAACATATACTTGACCCAACTAGCCAATTTTCTAGCAGACACCCTATTTTTAGAATTGAACCAGATAGGTCCCCTGTGATTAACGATTGCCTGCATGAAACAATGGCAGATCCCAGCAGTCCCATCGATATTAGGCTTAGCCAGTGGCAAATGTTTCTGCAATTGTCTGAATGTAAGAACTACATCAAACTCATAACAGCGACAAGGTCTGCGAAATTGTTCCTCTTGATAATGATTCATATCAGTATCATTATTCTTGGAAAGCCTCTCACTGTATTCAAGGTATTCATCTCCATTTTCCGATCCAACCGAGAAATCAGTCATAACCAACTGATGCACCTCACCCTGACCTCGAATAGCAAATCTAGCCCACAATAGTAAAGAAACCTTTTCTGCAAACCTTTTGGATGACTAATCGAATGATCAACATCAGCAAGAAGCAACTGCTCAGAAGCAGAGGTTATTTCTGCCACGTTTTTCCTTTTCTTGCACACCCCTGGCGTGTTTCTAGAACGTCTCATGGATGCCACACAAGCAAGCCTTGCCCTCTCGAATATAGGAGATTCTTTGATGCAAAATTTTACCTCAGAAACTCCACTATTAGCAATTCTAATTTCTTGATTCCTCCTGATTATTGCACCAAATTTCTGAAACATGTCATGAAGCCTGTAACAAACAAAGGTAAGTAATAAATATAAAACAAATATAAAACAACTAACAAATATAAAACAAATTATACTCACGATTCTGGAGGGTAGAATGATCCTTGCTTGTCCTTCTTCACTACTTGCATCATAAACTTCTCTAATAAAGAAGCAAATAAGGAAAGATCCAACTCTTCAATGCGTTTCTCCAAAGAATACCCAAAAGTCTTCCTCCAAAGATCGAATCTGTTTCTTGCCCAAGCAATCTTTGCAGCAGACCTGCTAATACCTCCAGCATCTACCTCTTGCTGCAATTTTTCATCTAACTCAACAAATGGTAGCCTACTACCAGTAGGATCTGGCAATGGGAACAATGACGGCTTCAAAGACTCGAATCTCTCATATACTTTGCAATAGCTTCCTCTCCAAACTCGAAAACTAATGCACTCTCAAAATGCTGCAATGGGTCTCGTTAGCATCATCAGATATGTTCAGACTAGCAAGCTTGTTTGTCTGCAGCTCCCTCTCAACAATACTGTTCGTAATATCACGAAGTACAGGGTCCTGAAGATCATCCATGACAGAAACCTACAAGAAACATTGCACATTAGTAACAAGAAACAAAGAATATAAAAAGAAACACGAAAAACAAGAATAATACTTGCCTTTTGACACAATCCTCAAGCAAACCACACGGATCAAACAAGAACCTAAAATAGAACTCGAAACTTCGTCCTATAGCAAGTATCGGGAACCGAAACAAATTAGGAACCGAGGAAAACTTCGACTAGAGAACACGCATGCAAGAATTTCTTGCAAAATAGGCATCATGACCGTCTTCCAAGTCGTTGCTACATGCTCCCCGCACACATATTGTAGCAAGAAAGCAACATGCAAGCAAAGAATCTTCCTAAATCTTCTTACCACTTCGTCCAACTTCTTCAGCAAAGAAAAAAAGCAAATGGCGCCATGAAACTATCACATCGGCTATGGCGTGAGGAAAAACAGAGCAAGATTCTTCAAAAACAAAGCAAGATTCTTCAAAAACTTCGTCCAAATGCTTTCAAACTTAAGTCACAATCATCCTAACACTTAGATGGTGCCACCGAAGCAACAACGGCCATGGCCGCCACCAAGAAAGCGAGAAGATCGCCAACCAAGAACACGAGAGACAACGGGAACAGAGGAAAAAAAATGAGGAAAAAAAAATGACAGAATGAAGCCCTAACCCAACTTCACGTTTGGGAAATGTCACTTTAGGTGACATTCCCGCAATCAACGTCGCCTCCGTGCTAACGGCCGGGTAACGTTTCCGTGGAATGTCACCTAAAGTGACATTCCCCTATACGAAAGAACGAAACAGAACACACTCTCGGGCCACTGGAGGGCTACCCCTCGTGCGCAGCACCTTGTTCAACTTCTGGTTCATTTGATGAAACTGTGCGCTTATAAGACGTGAAGACAAGCAAATGCCTAATTTTTTTTATTAGTGCATTCTGACCCAGTTACAACAGTACATTATAATAGGGATGGGTCGCGTATTATTTTTAGCAGCTATGGCCGCCGTTGCCAAGTCTTGGACAATTCTACAGGTCATTGTCTCAAGACTGTTATTGATGACGAAAACCCATGAGTACCTTTATGTTCTCTGCAAATGGAAAAGTTATTCTTGCTGGAACTTTAGATAATACGTTGGTGATGAAATTTTCAGTTTAAGTTGCTTCAAGTTATTCCTATGTCATTCATTTTGCTCGATCTATAATTTGCTCGATCTGTTGCTGTTATTTTGAGACTCTGGAGTTGTAATACTAGCAAGTTCTTGAGAATATACAATGGGCATGTTAATAACAACTATTACAGACTTTCCACGTTTTCTTGACAGAGGAAAAATATATAGTCGACAGTTTGAAAGTCAATTGTGTCTAATATATAGCATTATAACAGGGGGTCTTTTTTGTATTTTTGTACAATTTTTGCTATGGTTTTCATATGATTTGATGGGCGTATTGTGCGAGGCATACTAATTAGTATATCTAGAGCGCACACTGTATTCTCATATTCGAATGCCATATTATCTATGAATATTTCTCCATGAAAAAACCAATTATTTTTTAGTCCCCATAAAACACATGCAAGCATCGAGCTCTCTTATTTTAGGGTTTGTGGAAAAGAGGGCATGCTTTAGGGTTCTACAGTCCATTTTTTTTTCTCTGAATTCCAGATCTTGGTTTTCCGTTTGTTCTATCCTTCTGTTGGTGGACCGAGTTCTCTTGAGGCAGCCGACTTTCTAAAGCAGCGACGATCCTTGTGTGCAGGATGCAGGTTTTATGCTTATTCACACGGGGCAGGTTTGGGTGCATATTCACACGGGGGGTGACTCCGGGCAACGAGAGCTGTTGGATAGGCATATTCACCCCTTATTCCTTAATCTACACCGTACGTAAAGTTCCTCGTTTGTGGGGTATGCAAGTACAAAATTTGGTATACTATATAACAAGATTCACAAAATACTATAAGATTTCAAGGAAATACTATATGGTGTTAATTTTGTACGCAAAATACAATTATGAGGGCTCTCGTCCTCCCCCACGTCACCCCGTGTGAATATGCACCCAAACCAAAGGGGGTTTTAGGGGGAATTTAATTTAAATGTGTTGGAATGCAATGGTTTATGTTTGCATTAATATTATGTGTTGTTTATTAATATTATGTGTTGTTATGTTGGGAAATTTTTTGGGCCCTTCGGGCCCTAATATATGCACAAAAAAGAACGACATGCAAGAGCAGGATTAAAACAATTTAAAAGTAGAATTAGGAAATCTTTGAGTAATATATATTTTGTGGTCCCAATACATGGGAATAAGTGTAGTTATCATATGTTATGAAGTTTCGCCAACCTTCAATTGGTGCAAAACCTTATCACATAATTATGAAATCTATTAATATCATCGAGTAAGGAATTATATTATGTAATCAAATTCAATCATTCATGAAATTACAAGAAATAAAACTGCAAACCTAATGATAGCCTTATCAAGTTCTTATTTCATAACTGCCAGCCCTAGTGACTGCACAAAAACCCTTGTAAGCACGATATTCAACATTTTCGCATTCCATCTTATCTACTTTCAGGCCTGAAAGTGCAACTTCAAGAACCTTAAAGCCAACTAGTAAGGTCTGTAGAAATTATGTGATGCCATGGTAAATTAATGACTATAGCATCCCTGCATAGCCCCCGGTAGGCAGCCTCTATAGCTCTGGCAGCCATTTCCTCACATATTCTCCAGTGGGATCAATCTCATAGCTTTCATCTTCACCATTCACATTCTATGTTGCTGTCTACAATGGTGATATGCAACAAGCCTTGTCTTGCAGGGCGCATTCTGCTAACAGATAAATACTCATGAAATAAGATCTGCCCAGAAAGGTATTGCCACAAACAGACGACCTAGAACATATGGCAAATTAGCGCATCACTTATTATCGTATGCAAAATCCTTTCATATCCGCTTCAAGCTGACTTCAACTAACAAGGATGCATTGTGTTCAGGCGGCCTAATATTGTAGCATAAGAAAACAAATGTTCAATTCCACGACCTGCCTTGCAGTGAGCAAGCTCCACGACCTGCCAGAGAAGATAAACAACAGGATATGTAAAACAAATACAAGAACCTGGTAATATTTTAATTATTCCCCGCCATTCCGAATGCTTACAAGTCACTTTGTTCGATTGACTTGCCATGCAAATGAGCAAGCTCCACGACCTGCAAGAGAAGATAAACACCATGATATGTAAAAGGAATACAAGAACAAACAACAGGTTTAGTTTAGGGCAGATGGACAAACAAATGGTACGGATCACGGGGAGGGACCCGCGACTTCAACTTTGGATTTGCATCCATATATTTAGCCCAAGCGTTTACGGTTTTGCCGTCATGCCATGCTCTAGCTTGGTGATTGAATGCCATAGGTTAACACCAATGGGCCTGAGCTCTAAATCATGAGGTCGATGTTGAAGATTTTACCATGGCTATTTTGATGAGTCTTACCTAATTCTTTCAATGCTATGAAACAAACAATGGGTCGTCGTCCGAAGAAAAGCTTGATCGAAGTCATTATTTGGGCAATCTTGAATTCTAGCACTATGAAAGATTCACTTGAAGTCGAACCTAGTGGTGCTCTTTGTAGCCACAGCTAGAAGTAATGTACCACAACAAGGGCTCGATAATCGCTGCCGATTCAGTAACAAATTGGGCCACTCGGCCCGACATTGCAATGAAGATCCTAGATCGATGAGGAGTCCAAACGATAGCCTCAAGAATCTCGCAGATCTTCTAGACCTCATCGAAGAAACGATGGCAAAATAATAAAAAGGAAATCCGAGCATATATAGCGAGAGGCGTGTCAAACAAAAGAACCGATGGCAAGATCCCTTTTTTCCCGCAAAGATCCGGGAAGAAGGAGGCCACATTCTTCAAACAGCGATGAAGTCGCCGATTCGGCATGGCATCATATTGCTCGCGACCGTATTTAGGGTAATGTAGAGGCATTTGGAAAACATAAGGGCAAGGATTACCGCTGAACGGCGAGGTAAAGGGCGATGGTGGAACCCAATTATGAGCGAGGAACATGCGATGGGATTTAACACGGGCATTCTCTTTTTCGTAAGCTTGTCCCAAAACACACCGCGTTTATTAGATATTCCCTCGGCAAAACCGGTTTTCTATCGGGTTTGTAAAACCGGTCGAGGCGAATGCCCGGAACCAACAACGAAGCAAGCAATTCTTCTTCTGAAACCGAAGGCCCGGCTTTGGTGTTGTGCCACCGCGCCTTCTTGCTGCCGGACTTTCCACGACCACCATACATAGCTAACCGACTACACAATTACCCCCTCAACAAATCTCCTCTTGTGATAGCTATAAAAGCAATCTTGATCTCGATATAACCAACAAACTTCTCACAACTCACAAACCTAAATCCCTTTTAGTTCCACGAACCCCTAAATTCCTGAAAAAAACCTAAAATCAACACCACATGATTTGCCCCTTTTTCTAAAATCAACGGCTAACAAAGGGGTGCACTCTAGAAATACTATTTAGTACACCTGGATGAATACGACCACCAAATCATATGAAAACCTTAGAGAAAACAGTATAAAAACAGAAAAAAAACCCCTGTTATAATGCTACATATTCAGCCGTCATCAAATCCTACACAAAACTAAACTTGCCGGATGTTGCTACTGGGATTTGAAAGGGTTGAAATAGAAGCGGCGGAGTCCCAACAAGAAAAGGTAATCAATGCCCGAGCCGATTTCTCTTTTTGATTATTTCTTGAGCTTTTTTCCGAATATGCGGGAATTTCAAATGGAAATCAACGTTTTTTAACCTGATTTAGTGAATATTGGTGGAGCAGAGAGCTCATGGCCGATTTGAGGAAAGAAGAGGATAGGATTTCGCGGTTTGTGTTTTCTCAATTCCATCTGCTTGTCTTTGCTACATTCCTATTTTCATAGCAATTTTGTTATTTACAGCATGATGTTGGCGCATGCTGCCATTTCCAAAATTATGCTTTGTGAAGTATGTAAGCTATGAGCTATTTGTAACCTATGCACCTTCAAGAACTGCGTATGATGAGGTGTTATCGTCATGCTTGCATTACCTTTGTATCATAATCGGTCCGGCATGACTATGGTGGTTGAAATGTTTATTGGGGTTTCTAACAAAGGGCGGAGTTCAATTTATATCAATTCTCGTTTTGTTTGGGCAATAATTATGGACAACATATTTTAATTATTTGGAAGACAAAAGTTCGATTTCTATTTGCGGATAATGTAAAGACACGCGATTGCTTTTATAGCAGTGTTTGGATATTTTAAACCATATCGGTGACAATAGCAACGAGCAAACCTAGTGGGCCTCCCGGAATAAGCTTCGCCAAGAGGTTCCATCGAGAGCACAAGGTCGGACTCTTACTAATGCACAAGGTTTTCATGAGCCGAAATTTGGCGATTGGCATTTGGGGGCCTCACTTACACTTGGCATTGCTTTATGTTATTGTATCTGCTTTTCCTTGTTGCATGGTTGTTCATGTTAATCGATTTCGCGTGGGACCAAGCGGATGCAATTGGATGGGCGATGTCTTGCCGACATCAAGTTCGAGGAGGATGGCATGCACAAATGGTTTGCCGGGAATAGAAAGGAGGGCTTCTCTTCAAGGTTTGATCTCAAAAGTTATGGTGTTGCCTATCTTTGGCGGGGGTTCAAATCCTTATTTCCATCTACGTTGACCTATATATTGACTTCTTCCTATGGCTCTGAAATCTTATGCTGAGATGGAAATGTAGGTTTGACCCCATCAGTGATTTAGTGGACGGCTTGGAATGCCCCGTAGGGAATATGTAAGAGAATATGCAGGAAATCAATGGATGAAAACAAGCACTAAGGGAAAACAAGCGAATAGATAGGAATCTAAGGCAATGCGTATGTGAAATACAACTCTACTTGGCTATTATGGCTTCTATATTTGGCTGTATATATGATTAATGCGTATGTGAAATACAACTCTACTTGGCTATTATGGCTTCTACATTTGGCTGTATATATGATTGCCATAGTAAATTATAAATGATTAGTTAGTTCATTCTTACTGGTTAGTTTTCCAACAAGGGTGGCTTCAACGTAGCATAGTGGAAGAGCAATTGCAGTTATCTAGCATGCGAAACTACTAGGATATGATGGGTTTAAATCCCCTAAGATAAGGTGTGGTAACATCGAAGCTGAAGAGGCGCAATTAAATTACATTATCCTATAATATTATACTTATTCAGGCTTCTTTACAGATTTCCTTTATTTTTGTTATAATGTTAAATATTAGATTTCACATATCTGCTACATGTTTTGCATGTTTTACATGTTTTTACGTATGTTTTTTTTCGGGCCCGAAGGGCCCAAAAATTTTTTTGGTATAACAACCAATACATAACTACCATTAACATTAATGAACACAACCATTGGGTTTAATATATTTAAATTAAAATCCCCCTTAAACCCCCTTTGGTTTGGGTGCTTATTCACACGGGGGGTGACGTAGGGCAGCGAGAGCCCTTGTGATTATATTTTCCACGAGAGCCCTTGTGATTATATTTTCCACGTATAAAACCAACACCATATAGTATTTTGCTTAAAATCTTATAGTATTTTGCATATGTTGTTATACGGTATACCAATTTGTGTACTTGCATACCCCACAAACGAGGAACTTTACGTACGGTGTAGATTAAGGAATAAGGGGTGAATATGCCTATCCAACAGCTCTCGTTGCCCGGAGTCACCCCCCGTGTGAATAAGCACCCAAACCAAAGGGGGTTTAAGGGGGATTTTAATTTAAATATATTAAACCCAATGGTTGTGTTCATTAATGTTAATGGTAGTTATGTATTGATTGTATTTATGAGATATACAATCCAAAGCTGTAATTCAAAAGCTGGAAGGACATGCAAGATAAGACACTGAAAACATGGGTGCAGGAATAGCATATGAAGTCAAAGGACTTATGGCTGGAAACTACAATGGGCAGCAAAAAATTTGAAGCTTTATAATAGGCTTTAAGATCCAAACTTGCCTACAATTGGTCTTAGAGGGCAACCCTCCGTGTAGAAAGAGGGCAACCCTCCATATACAAGAATTTCATTCTAGTTTCAATTCTGCTGTGGAAGGCTTGCCAACGCGCGTTAGCGCGGAGGCATGCTTGACACAACAGAATTGAGACTAGAATGAAATTGCTTGAAACGTAAAGTTGGGTTAGGTGCGATTCAGGCGAAAATTTGGGGTAAAATCTTCAAAAGCCTTCAGTAAAACAACAGAAAGCGGAGTAAAACTGCAGAAATCGTTCCGTAAAACAGCAGAAACTGGAGAATGCCGCTATCACAAAGTATCCGCGTTTGGTTCAAAATATTACTAGCATTCCTGGAAAGAAGTCTTGCCATGTGGCAGAGCGTGGTTGGACGAGAGGCCTGAATTGCACCTAACCGAACTTTACATTGCATTAGCAACTTGTTCCGGAGCGAATTTTATACATCTAGCATAAAATGCTATCATAGTAGCACTAAACTCATTCTTTCCTTTGCCAATGGTTTGCGCAATCCCTACAATACAATACGTATAGGAAGAGGAGAAGTGCTTTTGAGTTCTCTTTAACACTTTTGACTCCATTCTGGCTATAAGTTCTTAAATAGTTAAGGGATCTCTCCTTAGAATATGAAGCCTATTCATATTCCTTAGGTTTGACTTATTCATGAGCTATAATATGGGCTTGTTATGAGTATGGAAATCCCAAACAGGTTATGGTATATACATGGACCAAAGGTTTATCTAGCAATCCTTAGGACGAGGCCCAATCCTTAGGAGGAGGGGGGTGGGGAGGAGTCCTTAGCATACAAACTTATATAAGCAAAGAAAGCTTTTGTTCTCTTTCTTCATGGAGTAATTATTAGCTTATTGTATAGAAATAGTAACGAAAATTCTTTGAGAGCTTAAGTCAATTCATGAATGTTACTAGCCATTTCTAGAGTGAAGTAAATGTGGGGAGAAGCACATTCGTTGAGGCAAGAGAGATGGTAATTGACACCATTAGTATTTTTCTTGGCATGCAGTATATTAAATATGTTCATTGACTCGTGGTAACAAAAAAAAAAAGCTCTTCCGCTATAAGGAAACCTTGTTCAAATGAATTCTTGCTAATTCACTCATGGCAAGCTCACATGTTCATTTGTTGCAAGATACAGTCATCAAATGGAGAGCTTATATGTATATCACTTTCCTAAAGACCCAACCTTACCTCAAAAGTCTGCCCGAAATGGAACTACTTTACCTGCAAAAGCCTCCATTATAATATTGATGACCACTTTAAATGTGCCACCACTCAGAACCTCTCAATCTCTCAATCACCAAAGTTTCTTCTGGAGCATGTGTGTTCGGTCTTCAAGCATCCTAGATGAAATGGGTTCCACTTCGTTCAGATCCATGCTTTGGTTAGACCGCTTTGGTTCGTTGGTTTAAGTCCCGACAAACTCAAAGTCTTGTCTCTTCCTGTCTTTCCAAATTATGGTTAGCCAAAAGTTGAAATTACTGCTTCAAGGAAACACAGCTACTAACAAAAATTAGGCCAGTTTATGAAGCTTAATTATTATTTACAGCAGCCACCATTCTCCAACAAAATGGAGCAATAGAAGCAGCACCACAAAATTACTACAAGATGTTGCCCAGCAACAGAATAGAATCATCAATTGCCCAGTTCTTCTAGTTTAACATAGCTTTTAGGGATCATATAGGGAATTAGAATTGAGCAAGCAAAGCCATGACGTATTCGTTGTACTGTTTCGTACCGTACAATCAGTTTTTCAAGGCATTTGTCTTTTAATCCCAACTGCCTTTCTCCCTGCGCGATGATTTCTTCGTTGCCTGTTGCTTCTTTTGCAACAATCTGTTGCGGTCCTCTTTCGCAGCTCTGAAAATAATCAACCATTTATTATGTACAAAGTTCTATCGAATTCTATAATTTGTATCTAATTTTATCTTGTCATTTATAGAATACAAGGATGCTTGTGCTTTATCTTGGGTTAGACATTCCATCTACGTGCGCAGATAGTTCAACGCACAATGTAGAACTTGTCCATGTGTTCCATGACCTGCTACCTTGTTCATATGATCTTATATAATAATAATATGATATAATCACTAGAAACCATTTTATCTGTCAGGGGAAATATTGACTCGGAAATCCTTGCATTGTTGTAAGTGGATGCTCGGCCTTGTTACTGTCTTGAATGCTTCAGCAGATAAACTGCCTTCCGATAAGGGATTTGTCTTTGCTTTCTTACTTTGTGCAGAAAGATGAAATAGAAACAACCCTTACAGCATTCTAATCCTTTTCTTTGTCTCCTCTGATGGGGGCGGTGGGACATAAGCTGCAGCATCTATCATCTCCTGAACATTATCACTACTTCAGAAGGAGATTGGAAGCATTTCAAAGAAGATAAAACAGGTCTCTTGCCTGAAGCTTTGCCAGTGCATCTTCAAGGTTACCCCTGTCAAGAACACCTAACTATTGTTAATGGTTGAAACATCTGCTTTCAGAAAGCTAAGATAAATAGCAGGGTTTGACTGAACTTTTGTGTCCTCGTCTTGGTGGATGAAATAACCAGCTCTCCATCACTATTAATACGATTTTTTTCCTGTCATTCACCAAATTGCAATTAGATGCCATCACCAATTGTCAAGGAATAACCACAAGCATAGTTACCAAAAACTAAAACGGCAAAGAAAATGGTAAAGTACGTGAGCAGAACAAAATTAACTCTATGTTTGAACTGTATCAGACCAAGCGCTGCAACAGTACTAAAGGTATTAGACAAAGAATAAGTCTACGATCTGATGTATCAGACGTGAATAATATCTTAAATGCTCAGCTTCATGACTTAACAGTAAATTACTCCAAACCGGCACTATCAATCGGGACTCCAAACCTCAGGTGTAAAGTCAAAAGCTTTTTTTGTTGACCATTGTCCGTTTCTTTGCCATGTCACGAGTTTGTTGGCAACAGCATACATGGCAAATCTGGTTTCTTTGTAAAAAACGAGGCAAAATCAGCCGTTTAGCTTGCTAGGAGTTACTAAGATTATAACAAACTTATTTCTACACAGAAGAAACAAGTTTTCCTTCCTTCTTGCTAGCATGTGAAACTTTGTGCATCATCTTTCAGGTGAGACTAAATATTAATTATCTAAAGAGACCATCTTTGTATAGTGTCGAAAACCAAGTGTATTTTCTAAACAACATACTTTTGTCTTAACATAGAACTGCTTTTTGACAACTCCCACATAAGTACTGTAAAAACAAATTGCCATTAAGTTCGGTAATTTGGGCACTTGTCCTCAGCAAAAGCAACAGAACAGCCCTTTCTACTTTCTTAACCTTTTTCAAAGCATTCTGAAAGAATTAGTCAGAACACTAACAAGCAAACATTAGGTGCTCACATCGGAAAGTATAACGGACCATTTGAAGCAACTTTGTTTTCACTCTCTCTGGAAGCCAATCTGCACCCATTACCTTGAAACGCATATCCACTTTTGTGTTTACTGAAGGATTGCATTATCAAGAGTTTAGCACCATGCACAACTATACTGCACTGCACTAGATTCTAAAACAGACATGCATACTGCAACATTTGACATTGGAATCAGTGAAGAGGAACATATAATTACCTTTGTTTACATTTTGGCCCCCAGGTCCACCACTTCTTGCATAACTAACAGATACGTGATCTATAAAAGAGTTTTGACGGCTTTATAAGTTCTCAGCATAAAAAACATGAAAATGAAAACCATTCAAGACAGCACCTTTATACGTTACTACAAGTATGGAAAGTAGCATGGCTTAGAAAATTTCAGCGCTAGTATTTTCCTATGGAATCTTGGCTTATATGATGCCAATAGAGATGCAAGAATAATGCATCTGCAATATTTATCATGAGTAAAACAGTTGAAAGAATTTCTTTAGCTCTCATAATAAAAAGGCAATGCAAATGCCTCACACTGGATCTTAAACTGTAATCTAGAAAGTGCAGTGTCCTTCCACTATGCTGCCTGTATTGAAGGTCGTATGGAAATGATTTTTTATGATTTCTTTTTACAAACACTCCAGCATTAACTTGCAATATTGGTAGCATCTCCTTAACTGTGTTCACTCTTCTAAGACCATCAATATAGAGATTGAGAAATCGGATAAAAATTATCCCTAGTATTTTGGACATTTATCCGGGTAGTTTCTACTTTGCGGCCCCCCCTGCTAGATGATGACATCTCCACCGTTGATGGCCTTTTTGAAGCCAGATCCACCGTCAGATGGGATAGGGGGAAGTGTCGGGGGCCGTAAACTAGAAACTAGCCTTGAGAGTGTCCAGACTTGTTGAAAATAAGATGCATAAATGGAAGGGTTAAACGAAGCAAACAGCCTTAAACACCACAACAGATAGCACAGTTGATTCACTGACAATCGAAAAGAATGTTTGGCTTTGCTTGTCATTCACGTTAGCTTTCTATACTATGAGTTATTGTAGAAGGCATGTAAATCCCCCTCCTTTGTTTCCATAATTGTGCAATACATATGCATAAGCAGAATAGCAATTCATTGAATATGCACCTGATATTTCATGACAGAAGCGTTGAATTGGCAATCAAAATCGACGAATGAGCAGGGCAAGGGAATATACCCAAGGTGATACGAGGAATGGGCTCGTTTGCTTCAGGAATGGATGCCTCAGCTTCTCGCTCCTCTAAAAATTTCTGTTTCTGTGCGAGCCTCGCGGGTACCTTCACCCCTTCGTCGCCCATACATCTTGCGCCTAACGCCACCCTTGATGGTAGAAATATGGGACAAGCTTCCGACAGAGAAATCCTCTGAGAAGGACATATCTGAGAGTAGGCTGAAGCGATTCGGAGGGTGCGCCAGGCCGCCATAGCCATTGAGCTCCGGTGCGAATGTATATGTTTTTTGGGACCCTGGGAGAAACTCCCAAAATTCTGGGCCAAGATAGTACACATGGGAAGCTTTGTTGCTTATCAAGGTGGCAATGCCAACTCATCTTATGAAGTGGCAAAGTGGTGGCGTTGCTGGTACCACCGAGGCTAAAGTGGCAGCCATGTAGGCTACCAAGGTAGCCATTGAAGACTGCAATACAGATTTGTTAGGCAAGAACTTATTATTTTCTTCTAATGAAGTCTATCTGTCAAGTAATCTATTATGAGCTCTGTGTACTCTGTAAAACATAAAATTTTAATATCATTTATCTTTAGTTCAACAAAGAAAAACATCATGAAACTAATCTTGCCTCATCCAAACAGTAAAGTAAACAGTAATGCCCTTCACTTAATCTCATTCAATCACTGAATTTAGCAACTTTACAAGTCCTACAAACATTCTAGCATGTTAAAATACAATTTCAGTAACATTTGCCATAAAGAACGTGGATCATTCCACTAGAATGCATTAAACTAGAAGGTTTTCTGAAACTAGCTAATTTACAATATAGCTACTATGTTTATGACTACCAATGATTAATCATTCACATTCACTAAAATGAAAGTTTGGAGCAAAAATCTTGCATTGAGAAATTGGGCCTTGTGTTTAGTTCAACACCTAGAAACAATGTGGTGAAAAACTCATTGTAGCACAACTTATCTGAAGAACGAATATGCAGTTGTGTGCATTGTCCAGCAAAGGAGCGAGTTCCATCAACAACGTTAGCGCCTGACCTGGTGCATCAGGCCACAATCATAGCCATGGATATTAAGAATTGAGCATCAGAGTTGTGTATCATTGGGGCTTGTCAGTCATTACCATAAACTAGATCACCACTCTATGCAAGACATTGCACAAACTTGAAAGATGTGTTAGCCCAAGGTAAACTTTGTGGCCAGGGCAACTAAAAGCATAAGCAATATAATTTACATGCATAGTCCACATTACTCTACTATTACAAATGCACTAAACAGTTAAGGACAATCGCTTAGCAAGAACAAACCAACTGCTCATGTGGTAATCCTAAAAAATACAGGAACTTATGTATTTCTTCCATGTGCAGCTGCTAATATTAGAACTATTACCTTATAAAGCCCATGTTATGGGTATTATGGCATGTTACTTCATAGAGCATATGTTAGGCAAATACTACATTCCTCATAGACTTGTTAATCTGTTGCTCTACTAATGTGCATCCAGCCAGGCTATGCATCTTGTATTAGGGCACGAGGTCACATACATAGCAAAGTTATCCTTACCAGATCATTAAACTAACTACACATGTCAAATAGAATATCCGCCCAATGAAGACTATGTAACTAGGCACCGGAAGCCTAAATAATATAACATAGTAGCAAGCAGAGTCTTAAGTCACGTGTTCATAATGTTGATGCTACACAGGTTAAAAATTTCTAGCACTAAATAGCGAATGCATTATGCTATTTAATATTCAATAGCCATGCCCTAGATTAACGAATGCGCAAATGCCTAAGCACACGGAACATCTACATGTTGTTGTATCAATATTATAGTGCAAACAGCACGATTATGAAACATGCAGATTAGAGTTGATAGTGTCATCATTTAAAATGGTAGAATTATAGATGCATGTTACATGCAAAAAGAATTAACACAGCAAATTGTCAATAAACAGGTACATAACTGTTATGTTCATGTGCAGCTTAGAAAATAAGATTCTATAACTTTAAGAGGCACAAGCTTACACTGCAAATGACTACACAATATTACAAGCATCCTACTGTGACAAATGCAGAAGCTATACTACTTTATCCCATTAGCATTTATTACTCAAAACCAGTAAATTAGGAAGCAGTCAGATCATATCTTCTTGCTTTATAAGCATTTAAAGAGCCACTAGTACAAGAAGCAAACATGAACTTCTCTATTTAGCCCCATGTAATAGTAATACTACCATTTGCAACAATCGTAGGCAGATGGATTGCGAGCCTATTCTTTTAGCATAAGTTATTTCCCATTCTTTTGATACAAATATTGCAGATTTATGAACTTGAAAAGTGATAAAAGCATAAGGTAAAGAAAAACTTGCCTGAGATTTATAGCCTGTTATATGGAAAGCCTCCATCGTCTGGCAATTTATAAGGCATTCAGTTTACAGATTATTTATCAAGGATTGGGGCCTCCATCATTCGGCAAGGCTTCAATTAGTAAGATCATCCGATAACAGTGATACGAGGACGCTTATGTGCTCTAGTAACCACTGCAGCCTACGTGGTCATAGACCGGAGTCCATATGGTCTAATCTACGAATTTTTTTTGTTGTTTTCCACGCCTGCAAGGTTTTTTCCACGTCTTAACTGGCATCTACGTAGCGAATGGGCCACTCTCCCCTACCCCTATGAGTTTATATAATTACCAAAATGCCTCTATGAGTTTCAAAATCACCAAAATCCTTTTGGCTCAAATAAATACATTGTATATAAAATAAAACGTACAAATAAATTATCAATTTGCCCCTACACGCCAAACGTAATTACCAAAATACCCCTACACTCCAAACTTAATTGCCAAAATGCCATTACATATCAATTTTGATCAATCTACACCAAACTTAATTACCAAAATGCCCTATACACCAAACTTAATTATCAAAATGCCCCCTACACACCAAACTTAACTACCAAAATGGCCATACATACTTATATTACTCAATCTACATTAAACGCCTCAAGAATAGAACTTTAAATTCAACAAAGAGATTCTGGAAACGGACTCGCAAGAGACACAAAACCCGCCGATAGATAGGCTTGTCATTCATCACAGCAGCAGTATACAATGTTTGAATAATAGAGATGGGGGAGCTGACCATAGGAACAATATTAAGCTACCCCGTAAAGAAGAAATGTGCACAGGCAGTATAGAAGGATAATGGCGACAACTTCTCATCGGGATAAAAAACCTCGCCCTTTCGGGTTTTCGGGGAAAACCCTAATGAGAAATGGACGCCAACAACCTTGAATGTGTTGCCTAGAGAATCGAAGGAGGTGGGTCGATGGCGAACGCAAAATGGAATGAACACTGCGAGACGGCGTAATACCTGCAAACAAAACAGAGAACACCGAGAAAACACCCGTGACTAGTTAAAGAGAACCAAAATGTGCATGGCAGTGACACGGCAAGCTGCACAACAACAAGTACCCAAAACAATGTGAGCGGTGAGGACATACGAAAAACAACAATACATAGCAAAAAGAGGAGATAGCATCACCCGTAGAGTGGAGAAAAGTGTCACCCAGTGGGTGGAAGAACGAACATGCTAAAAGAAATGTGTGTCATCCTCGAGGTGGAAATAAACAGCATCACCCGCAGGTGGAGAATAATGCGGCATAATGCCGATGAAAAAGAAAACATTATTATAGCAACACCCGCGGGTGGATAACAATAAAAGAGTGCATGAACAAAAACACATGTAAAAAAAGAGACGAGCGCCCCCAACAAATCAGGGCGGGAGGGGAGGGAAGCAATGGGAATGAAAGAAGTGCTGCTGTGAGAAGACGCTGATAACTGATCTCGAATGTGGAGTGCACTTATATAATGGCTCGTCCCTACCCAGAATTGCGATCCGAGGGCTCGGATCAATGCGATTCTGAGAAGGGACTCGCAAGTGACACAAAACCGGCCGATTACCAGAGAACTTCCTTAGCTATAAGCCCAGCCGCCGAGAAACCTCCAAGTGTTGGGTCGGGTCACGAAGCACGTAGCGAGAGTGGGAGAAAGAGGAGCGCCAATATGCCTAGTTTGCCAAAATGAAAAGACCAAGCTAAGAACATGAAATATCAACCATTCCAATAACATAAAAAAACAACTTCTCTAAGCTTACCAGATGCATGACAAACACCAACATAATGATCAATCTCAGAGCAATGTCAAGAAGAAAAATGAGGTTGACATCAAAAAGAAGTCCAGAGCAAAGAGGTTCATAAGGTCTATGAAATGGTTGGGAACAAGATTAATAGAGCAAAGGTGCTAAGGTCTGATTCAGGTTAGCAGAGAAGAAATGTGTGGTGATGTCAGAAGACAAATAATAGGGACGAGATTGAGGAAGATGATGTAGACGTGTTAGCACCAATCAAAAGAAGAAGAAGAGATTTTAACGTCACGCCACAAGGCAGCGTCCAATCAAAGGAAGGTCAAGAAGGAACTTGAGATGAAAGTTAATTTGAATCACAACGTAAATCGAACAAAAATGAGGCTTAAGGAGTCAAAAATGAGGTTATGGCCAATGAAAAGGAGGGAGATGGAGGTCAAAAGTGCCAAGGTTGGAGTGGAGTGCAAGGAGGTTAGCTATATGGTAGAAAAGGACAAATGAAAATATAAGGGCTAGGTAAAATGACATATTATTAATAAAGCGAGTGCCATAGATATGGTCTGCTATTATAAAGCAAAAAAAGTAATGGACATGATAAATGGACCAAAAACACAGCGACGACGTGTGAAGTGACATATTAGTAGTAAAGCTATCCATGGAAAGTGTTAGCTACTAGAGAAGAGAGAGTTGAGGTGTTAATTGTAGACAAAGTGGAGACGGAAAATGTAGATGGCTATGGCAGATGCACTGCTTCTCGTGAATGAGGTCAAATCAATCGAATGGTGAAGAGGGCTATGTGGAAATAGACAAGCGAACAAAACGATAGAAATCAGGGTTGAGGTTAGGGGCAAAGGAGCAGAAATCGAAGTTAAAACTAACTGAGATCAAACTTTGGTAGAAGGATATGAATGGATACACATGAAAACAAGCAAAGGGACAAGTCAAAGTGGAAAAGGGCAAGATTGAGATCATATGAAGAACACAGCTAATGTCAGGGCCAAATCGAAGAGGAAATTCAAAGTAATCATAAAAATGCAAAGAGACAAGTCACAAAGAAAATATAATGTACTATAGTATCAAATGAGAGCATAATGATAAAGAATCATTATCTTGAGAATATTTAAACTCAAAAGAAAAAGGGCAAAGGCATATGGAAATGATGATGCAATAGTGTGATAAGTATCCAAATATTCCGCAACTCATAAGAAATATATAAACATATAAAATATAGCCCAAGGTCTATGACTAGCAAACAACTAGAAGAACAAAATATATAACCCATAATGCTCAATGACAGAACTAAGATGCTAAATATGGATGCAATAATGAACAAAACAAACCAAGGTCTCTTCAACTGCCACAGATGAAAAAATATATAAGATATGCTAGACTTGGGCAAAACGGATAAGATATATAAAGATGTGGTCTAGAAACAAATTTGATGTATAACCCATGATTACAGACCCAGAGAAAATATGCAACAAAAGCATGTGAGCAATATCATGCCTCTATATGAGAATAACGAAAGTCAAGAAATATATTGAGCCGTAAGGGGAGGGAGGGAGGGAGGGAAGGAAGGAGAGAGAGAGGGAGTGAAAGTCCAGAACGAGGCCATCCAACGAGCAAAATGAGGTTGAGGAATATACAACTAGAAGCAAGTCGTGATTCAAAGTAAAGGCAGAGTCAAGGTGGTCGAAAGGTGAGGTTATGGCCAAGGGTTACGTAGTGAAGAGATGGGGTTGAGAGGGCTAATGTCGAGATGGAATGCAATGAGGTTAGCCATATAACCAAGTGAAGAAATTGGCAAATTAAAAACACAATGACCTGAAACGTGACATGGTTTGCGATAATAAAATAAAAGAGGTATATGTTAAATAAAAAATGAAAACACAGTGACATATTGTTAGTAGAGAAATCCATCAACAAAGCCAAGTGCAAATAAAAAACTGCAACATACATATAAGAAAATTAGCTAGAAAGACAGACATGATGTCAACCGAGTTGAGCAAATGGAGCAGTTTTTAATGACATATTGTTAGTAGAGAAATCCATCAAACAAAGCCAAATGCAAATAGAAAACTGTAGCGTATGGATAAGAAAATTAGCCCGAAAGACAGAAACGATGTCAACTGGGTTGAGCAAATGGAGCACTCTAGAAAAATAGGTGTAAAAGCTGCACGTCTAAGTATGCAAGAAGAACCTATTACAAGAGCTGAAAAAATATCATAAAAACCCTTTCATTGTAAGGAAATCAATGGCCAAAAAGATATGCCCAAAAATAGGTACTACTACAACATAGAAAACATAGAGAAACAAGGAAGACGTCAATGCAGTGGTCAATGCATTGAAGCCAAAAAAAGAAAACCATCCCCAATACATGAACATCTTCCATAAATAATTATAAAGAGATCGAATTGACTAGAGAGGAATGAGGAAATTTGTCAAATTGATACCAGATAACCCGAGGACTTAGTCAAAAAAAAAAAAACCAGAGGTAGTGTTCAAGCCATGTGGTAATAGCATAACTCGCCTTCTAAGATATCTAAACAAGCTTACAACAACATTTTGCAACCCTTCAAAAACGATGAACGTCAAAAGTAAAGATGATAGTGCTGCTCTGACAATGTGAGTCTCAATAATAAAAACTGAATAACAAAACTGGGGAAATGGAAAAACCCAGCATAAGGCCAAAACTCTGTAACCACATTGTAAAAACCATGTAAGATAACGTTCCGACATAATTAATTCCAAGAAGACCCTGGGTTAGAATGATGAATGCACAACAAGAAATGAAGCTGCAAAGGCCCAACAATATCAAAGGGTCATCAACTGCTAAAATGACATGGTGAATTATACTTTCTTAGAAATGCATTTCAATTCTAATAGACCTTTGTGAGAGTAACCAAATTAGAAATACTAAGGAAATGATAGCATAGGAAGCTATTTAAGTACCAAAACACGAAACGTTATCATCAAATTTAGGAACAATGAGTCGGATAATGTAGCAAGCAGACAAGCAGAAAATCAAGTCCCAAGAAGTGCTAATGGCCAACAAGTCAATTCTGATAAGCGAAGTCCTAAGGAGTGCGAGTGGCTAAGTAAGTTAATTCCAAACAATGCAGTGAATAGCAAATCTTGATTGTTGAACTAATACAGAGATGGTACTTCATATGCAAAAATGAAAAAAAAAAAAGACGTGATCATAATGGCATGAAATATGACGTGATCATAATGGCAGGAAATATGCTATGGTATGAGATACTCTGATAGGAGAGATGCTATGGTTATATATGCAACAAAGATGAGCAAAGAGAGAAAGCCATGTCTAGCATGTTCTTTTGCAGACACTTCATGTAAAAATGTCATGGAAATGCCCCATTTTCTGCACAATGTGCTTCGGTAGATTGCCAAGTCTTTGAATGAAAGAAATTGTTGAGACTTAACACGCTAAGAATTATCCTTAGCATGTTGTGCAGGGACCTTAGCATCTTGTGAGCATGCACAATATGGTTTGTAGTTTTTTCTCTTCTATGTCATATATAAGTTGAAGAATATGTATTTTCCATTTTCCATCGTGGCCATAAATGATATGCACATATTTATTTGAAGAATGTGTACTTTCCATTTTGCATCGTGGCCATAAATGATGGTGGTGAAATAAACCTTTTCTTTTGTAAGAATATCAATTATCTGCCCTTAGGTTGTGAACCTCAACTGCTGCCATCTATTGTTTTTGTACTATTATAATGACCTCGACTAAAATCTACTAAAAGAATATTGTACATTAACTACTTGAATGTCATCCACATGCAATTTTTAAGAGCCTTGGTTAACCCCAATGCAAAACATTGTTTCAAGAGCCTTGGTTAACCACAATGCAAAATATTATTGCTAAAGCCCGGCAATGCCGGGCACTGCAACTTGTTATATGCAAATTGAATATACATAGGCATGGACACAGTTAGACAAATTGGATATATTGGAAAAATCTCAATAATTAATATCACCAACTTTCTTTTTGTTTGGGATCCGAATTTGGGAGAGCCTGAAGATGATTCTCCTTGAGGACCTTGCTGTCAAACAAGTAACTCCTCAACAAAGAGTGTCATGTGGGATTTAGCAGAAATAAGAAATGAAACAAAAAAAGCAGATAGATGAGCAAGAAGGAAGTAGAAAAACAACGAGTCAAGACCGGAGAAATTCTTGAATGATCATTGAAAATATATGAGATCTCCAAACAGGGTGGTGGGACAACCAAAATGCCAGGACTTATCTAAAACTCTAAGTCAAAAACTTCTGCTATATGTAGTACCATGGCCTTAGGCCCAAAATAGCAAAAAGATTGTTGTTTCAAATTCTTCGGCTACCTAATCCCCAAATTCTCTGCTGACCATGCGGATAATTCATTCATAATATCTGGAACCTTAACTGCCATATGATGGACACTACGACGTTCACATTGTGGGCTCCTTATGTCATTGACTCATTTGGTCTCTTCTTCTTAGTTGGCATAGTTTTGGCTCTTGACATAGACGTTTGGCACTTGCCTTTAGGCGCTTTTGTGTACCTCAAAAATAGTCATGTGCCTTTGGGCATGGGACTAACACTCCCCCCACCAAAGAACACTCAGAGGAAAGAAAAATAGGCACTGACTCTGTGGGAGGGAAGTTCTCTAATCCATCAGCGTCATCCTGACGACTATATGGTCTGACCTGATTATGATTTAGAAATTATCCAATTTTCTTTGAAGAGTTTGTATTGAATTGTGTTCTTATTAACGAGCTTAAGTTGTACCTCTATACACTATTTTTCTGCATAATGTCTGAATTCATTCAAAGGATATGTCCATTATGCTATTGCAGGTGTCCAAGAAAAAAAACATCAATTTCAAATGTCTTTTGTAGAACTTCAACCTTTCGACACTTAGAATATTACTCTTATAAAACGATAATCCTCTCAAATCCAAGAGCACCATCTTGTTTGGGATAAGCCAAGTAGAATATCATGTTTATTGCTAGGGCAATTTTTTTCTAATGGATATCAAGAGTAGAATAGAATAGAGTTTTTATCATCCATGGAGACCAATTGGCCTATGGGACCCAAACAGGAGGCGCAGCAAGCGTATTATTGTTCGGGTTAAACCCCTTCGCCAGGAGGGGGGGGGGGGGGGCACCAAGGGTTTTTGGGGAAAACTGCGATGAATGGATGGATTAAAAACCTATACGGCATGAGCCAAGCCTCACACTTTGTTTTCAGAAATGCCACTACTAGACAGTTCTGAGATTTTTCCTCAGAAGGCGTTAGTGGTGCAACTTGATGAGTAGTTGTTGCTTTCAAAGAGTTTTCTAATTTGTATTGGATATATAAACATCTTTCTAGCTTTTGATGTTTAGCGACATTTTGAATCTTTTGCTCTTTCATGATCTGGCGCTTTGCTGGATCAGATCTTTATTTTTCAAAAGGTTTATCCCTAAAAGTTGTGCATTTTATTTCAATTTCTCTTCTCTCCATTTTGTTTTCCTTAAGCTCATGTGATAGGGAGTAGGTTCTTTCTGCTTGATCCCAAGAACCACATCGTGACTTCTCAGATGGAAGACCCCCCCACCTGAACCCCAAATTAACATTATCGTCAATGTTAGGTCTCATGTATATTTCTCAGGGTGCTCTCAGCATGTTGCACTTCCTGACTACTGTGACGTTCCAATAGAATATATGCTAGAAATACGTATATTCTACAGACATATTAGTATATAAGCCGAGCTTAGATCCTCATTCCAATTCACTTGTTTAGGTTGTTAAAGGGAGAAAACTATAATCAACTTGGGGATCGAATTGGCTCTTTCACAGGCCTGTCCAGTATTTTGTCCTTCATTTTAATCTTGGAATGCTATTATAGATAGATTATCTCGCGAAGAAGCATCTTAAAGGCGCCTCCTTCAACGACTATGCTCTTCCAGCAGGAGGCAATTGAATGTTTATACTGGGTCAAGACAAAGGTCATTGACTGTAAGATATTGGAAAGAATTCTGGGTGACAGAGATATTTGGGCCTTCAATCCAGAGATTAAGAAGTACTTTAAAGAGAAGCTGCATATCCTGGAAACGGCACGAGATGGATGGATTCTTCACCTGCTGGATTCTACCACATTCAGACCCAATGAGCTTGATCGACTTATGTTTGAGCATATAAAGGATGCATTATCGCTCTTGATGGGGTGCTTAACTATATTGATCGGGTCGGGTTAGAGTGGTTAGGAAGGATATAGCGGGTTGGAATGCTTGGTTTTTTTTCATCAAACTTCTCTACTTATTAAGTTTAAGCTTGTGAATCAAAGATACTAGTGATAACTTTTCTATTAGTACTAATGTTTTTGCTTAAATCTTTCTATTAAATCCCCTCCAATGGAGGAGTATATAGCCGGTCTTTGACTACTACTTTTTTGATCAGGAATACCATCCATGTCTTTTTGTATGTCATGTAACTCTTTACATATAATATAAAACTTCCGTCGTCCCCCCCCTTGGGGCAAAAAAAAAAGAGAATCAGGAAGTGAGTTTTTGCATCTTTTGACATATTTTTGGTATTTATAATCTTGTTGTTTTGGCATAATTATTTGTTTAGAAATAAATCATATTATAATTATACTGATTTTCACTTCAATGCCATGTGGGTCTAAGATATTGAAGACTAATTGTGACGTCCCCTACTCGTATACGGTGCACTCACCGTATACAAACAGGAGTTCATCCCCCATACCAGCTCCATGCCGATACAGGGCCCTCCACATGACACTGCAACCGTGACGGGTTCCAGTGGGAAGAGTGAAGGGGTCATTTTACCCCGTCTCCCTCAAGGCCTACCTAGCTGCGGAAGCGTAAATATATATGTCAGTATACAAGAGCAACATATATCCACCTCTAGGGGTGGTACATCACATCTGCATAGACAATGATTAGCACAATGCATATGGGAAATCCTACCCAAGGCTCAGACTCAAAGGGACGACTGACGGCTTGGGCCTCCAGAGTTCATTGCAGACAGAGTCATGACAATGGATTGGGCTGGCATGAGAACATAGCATTGGGTTGTCCACTCCATCTGCCCCTCCTGTGCACACTTTGTAGAGTAGGTTGAAAAGTGTTGGGACTTGACTGTAGCCCGCCGGAAGCATAGCCAAAAGGGCTATTCCTGGGTTGCATCTCCCTAGTTCCGATGGGGCAGGTAGGGATCACTCCCTCCAGAGATCTCCATGCTGACTCAAGGTGACTAGAGGGCCACTGCACCTATTCGACTTGACCCAATGGAAAGTGAACACCACTTCACGGGTGTCGAGCCCATGCCTTGCCCGCACTCAGTGGCAAGCCATTAGACCTAGTCACAATGATCCCCGGTAGACTTTACACACCAGAGGGATCGTTCAAGAGTCAGAACACGAACCTCCTTCTTTGCCAGTCTGGCCCCTTCACCCACAACCAGGAGTTGTTCTTGTACACAGGCCGAATCTATAGTGTGCTAGAGAGGCTAATCTAGGAGCATCTACTACCAAGCTTTAGGTCTCTACCCCCCGTCCCAATACAAGGAGTTCATAGAGATACATCATCCACATACATCACAGAAGAACTAAAGAACAAGATCTAATCTATATCATAGAGTTAGGTTCTTTAGTTAGAGTCTGGTATCTAGAGATCTAGGGCAATTTAATAGGCTAAACCTACCGATTCTATGACTAAAAGAGGGTTTAGGCTATTAAATTGACCCAATACCTGATCCTTGAGTTGCTCCTCCTGATCTGAGTTCGACCATCCTGCTGAACTGCTCGAATCAAGGGAAACTAATGGTGCAATTCTCTCAGACAGAGTCTGGGAGGCGGTTTTGGCTCTTGAGGCAGCCAAAACAGAGCTCTAAAACCCTAGAAACAAAAAATGGGCAAGTTAGGGTTTTCCCTCCTAAATAGACAAGGGGTTGAGCTAGGGTTTCCAATTATCCCCTTTAGGCATGTGGGATAATTGGGAATGGGCCCACTTGCCTTTAATGGCTATGTGGCAAAAAGTGCCCACATGGAAAGGTGTGCCCACATTAATGTGCACATTGGTAAATGTGCACATTAATAATAAATGCACATACCTAGCAAGTTGCCCCCTAGGGGCTACCCACCTGGCTACACGTCGGCGTACACTTCAGTCGGGGTGGCGTGTACGCGTGACGAGGCAGTACAATATACGTCCTGGGACCGTATACTGTGCTGGAACGTCACATTCTCCCCACCTTGAAATGATGATGTCCGCAGCATCGTGGGTCTCCCCACCTTGGGATCTTCCTAACCTGCAATCAACCTGATACATATGATATACTACTATGATACTTACACATTTATTAAGATTACCCTAAGGTAATATTTTTAGAACATTATTACGCCATTATTTTATGAAATAACTTATCACTTCATAACATCATTAAAACAAGTTACTCAGTAATTCACTTATCATGACAATTTAGTTTATCAAAATTATAAATTAATGTTCGAGGTACTCTTCATTCCTTGCAACACATTCCAACAAAATTTGTGTTGCAAGTCTTCGTAGCTCGACCTCCTTGCCCTCCGGAGCGCTCTATTGGCCTGCAGGTCGACACTACGTTAGTATCATTTTAATTATTAATAAAAAAATTTGGTTATATGGTGACCACCCCACCTATCTACATGGATGCATGGCTAATCTCCCGGCGTAGGAAGAGGGTGAATCTTCCATTATGGCCGTGGAGACAGCGCCTATATGCCTATATGCCTCTCATGCCTACACCCTAGTTGCCCAGCGTGGAGGATAGGTCCTTCCCGTATATGAGGCGTGAAGGCCAGATTCCTCCTATCAAAGCATATATGGGGCTACCTATCAATGCATTCCTCAATGACCTCCTTTCTCTCGAGGTCGTCTACTTCCGTGGAACAGAAGTAGACTTCCTAATCTACCTTCCACTCATCCAAGCGGAAACACGGTCATGCCTACATCGACATTACACCACGTCCTAGAGATCACCGCAGTGGTCTCATCATCGGTAACAACGCATGCGACCCATACCAGGCATAGGTTGCATGCGTAGATTAATCTTAACTACACATAGAATTAATCTACACAGATCGACATGCCTGAGCCGATTTCTTCGGAGATGACTTTGCCGTCCCATTGCTCCATGAATTGTGGGTACTTCTTTACTAGATCCTTCTTAAGTACCCATGTCGCGTCTTCCACTGGCAAGTGTTTCCACTTGACCAAGTATTGGAGAAACTCTGATCTCCTTGTTTTCTTGAAGGCTTTATCAAGAATCAATTCTGGAACTATTTCCAGCTGCTCCTCCGTCATTTCCAACAACGTTGGAGTGTCCAAGACTTCGTCTGGATTTGGAGTGTGCTTCTTCAACAAACTCACGTGGAAGACCTTATGAATCTTTAGGTGTGCTGGTAGATCTAACTTGTAGGATTGGTTACCTACTCTCTGGACTATTCTGAAAGGTCCAGCCCACCTTGGAGCAAGCTTCTTACAATTGCCGATGCGGAGCTTCGCCTGCTTCACTTTGATCTTGAGCCATACGTCTTCGCCAACTTGGAACTCCCTGATTGTCCGATGCTTGTCGGCGATGCTCTTTTGTCGACTCCTTGCTGCTAGGAGATACCCTCGAACTTCTTCCACGAGTACTGCCGCATGTCCGGACAACATCTGGCTGCGCGAAACTTCTACCCTTGACGCGGGGTTGTGCCAAATGTGCGGAGTTAGGCAGCGATAGCGTAATTGATCATAAACGGCGACATTTGGGATGATTCCTGCTTGGTGCTATTGTATGCAAACTCCACCAAGTGAATAAATTCTTCCCACATACCTTGCTTATTCCAGACATAGTTTCGTAGTATATCCTCCAAAATCTGTTGGTCCGCTCCATTTGGCCATCCGTCGAGGATGATATGCGTGCTCATGGATAACCGTCTGAATAATCGCAAAGAGGTCTTGCCAAAAGGCGCCATGAACTTCGGATCTCTCGTCGGAGATAATCTCCCTTGGCATGCCATGAAGCACGAAGATCTCTTTGGTGAAGAGCTTCATTGTATCCATAGCCGGTATCGTGGTCTGCAAGGCACAAAATGTGCCATCTTCGACAACTTGTCAACCACTACCATCAAAACATCCTTCCCTCTTCGCGTCGCCCTTGGAAGCCGTGATGAAATCCATCTTTGATGACCTCCCACTTAGCGTTTGGCACGCTAAGGGCTCTAAAACTCACGGAATTGAAGAGCTGCTTTCGCCGTCTGGCGACATAGCTGACATTCCTTGATGTAGCGAGCTACACTGCTTCTTCATTCTGCCAATAATAGCTGCTTTGCGCGCTTTGAAATATGTTTTCATGGATCCGCATGGCCCGGCTATTGGGCTGTTGTGCGTGTCATGGAGGATCAATTTCCTTACACCTGATGATTCTGGCACACACAACTTGTTCTTATGGTATAACAGGTTGCCTTCCTTCTTATAATGTTTGAAGGCCTCCCGCTCTTTATCTGTTCTAGCTTCCCTAGAGAGGCTTGCCCATACTTCCTTGAAATCCACATCCGTTGGCAAGGATTCTTCAATCTTCTTACCAAAGTCGCTGGAGAGCGTCGAAATTGCATTGCAATGCACTCTAGTTGTCAAGGGATGCCTTGAAAGCGCATCCGCTACCACATTGAGCTTCCCTGGCTTGTAGACTATATCAAAGTCATACTCTTCAAGGAACTCCATCCACCTTCTCTGCCTCAGATTAAGGTGTGGTTGCGTGAAAACATACTGGAGGCTCTGATGGTCTGTATCCAATTGGAACTTCCTTCCCAAAAGATAGTGCCTCCAAATTCTTAATGCCCTGACAACCGCAAGCAATTCCTGGTCATGGGTGGGGTAAGTTTTGTTTTTCTTCATCTTTCTAGAATCATACGCTATCACACGGCTCTTCTTGCATGAGCACCGCACCACACCAGCTATCTTACTCGCATCCTGTGGCTACAAACATATTTTCTCCGGATCACGGCAAGGTTAAGGCGGGGCGGTCGTTAAAGCTTCCTTCAACAATTCAAACCCCTTTTGGGCTTTCTTGTGCCAATGATCTACCCAATCTTTCACTTTTTCCGCCCTCGTCAAGTCACGTTAGCGCGGGGCGCTATCTTAGCAAAGTTCTTCCACGAACTTCGGTGAGTACCACAACTGGGCCGAGAAAGCTCGACCTCATGCACATTCTTCGGCGCCGGCCACTGGATGACGGCTTCAATATTGGAAGGGTCCATCGAAATTCCTTCTGCTGAGATCACATGACCTAGGTATTCCACCTTCTCATTTGCGGTGGCGCCCGACAACTTGGTGCATAACCGGTGCCTCTTCAACTTCTCTAGCACTCTCCTTAAGTGTTGTACGTGCTTTTCAAGGGATCTGCTATACACCAAAATGTCGTCAAAGAACACAATCACAAAGGTGTCTAAGAACTCCCTGAAGATGTCGTTCATGAGCCTCATGAACGTTGCTGGGGCGTTCGACAAGCCGAAAGGCATTAGCGTAAACTCATAATGCCCATACCGCGTTCTGAAAGCGGTTTTATGAATATCTTCTTCCTTTATCCGGATCTGATGATAGCCTGACCTTAAGTCGATTTTGGAGAAGACCTTTGCTCCTTGAAGCTGATCCATCAAGTCATTCGATCTGGGAAGCGCGTACTTGTTCTTGATGGTGTGCTTGTTCAACTGCCTATAGTCTATGCACATCCTCAAACTGCCATCCTTCTTCTTGACAAAAAGAATGGACGCTCCAAATGGCGAGACGCTAGGTCTAATGAAGTCTAGGTCGAGCAACTCCTGCAATTGCTTCTTTAGCTCCGTCAACTCCTGCGTCGTCATTCTGTATGGAGCCTTACTTGCCGGCTTCGTTCCAGGTTCGAGTGCTATCTCACACTCGACTCCCCTATAAGGAGGAAGGTGCTCGATCTCATCAGGAAAGAGATCATGGAATTCCGTGATCAACTTAGCTATTTGCTTCGGCAACTTGCTGAGCACCTTGTCTTCTTTGCTTTCTTCGGACTCCGGCTCCTCAATCTCAAGCTTGAAGATGTATGCTACCTGCTCGCTCTTGATGCACTTGAACAGCCGTTTAGAAGACATACACTGCATGATGGGAACAACTTCTTTACCTGTGATCTCAATGATCTTGCCATCGGGCGTTGGGAAGGTCACCTTCCGCTTTCCACAATCAATGATGGCCCCTGCTGGTCCAAGATACTCCATTCCTATGATCAAGTCGTACTTGCCAATGCCCATTACTTCTGCCCCCATCTGGATATTAATCCCTGGCAAGTCGATGTCGAAGTTGATCCTCTTGCCTGCTGTCTGCCTTACTGCTCCACTTGCTAAAACAACGGGCCTCGGCTTCGACTTCAGTGGTTTCAACTTCAACATTTCTACCATCCTTGGGGATGCAAAATTATGGCTACTTCCTGAGTCTATCAGGACTATGAAAGACTTGGCCTTGGCCTTCCCTACTGTGGAAATTACCTTATACTGGCTCTCTGCTTGTTCTGTATCTATTGCGGCAAAGATATGACACTCACCCTGAATGTAGTCGCGGGCTGCCTCGCCGTCGTCGTCAGACAGGGTGTCCCAATCTCCCAACTCCGCTTGTGCTGCACTCATGACGTAGGGGCAGTTCGCTGTCCTATGGCCTGGCTGGAAGCACCTGAAGCAAAGCTGCTTTTCTATACACTCCTGCCTCTTCTCCTTGGGCATAGCCTGCAAAAAGGATCGTACTGCTTTGAAGTAGTTTGACCCCTCCTGTTTGTCCTTGAAGGACACCTGCTTCTTCTCGTGCTGCTTCCCCACCATATGGGGCTCTAGCTGGGCCTGGACTGGCTGCCCTAGGGCTATAACTCCCTGTTGCCTTGCCTTTATCCTGGAAATACTGCTGCCTCTGCCCACTATTCTGAGGTCCCGTCCCTTGCAAGCTTATTGCCTTGGACTCTGCTTCTGATACAGTCTTAGGGTTTATTGCCCTCACAAGTTTGCGGATCTCCTCATTCAGCCCCTCAATGTAGCTCTCCACTGCATGCTTCTCTCCCAACTTTGGCACATAAAGCCTTAGCCTCATGAATTCCTCTGTATATTTCTGGACTGATTTGTTGCCTTGCTGCAACCTGTAGAACTGTTGCATCATGCTGGATTTGTGCTCTCTTGGGACGTAATGGCGCTTGAAAGCTTTAGCGAACTTTCTGAACCTGCAAGCATCCCTGCTTAAGCCATGGGCCTTGGCATAACCCTTCCACCAAATGCATGCTGCTCCTTTCAGGTTGGTTGTTGCCACCCTGCCTTTATCTTTATCCTTCATATCATAAGCGTTGCCATATTCACTCATCTCATCGAGCCAAGCCTCTGCCTCCATGCCTGACCTGTTCTCGCCTGAGAATTGCTCGAGCTTCCTGGCCTTCCAAATATTTCCCAATGCAGAGTCTACCTTCTTCTGGTAGTCTGAGGCTCTTGTGTCCCTTTGTCGTCCATCTGTATTGTCCCTCTGCCTTCCACCTGGGGTGTCCCTCTGCCTTCCATCCCTACGGTCCTGGCCCTGTTCTTCCTCTTCCTCAGAGTCGGAGTCGGAATCTGAGCTTGAGTCGGAGGAGTCCGAGCTGGGGGACCTCCTTCTCTTGCTTCTTCTCTTGTCTCTTCCTGTTTTTCGAGCTGATGCTTGTGGCGCCTGAGCGTTGCCCTCCGATTGTGCTGCCAGGAGGGCCTTTATCTGCTCAAGGTCCGTCCTCATCTGTGATATTTCCTCTTCTGGGGTAATGGGTCCAAATTCCTCAAGCGGGTTTCCTTTAGGGGTGGCTTTGGCGGTCTGTTCTTCCATGTGGTCTCGGCGTTGTTGTTCCTCTGAGCTTAGGCCTCTAGCTGCATACACAAGTAATTCATGGCTATATGGTTAGTTTTACTTGTTCTCTTGCATTGTTTATGTTTGTTGGTATAGTTGGGGAACAAAATACATCAACAAAACATTTTAAAGTGCAAAAGAAATTATATTTATATTATATAATATTTTAGTACAAAAAGCCTCCGGGATCAAGAGTTTAACTATTCTTGAAATCGCCGGTAGGACAGGTTGTCTTCAAGGAACTTCTTAACTTGGGCCGTTCCTACCAAACGTCCCAAGTTCCTGAGCGTTCTTTGATGAGCATACACCCAAGGCTCTCGCCAACTCTTCTATCCTAGCGGTCGGATGTGTAGGTTGCGGTCACCGCCAATCTTGCCTGCCGTCGATGAGGTACGACGAAGTCGAAGAGGTCAAGTGCCATTGCCCTCTTGACTAGGATAGCATAGTCGACATTTGCCGCTATTCGAGCATGCCTGCCAAAGCCTGAGAGTGCAATAAGCATGAACACTCCTTCTTCACCCCGGGGACTGAATTTGCGGTGTATCACCGCTATTCTCCCGTCTAGCAGCAGCGCCAGGTAGTACCTCAGTGACCTGTCATTGTGTGTTGCTGAAGATTCGCCGCTTGTTTGGCCTCCAGCTCTGTGCCGCCTGGCGTACTCGTCGACCTCTACCTCTGTCAGTTCCCGGTAGTATGCAATTGTGGAGTCGACCCGCCTGATGTCGATCCCTGCTCCTCTTGCTGGAGGTGGTGTCGAGGAGCCTGGCATTAAGACGCTCGTGGTCTTGCCTCTGATCCCCATCCGCTCCTGAATGGCGAGGAACTCTTCCTCCGTTGGCAGGTCTCGCGCTTCCATCATTTGCACGATGTTCTTTGTAGGCTGGATGTCGGAAGTCCCCTTCCCCACCAGGTGTAGGTGGGCTTCCCCGACTTGGGCGGAAAGTCGGAGACTCGAGGACGATGAAGTCGTCCATGTCGATCTGCCGTGGCTGGTCGCGATGCTTCGTCCATCGGAACTTCGTTCCCCGGCATTCGGAAGGTTACGGATGTCGGTGAGGAGTAGATACTCCTCTCGATGATGATGATCGGGGGGCTAGGCTTGTGATGCCTAACCCAAGTGGTGGAGCAACTTCGATGTTAAATCGGCTCCAAACAAGTTGGCCCGCCTCCTCTTACGCTTGCATACGTTCTTCCTTTGGAGTCGAGCTCCCATTGTACTCTTTCGTTGTCCCACTCCTCTTCTTCTTCTCTTCCTTCTTGCTCTTGCTCGTACTGCAAAAGCATCTGCTCTTCCGCTCGGGCTGCTATGGGGTCCACCTCCATGGGAGGGATAGAGGTTGCTCCCAAGGGGTTCTCGGCACGGTGGGATAGGAAAATAGCTAGGGCGGCGGTGTAGGAGAAATACTTGGTCCTGTTAGCTGTCAGGACCATGTAGTCTGGCAGCCTCTGTGCTTTGTTGGTCAAGTACTTGGCGATATTCGGGACATCCCCCAAGGCTGCTTGAAGGGATGGGTGGGGAACAAAATACCCTATGCAAGGGGGGAGCTGGACTAGGGAGGGTCCTACCCTAGCTTGGAACTCTACTAGAACTTGTCTATATGCTGGGTTTGCATTCAAAGTTGCTTGGACATCTATTTCCTTGCGGAAGATTCGGAAGATGTCATTGACATCGGCCTCGGCAGCATGAGCACTGGCGTTGTACCATCGCCTGAAGTCAGCAGTGGCCATTGATCTAGCGAAGAAGAGACTAGCAGACGGATGCAGAAGCGCCTCAAGGAGTTGGAAAATGGGAGACGGATGCAGAAGCGCCTCAAGGAGTTGTAGGGTGCTAAATGGGAAATGGGGGACTTATTTATAGAAAGGTGAAAACCCTAATTTTTGGATGACCTGGAATTTACTGGGATTGGGCGATTCTGATCTATTAAGAGGTGCAATTGAGAATTTGGAGACTACTTTTAGGGTTTGGGCATGCTAAGATCAACTAATGAACCTCTTGCAACAATTTGGAGATCATTTGGATGTGTCATGGTGAAGAAATTGTTGAGAGGTCTCACACATTGCGCCCAGACCGATAATGAAAAGTTCATTTTCTGCCCTGGCGCAACGTGTGAGACATGGGTTCTAAATGGGCTAAATTTGATCAATTCAGGTGATCTAAGGGTCTAATCCTACTGTACTGGTCGCGATAGGCAGAATTGACCCCTTATTTGGTTGATTTGGAGCTGTTTTGGGCATTTTTGGGCATGGTCTCACACGTTGCACCCAACCCGGAAATGAAAAGTTCATTTTCTGTCCTGGCGCGACGTGTGAGACATCGTCTCAATTTTGCTCAAAACGTCCAATTTAACTAAAACAAAAGCCAGAATTCAATATCTTAACCTAATTGAACAAGATTACACACATTATTCGACAAAAAATTTCTTTGTATTAACAAAATTTTCTGTTATTTACAAAATACTTAAGGGCGTTCTCCCTTTATTATGTGGCTAGCAAGATGCATGTCTTGCCTCATGAGCATGACCCTTTTTGCGTGAACTGTGCAGGCCGTCGAATCTTCAAAATCCTGCACTATTTTCTGCTCTGCTGCCTCCTGTAGGCACAGCAGCATTTCGTCGGTCACTCTCATCTCTGCGTTGTATTCTTGCACAATTTCTCGGACTAGGCGTTGGAACGGTGCGCGGGGGATCAAAAATCCATAGCTTCGCTGGAAGTGCCGGATTTTTTTGAGAGCTCTATTCTCCAACTTCTTCCTGCCGGTCCGTTTCTTTCCTGGCGCTCTAAGAGGCTTGGCCTTCGGTGGTGGCGGCTTCAGGGTTTGGCTCTTTGTCGGGTGTCCGCCTTCAATTGTTCTCACCCGGTGTTCCTGGTAGTAAGCGTTGTATGCCTCCCACTTCGTCATGTAGGCGTTGTGCTCCCTGATCTTCTTCTGATAGACCTTGACGGGGTCTATCACGTACGCCTCCCGTTGTGGCCGCGGGGCTTTAACCCTATCCCACGTCGGAAAAGGTGGGGTTTCGGCGCCTGCCGGGCTACTCTGCTCGGTGTCACCTCGGGGTACTTCCTTCTCCACGGCCCAGGGGTTTGAAGAGCTTGCCCCTCGGTGTTGGGGATGTAATCTTCGTCCAGAGTCGTCGGTGGAGGCGGGTCTTTCGCCCAGATGGCTCATTGATGGCCCGGACCACACCCTAAACACCAACCTTCACAACCCTTCTGTTGCCCCCGCCTTAATGCCTTTGGCCTTCTTCCTCTTCGGCTCGCCGGCTGTGGTTGGCTCGTCCTGCCGTCTCTTTGTCCTCCTCTCTCGGCGGTGCTCTTTGGCTTCATACTTGCTGATGAATGCCGCGAGGTCTTCTTCTTCAGCAGGGCTAAGCTTGACTCTGCCCACTCCTCCCTCTCCTCGGCTTCCTGCAGACGGGCCCAAGCTTCGAGTTGTTCCTCGACGGTCGGATGTCCCCTCTGCTCCCGTTCCTCCTTGCTCCTCCTTTCCTCCTCGGCGATTTCTTCGAGGATCAGTTGCATGACATCCGGCTGCTCCTCCCCTATGACCCTTGTCCGTTGCGTTGGGTCAAAATCGTGCCTCCTCCTTTGGATGAAGATTAGCCTTGCCGGAAAAAGGCATTCTTGGAGTATCCTCTCTGAATCGAGATCAGTCACGGGGGTCTTGGCTCCAAGGCGATCCGCGTCGGCGGGGCTTCCTTGCCGTCTGTTTGGTCCTTGCCATTTCCAACGGTTCGTCAATCCGATGTCGGCGCCGGAAAATCGCCTTAGCAGATGAGAGCAGATGTTCTAAGGAAGGGGCGCGAAAATGGGAGGGGTCTAGATCTATTTATAGGGGTCGATTTTTTTAGGTCAAACTCCAAACTACCTTTTTGGGTCATCTAGAACATCTAAAACACCTAAATCTAAGCATGGTCTCACACGTTGCGCCCAGCCCGATAATGAAAAGTTCATTTTCTGTCCTAGCGCGACGTGTGAGACATGGTGGGACCCACTGTTAGATTTTATACTTTCTAAGCATGTTTCTGGGAGTATGATATGTTAATTCTACTAATTCTTAACTCAAAATTAGAATTATCAAGTTATTTTACTGTAATTCATGACTTTTTAATGTTTCAAGCTGAATGTCTCACACGTTGCGCCCAGCCCGAAAATTAGATTCTCATTATCTGTCCTGGCGCGACGTGTGAGACCATCCTACTTTTTGAAGATTGGCTCACTAATTCTTAGTCTTTTTATGTTTTCATTCGTTTTAACTGTTACTAGCTTAGTATAACTACAAAAATGGGCAATTTAATAGGCTAAAATGGGCTGCTATGGGCAATGTAATAGGCTAAACCTACTGATTCTATGACTAAAAGAGGGTTTAGGCTATTAAATTGACCCAATACCTGATCCTTGAGTTGCTCCTCCTGACCTGAGTTCGACCATCCTGCTGAACTGCTCAAATCAAGGGAAACTAATGGTGCAATTCTCTCAGACAGAGTCTGGGAGGCGGTTTTGGCTCTTGAGGCAGCCAAAACAGAGCTCTAAAACCCTAGAAACGAAAAATGGGCAAGTTAGGGTTTTCCCTCCTAAATAGACAAGGGGTTGGGCTAGGGTTTCCAATTATCCCCTTTAGGCATGTGGGATAATTGGGAATGGGCCCACTTGCCTTTAATGGCTAGGTGGCAAAATGTGCCCACATGGAAAGGTGTGCCCACATTAATGTGCACATTGGTAAATGTGCACATTAATAATAAATGCACATACCTAGCAAGTTGCCCCCTAGGGGCTACCCACCTGGCTACACGTCGGCGTACACTTCAGTCGGGGTGGCGTGTACGCGTGACTAGGCAGTACAATATATGTCCTGAGACCGTATACTGTGCTGGAACGTCACACTAATCATTTATGAAAGAATCTAATTATGGGTAATCCCGAGAAACAAAAAAAATCTAGAAAGAAATGAAACAAGAAAATAAAAGAAGAAAAAAGAAAACATAAACTTGAATTAAAATCTATACAAATGCAATTTAAAAAAAAAAAAAGGAACTTGGTGTAGACTTTATAAAGACAAGCTATTGATTTGATTTCAAGATTTCATATTTCAAAATCATAGGCGCCTCAAATCATAAATGACTATAAGTAAAATTAGAGGTGCCCAGAGGCCCCAACATACGATCTGGGTCGTAAGATCGACGAATCTGACGACTGTGGTAGTCCAAGGTGCACCTCTAGAATATGTAGCATTTAAGGCTTTTTTGTGCTTAGGCTTGTTGATGCTTTATGGGCTTACTAGCCATAATTAAGGTAGCAACTGAACATTCTCACTTTGAATTAGTTTATAGTTTAGAAATAATTTTACCAATAGAGATTGAGATGCCGTCTTTGAGAATGGTCTTGATTCTCAATATGGAAATGAAGAAAGCCCTCTAATACACATATGATGTATTGCTGAATCTAGAAGAAAAAGATATGATGATATTAATTACCTGGTTCCAGGGGGAGAAGGGAGACAAAGCAAACTTCATAGCAGTTTATGAACTGCAAGGTAATTTTGCTGAAGGAAGAATTGATTTTAAAATTGAATAAAACCAGGGAAGGAAAGGCATCAAAGCTTGAGAGCCTTTGGAAAGTCCATATGCAGATGTCAACTCTTATTAGCTTTGGGATGTCTTAACAAGCCAGGAATTCTTTAATTCTTGCAAAACCTTGTACTGGGAACAAGACACTACTTAAAGTTCGTTTGGTTAAGCTAATATTTAGTTCTCTCCATTCTAAGTGACATGATAAAGAAAAAGGAAAAATTTAACATCCATCCTTATTTTCTTAATTACATCTAGAAAATTTTAGACAGTTTGCATGTGGCAGTGGAAAAGAAAAATTGTTCTACACTTTGTGCCAACAGTAGTAATTTTATTTCTTTTCCTTTTTTTGCAAATTCACATGCTTTATCTCCATTCCTGTCAATCCATTGCCTTCAACTCACAAAAGCGCATTTAAAATCAGCTTCAATGCGAAGCAAGTATAGAGCTTCACGGAGTCAAAACCAATTTGAGTCTTGTGATGTTGAACTTCTTTTCTTTCCTTGGAGGTTTTGTGCTCAAGTCTCTCTTGGGCCATTTAGGGGGATCGTCCTATGTCATTAAGGGATGCTTCCATGAAGTATGACATAAAAAATACTATCTATATTTTTGTTGAAGGACGACAGTCCATTATCATGAATAAAATCAAGATACATACAAAAGGCATGTGACATGAACTTAAAACCTAGAGGATGACGTAGTCCACTAAGTAAAACCACCCACATCTTGAGACGTTTATGACCCCATCACAATCAACATGTTCTACCACAACAGTCATCACTAGACATTGTACTAGAAGACCTAAGATCTCTGGATAGTATAAGGCACAGGAACCTCACGACATACCAAATAAGACTTCTTCCTGGCTGCGTTCTTCCAAGTCATGTGTTGCCATATCTTTCTAGTATGCTCAGATGTATTAGAAGAAGAAATATCACCTTGCGGAGTAAAAGGCACAATACGTGCATATGAGGGTGCTAAAGATAACACCGTCGGAGCAGGACATAGATTGACTTCACTCCTAGAAACATCAACTTGAGGAGTAAAAGGAACAATAGATGCATATAATGGTGCAAAAGAAGACACCATCGGAACTGGACATATATCAACTTCCATAACTGAGAAGTGCAAAATAGCCAGCAAAAGTTGATCATGAACAGATGAAGAATGAACACTGTGATCTTGAATCTGAGATGAAGGAGAAGGTTAAATAGATGTACACGTGGGCCTCGATGATAGCCAACAAAAGGCTCCTTAGCAAGAAACGAGCGAGCCAATTCTGGACTATTCAAAAGCTTAAGATCCAGTTTCTTATACCAAGGACCACTTTCGACCACTATACAATCCAGTAAATGCGAGTCTATTGACATAGAAATGCAAATCCTTGGACCATTTATGATAGAATGTGAGATATGAACCCCAAGTCCAGATGCAATTGCTGATAAAAACTAATGCGTTATTAAATTTGAAGGAAGATTTGGTATTGAAAATCAAGAAGGCATCTTTAAAGCTCAAACCATACCTGGTGTAAAACTAGGAGAATAATACTGGTATGTTATATATTCCCTACCAATGGAATCAATCCCTCTAGCCACCAAGAAATCCACTGCATCACTATTATCAAACATAGAAACGAAGTTTTTTGCCAAGAACTTGATGGATTGAAAAGGAGAAAGTTGAAGACGTCGCAAAAAGACGAGATAACCATACATAAAATTGTGAAAAATCAAAGTAACCTCCAGTAAAATAGGCAAGGCCTGCGAAGAGGATAAATTCTCAGCACACTTAATATTGATGATCCACCTCAATCATTGGACTACCAGAAGCTTGCACAACATTCTGATAAGACTAATAAATTATGTCATCAGAAGGTCAATGTTGTTGGAGCTGAGCCTGTCGAGCTTTCAATATATCTAAAATTGCCGATAACTCATCTTTACTCTCCTCAGACAACACCTGTAGAGCAGCTAATACTCTAGCCTTTCTAGAAGCAATAGTTATGTCTTTACAAATCCAATCATTAAATATTTGATACAAGACTTTTGTAACAGAATCAAATGACTCCTTTGTAATATCGGACACTTTTGCTAGAGATGGTGGTTTCTGCATCTCAGGCAATAGACGCGTCAAGAAAGTTAAGTAAATAAATGAATAGGTCTTTGCTTTCTGTGGTTCTTCAAGATGGGGTTTTCCTCCTCTATAAGATACTGCAAATGTTGGCACGAAAGGTACAAATTCTAGTCCTAATATAGCTCCTCAGCCTCAAGCTCATGTTGCTATTTGTATCGGGGCCCCTAATCTGTAAGCAAAAGATAACAAAAGTAGTATTAAATGAAGCTCTCAGAACAAGCTTTCTAATGCGCTAGAGATCATAAAAAACAGAGCCTGAATCCATAAGATACAAGAAAAAGTGTCGGTAGCCCTAAGCGCCATAGTCATGGGCACCCACCGTGCCAAGGCTTCTACCCAAAAAATACCATCTATATATCTCTATGTCTAGAAATGGTCTCTACATTGCTCTAGAATAATTGAACTCGCTCTATTGGGCATTAATTAACAAAATAGGCTCTTTAGTTTCATCTAGATGGAACCTATGAATCCCGAGTGAAGGTGTCCGACCACAACATGGCAACTGGGGAGCTCATTCCGTCTCCGGAATGGAAAACCGCGCTCCAATTCCGTTCAGCAGGTCATGAACAGATAATCAGCTGCTAAATCCCTTCTCCCCAGTTGCCATGTTGTGGGGGGATGAAGCTGGGTCGCTGATTCCAGGACCCGCTCCCGGCTCCCACCGGTCGCAGGACCCCCTGGAATCAGCTTCCCAACTTCCATCCCCCCATACATAATTCTAACAAGCAATTAATTGGATATACTAGGGTCGGTTCACACGTACTGTTATGTTATATTAAAAGTTAACTTTTAACGCCTTACCTATTGTGACTAAATTATTTTGCAGTTTACACCAACTGTTATGTTAGAAGTACGTAACGGATTTTATTAAAATATGGTTCACATAAGTTCTTATGTTAGTGGGTGAGCCAAAAAAAATTAAATCGTCTTAGGTGTCCTCTTAAGGAGGGGTTAATATTTGCACTACAACCGTTAAAATATTTTAAGAAATTGTTAAATTTTAGCATGACAGAATCATGTGTCAATCACAACTTTAACGGAACTAAATCTGTTTGACTCCCTTAGTTCTACGGGCCTAACAAAATTTATAACGGGAATGATGTGAACCCAATTAACCTAGATTTTTTTAACTTAACCGAATTTAAACCCCTAATGTGAACCCACCCTTAGCTGGTTATATATCAAGGAAATCCATGAAGTGAAATGTCAAAAGATGCATGCAATTGATTAATAGCATGCCCACGTGGCAATGCAATTGTGTTCGTTGAATTGTTGTTCGAGTTTGATATAAGTAGAGAAAAGAGCCATGCAAACATAATAGGCAATGGAGGAAACAAATTTGGATTCTAAATGTGGGTCTGCCAAATTCTTCCATTAAAACATTAATCTTTAGGACGACTAAATGCCTTCTCTTGCTTTCCTGAAATCGTGTCGATTTAATCTGTGAAGGGCATCACTTTGATATCATTGATGCAATTTGATTCCTACCAAAAGCAGAAATGCAAACGAGTCTTTTAACTCTTTTCCAAATGGTTATATATTAGAATTAAGAGCAACCTTTCGGTTGTTAATATATTTGAATCTGATGGGCTCTTGAGGGTCACCATCCCAAAGAATCCACGAAGGGAACAATATATTGCACTGCAAGCTCTGGCCTGTCATCGTGAGGGCAATGCCCAACATCAGGTAGGGAGTAAACTTGGACATTTTCCCGTTTTGTACTCAATTCAATGAAGTATTTAGCCACCTGCACATATTTTCAAGTGAGGATCTATTTCATATATACACATGGACAATTTAGGTGCACCTTTTGAAACAATACAAAAGGAACACTTACTGGGCCAGTCACTGGCGTCCAAGGATCACTATCACCCCACAAAACAAGCACAGGTGCATCTATATCAGACATTAACTTCTCTGGGCGTGGACCTGAAGAAAAACCACTACAGATAATAAAGTGTTTGCACATAAATTCATCCAAATGCAGAAATTTAGTTTTCCACAGCATACATTTGTGGTACTTGAAATATGGAGTAAGGTAAAACTAGGATGCCTTTTAGTTTCTATAATCGGATGTTAAAGATAATTTGTCAATACTATTCATGGCATGAATGCTAAAGCCAATGAATAACAAAAACATGAATCACCCATAAAACTGCACTTACCAGGGTCTCCAGTGAATACTTTTACAAACACATTTAAAGCTCCTGAATCCCCCGAAGGATGATACAAGATATCTACCTGCAGGCAGATACTCCATCTTAATGGTCTTGTTAACAAAAAAAATATAACAAAAAGATTACCAGGATTTATACCAGCTGCTCAGTAACAGCTTCCTTGTTGCGATATGCTTGTTCTTCAAGAATCTTTTTGATGTTTTCCTTATTCCTGAACCTGAATTTCAGAAATGCACAGAAAAGTCAGAATTGTTAAAGCAAAAACATGCTAAGCCTTAGCATTTCAAGCTTTTTGGTGTACCTATTGAACAAGTAGCCTGCAACAGAAGGATTTTGAAGCAAGCACTCAATGGCAAAGAACACCGGTGTTAAAGCACGAAGGAGCAGGCCCTCTTCAGTAAGCCCCTTCCTATTCATTGCACCTGCACAATTTAATAGAACGATCCCCCTGCCAGCATCCAGGAGACTATGGTCAATTTTAAGAACAGAGAGAGAATAAAGAAAGTGATCATTTGACAAATCATTTTTAGGGCTCAACAATCTTGCAGCAGCTCGTGGACTTTCAAGGCCTGAAACATCTCACTTTATATGTCCACGAACCCACCCAACTCAGAAAGAGAATCAGGGAGGGAGGGAGGGAGGGAGGGAGGGAGGGAGGGAGAGAGAGGGAGTGAGAGAGCCATATCAAGGTTAAAACAAATAGTGCTGATCTCATTTTTCGAATTGGAAAACATTTCATTGTCTTTTCCAGGACTCAACCACTTGTAGAAGCTCGTGAAATTTCAGGACCTGAAACGTCTCCCTTCATGTGCCTATGCACATACTAAACTCAGAAAAAGAATTATTAGGCACAGAGAGAGAGAATTAAAACAGTGCTGACCCCCTGTTTTGTGAACGACTCTGCATCATCAGATGTAAGTAATAAGGACATGGAAAGAAAGTCAGAAATATTCAAAGGCACTATGTTTCTCTTTGAGAAGGCCTATTGTTTTGGCATTCTTGAGTAAATTCACAGCTTCGACCTTTGAGATTAGTATAGATACTGTAAACGTTTCTGATATAAATACATCTCACTTGCTAAAACATAAGATTACAACTTGACCAATGACCACATAAGCTAGTCATTACCTAAACAACTCGTTCCCCCCTTGGGCAGCTGCCGTGAGTGCAGTAAGGGATCCTATTGAGTTCCCAATCAACACAGCGCCCTCTTTTGTGAACTCTTTAGCAAAATCTAAGTAATGTATCATCAGTTAGAAAGTACAGACACCAAAACTGCATCGCTATTGCTTTTATGTGTTGTGAGTGGTGTAGCTAACACGGTACAAAGGAAAATAATTACCAGTCACCAACTCTGCCCATAAAACTGGTCCATAGTTAGCATCGGGTGGCTTTTCAGAGTCACCAAATCCTAGCAGATCAATAGCATATACCTTATACTTGTCAGCCAAGTATGAAATCAAGTTACCAAAGTGCCCAGCATTTCCTCCTGCAAAGATAGAGAAGCTAAGATCGAGAAAATAACTTCTCTTTATTCTGAAAATTGCATGCCACATACAGGGCATATCTGAAGTAAGAATTGCAGTACAATCACACAGGTAAGTCTTCAAAAAATATAACTTGTTTAAATAAATATCAATGACTGAACTCTTTTCTCTGTACCATCATTTCCTTACTTGATGAGGTAAAACGTAAATGATAAAAGACCTAACTTTGGAATTGATATTTCTAGAAATGATGAGTTAGAGGTAAGGAGTTTATACCAAAACCATGGACAAGTATTATGGGCTTGCCGCAGCCAGCAACAGCATAATTTATCTTGTTTCCTCTGCAGCAAACAGCATAAGTTCATTGCTGACCCATTCTCATCAAATTCATCAACATGAGAATAATTACCTCCATGTCCATTGATGTGACATAAATGGCAAAACTAAAAACTGATTATTCAGAGCCTCCATGTCTTTCACAATCCCTCGGAGAGAATATCCCCTATCCATTTCAAATTGAACCTTTGCTGCGCGCCCTCGAGGACCCCCATCAAAATAATGTCCAAGCCATGCATCAACTATCCCATTGACTTCCTTCAATTGCATTTCAAGGCTGTTCACAGGCTATTTGTGTCACAATTGTTACAAATTATGCAATTACAGCTCCATGAATGCAAACGAGAACGTTTGGTAATACTATTTTGCACTTCTAAATCCTAATATCTTTTTTCAATTTTCTTCTGAAAAGCAATGAGCCAAAAGCCTTTAAGATCAAAGAGGTGATGATAGGAACAAGCACGAGAACTTATTTCAATCAATATACTACTTTAGTTTGTAGTTCAAATGTGAATAGTAGCCACTCAAAACAGACCTCTTTTTGTCAATATGGTCTCCCACACCATGAATTCTGTAAAACCAAGATAAGTGTCACAAACAATGCACATGATAATGGCTATGACATCTATGATTTTGATACTTACGTGACAGAGGCTGTGCGTATGCCAGAAGTAAAAGAATCTTTTGAATTTTGAGAGCATAGCTCAGAGGCACTTGATGTAGTGGCAGATTCAGAACATGCTGCTATGACATGAGATGGCACTTAACATGCATGATTTTCGAGAAAAATCGGAAAAAAAATAAGTAGCACTATTTCTAACGTACAATAGCGTCAAAATGTGGAGGTCGTACCTACACCAACGAGCCTTGTCTGGTCATGAAATTTGCTGAAGCTTTCATCAAAAATACTTGTTTTTGACAACTTGTTGAGGCATCCCTGTAACGTGGAACAAATACTGCATCAATTAGTATAAAGAACACAGTCCTAATAACGCATCCAAAATCAAAATTTGGTGATAGAAATCTTAAAAACGTTGGAAGATTACATTTATGATCTAAGCTGCTAAGGTAACATACAGCATATGCTTACCTTCTTCCCTTTCATCAAACTAGTGTTTGCGGAGACACAAGCAAATCCTTGATAGAGTGGAGTTAGACCGATAGATTGAGATCCGTGCGGAGATGTGTAATTAATCCCCTGAAACGGTGCAAGCGCCATAGTACCTATGTGAAGAATAATGTGATATAAACCTTGGTTATGGGTTTCTCAGACAAATGGAAAGTATAGAGATTCAGTCCTTGCTTAACAGGCACGCCTTCAGCTCCAAACACGTTTTACAAATTCGCTGCCACACATTACATTCAGGCTTTAAGCAAATGTCAGATGTGGCTGTCTAAATTGTCGTCCACTTCATCATCTTGTCCTTTTGTGCTGCAACTGTTATGAAAATGCAGTAGCTTTTACACAACTTCAAAAAGGGGCTCAAAATATTTTACCCCACAAAATTGTGGTACCATTGTGCTTTAGTCCAAGTGTGATGAACCCAAGTTCAAGGGTCCAGCACATTCATTGCTCCAATGCCAGTGGACCATCTGTCCGCAACCTTCGAGGTAACTCGGGATCCCATCAAGACTTACCTTGGGCGAAAGGCAAGTTGAGTTGAATGAAAAGCAAAAGCATTTGTAGGACAACTCAACTTAATCTACAGCTAAACTACATGTGGCATGTGTGTTTTAATCTGGATTTAGTAACTGCTAGCATGTTGTGATATGTTGCAAACCTTCTAGACTAAATTTATAATGGCTATTTTTTGTTTAACCACAAATGAGAAGGAGGGGAGGCAAAAACAATTGTAGATTGTCTTCAATAAATACATATTGAATGCAATTTACCTGTTAAGCAAATCCAATGGTGTGAGCAAACTTATTTATTTATTTATTTTGCCTCGGACTAAGAAGGGATGCTTAGGGTGAATTTGTATGCAAACTTTAAGCTAAGGCTTTAGCATAGCCTCATCCATGCAAGGACTGGTCCTTAAATAAGATGAAAATTTATCTTATCATTGCAGAACAACCACTCTGTCCATGTGAATCCAGGATAAGGAACTTGCGGTGTGAAGGTAAGAATGCATGATGGAGGGCCAAGGCATGTAATTGCATTTGAAAGCTTGCATGAAGAGTTATATAACTTACTCCACCTACCAGAAAAACTCGTGTGGTCTATTTGGAAGGACAAAAGATCATTCGTAGTTATTGCCTTACACCACTCAAACAATATAGAATATAATCATATTTCGGCAGAAACATAAACATGCATGGTCTGAATGGTAGACTCAATGTTTGTTAGATAGTATATTGAATAGACATTTCTGCATGACATCTAGCACAGAGTTATCCAGTCTATACAGATAGATATAGTCATTGCTATAGTTCAAAATCCTAGTTCTTTGAAGCTTTACCTCTTCGACCCAGTGCATAGGCAATCGTGCAGGACAAGAATTTCCTCTCTAGTTGAATATGGACGTTTGTTCACTGTATTAACCTCTATTCACGAAATCAACCGTAATAGAAAACTTTTGATTCTTGTTGCTTTAAAGCATATAGTATTGCGCCATCTTGAGCTTGATGATGGCAATGCTTTAGAAGTGAAAATACCATGCAATTAACATAAGCAGATTGATGATGATTGGTCTGTACAAAGATCTATTATTGATTTACCTCTAAGATTTCTGATGACGTCGAAAAGAAGTTTTAGTGCTGCAAAAGCGAATTTACTTATCTGTAAGTGTGGCCCAGCAGCTATGCTTTCCTGTAATGTAAATTTGAATAACATCATGCATGTATATGTTGATGGAGTAGTCTTTTCTTGTCGGGTAGGAGCCATCAGACGTGATCACCCTCACCAACTTCGGATACGATTCCAATATGCATTTAGTCGACTCCATATTCTTCAAAATGCAATCATCTCAAATGTACCAAACTTTCAGTGCAAGAACCTTTGCACGCTTAGGGAGGAGTTATGCAAAATGAGAGAAGCGCAAATCCAAAAGAAGTAGGCAGTTTATCGTGGAGGTATATCAATTATTCTAGACCATCGGCCATCCAACCATTGGTTTGTTTCTATTTAGATAACATGAACCATATATTATTTCATAGAATTTAAAGTCTTAATTGTCTAGTCTAAAGGCCAAGTCATAGTTTCATCCGATTTTTGCGCAAGGTTTGTAACGCTTTCATTATGTTGGGTGATGTTCTAAGTTATTCTAGCCCACTGTATGAGTCCCATGGCCTATTGAGCAAGTTTACAGAAAAGAGTGGTTGCCTTTAGCAACTTGGAGGTCCTGTACCAGTGAAGTTGGAGGTTTTTCCAGGAATACCCCCAACACTCCCGGAGCAACGAGAGTTGTCGGATGGGCATATTTACTCTTTATTCCAAGATCTGGACCGTAAATAGCGATCCTCGTTTGTGGGGTATGCATGTACAAGTTTTTGTATACTATATATTAAGGTTTGCAAAATACTATAAGGTTTGAGAGAATATACTTAATGGTGTTAATTTTGTACATGTATTGTAAATATATTTTGGGGGCTCTCGCTGCCCTACGTAACCCCCCCTGTGAATATGCACCCAAACTAAAGGGGGTTTAAGGGGGATTTTAATTTAAATGTGTTAAATACAATGGTTTGTGTTAATAATATTAATGGTAGTTGTGTGTTAATTGTTATATTAAAAAAAAAATTGGGCCCTTCGGCCCTAACTAAAGCAAACATAGGCAAACTTTATGGGCCTAAATATTAATTACTAAAGAGCACAATAACATCAAGACAAACAAATTATTTCCATTGCAAACAACTATGAGTACATTTTGTGTAATCAATATCTAGCATTATATTCATTATATTCATTATCTGTAATCTGAATATTGCAATACAAGAATCATGTAAACTATTGTAAACTGCACATTGTCATGCATATGCTAGTGCATATGGTAACATGTGCTAGTATCAATGCAAGCCTGTTTTGCCCCAGAAGCACATAATCTGTAGCATCTGGTGCAAGATCTCCAACAAATATAGAATGATTTGGACCGGAATCACCACGTCTGTCCTCTATGCCAAAATGTTGACCTAGACGTTAAGCATGGAACTTTGCTGCAAAGCTGTGGTTGGCATTTTGTTTGCAGATTGAAACTTAAGTGAATAATAGAATAATTTTGCTATCTGCTGGAAGAGAATATTGCTACTAAACACATTAAAAACTAGAGCATGCTAAGTATGAGAGCTCAAACTTATTGGGGCCTACGATATACATTCAAAGTGTTGTTTTGACTTGATTATTTCAAGCTTACAGAAAGGTGTAAAGTATGTGCATTACCTTAGAGTGTCAAGTATTCTAAGTATGCTAAAGATTAAAACAGGCTATTTTAAACAACCATGCCCTCGTCTTTCCTATTCTGCCATGAATGCCAGAAGTTATAAGGACAGTTATAAGGAAATCAAGAAAATGAGGAAATCAAGAAAATGCACCTGATTCAACTGCTTTGTATTTGCAAGTTCTATAACCCGATGGGTAGTTGCCCTCTGGATCTGGCTTCTACGGCAGAAATGACACATGGTTCATGGAAAACAAAACCATTCTTGTACTGTTTTCGTATTTTGGAGACAAGATAAAGCTGACAAATTCAAAATCTTTGTGTCTACAATTCCTTCACCAAAAACATCAAAGCCTGCAAGAATCCAAAAATCCCTTTGCATTGGAGTAATCTGGCCCTTGTGTCCTCTTATGGAGGCCTTTTTACAGACGAACTATGGCAAAGCCTCTTATGGTGCTTGGATCAGACCCCATTCCTGGGGTAGAAAAACCCTGTTTTGAGCTAGGATGGGCAGGACAAAGCTACGTACCTGGAACAGAAGGCACCATTGATGGGTGGCTTACCGAAGACGGCATCATTTTTAGCCTTGGAAGAGAGCTTCCTCAGTTGATTGAGCATAACATCGAAGGATTTGTGCAGAAAATCCTTCAGAAAAGCGAATTAGGGTTGAGTTGTGATGACCTGTTTTGGGCTGTGCATCCTGGAGGTCCTGCAATTCTAAATGCTGTGGAGAAAAAGCTTGCTCTGCTTAAGTGCAGCAGGCAGATCTTGTCGGATTATGGCAATATCAACGGAAAGCACTATCATATACGTATTGGATTACATGCGCCAGCTTAGCTTGAAAAAACAAGGCACCATAGCCACGATTCAAAGCTACGATTTCTTTAAACGATTCTGCAAACCTGTAAAAATCGAAATGCAAACCTACAGAATATTTCAGGAAAACTTCTCTGCCATGCAATCCTCTCTCTGCCATGCTCCTGTTTGATGCGGAATCAGAGCTTTTTTTCTCCTGACATTCTTGCCGTCGGTTTACCCCCCAACTAATTCCGAAGAACCCAAAAACCCAGATATTGGCCGGAATTGGGTCTGACATAAACAAGCAATGTGATACCTGGTTATACTCGCGTGGTTCGTGGCCAAGCTTTAGGGCATTAACAACGCTAACAGTGGTTCTGGTTCATGGCCAAGCTTTAGGGCAAAGAATGCCCTAAAATGCTATCCACCAGGCTTGCATGTTCAGCCCCTCAAATAAAAAGAGGGCTTTTGTTGTGAGCCCTTGGATGTTGGACCATTGAAAAAAAAACCTAAATCAATGACTAAAAAATGGTGCACTCTAGATGTACGCATTAGTACATCCATTCGAATACGCCATGAAATTGTAGGAAAACCTTTGTGAAAAGCGTACAAAAACACAAAGAAAACCCCCTGTTATTATGCTACATATTCATCAAAAAATACTAGTTTTGAGATACCTTATAATTATAAATGGGCTCATTACAATATATATTACAGTGGGTGAAGAGACCATAGTGGTCGTATTATCACAATGATTACACCCTCTTCACACATGAACCACCTAGTGCAAAGGGTGCGTGGAAGCTCTCTCCAAGTCACGGAGCAACTTACAGACGATAAAAATTTGTATGAGGAGTTCCTTCATGGTCCACGTGCTTGTATGTGCAACTGATGTCAGCACTCTCTTCTCGGCACCTTTCTTCAATGAACTGGTCTTTTCATTGCTCCAAGCATGTATAATCCGGGTCGACAAGGACTGAAAAAGACAAAAAAAAGTTAGTCAAGTGATGCTACAGCAAAAATGCGGGCCATTTTGAAAATACCAACGGGCTTTCGACCTTTCAGTCGCAGAAAGGCGCCGTGAGGGAAAAAACAGGTCGAGAAGGCCTTTCTCGGCTTCGACGAAGTCGAGAAAGGTACCAAAGCAAAACACGTTTTAAGGGGTCCAGAGTCCTTTCTCGACTCATGAGTCGAAAGGCGTACCAAAGTTAACCATTCCTTTCTCGACTCGCGAGTCGGTGAAAGGCAAACCAAGTTTAAAAACGCAGGTTTTAGTTAATATATTTCGACTCGCGAACAGAAAGGCGTACCAAAGCTTAAAACGCAGATTTTAGGGGTCAAAGGCCTTTCGACCAAGCGAAGAAAGGCGTTCTCAAAGTTTAAAACACAGATTTTAGGGAGTGATTCCTTTCGACTTCATCAAATCGAAAAGGCGACTCAAGCTTAAAAACGCAGATTTTAGGGGGGGAAGGCCTTTCTCGACTCACGAGTTGAGAAAGGCAGCAAAGCTTAAAAACGCAGTTTTAGGGCACCGAGTAAAAAAACGCAATTTCAAGGGCCAGAGATTATTTTTGCGGAGCATCATTTTATCTATCTATCCATCTAATTTTCCACCATAGTTTATTATTCTCACACACCATAGTTTATTGTTTTTCTCACAGCACATTAGTATTTAGCACACATTGGTATTTAACAATTATTTTTATACTAGCACACATTAGCATTTTTATACTAGCACACCTTAATTAGCACACATTAGTACTTTATACTACCACAATTTCATAATACACACATTAGCATACTAGCACACGGTCCATAGAAAGCACACATTAGTATTAGCACACATTAGCATTTTTATACATTAATACACATTAGTATTAGCACACATTAGCATTTTATACTAGCACACATTAGTATTAGCACACATTAGTACGGTCCACTTTTTATCTTAGGTATAAGAATAATATGCCTAGCACCTCTAAGGTCAACATAAGGGGTAAAATATGATTATACAAGCATACATATATAAACACACAACCATGCTATTAATTTGCGACAAAAATTCAAATATTTATACGGGTGACACTAATAAAATGATAGCCCACGCTATAAGGATTTTAATAATAAGGATTTTAATAATTGGCCACGCTATACCCTGCCTTTGTTACGTACAATTTATATCCTGCTCAGTTGCACACCACTATTTTGGCCATGGCGTCTTCCCATCATGGTCATCTCCAAAACTCTAGCTATGGCGTCGCCATGCCCGGCCCGGACACTCCCTGCCAAGAGTACTCTGCACAAGATTCCTCTGCAAATGTTCCGGCATTTAAAGACTCTGAAATTAGGGCTAAAGGTGATTCCTTGGATTTGAATGCAGGGAATGAGAAGTCTGTTTCGCAGATGGATGAGCTAAGGGCATAGCGCTGGAAAATGGCGTCGGAGTTGGCTTTTATGTACCAATCAGGGCTTGTTCAATTGGTAACAGATGATTCGGATGAACTACAAGATAGTGTTGGATTAGATCCTGCATCTTCCAAGCTCCTTGGAGACGAGATTTTGATGAGCGCCTTTACAAAGGGATCTGGTAGGCCTAACGAAAATATTGATCTGAACTTAAATGAAGAAGAAGACAAACTTAAATATTGATCCGGCAGCTGCGGTATTTTCCTGAGCGGCAGAGCTCTAAAGGCAAGAGAAACGTTCAAGAAAATCGTGGATCTGAGTTCTGATCTGAAGCTTTCTTCTTGCTTTTCTTTGCATTAACAGGGGCGGAAAAGCTCTTGAACAGGGGCGGAATCCACATTTCGCTACTTCCTTAGTTCTTGTTGAAGCAATGCCTGCCTTGCCAATCTTGAAAGAGCTTAGCTTTGCCTTAATGAGATCCCTTACGGAGCTATGCTCCACGCTCTCTCAGTCGGTATCCCAGTCGAGAGGGCTCTCTCTAGGCTGCTAACACGCTGGAGGGCGCCCGAGATGCTAGTGCTATAATTTGCTTTTGTTGTTTGTTGTTGGTTGACTTCCTTTTGGACTGTGGTGGTTATCTTCTGAGCGAGTGTGGAATATAGCTACCTTAGTTTCTCTCTCTGCGCTTTGGGGCGCTTTGGGAAAGGCAAGGCGATGGGCTTGCATAGCCTTATGCCTTCTCGACTAGTGAGTCGAGAAGGTTGAGAATTCTAGAATTGAATTTAGTAATTAATTATTTACTTTTTATTACGTAATATTTAATTTTTATTTTTAATATGAGATTTAATTGTTTTTTCTTTAATTTATAATATTTAGTTTTTTTTATTTATTTTTTGAAGGGGTGATCCTCTCCCTCTCCAACTCTCATTGCCCCTAACCCTCCCCCTTTGCCCAACCTTCCCCCATCTTCTCCTTCCCTCCCTCCCTCCCTCCCCCCTCCCTTTTGCCATGTTTTTCCCTTGCCCCCTTCCCCTTGCCCCTTGCCCCTTGCCCCTTCTTCTCCCTTGCCCCTTCCCCTTGCCCCTTTTCTCCCTTGCCCCCCTCTTCTCCCCCTTTCTCACTTCCGCCTTCCCCTTCCCCTCCCCCCTTCGATCTCACCTCGGCTCAACTTTCTCAACTATTTATTTGGAAATTTTGATGTCAGTATGAGTCCCATTTTCAGTCCGAGTCCCAAAATTCAAGATTTGTCCCACTTTAATTAAATACGACTTTAGGGCTACTGCTTCAGATCAAGATACAGGGCAACTACTGCTTTCAATCCAGATACAGGGCCTAAGGACTCCATTCCAATAAGATGCAATTTGAGACAATTTCTGCCATCAGCTCCCTGCCAGCCTGCAGGTCCTGGCATTCCTTTGCATTCCCTACTTTTTTGGTGCTGAAGAAAATCCTTAATGTTCTGAAAGATATGTTGCATAAGATATCATTGTAAGTGCAAGGTGGTTTTAGCATAAAGAGTTCCTTCCAAAACTTACAGGGAGGGAAGATTCTCTTTTCTCAGGACAATATAGCCATATTCCTTTTACTTGGTTAGACAACCATGAAGGATAGTCAACCTAGAAATAAGAAATATTATGCTAGAAAGTACAAGGTACAAGAGCAAAAACTCTGATGTAATCAGAGTCCTGCATGTCTTCAATTGTCCACTCTAAACAATAATGCTTTCTCTCATAAATTAATAATAACTCTAAGTTCATTCTTACTTTCTTGGACTCCATGAAATTAATCTTGATTTCTCATTTGGTAACAGTATGAATGTAATGCAAGGACTCAAATAACGATGTGGTTTGACAATACATATGATGAGCCAAGCTCTCTTCATGACTATGGTATGTGATTTTATGCTTATGCATGGGTGTTCTTTGATTATGAGTCATGGTTAATTTGAATATCATAGGCTGAAAATCTTGATTACCTTGGAAAACTGACATTTTATGCCCTTATTCATATTGAAGAATTTTCGTTTCAGATATTATATTGTAATTTAGCTCTCTCACGATTTACTTCTCGCTCCGATGGTGTGGCCAAATTCGCCATGATCCATTTCTTAGTTGTGTAGAATCGTAGTGACTGTTGAGCCGGATTTGAGATTCATGTCGAATCTGCAGCATTGGGTTTGCTCTAAATTTGACTTCTGAGGTCAAATTCATTAAGAAAGGTCCAAAGCTGGATGCCTGAGGTCCAAATTTGTAAAAGAAAGGTCAAGACGCCTTAAGTTGCATCTTGTAGTCCAAATAGTTTTTCTGATTGTTGCGCAAAGGCAAAGTCGGACAGTGGTTTGCAACGTGGTAATACATTTTTTTTTATACGATCCAAAAAATTTCGAAGGGGCATTAAGTTATCATGGGCTTTATGGAATCCTGAATCTCTTAAGGGTGAAACAGAAAAGATGCTCGGTATTAAAGCCTGGGAATGCAGATAAGCATTGATCCTGCTGATGAAAATCATATTGCAGGATCAAAGACAATTCTGCTGCATGGGATCAGCTCAAAGCAGTGTATAAGAATGCAGATGACACAGAGAAAAAATTCCCGACTAATAAGAGGAATGACAATAATAGAAGGAAGAAAAGATGACAGAAGGCTTAAGAGCTCGCCACCACGCATGCCAATTTAACAAAAGTTTCTTGACTGTGTAGAATCGCCATGATACATGTTTGTAGATTACATGTGACAATACGTAAAGATCTGGATAAGGTCACAATCATGCATGAACCTTTACCCAAGTAAAGTTATGGTTGGAATATTACTTCATAGCAGATGCCTTTCTTGGGAGTTTGAATATTAAGCTTTGTTTCTTGGGCTCATGCCATCTTTTTGCTTGTCACCACGGCTGAGTCTATCAAATTACAGCATTTATAGACCATTTATAGACGTAAGAATATTTATGGACATTCGTCCTATATAAGCTTGTATTATTCTTTGATCAGTAATTTAGTTCTCTCACGCTCAATTCTTGCAATCTGAAAGACCTGATTACGTCAATTTGTTTAGTTTTGGGCCATGTGTTGGCTCCATGTATCTTCAGTTTTAGGACATTCCACTAAATTTCTCTAAGGTAGAGCAAGCCATATCCTCTGACTGTAGGCTATAGATTTAATTTGGGTTTGGTAAGCCGGTTGGGATGCATTAAGAAATATAATTCTAGGTTATTTGGCTAAAGAAGCCAATGCTTGCCTTCGTTGCTTTGGTTTTCTAACATTATGAATTATCAGAGGTGAGAAGCTTCACTTGTAATAATGCACATAGCATAACACCATTGGCATAACACCATTTGCTTTCTTCTACGCATGTAAGGTTGTTGCTGTTTTCTAACAACTTGGTTTTGCTTACAGCAAATAAGATGTGGAGCAGGCTCGTCAAAAATTATTATCTCCCAAGAGCAGCTTTGTATTTGGAGTTATTACAATCATCAATGGTTAATAGTACAGTCTTTGCTTTTCATTTATGGAGAGTGAAGTGGATCTCTTTGACAAACAGGTGGCAGAATGCCAAGGATAATTATCCGACGATTTTAGAAGGCGATCCTGTTCAAGTATCAAAATCAGTGTTTGACAAGTATGCTTATCTAGTGTAGGATGTTGAGCTGGATTTAGCTTGTTGATGTGTTTGTATGCGGAAGCCCTGCACTTAAATGGGCAGAATACATATTTTGGGCCATAGTCTACTTTGTATTTATTATTTATTCATTATTAAGATAACCAAGGCTTGGGTGCTAAAACCCACTCCACAAGGTGTTAAAAGTCGTTGTATGGTTCCCCTTTCCCTTGAAAAAGGGCAACCTAAAAATCGATGTCTTTTAGCCTAAAAATTGTGGCTCTGCTGCTCGTGTGCCGCCACCATTGGCGGAACCACCTTGAAGATTACGCCCGGAAAACCCTCGAGGGGTATTTTCTCGTAACGCTTCGGCGAATTACAAACAATGTGGTAATCGCAACTTTTGCTGCTCAGATTTGGTCGAAAAAGCGTTGGGTTTTTTGGCCTTTTTTAGAAGTCTTCCCACTCATTCTTCCCATTGCGTGCCTTTTTTTGGATTGCCCCTAGGGGGGCAAGCCCTTGTGAATGTGGGTTTATGGCATATTCCAAGTATATGCTAGTATATGCCAAGAATATGCCAATGACTGCTCCAAACTTGCTATAGGTTGTAAACCGGCGGTCGTCGCCGTTCTTGGGCATCCATTTCGAAACTGGCTAATCGGTGCAAATGAGAGCTGTGTGTTGACAGCTGTGTGTGTTTAGAAATGGGGCAGAATTATTGGCCCGGCTGCTACGAGGAGATGGCAACAAGTTGGGACTTCTGAGGAGGATGCTGAATTCAGGCACTAGATGGAAGCCCCCCGAAAGTACAAACCCGGCCTGAGGAGAGAGCTGAAGAATCTAAGGTAGTCTCTAATAATTTCTCATAGGGTTCTTCTTGAAAAGACAAGCTCATACTAATCCGAGCTTTTCGTTTTTCCTAGTATTACATTGATAAAGATGTAATACTCCGTGGACGCTAAAAACCTATTCTATTCTATTGATGATAAAGATGAAGGGGATAATCTAGATACATGTGAGAGAGGCATGACGAAATATCATTTGTAACGATTGATGACACGATGTTAATTTCCAAAACAGGTAAGCAACAATCTAAATTATCTTTAATCTATTTGAAGTGTTGAGTTCTTTGTCCTATGTTTGATGTTATTGCAAGGAGAAAATTCATCTCCAAATGAAATGGAGAAGGGAGGGATCTATTAGAAGAGTCTAATGTCATGCAACATGTAGAATGCATTCCTTCAGAAAAACAGGATCCATTTTATAATCCTAAATTTGAAGCCTCAAATAGCAGAGAAAATGATATGATCGAATTATCTAATTCCTTAGGACCTGACAATCTGGAACAACCGCTATTAGACGTAGCCTAGTTCGAACAGAATACAAATGCGATATCCCTGTGCAGTTGCAACAATGCCCCGCACAAATGGTACACTGACTTCATTTAAAATGCACCTAGGAAACCTTTTGTTTCTATTATGCCTATGCCAAAAGTTGTGATTTACGCTGAAATGTTGCAAGTTGTGATAAAGAATTTCATGCTGCCATTAGGGTGGGATCTCAAAATGGCCTCCTATCAGCCATTCCACGTCATATTTCCGCTCCTTTTTTTCCATGCCACCTAGGATACCAAAATCTCATCATTACAGATTTACTTGGAATATTCTCCCAGAATAAGGGGGATCGCGCATTCATGGCGCCATATGTATTTAATTCTGTTGGTTGTCAGACAGACTGATGCAACACGTGGCGCTTCTAAAAAGAACATTGCATTATAGCATACTGGCAACTCATGACGGCGTCTCTTGGTTTGTCAGATACCAAGCGTGCGCGTCACCGATTTTTGCGCTATTTTCATTTAGAGGCCATGGCCATACAAGTGAGAAAAATAATGGTCAAGAACCAAGAGTCTTCGATTGATTAATCATGAACTACAATCAAAAATTTCCAAGCATAACAATGCTAACTACAACTCTAGTTATCATATAACAATATAATAACCTTTAAGGTAAATTCTCAATGGTATAGAGAATTCGAATCAATTAACATGTCCCCGACAGCCCAAGCCTCATTCTCATATGAGCTCCTTCCGATCACACCATCCGCCCTTCTTCTCGATTACAACTTAAATATCTAGGGCCAGACCTTAGATCCGGCCGCCTAGCAGAATCGGTGCTTCAATTTCTTCGGCCGTTGCTTTGTTCAAACGATTCATTCCCTCCAATATGGCACATAGCAGCTTCGATCCTTTCTTGCATTTAAAAATGGTGATATGCAATGGTTAATGATTTAAAACTACATTATCTTTAAACCATTACCTTATGTTATCGACCTCACCTTAGATTAATTATGCTCCTTCATTCAACCTTTAGCATGAATAATTCCTACATTCCCCTTTCATGCTAAACCTGATTACTGTTATCAGTTGCTTCCTCATTGTGCAAGTTACCCAGCTTGTTCTGCACCGTGACTAACCCTTCAAAAAAATTTCTGAGTTAAGGAAGATACAATCCTTTAACTTCTTAAATTTACCCCTTCAGCAAACAAAGGAAGATAAAATCCTTTCACATATTTTTACTGAGTTAAGGAAGATGGAATCCTTTAACTCCTTTCATTTTTCCAGCATTTTGCTGTTTGTACTAGGGAAGATAAAATCCCTTAGTTAGCTTTCTGATTTCCATTGCTGCTCTGCCAATATTCCCATACTTTGTTTGAACTTTGTAAACTTAGTTTCTGATAAACTTTTGGTTAAAATATCTGCTGTCTGCTCATTTGTGTTGATGTACTCCACTGTTATGACTCCCTTAGCAACCAAATCCCTGACAAAGTAAATATGCAGTTCTATGTGTTTGGTTCTCTGACGTAAAACTGGATTCTTAGTAATAGCAATGCAACTCATGCTATCCGAATACAATATTGTTGGCTCTCTTTGATTAATCTTCAATTCTTCTAGCAAACGTCTTACCCATGCTATTTTCTTAGCAGCCAAAGAAGTGGAATTATATTACGCCTGTAGCATGGTAGACATTACCACACATGATTGTTTTTACTTTTCCAAGCCACTGTAGCTCCACCTATCATCAAACAATATCCAGATGTTGATTTCCTAGTGTCAATGTCACTTCCCCAATCTGCATCAGCATACCCTGTCAGAATTAGATTGCTATTATTAAAGGTTTGCCCATGTGTTTGAGTATACTTTAGATATCTGAGTACCCTTTTTGCTGCTGCCAAATGCTGATATCCTGGATTATTTGTAAACCTGCTTAAAAGGCTTACTTGTGAGGAATCTATATCTCCGTGCGGTACTATTGGATACAAACAAACAAACACCCAATTAATTCCCTATATGGAACTCTTTCCATTTGTTCCTCGTTTCTTGAGGGGTTTTGGGACTCAAATCTGATGACAGTTTAAGCCCTTGTACTATGGGTGTTTTTGATACCTTGCAGTCTCCCATGTTAAATCTTTTGAGCATGCCTTCTATATTCCCTTTTTGTGTAATGGGCAGCCTTTTACCATGGATATCCCTGCTTACTTCCATTCCTAGAAACCTTTTCAACTGCCCTAGGTTTGTCATTTGAAATTTACTCTTAAGAATTTGCTTGCAGTGCTCTAATATTTCTGAATCACTTGGGACCATAATATTATCATCTACATACAATGCAATAATGCAAAATTGTTCTCCCTTGGTCAGAATGTAAATGTTTCCATCATTTAGAAATTTCTTAAACCCTTGTTCTTGCAGATAATTGTCAATACAATTGTACCACATTCTTGGAGACTGTTTTAATCCATAGACAGCTCGTTTAAGTTTCCATACCATGCCTTCTTGTTTCACTTCAAAACCACATGCTTGTTTCATGTAAACTTCATCCTCAAGCTCAGCATTGAGAAATGCGGTACTAACGCCCATGTGATGAACCTCCAAATAGTTTGCATTTGCAAAAGCCAAAAGGATTCTTATACTTGTTAGTTTGACTATTGGAGAGAACGTCTCTTCATAATCCATTCCTTTCCTTTGTGTGAATCCCTGTGCCACAAGCCTGGCCTTAACACCATTTTGACATGTTTTAAGTTTATAGATCCATTTGCTTCCAATAACATTCTTGTCTCTTGGTCTCTCAACAATGTCATATGTATTTGTTCTTGCAAATGCTTGCATTTCTTCCATCATGGCCTGCCTCCATTCTTCTGAATATTCTGAGGTTATGGCTTCTTCATAGCTTAGAGGTATAGTGGGTTCAAGTAGTGCAAGAACATAATTTATGTCAACTACTTCTTTATTTAGTCTTCTGCTTTTGCCAAAATCTGTTCTCCCATATTCTGCTGAGTCAATATTCAGTTGCTCCTTGAGTTTTTCTACTTCTGATCTCCTTTTTCCTTTATCCTTTGTTAAGGTCTGATTTTCTTTATTGGTTTCCTCAACACCAAGGTTTTTATCCCCTCTTTGCTGGATTTGTTCTTCCTGCTCAAATTCCCCTTGCAATGCTTGCTCTTCCTGTTGAGTTTCACTTTGCATTGTCTGATCATGTTCCTCATCCTCCTTTAGTTCATCATCTGATTCACATGTTTCTATGTTCTGCTGAAACTGTACCTTCTTTGACAGATTGTCTTTTTCCCCTTATGGCTCTTTGTTTTTTGAAATGATATTTTTGTCCTTGTAGATAGTTGTCTCATCGAATATTACATCCCTACTTATCAGAATTTGCCTTTTATTTGCATCAAACTACCTATATCCTTTGGACTGCTCATCATAGCCAGCAAGGTAACATTTTATTGACCTGTCATCAAGTTTCTTCCTCAATTCTTTTGGAACATGCACGTATGCAACACATCCATAGATTTTGAACATATCATAGTTAGGTTTGTGCCCATTCCACATCTCTTCTGGAGTCAATCCTTTAATGGAGGCTGAAGGAAGTTTATTCTGAATCATCACTGCAGTCTTGACTGCCTCATCCCACAAGTAATTTGGCATCCCTGATTGCTTTAGCATAGACCTAACAGCATCTAAAATTGTTCTATTCTTTCTCTCAGCAATTCCATTTTGTTGAGGTGTATATCTACATGTTAATTGCCTTCTTATCCCTTTATCTTTGCAGTATTTGTTGAATTCTCCTGACAAATATTCAACACCCCTATCTGATCTGATGCATTTTATTTTTCTCCCTGTTTCTCGTTCAACCTCTCGCTCAAATAATTTGTATGCATCAAATGCTTGATCTTTGTGTTTGAGAATATAACATTTTGTTTTTCTTGAGTAATCATCAATGAAAGTAACAAAAAATCTTTTCCCTGTGAAACTAGTAATATTGATAGGCCCACATAGGTCTGTATGGATAAGGTCTAAAATCCCTCGTGCTCTTTTAGTGGATTTCTTGAAACTAAGTCTGGTATGTTTCCCTAGTATGCATCCTTCACAAATAAAGTTCTCATGCTTTTCCATTTCTGCATCAATCATACCTTTCTTAATCATGTAGTTTATATTATTGACATGAGTATGTCCTAGCCTCTCGTGCCATTTTCTTATTGTTAACAAACCTGTAAAGTTTATTGATCCTTCTCTACTTGCTTTATCAAGTGCAAACAAATTTCCAACCCTTTTTGCAATGAATTTCAATTCATCCTTAAGAAAGATGTTACAATGCTGTTTTTCAGAACAGATCTTGTAGCCTAAGTCAACAAGTTGGCTAACAGAGATCAAATTCCTCACTATAGAGGGCACACAAAGCACATTTTTGAGTTCAACTGGCTGACCATTTAGATCATAAATTTCTAACAGTCCAGACTCCTCTACTTGCTGCAAGTTCCCATCTCCAAGCTGAATGTAACTGGAGGTACTTTTTGTTTTCTCTTTAAGATCCCTTCCATTTTTAACCACACATCTTTCAGCTCCCGAATCTAGCACAAATAGATCACACTTTCCTTTAATTTCACTGATATTTAAAGTCTGATGCAAATCAGGTTTTTGGATTACCTCAGTATTTTCGTCTACTTCCTCTATCTCTTCATTGTCAACCTCCTTAGCCAAGTTGATTCTGGCAACATTCCTGCCTCTTCCTCTTCCTCTATTGTTGAACCTTGCTTTGGACTCATCTCTGAACTCTCCTCTTCCCCTTCCTTTTGTAAAATTCCTTGGACTGGAACAGTTTGCAGCTTGGTGTCCTAAACCTTCACAATTGTAGCATTTGTTTTTCCTTGACAGTTTTGGACAGTTATGTTTAAGATGTCCATAGTTATTGCAATGGTAGCAGGGGCCTATTTTCTTATCTTTAGCTTTCCCTTTCCCTGCATAAAGTATTTCAGAGTGCTCTTCATGTTCCTTGATTATTAGTTTCTGTTCTAACTCAGTCCTAACCATCAATTCTGCCTTCTCCCTGTTTGTTGCAACATTTCTCACCAATGTGGATAATTGCTCATAACCTGAAAATGCCCTTGCAATGGTCATTATTTGGTGGTCATTTGTTATGGTTACCCCAGCTGCCTCCAGATCTGCTATGAGATTATCAAATCTCTGGAAAAATTCTGTCACATCATCCTTCTCGCTGTACTTTAAGGATCTGAGTTCTCTATCTAGAACGTCCAGCTGTGAAGATGTTTTTGTTTCATATGTTTTTATCAAGAATTTCCAAATGGCCCTAGGATTCATTCCCCTGACCTTCAACAGAATACTTGACCCTAGTTTCACTGTAATTATACTTTTGGCCTCTATTAATTTTGCAGATGTACTAACCTCTTTGCTTGTCACTTCAGAGCTGGTGCTGTCACTTGATTTTTTCTTTGCTGTACTTTTGTTTGAGTCACTGGTTTCTTCATCCATATCTGCTTCCTCTCCAACATGCTTCCATAGTCCTTCTACTTCAAGTACCTCTTTAATTTTCTCTTTCCACACTTGGAAACCTCCTGTCCCTTTGAACACCTCAACTGCACTCAATAGTGAAGCACCCAATCTAGTAGTCATGATTAACAAGTTTGCTCTGATACCAGATGAGAAAAATAATGGTCAAGAAGCAAGAGTCTTCGATTGATTAATCATGAACTACAATCAAAAATTTCCAAGCATAACAATGCTAACTACAACTCTAGTTATCATATAACAATATAATAACCTTTAAGGTAAATTCTCAATGGTATAGAGAATTCGAATCAATTAACATGTCCCCGACAGCCCAAGCCTCATTCTCATATGAGCTCCTTCCGATCACACCATCCGCCCTTCTTCTCGATTACAACTTAAATATCTAGGGCCAGACCTTAGATCCGGCCGCCTAGCAGAATCGGTGCTTCGACTTCTTCGGCCGTTGCTTTGTTCAAACGATTCATTCCCTCCAATATGGCACTTAGCAGCTTCGATCCTTTCTTGCATTTAAAAATGGTGATATGCAATGGTTAATGATTTAAAACTACATTATCTTTAAACCATTACCTTATGTTATCGACCTCACCTTAGATTAATTATGCTCCTTCATTCAACCTTTAGCATGAATAATTCCTACATTCCCCTTTCATGCTAAACCCGATTCTTTGTTATCGGTTTGCTTCCTCATTGTGCAAGTTACCCAGCTTGTTCTGCACCGTGACTAACCCTTCAAAAAAATTTCTGAGTTAAGGAAGATACAATCCTTTAAGTTCTTAAATTTACCCCTTCAGCAAACAAAGGAAGATAAAATCCTTTCACATATTTTTACTGAGTTAAGGAAGATGGAATCCTTTAACTCCTTTCATTTTTCCAGCATTTTGCTGTTTGTACTAGGGAAGATAAAATCCCTTAGTTAGCTTTCTGATTTCCATTGCTGCTCTATCAATATTCCCATACTTTGTTTGAACTTTGTAAACTTAGTTTCTGATAAACTTTTGGTTAAAATATCTGCTGTCTGCTCATTTGTGTTGATGTACTCCACTGTTATGACTCCCTTAGCAACCAAATCCCTGACAAAGTGAATATATGCGATTCTATGTGTTTGGTTCTCGGCGTAAAACTGGATTCTTAGTAATAGCAATGCAACTCATGCTATCCGAATACAATATTGTTGGCTCTCTTTGATTAATCTTCAATTCTTCTAGCAAAAGTCTTACCCATGCTATTTTCTTAGCAGCCAAAGAAGTGGAATTATATTCTGCTTCTGCTGTAGACATTGCCACACATGATTGTTTTTTACTTTTCCAAGCCACTGTAGCTCCACCTATCATCAAACAATATCCAGATGTTGATTTCCTAGTGTCAATGTCACTTCCCCAATCTGCATCAGCATACTGTCAGAATTAGATTGCTATTATTAAAGGTTAGCCCATGTGTTTGAGTATACTTTAGATATCTGAGTACCCTTTTTGTTGCTGCCCAATGCTGATATCCTGGATTATTTGTAAACCTGCTTAAAAGGCTTTACATCGGGCGATATATGCAGTGCGGTACTATTGGATACAAACAGCAAACACCCAATTAATTCCCTATATGGAACTCTTTCCATTTGTTCCTGTTCTGCAGAGGTTTTGGGACTCAAATCTGATGACAGTTTAAGCCCTTGTACTATGGGTGTTTTTGACACCTTGCAGTCTCCCATGTTAAATCTTTTGAGCATGCCTTCTATATTCCCTTTTTGTGTAATGGTCAGCCTTTTACCATGGATATCCCTGCTTACTTCCATTCCTAGAAACCTTTTCAACTGCCCTAGGTTTGTCATTTGAAAATTACTCTTAAGAATTTGCTTGCAGTGCTCTAATATTTCTGAATCACTTGGGACCATAATATTATCATCTACATACAATGCAATAATGCAAAATTGTTCTCCCTTGGTCAGAATGTAAATGTTTCCATCATTTAGAAATTTCTTAAACCCTTGTTCTTGCAGATAATTGTCAATACAATTGTACCACATTCTTGGAGACTGTTTTAATCCATAGACGCTTCGTTTAAGTTTCCATACCATGCCTTCTTGTTTCACTTCAAAACCACATGCTTGTTTCATGTAAACTTCATCCTCAAGCTCAGCATTAAGAAATGCGGTACTAACGTCCATGTGATGAACCTCCAAATAGTTTGCATTTGCAAAAGCCAAAAGGATTCTTATACTTGTTAGTTTGACTATTGGAGAGAACGTCTCTTCATAATCCATTCCTTTCCTTTGTGTGAATCCCTGTGCCACAAGCCTGGCCTTAAACTTTAGTTCACCATTTTGACCTGTTTTAAGTTTATAGATCCATTTGCTTCCAATAACATTCTTGTCTCTTGGTCTCTCAACAATGTCATATGTATTTGTTCTTGCAAATGCTTGCATTTCTTCCATCATGGCCTGCCTCCATTCTTCTGAATATTCTGAGGTTATGGCTTCTTCATAGCTTAGAGGTATAGTGGGTTCAAGTAGTGCAAGAACATAATTTATGTCAACTACTTCTTTATTTAGTCTTCTGCTTTTGCCAAAATCTGTTCTCCCATATTCTGCTGAGTCCATATTCAATTGCTCCTTGAGTTTTTCTACTTCTGATCTCCTTTTTCCTTTATCCTTTGTTAAGGTCTGATTTTCTTTATTGGTTTCCTCAACACCAAGGTTTTTATCCCCTCTTTGCTGGATTTGTTCTTCCTGCTCAAATTCCCCTTGCAATGCTTGCTCTTCCTGCTGAGTTTCACTTTGCATTGTCTGATCCCGTTCCTCATCCTCCTTTAGTTCATCATCTGATTCACATGTTTCTATGTTCTGCTGAAACTGTACCTTCTTTGACAGATTGTCTTTTTCCCCTTTTGGCTCTTTGTTTTTTGAAATGATATTTTTGTCCCTGTAGATAGTTGTCTCATCGAATATTACATTCCTACTTATCATAATTTGCCTTTTATTTGCATCAAACAACCTATATCCTTTGGACTGCTCATCATAGCCAGCAAGGTAACATTTTATTGACCTGTCATCAAGTTTCTTCCTCAATTCTTTTGGAACATGCACGTATGCAACACATCCATAGATTTTGAACATATCATAGTTAGGTTTGTGCCAGGCTGAAGGAAGTTTATTCTGAATCATCACTGCAGTCTTGACTGCCTCATCCCACAAGTAATTTGGCATCCCTGATTGCTTTAGCATAGACCTAACAGCATCTAAAATTGTTCTATTCTTTCTCTCAGCAATTCCATTTTGTTGAGGTGTATATCTACATGTTAATTGCCTTCTTATCCCTTTATCTTTGCAGTATTTGTTGAATTCTCCTGACAAATATTCAACACCCCTATCTGATCTGATGCATTTTATTTTTCTCCCTGTTTCTCGTTCAACCTCTCGCTCAAATAATTTGTATGCATCAAATGCTTGATCTTTGTGTTTGAGAATATAACATTTTGTTTTTCTTGAGTAATCATCAATGAAAGTAACAAAAAATCTTTTCCCTGTGAAACTAGTAATATTGATAGGCCCACATAGGTCTGTATGGATAAGGTCTAAAATCCCTCGTGCTCTTTTAGTGGATTTCTTGAAACTAAGTCTGGTATGTTTCCCTAGTATGCATCCTTCACAAATAAAGTTCTCATGCTTTTCCATTTCTGCATCAATCATACCTTTCTTAATCATGTAGTTTATATTATTGACATGAGTATGTCCTAGCCTCTCGTGCCATTTTCTTATTGTTAACAAACCTGTAAAGTTTATTGATCCTTCTCTACTTGCTTTATCAAGTGCAAACAAATTTCCAACCCTTTTTGCAATGAATTTCAATTCATCCTTAAGAAAGATGTTACAATCTTTGTTTTTTGCGGATCTTGTAGCCTAAGTCAACAAGTTGGCTAACAGAGATCAAATTCCTCACTATAGAGGGCACACAAAGCACATTTTTTGAGTTCAACCGGGTGACCATTTAGATCATAAATTTCTACAAATCCAGACTCCTCTACTTGCTGCAAGTTCCCATCTCCAAGCTGAATGTAACTGGAGGTACTTTTTGTTTTCTCTTTAAGATCCCTTCCATTTTTAACCACACATCTTTCAGCTCCCGAATCTAGCACAAATAGATCACACTTTCCTTTAGTTTCACTGATATTTAAAGTCCGATGCAAATCGGGTTTTGGATTACCTCAATATTTTCGTCTACTTCCTCTATCTCTTCATTGTCAACCTCCTTAGCCAAGTTGATTCTGGCAACATTCCTGCCTCTTCCTCTTCCTCTATTGTTGAACCTTGCTTTGGACTCATCTCTGAACTCTCCTCTTCCCCTTCCTTTTGTAAAATTCCTTGACCTGAACAGGAGCAGGTTTGCGGCTTGGTGTCCTAAACCTTCACAATTGTAGCATTTGTTTTTCCTTGACAGTTTTGGACAGTTATGTTTAAGATGTCCATAGTTATTGCAATGGTAGCAGGGGTCTATTTTCTTATCTTTAGCTTTCCCTTTCCCTGCATAAAGTATTTCAGAGTGCTCTTCATGTTCCTTGATTATTAGTTTCTGTTCTAACTCAGTCCTAACCATCAATTCTGCCTTCTCCCTGTTTGTTGCAACATTTCTCACCAATGTGGATAATTGCTCATAACCTGAAAATGCCCTTGCAATGGTCATTATTTGGTGGTCATTTGTTATGGTTACCCCAGCTGCCTCCAGATCTGCTATGAGATTATCAAATCTCTAGAAAAATTCTGTCACATCATCCTTCTCGCTGTACTTTAAGGATCTGAGTTCTCTATCTAGAACGTCCAGCTGTGAAGATGTTTTTGTTTCATATGTTTTTATCAAGAATTTCCAAATGGCCCTAGGATTCATTCCCCTGACCTTCAACAGAATACTTGACCCTAGTTTCAATTAATTATTATACTTTTGGCCTCTATTAATTTTGCAGATGTACTAACCTCTTTGCTTGTCACTTCAGAGCTGGTGCTGTCACTTGATTTTTTCTTTGCTGTACTTTTGTTTGAGTCACTGGTTTCTTCATCCATATCTGCTTCCTCTCCAACATGCTTCCATAGTCCTTCTACTTCAAGTACCTCTTTAATTTTCTCTTTCCACACTTGGAAACCTCCTGTCCCTTTGAACACCTCAACTGCACTCAATAGTGAAGCACCCAATCTAGTAGTCATGATTAACAAGTTTGCTCTGATACCAGATGAGAAAAATAATGGTCAAGAAGCAAGAGTCTTCGATTGATTAATCATGAACTACAATCAAAAATTTCCAAGCATAACAATGCTAACTACAACTCTAGTTATCATATAACAATATAATAACCTTTAAGGTAAATTCTCAATGGTATAGAGAATTCGAATCAATTAACATGTCCCAAACATTGAGCCTCATTCTCATATGAGCTCCTTCCATCACACCATCCGCCCTTCTTCTCGATTACAACTTAAATATCTAGGGCCGGACCTTAGATCCGGCCGCCCTAGCGAATCGATTGCCCGACTTCTTGGCCGTTGCTTTGTTCAAATGATTCATTCCCTCCAATATGGCACTTAGCGACCGATCCTTTCTTGCATTTAAAAATGGTGATATGCAATGGTTAATGATTTAAAACTACATTATCTTTAAACCATTACCTTATGTTATCGACCTCACCTTAGATTAATTATGCTCCTTCATTCAACCTTTAGCATGAATAATTCCTACATTCCCTTTTCATGCTAAACCCGATTCTTCAAGTATCGGTTTGCTTCCTCATTGTGCAAGTTACCCGACATTGTTCTCGCTTGCGTGACTAACCCTTCAAAAATTTTCGAGTTAAGGAAGATACAATCCTTTAACTTCTTAAATTTACCCCTTCAAGAAACAAAGGAAGATAAAATCCTTTCACATATTTTTACCGAAAGTTAAGGAAGATGGAATCCTTTAACTCCTTTCATTTTTCCAAAGATTTTGCTTTGTTTGTACTAGGGAAGATAAAATCCTTAGTTAGCTTTTCGATTTCCATTCTTTGCTCATCAATATTCCCATACTTTGTTTGAACTTTGTAAACTTAGTTTCTGATAAACTTTTGGTTAAAATATCTGCTGTCTGCTCATTTGTGTTGATGTACTCCACTGTTATGACTCCCTTAGCAACCAAATCCCTGACAAAGTGAATATGCAGTTCTATGTGTTTGGTTCTCTGACGTAAAACTGGATTCTTAGTAATAGCAATGCAACGCATGCTATCCGAATACAATATTGTTGGCTCTCTTTGATTAATCTTCAATTCTTCTAGCAAACGTCTTACCCATGCTATTTTCTTAGCAGCCAAAGAAGTGGAATTATATTCTGCTTCTGCTGTAGACATTGCCACACATGATTGTTTTTTACTTTTCCAAGCCACTGTAGCTCCACCTATCATCAAACAATATCCAGATGTTGATTTCCTAGTGTCAATGTCACTTCCCCAATCTGCATCAGCATACCCTGTCAGAATTAGATTGCTATTATTAAAGGTTAGCCCATGTGTTTGAGTATACTTTAGATATCTGAGTACCCTTTTTGTTGCTGCCCAATGCTGATATCCTGGATTATTTGTAAACCTGCTTAAAAGGCTTACTGTGGACGATATGTCTGGTCTGGTACTATTGGATACAAACAGCAAACACCCAATTAATTCCCTATATGGAACTCTTTCCATTTGTTCCTGTTCTGCAGAGGTTTTGGGACTCAAATCTGATGACAGTTTAAGCCCTTGTACTATGGGTGTTTTTGACACCTTGCAGTCTCCCATGTTAAATCTTTTGAGCATGCCTTCTATATTCCCTTTTTGTGTAATGGTCAGCCTTTTACCATGGATATCCCTGCTTACTTCCATTCCTAGAAACTTTTTCAACTGCCCTAGGTCTGTCATTTGAAATTTACTCTTAAGAATTTGCTTGCAGTGCTCTAATATTTCTGAATCACTTGGAACCATAATATTATCATCTACATACAATGCAATAATGCAAAATTGTTCTCCCTTGGTCAGAATGTAAATGTTTCCATCATTTAGAAATTTCTTAAACCCTTGTTCTTGCAGATAATTGTCAATACAATTGTACCACATTCTTGGAGACTGTTTTAATCCATAGACAGCTTGTTTAAGTTTCCATACCATGCCTTCTTGTTTCACTTCAAAACCACATGCTTGTTTCATGTAAACTTCATCCTCAAGCTCAGCATTAAGAAATGCGGTACTAACGTCCATGTGATGAACCTCCAAATAGTTTGCATTTGCAAAAGCCAAAAGGATTCTTATACTTGTTAGTTTGACTATTGGAGAGAACGTCTCTTCATAATCCATTCCTTTCCTTTGTGTGAATCCCTGTGCCACAAGCCTGGCCTTAAACTTTAGTTCACCATTTTGACCTGTTTTAAGTTTATAGATCCATTTGCTTCCAATAACATTCTTGTCTCTTGGTCTCTCAACAATGTCATATGTATTTGTTCTTGCAAATGCTTGCATTTCTTCCATCATGGCCTGCCTCCATTCTTCTGAATATTCTGAGGTTATGGCTTCTTCATAGCTTAGAGGTATAGTGGGTTCAAGTAGTGCAAGAACATAATTGATGTCAACCTTTAAGGTAAATTCTCAATGGTATAGAGAATTCGAATCAATTAACATGTCCCCGACAGCCCAAGCCTCATTCTCATATGAGCTCCTTCCGATCACACCATCCGCCCTTCTTCTCGATTACAACTTAAATATCTAGGGCCAGACCTTAGATCCGGCCGCCTAGCAGAATCGGTGCTTCGACTTCTTCGGCCGTTGCTTTGTTCAAACGATTCATTCCCTCCAATATGGCACTTATCAGCTTCGATCCTTTCTTGCATTTAAAAATGGTGATATGCAATGGTTAATGATTTAAAACTACATTATCTTTAAACCATTACCTTATGTTATCGACCTCACCTTAGATTAATTATGCTCCTTCATTCAACCTTTAGCATGAATAATTCCTACAACAAGCTTCCCGCCTTCCACATTTCAAAATTTGAATGTGTAGGTTGAAGCTTTGTATCAGACTTTCATTTCGAGGCGTTGCGGCTGCGCCTTATGGGTGGTTCACATGGAGAAGTTTAGGCCCTCCGCTGAGTTCTGGCGGAGTCAGCACTAATTAAAAAATTCAGCGCTGCATCAGCTACGCAAGTTGGATCTTGTGAGGGCTGATTTTCCAAAACGGGGCTGAATTTTTTTGCCTCAGCCCAAGTTCAAGTCGGGGTTTTAAACCCCGGTAGTTAGATTCCCATGTAAACCCAAAAGATGGCGGGATCTTTACTTCATCCCAATACAGGCTTCCCGCCCCCTACAATTCGAAATTTAAATTTGCTTAATGTATAAAAGCATGGATTGTAGGAGAATGGGCTTTTCGATTTCCATCAAATTTCAAAAATGAGGTTAGTACGGACGTTCAAATTCACAAGAAGCCGGATGGCGAATTGTCTTTGGGGCATACAAATTGTACACCTTCATTTAGATGCGTCGCGATCCACACCTTGATGGAAGCTCCAAATGATGTGTGGATAAGGATCCAACCGACTCCACGAATATGCTCCAATCTTCAATCGCAAAAAAGGAGGTCTAAAAATAAGAACTTAGACCTCGACATGTTTGCGCCTTGCGGATGCTCAAAAAGTGTCGACATCTGGGCGGATGGCAGTTTATATCCATTGGATCCGTTGAGTGGCAAGAAACCGTCATTTTGGGACGTTTCAAGTTTAGTCCAATTTTGTGGTGACAGTAACTCTGGCCTCCTGGTATATTGTGAGAGACTGAGAGAGGATGAAGGCATTCGGAATCAAATACAGTTCCTTGAGATGAGCTGCTTCCGATAAGGAAGGGGAAATGTCCATGAAGATGCTAATAAATGATATTATACTTTGCAATGCGAAGGGTTTATACATTCTTGAAGTACAAAGGTTATGGTGTTTGTGTTTAGATATCTCTAATACAAGAAGTCTTTGACTACTTTTCACAATAGATTCCTTTAAAAATCTATTGCTATTTAAATTATAGCAAAAATGAGTCTTGAAACTCTTTAAGTAGTAGAACTCTTTGACTAGTTATCCATTTGATAACCATTTTTTAAGAAAATATGATATGTGACATTCTTATATGCAAACATTCATAAAATTTATGAACATTGAAGGTCAAAGCCATCCTTGTTTAAAGAGGATCATATGATCAAAAATCTTCATGCTGTAAGTAATTGCATATAAGAAATTCGTCTTGTGTGATCCTTGCGTAAAAAAGTAAATAGAAACACAAATATTGAACTTATAACTTAGCGTAAACAAATAGTATTTTAATAAACCAGCACTTTACATACTAACACTTTACACTTTAAAAAAGATATTTATTTCTTTCCTTTTACTTGAAAGCTATTTTGTTTTCAAGATGGATCACACCAAACAAATAATACATATGCAAAAAAAAAGGGGACACACTAAATTCGCATGGTGTGATCCACTTTCTTATTTGTTGTCAAATTAAAATTAAACACAAGTACTCATTCCTATTTGTATCTAAAATGCTTTACCACTCTTAAGTACATAAGTCATTATCTTTTTTCAAAGAGCATATTCTTTTTCAAGAAGGATGACACCAAGCGAATAGTACATATGCAACAAAAATGGAACACACTAAATTCGCATCGTGTGATCCACTTTCTTATTTGTTGTCAAATTAAAATTAAACACAAGTACCTCTTCTCATTTAATGCTTTACCACCCCAAGTGCATAAAGTTATTAGTCCTTTTCAAAGAGCATATCTTTTTTTAAGAAGGATCACATCAAGCAAATAATACATATGCAAAAAAAATAGAACACAATCATTTCGCATGGTGTGATACGCTTTCTTGCTTGTTGTCAAATTAAACTTAAACACAAGCACCCTTTCCTATTTGCATCTAAAATACTTTACCAACTCTAGTAGTACATAAAGTTATTAGCCCTTTTCAAAAAGCAAACACTTTATCAATAAATGAGCACGTCACATATCCACACTTGACTTCAAATAAGACACATATATATTTCTTTTATTAAAAGGTAATCAAAGTAATTTTACTATAGGAAGTCATCTTTTTCTAAAAAGATCACACCAAGCGAATTTTGTATAAGCTAAAAGGTTGGAATATACTAAATTCGCATGGTGTGATCCACTTTCTTGTTCGTTGTCAATAGATAATAACACCAAGTCCCTCATCAATAGTCTCCCATTTGCATATAAAATATGTATCATTCCAAGTTATATTATGTTTTATGAACTAAACTTTTTCAAAGACGGTCCCAAAGCAAAATACAAACACTTAATCAATAAGCCAACACTTTACCAACAACCAAAGCTTTATTAAATAAGATTTTTATGTTATTTTATCAAACCTAACAATGTTTCCATATGTGACACTTTGTGTTAACTGATCCAAAGGCTCACGAAAGCGACATTTTATACAATATGTCTTTGGAGCTTTTGTGTCGTGGCATTAGTAAACACCTCTAATGGAGCAAATATTTTGTAACTCATTTTTTCAACAACCCTGGATGCACGTCTTATCAAACATTTCTTCATTGCAAGGACACCATTCTCATAACTTTGAGGCTTGCACAATTCGCTTAAAAGAGGTCATGGGACGACTTTCAAGCTCGGCTCGCACAATTTTACAACGTAAAACTAGATGCCCATTGCCCTGAATGTATATCTTGGAAAAGCATGTCTCTTATGTCCATATGTAAGACAACAACGATGCTGGTAATGCTTTTCCCTAGTCTCAAATCCCCGACATCTAATAAATATAGCCCAAAGAAAAATATGTGATTCAGTGGGTGAATATAAATCAAGAAGAGGGAAGAAAAAAGAAGCAAGGATCACATGACGCGAAATTTCACTACACATTTACAAAGTGCATATGCATTTTCGCATGGTGTGATCCATGTATTATTGAGGGTGCAAATTTGCAAATATCCTCCTCTTCAAATCACTTTCCTCCCTCCCTTTCCCTTTTTTTTTGCAATATACTATCCATAGCATTTATTTTTAACCCTATAGTTCTACCTATTCATTGCGTATGAATGTCGCTCCGGCGATGTAACTCCATAGTCACCCTTCGTTAAGGATAGCATTCTCACCCACGAGCCTATGGATAGATATCCTTCCACCATCATGCCTTTATTGTTTTGTAAGTGATGAACTGCAGAAGCAATGTAGGAGTACTAGGAGCAATGATAGATGCAATTAGAGATACAGATCGGTCGTTGAATTGTAAGAATGAATGGCAGGGAGCAATACGATGAATGGGAAGAGCTGAAAAGTAGGAAAACTTCAAAATGAAAATTTGGGTAGTAAAAACATGGCATGTAACGTACGTTTGCTTGTCCGCACATCACCTCGCCGTTGTCGCTTAACTCTATGCTCGCCCCTCATCGATGCTATAACATACTCACCCATGAACCTTTGGAGACATAACCTCCTACTTCTTGACCTTGAGTGTTCTGTAAATGGGGCAAAAACACAGACACTATTGGAGACTTGGATTCCAAATGAAGAGTGAAGGCGGAGAGGATGCACGTAGCGGCGCTAATGTGAACAATGGAAATCTTGGCGCCAAAATTTGATAAGATGGTTGGTGCTTGTGGGCATGTGCACAGTAGGCAGAAAAAGTAGCCATTATTTTGGTCCGCGATACGATTTTCAAAAAATGTGGGCCATTAATGTGGTTGCAATGAATGCACAAATACGTCCTATGAAATTTCCCCGGGGGGTTCACCTCTATATAAGGGGCATGTGGCATGTGCGTGCATCAAGTCAGGAGAAACCCCTCTGTATACAGCTGACCCTCCATAGAAACCCCTATGTATACGGTCCCATACTGTCGAAGAATCATACCCAATTCCATACTTTTACACCCAGTCTAAGCACTTCTTGCCCTACCCTTAACCTTATTTTTACGTACATTTTTCATTCATGTATCCTACCCTCTACCGTAATTTTACATCCAGTCCGCAAATGTTACATCCAGTCAGCATTTAAGGTTCTTCCTGGCGCCATTTGAGTTCAATGGTCACTCCAAAAAATAAGAAAAAGAACATTCTGATTGCATATATCAGATTGCTTATGTTCTAACCATTCTACGCTGTCGAGTGTAGTTCCAAAAATGGTATATGTTCTATAGGATCAATGTTTTCATTTTGTAGTTGTATGGTGCTCTTCTAGTTAAGGTTCTAGCCTTTCAATTTGTGGATCTGGGTTCAAGTTTCTGCTTCTTTACTTTTTCTTCTTCACTCTAAACATCTTCTTATACATTTAGCTTTTTCTTGCATTCATTTGGGAATTTCCACCTTTACACCATGTCATTCTACACTTGCTTAGCTTTAAACTTTAGATTTGCGGCCATGTTTTAGCATATGGTTAATTTGCTGTCTTTTTCTTGCAAAACTTAACTCTAGTGTGCGGGTAGCAACTGTTTATGTTTAGTTACAGGTTCTTTTATTTTTTTTGCATGGCGATATTTTTGGCCGGCATCAATTTTCTCACGGCCAAGAGGTTTTTTTTTTTTTGCTATGTTGTCTGGTGTCGCATTTTATTTTGATTATTGATCGATTTCCTACATATTTGCCCATTTGGGACCTAGTATTTATCATTGGCATTTTGTTGGATGTTGGCACTAACACATTAAGCGACATTTAAGGTGGTGCTTTAAATGTTACATTATCATTATAGGGCTTTGTCCCCGTTGCATCGATTAAAATTTTGAGTTACAATTGTGGGCCAAAAACTTGAGGCCATCTTCGAAAGCAAGCATGTCTTTTTCTTCATGTATGTCCCTCAGTATCCATACCTCACAACACACACGGAAAAGACGAAAATCTCTTGTTCAGATCCTGCGTAAGAGGAACCGCTCTTACTGTAAAAGCGTTGCTAATGGGTAAATGCTTACGACTACAAACACAAACCGATGAGAATGCATTGCGGGAAGATTTGTGATGAAGTGTTGGAAGATGCTTGGAATTCCTTTGCGCCAACTCGTGTAGAATAAACCAATTCACGGAACACGAGTGACACCAAGATTTGAACCAAGACCTATAACCCGGTCCACCGAAATCTTGTTCTCGTAGCTCATACTTGTATTTTCCGCACCCGATTATAGTACCACGTGCACATAATTGTAAGAAAGGATCTTTGCAAATAGTATTGGAACCCATCCTCCATGTGTAAACTTGTAATAAACAACCGACAAGTAAATTCCCTCAAATGCACCCCAAATAATCCGAAACTAAGTGCAAGAAAAGTATTTGTTAAGCCAAACAATTAACATGATCGGTGTCAACAGATTTGTTGTTACAAACATGGTTGAAAGTACGATATCCCAAGCATGAAAAGCAAGATCGATTCAAACCGTTATGAAGATCTTTAAAAACTGTGAAAGAAGGAATCATACCATATGCATTTCCAATGCTTTCAGAAGTTCCCGAATGCAACCGTGATGGCAATACTAGCACACATGATAAAATAATTTAGCTCCGGTATATACACATCCTACAAACTTTCGAGATGTGTGAATGACCGTGACCCTTGGAAAACAACCAAATGCTAAAGCCCGCTTAATAATCGAAAAGTTGCGAGAAATCATGGCTTGACTTGCAATAATTGCGGCCCGACAAATCGCAATAAATAACATTGGCCAATAGAGAGGACCTACGAAAGGTTGTGCATCAGCTTAAAAGAAAGTAACAATGCCAAGAATAATAAGCTAATACCTGGAGTAGACTTGTAAAATGTCTCCGCCACATGTTCTGGATACTTCATTAGATAGGATGCTTGCCCTATATAAGAAGCCATCAATGCAGGATACACTAACGCCGAGAAGGCAATCTGCATCAGTTTAAACTATGCATTTTCAGCACACCTTTCTCCTACTACCCAAGGTCCTCTTAGAACAACTTACCTGGATAGATGATAAGGAGACATGCTAAAGGATAATATAAAGGAAATAGCAGGTGCACTAACCTGTAATAGCAAGCACAATTCCTCCAAGTGAGACCCAACCTCGTCTCTTGTTTAACTTGAAATAGTGGTAAATGTACATTGGGTTGAATGCTTTGAGAACACTTGGCTCATATTTGAAAATATTATAGAGCCCAATTAATCCAATAAAAACGCGAACCCGGACAAATATTCTTTGGGGCAAACACTCTTCTTTGGGGCAAACACTCATCTTTGGGACAAATACTACTTTGCACAAAGCAACGAGAACATACTCGACATAGAACTACTTTCATGTGAACATGAAGTCACTTACTTTTAAGTTAGCATAGCATATACCACAAATTGATACCTGATATAGCAGGAGTAAGGGAACTTTCTTGCCTCCATCAGGTAGGTCATCTCTATCTACACTTGTAAGGACAACATATCCAACTCTGCAATACATGGTCAACATTCAATATTGCAGGTCCAGTATTTATTCATGTAGCCTATCTGTATGTTGGAAACACGTTAAACTTCGGTTTGGCATAGATATTTTTCTCATCATCTCATTGTACATAAGACAATACCATGCCACATAAACTAACAATCATCAAGAGGCATAAGCCCTTGCTTGTCCATCAAATATGCAGCTAAGCATGATCCTGAAACGAAGTTATATGGGAACAATAGACCATCTAACTTGCAGGAACAAACAAGGTAACAGATGCTTACCTCTGCTCATGTAAAATAATGTATTAGCCATATCAGTGTCACTCGCCCTCAAATAACCTAGCTTTTGAATAGCATAAGCATCAACTATGCTCTGAGTAGCTGCAACATCCAAGGCAAAATGCTATTAACGGGTTTGGAACCTCATAAGAGCGTCGGTCTACTCAATATCACCGATTTTTCTTTGAGGTACGGGCCTTCAATAGATATTTAGTGCGCTACTAGCATGTCCGTTTTGTTTATTCTTCTCCATCTGCAACAACCAACAAGGGTTAGCTATGGCGATCCTGGCCTAATCGTTTCAGGCAAAACGAAATGTGATAGTGCCATATTCGGCATTTGACTAGTATTTCATGGCTTTTGTGCAGCATTCTTTCGCATTGTTGATAGATCTAACATCTACCATTCAGGCATAGCTCCAAATTGTTGTATCAACATCAACGACCACCTAAATAAAGCATTCACTTCTCAAATCATTATAATAGGGCCTCCGTTCATAACCAAACTCTATAAGATAGTTTTATGGGCAAGGAAACAGGACAAAAAAAAACTCAAAGCATTACCTCCGAAACACCAAATCCTAAAACGTTCGGATTCAAAGCCCTAAAACGTACTCTTACGCCTTAGCAGCTCCAAGAAATCCATCCCCGGACCGTGGAAAATGCATACATCTGGGCGACAAAACGTATCGGCGGACCCATCGGTATAATACTATTTTTTTTTTTTGAAAAAACCCTTCTCCGTCGGCGTATTCTACATGTGTGAACCCCCGGAAATTTCGCCATGTGGATGCCAAGTAAGCCTGCTCCTCTTTCTACTTGCCAACTAATACTGACTTTGGAAAAAAATGCGCAAACATCATTGGTCGCGAGAAACATGACATGGAATTCTGGCATCCAAGATATGGGCCATTTTGAGATCCCAAATCCGCCCTAATGCTGCATTTCGTAGCGACTTTTGGAATGGATTGCCAGTTTTGAGTCCACATGCTTTGTGTGGGAATTTTGTCTTGAAGATTAGCAGCTCTACTACAGATCTAGTAAGTTCACTGTGGACATCTCTCTTTGTGAACATCTCTCATGTTATTAACTACTTGTAAACGAGCTACAAGGACCTTGTAATGGGTTGCCACTGGTGTACGGAATTCTACCAAGTCTAGGACAATCATATTTGTGTTCCTATGTCTAGTTTATGAGTTCATGTACATTTCTTCAGAATTCGGAGCTATCGAACAAGTCTTTGACAAATTTCAATTGGATTTGCCAGATTCATGTTCTGGGTCAGCACAAACATGAGAATTTAACTGTTTGGTTTGTTGTCTCTTTATTTTTATCACACTAATTTTTTGCCTTACTCTGTTTGAGATTTTTGCTGATCTATTATTATAGTATTGCAATCCACTGCATTCATTTCCCAGCTGGTGGTGTTGTATTAAAACGGACTCATGACGTGGCACGCTATCTCACCACCCAACCACGAGCCCTCAGCTAAGACACAGCTGCCCCAGAGCTCTCCCCCGAGCTACTATATAGCATGCACGCCTCCCTTTGGTCCTTCTTTGGACCAAAGGCCCTCTTTGGACCATAGGGCCCCTTTTGGACTAAAGGCCATGTCCTTGGCATATTGCATGTATGTTTTAGATTATCATGCAAAGTTTCCCCTTAGCCCATGACGGTTTTTCATATCCTTCCATTCTAGCCATCTTAAATCAAGCCTCAACCATTTTTTGCAAAGATTTTTATTTGATCCACTCTGCTTGAGATCAGTGTTGTTCTGCTCATGGCTTTTGTCTATATGCATATAGCAAAGGCATACAATGTATTGATGCAAAATATACAATGATGGCGCCTCTTGCTACAAGCTATGTAAAGCACAGGCAAAAAACACAATAAACATCTCATGTCAAGGATCTCAAGTCACAAGCACCATGCTAGAAATAGCCTTGGTCCATGCACAATTCATAAACAAAAGAAAACAAAACAACACAAAACAAAACCCCCCGTTCAAACCATTAATAACCCCCCACACACCCAACAAAAACCATGAAAATGAAACGGCGACAACAAACAAACACACTCTTGGGCCACGGGAGGGCAACCCTCCGTGCGCAGCACCTTGTTTTCTTTGCAACATGATAATCTGAAGCTAGTAATTTGCCAAACGGAACCAAAACAATCGATGCTCTGCTGGATTCATAAATATGCGATGGAGGCCGAATCCATTGCATTGCCCTGCGATCTAGCTCTAGCATATTTGCTTTTGTTTCTTTGTTCAAAAATGCATGCGCAGAGGAAAAATTTGGGAAGTATACAGTGCATTTGTGCAGGCAAGCTTGTTGTAGAAGGGTCTTCCTTAATCCACAAAAGAATAACAAAAACTTTAGCCACATCCAAAATCACACAGATGAAATTTTTTGCCACAGCCAAAACCTTTAATGGCATGAAAGAATCTTTAGCGTACAGCCGAAATCCTTAGCACGAGATGGTAAAACATTCAGCTTGATGGGAACTAGACAGATTTGAACCAAATTTCTTTTTTTGCCTCTTTGTTCTTCACCGTTATTGATACCTTGAGGTCGGAATTCTTGAATGCAGATAGAACATGTGGATTTGCACCACAATTTAGCAGTGGCAGAGGACGAAATAGGAAAAAGGCCGTGCAATCTTCTAGCCGCCATAGCCAGCCGCCATAAATGCACAATAAGTGCATATCATAAAAGCCGCATTCTTTTCTTAAAATTTTGTTTGCACTTACGTGTCACCACGAGGATGCTTCAAACAAATAGCATCAAACAAATATTTATCAAACAAAAATTGACACTGAATTAGATATGAGTGATAGTAGGTGAGGACAACAAAAGGATACTTGTCATATTAATTACTATCACTTTTCAAGCATCTTGGAATGCTTTCCATCAAGGTAGGTCGAATACACGTTGGTGATGTGCTCACCATACAACGTATGCTTGTATAAAGGTGGGTTATTCTCGCCTACAAGCTCATGCATGGGCCCAATCAATGCATCCTTTGAAGGATTGCAGAATGTTGCAATTGATAGACGTGGAAGTTTTGAGTTGACCAACACTCGATGTTCAATACTTTTATATGCCCCATTGCTCAAGATCTACAACATCAAACATTCAACCACTTAGATTATATTTTCTCATTCCTAATATGCACAACTTTGAAATAAAATTTACAATACCTCTATTTGGTCAGCAATGTTTATTGTAAGTGCATTTGGAATGGGATTTATAGCATACCAACGTCCATCCTTGAGAGCTTGCAATCCACCGACTTGGTCTTGTAACAAAATAGTGATGCCACCACTATCCGTATGTCCATTCATGCCAAGCGCAAGATCAGGTCTAGGACACGGTGGATAGTAGTTCGACCGCATAATGATCTCCTGTTTTCCAAAATTTTTTTCGATGCAGTTTGGTTCAAGTCCTAATCCTTGGGATAAGGCAGACTTCAACCGCTTTGCAAGGAATGAAATTTTCATGGCATACTCTTTTGCTGCACGTCTAGTTTGATGCCAAAGAAATGGAAGAAAAAATTAGTAGCCTAATAAAAGTGTAATCATCTACAAAATGTTGACACTTGAGGGACCTTCTTGCTAAGGTCTACAGCTAAGAGACAGTGACTTACTCATAAGAAGGCAAGCCCAAGAGGGACCAAGGATGGTTTTCTACGCCTCCAGCAGAAGAAAGTAATGTTGGAGGTGGTCATGCCACTCCATATGAGACTCCTTAGAAGGGGTCATGCTCGTACAATATCGGATAGGATTGAACACTTCCTCGGTGTAGTGCACCATCTTTTCTTCGATTGGCAACTTAAAAAACTCATGCACTCCATCGACCATAGCCTCGATCATGGGCTTTGGAACTCCATGGTTGATCACCTATTTTAATCTCAAAATTAGAATTCTCAAAGTAATCAAAATGGAAGTGAGATTAATTCTAGTCGCTAACTTGAAAGATCCCCCATGTTTTTGAAGCGTCAGCAATGTCTTTCGTCACTTTTTCAAGATTTGATCCATCAATCAGCCCTTGAAGGTCAATCACTGGAATCGAATCGCCAGGCATCACCTCATCCATGATTGGACGTTTATCCAATGGTTTAATATATTTATCAGGGATTTCATCTATGGGAACACCAGATTCCACCAAGAACTTCACACCTCTTGGCAAGGAGGACGAGCAAAGAACCATGATGAGAAACGTTGGAAGCAAGACAAAGCAATCAAGGAGAATGGACGAGTGTGTTTGGATGTTGGTTTCTCATTCACCCATATTTTATCCTATCCTATCCTATTTTATTCTATCCTAATAAGGGCCACTTCACACTGAGGGGTTAAATCCCGTTATGTTAAGAAAATCGAGCTAACTGGCCTTCACATTAGTGCCGTTAGGATTTGCTGTTAAATTAGGAAGGGATTAAAACTTAGCGGTACAGTTAGGCAAACGGTGTATCTTAACTCTGCTTCATATTGGGTTTCCGTTAGGTTAAACCTAAACAACAGCTAACTGGCCCTAAAATTTGCCGTCCTAACTTAGCCTTTACCAAGACCATCCCTTAAACTCCGTTAAGAAGGATTGAAGGCGGAAGATCGCGTTTTGGGCAGCCCTAAAGCATTTCCGGTGCTCTCTGATGGTGGATTTGATGCTTGTAGATGATTTTACAGTGCACAATAGCTCCTTGTAACAGGAAAGATCAGTTCTTTACAGTTTTGTGATTGTTTTTGGTAGCATAAAAGAATCGTGCCTGAAAGCTCATCCAAGATTGCAAAATCAGTATTTTCCTTCTAATATCATCCTTTTCTAGACTCAATCACTTGCTATTTTGATATTATGTCCGCTTGAATCTGTATTGCTCATGCTTTCGTTTCTGTTCAAGCTTGTTTGGGCTAACAGCGGGATTCAGTGTGAATCAATCTTTAACGGCAGCTGTTATACTAGTTTTTGATCTAATCTAACAGCGTTTTGCAGTGTGAAGCAATCTTAAACAATTTCTATTATGCTAATCTTTAATCTAACAGAAGGATGCAATGCAGTCTGAAGCCATCTCTAACAGTTTTTATTATGTTAATTTTTACTGTAACTGCCATTGTGAAGTGAAATCTCCTTGGCTATGTTATTCTAACATAAAGGAGGTGCCGTTATATTAAGAGTTTAACATAATATAACGGCGAGTGTGAAGCCACCCTAAGGGTATTAAGATGCGGGAGTTTCTCATGCCCCCCATCTGCAACCCATGCATTACAGGCTGGCATATTTATTATTATGGGCTGGCATAAGGTGTGCATGGTGATGTGATAGAGTTGCCGACACATATTAGTTAAGATTTGTTGAGAAATTCAGACACGTTTTTGGATATTAGTTAAGATTTGTTGAGAAATTCAAACACGTTTTTGGAGTATTCGAAACTTTGAATAGACAAGCAACCGATAATGGCGAAAAGATGATGGTGTTAATTTAATGAGGCAAAGAATTCGTTTCCCATACCTAACAAACAACAAGGAAACCTAAGAGCCATGGACGCCCACGAAGCAACATCTGGAGAAAAAAAAAACCGAGCAAACTGGGGCCATTCTCCGAACTGCTGCAAGATGAAGAATAGGAAAGGCGTTAACTTATTAGGCTTACGATGGGTAATCTGGTTGTGCTTTTCCTGGCATAACTAGTTGCATAACAAGTTGAATCTGGTCACTGCATAACAAGTTGCCCTTCAATGGAAAACCGTGATCAACATGTGTATTTTTGCTAGCTCATGCATAGCTAGCGGGTGTGGATGGGAATGAGAGACTCGTCGATATTTTATGATGACACTAGGAAATGGTTGAACGACTTAAGGAAAGACCACTTTGGTCCACTCATGCATAGCTAGCGGGTGGAGGCAAACAATGGAGAGATAGAATCAATTTGAGGAAAGAATGAGACGAATGGAAGCGAGCAGATGGATGGTTGCACTAGCGAGCTTCTATGTGATGGTATCGTCAGGAGGTTCGCTGAACACCTTCAGTCTCTTTTCGGAGCACATCAAGACCTCGCTAGGCTACAATCAGGAGGAGATAAACACAATGAGTTTCTTCAAGGAGCTAGGCACCGCGGCGGGGATAGTGTCGGGGGTGGTGTACAACATGGGGGGGTCATGGGTGGTGCTTGGGATAGGGTCAGGGCTAAATATTGTTGGGTATGTGATGATATGGCTCTCGGTGACCCATAGGGTAGCGCATCCACAAGTGTGGGAGTTATGCTTGTATATATGCATAGTGGGGGCCTCGGTAGCGTTCACCACGACTGCAGTGTTGGTGGTATGCGCCAATAATTTTCCAAACAATCAGAGCATGCTTCTCAGCCTGCTAGACAGCACCCAAGGCCTCAGCGGGGCTTCCTTCACTCTGATCTTCCAAGCCTGGTTCTCCACAAATCCCAGCGCATTTATTCTTCTGCTCGGATGCTTCCCTTCTGCCCTCCCAATCCTGTTTCTGTTCCTCATCCGAGAGCTGCCTCTGCCGGACCGTGCCTCTTCCAACGACTCCAGAATCATGTATAAGCTCCTCTTCGCTGTTCTGCTCCTTGCTGCGTATTTAATGGTCGTGATTGTGACACACCATGTAACGAATTTGTCCAACAATGTAGCCAAGGGCTTGTTTGCTGCCATGGTATTCATTCTTCTGCTGCCCATTCCGATTGTCATGTTCTCTGCAAATTTTCAGCCTGTGGAGGAGATTTGGCTTCAGATAAACGGCGTTGAGGAGCCTCAGATTGAGGCCCCAAAAATTCCTGATATCGTAGCCCCCAGCTACGGCGACGATTTCACTGTGTTTCAGGCCGTCAAAAGCCTGGACATGATTTTCATTTTCATATCTACCACATGTGGAGTGGGTGCAGCCCTTACTGTATACAACAATTTGGGGCAGATTGGCATCGCTCTTGGCTACTCCGACCTCCAAACCAACACTTTTGTTGCTTTGCTCAGCATTTGGGATTTCCTTGGAGGGGTCGGCTGTGGGTTTTTATCAGACCATCTCCTTAAAAAAAAAGCCGTTCCAAGGCCCCTGTTTTTGGCCCTGGTGCTTGGAATTCTGGCAGCCGGAAACCTTGTTCTGGGCATAGCCATTCCGGGAGCTCTGTTCCTTGGATCCATTTTAGTGGGGATTTCTATTGGAGCGCAGTGGGCTGTTCTCTATACCATCATAGCCGAAATTTTTGGTCTAAAAAACTTTGGCACTCTGCAAAACTTTACCTATGTTGCCAAGGCTTTGGGGACTTATTTCCTCTCCGTCAGATTGGCTGGGTTTTTGTATGACCGACAAGTGGCGGTGGGCAGTGACCAGTGCTTTGGGTCGCATTGTTACAGGACTACTTTCTTGGTCATGACTGCCACTTCTTTACTTGCTTGTGCCTTGAGTAGCCTCCTCACCCTTCGTACCACAAAGTTCTACAAGAATGTTGTAAGACCGCGTCTCCTCCTCATATAGCTTAGTGAATACCATTTAAACAGAAGAATCAAGGCTGATGCTGAAAAAATGGACAGAAGGATAAAAGCTGCCCCGAGTATCAGCGCTTGACATGGGATGCTTTGAAGAAAAGTATTAAAACGGAATAAGGTGAATGCTTCTAGCATCAAGCATATTATCCCTGAATCGTTTGCGGATAATTTAATACGGGGCAAAGATTTGTTTGCTAGATTTGCACAATAAAAAAAGGGCAGAGACAGAACATGATAAAAAAAGCCAGGCTGGGCCTGAAGCAAAAAGCTCAAAAACACACTGTTGTTTGCTCAAAAACACACATGTTGATCGCGGTTTTCCATTGAAGGGCAACTTGTTATGCAGTGACCAGATTCAACTTGTTATGCCAGGAAAAGCACAGCCAGATTACCCATTGTAAGCCTAATAAGTTAAAGCCTTTCCTATTCTTCATCTTGCAGCAGTCCGGAGAATGGCCCCAATTTGCTCGGTTTTTTTTTCTCCAGATGTTGCTTCGTGGGCGTCCATGGCTCTTAGGTTTCCTTGCTGTTTTTTAGCTATCTTCTTATATATATTATAATGTTTTGGTGTAAGTGCATCGCGCCCTAAATTGGGCGGTCCAGATTTGGTCTAGAACCTAAATTGGGCGGTCCAGATTTGGTCTAGAAGTTGGACGGCCAAATGTAAGGGAGATAGGGCATAACCCATTAGCCTCCTATCTGCGAGAAACTATTTGAAGCAGCATGCAGCTGCACCATGGCGGGCAGCAGTGCCGGAGACGTTGCCCATGCATTCCTTATGTCCTTAGATAGTAGCATTAACAGAGCATGGCGGGAGGAGGATGCTGCCTGGCATGTCCATCTCCAGCAGCTTCGTGCCCAGGACATCCATTGGATGGACACCCAACGCAGACTCTGGGCTTCCGAACGTCAGCACCGTCTGCAGCAGAGGAAGTACGTTACTTTTTTTTAATTTGTTGATTTCATTGAAAGGTGGAGGGAATATGACACAGAGCAGCGTAGTCTAGAGAATGCACGCTCCCTTTGGCTCAGGTGAGATCCTTCTTCCATGTCGAAAACTTTAGTATGGAATTTTTGGGTAGAAATATAAGATATATATTCAATTTTGAAAAGTTGAAATTGTAGTAGAGAACCTTTGATACAGGCACTTGGTCAATGAGTCTGGCCACCTGTATTCTTTGCGCCAGAAGAAGGATTTATGCACTTATTGATACAGCATCGTAATAAGTGGAGATACGAAATGAGAAAGATTATACTGATAGGGAATACAAACGTTCAAATAAGGATATATGTTTGTATCTGTAAACAGGCTGCACGAAACTTTAGTCCTTTTTAGCACAACATGGTGTAGTTGCTTGGAAGTAAATATGGTACATGACAGCAGAATATCGAGGCCTTGTGTCATATATCTCTGAAATGGAAGTTTTCATGATCAAAGCAGAAAAGCACGAAATAACCCTCAGAACTTACTGATAATATTGTCAAAGATTGTCCTAGATAGTAATTAGATCCTATCTATACGCGAGAAAGATATGATGTTTATGGTGTCTTGCCCTTCGTCTTGCCAATGCTGCAGGAAATGCTTTGCCCAAAGCCTGGGTGATTTACAATAAGTTGACGTAAGTAGACTTTATACATTATGTCTTTATGTCATCCCACCCACATACAACTTTTGTTCCCTGCAGAATGGAGCTGTTCCTTGTAGAATGGAGCCGGGAGATCATAGATGGCTCAAGGATGCTGTGACCAGGTAATATGTCAATTTTCTCCATTCCTTTTGAAGGATTGTCCCTACTGATCATATATTATTTTCCCCTGCAGTTCTGGCCCCATGTTATCCAGCATCTGAACCAACATTTGAGAACATTGGAATCAACCCAAACCACTTTTGAATTTGTGCCCATTAGCACAGTTATACATCTGTCCCTTAGCCTTCCATTTCAATCATGGCAATGCTGCCAATGCAAAATGCCCCAAATGTATCACATGTCTAGGACTTGGTTGCATATTCTAATCCGGTTGCTTCTGTTGAAAGGGGCATATTCACATTGGCTTGAACATTTGTTGCACCAATGGTTGCATCTGTTGAAAGGGGCGTATTCACATTGGAGTAGACATTTGTTGTCCCACATAGCTACAAAACATTGATCATTAATTTAATTTGATTTAATATGGTAAATGTCAAACCCCAAACCCACATCTCAAAACAAAAGTGCGTTCTCATCCTTAAAAAGTAGGAGGTTGTTTCGATTCTTACACATCTGTAAGAAGAATCAAAAGACAATAAGCGATTGCAGAACATGGCAAAATTGCTCAGTTGAAATTGTAACCCCCCTGCACTTCAATAATCATCAAAGTTGTTGTATAATAGGTACGAAGTTGTTGTATAATAGGCGTACCTGTACACTACCAAAAATGCAAAGAGGAGCAAGTGTAAAGAAGCTGTGGCTAGGATATTTGCCTCAAAGGATCGGCCCAGCGTTTGCCTCATTAAATTAACACCATCATCGGTTGCTTGTCTATTCAAAGTTTCGAATACTCCAAAAACGTGTCTGAATTTCTCAACAAATCTTAACTAATACAAGAAATTTATCGCGGCGGCCTTGTCCTTGGTTCATGACGACATGTAAGGTTGGACCTATTATTAAGTTCGATGTTTCATAATGCATTACCTGACTGGGCTTCTTTTAGTTTAAATAGTGCAAATGACATTCTTGAACATGTTTTATGTTTGGATGTTGTAAGTTTCATCCAGACCATCCTAGTACGAAATCCTTTCCAATAGAAAATTGAACACTAATCAAGCACATACTTGAGTTTGCAATCAATCAAATTTGGAGGAGGGCTTCAATCAAATTAGGCAGAATTGAGGGCTTCTATCTGTGAATGTTGGCAACTTCATACACTATGTTCCCAAGGCCGCTATGATAAACTTTTTTGGTTCTAAACATGTGCAATTATTTAACCCACTATTAATGATCAATGCAATGTTCTCTTGAATATGAACCCAATTTTTTTTTGTGCTCCCATGCACATTTTAAGGATACAGAGTTATTGTTTCTAACGGCGACTACAAAATTTGCACTCTCAATATAAATGCAGATAAAAAAAACTGTAAATGTTAGTACCATCTCAAAAAGATATTGTGGGATTTCCACCCACCAATGGTAGTTGCTAGGGTGATTGGGATGGAGGCAAGCAAAGATTTGTTATATTTCATTTGGGAAGACTCCGCTTCAGAGATTTCATTCTCTGTTTCAGGGTCGAGCCAACCCTGAAGCAGAGCGGTCAGGAATTCTTGAGAGTCCTGATCGTCCTCTTCCTCCTCTTCATCCTCTGAATCAGAATCAGAGGAGAATTGGGACAGAAAATCAATGGGGGGGAATTGTGGGGCTTCTTCAACCTGACGTCTCTTTGAGGAGACCTCGGGTTCTTCATGAAGGTCGAACGATGAGGCCGAACGCTTCATGACGGGCAGAGAAAAAAAAATTGGAAGGAATGGAGGTCTTGAGAGCGTGAACCGGATTTATATAGGGTTAATTAGAAATTAGCGTGAATAAATGATTGCCTCAAATAACACGCCAGGTACGAAATTCCCGCCAACTATATCATCTAGGGTATATTATTCAAGGCACCGTCATTAGACCTGTTTAGTGTTAGCTCAACAAAGCAAGGCACCTTCATTAGACCGGTTTAGTGTTAGCTCAATAAAGCAAGGCACCGTCATTATACTGGTTTAGTGTTATAGTGTTGATAAATGTTTTTTGCCGAATTTAAGCTCTATATGTCACCATATCATGTTAGAGCAATACACTTGGATATATAACCATTCTTCCAACAAATAAAAACAACAAAGGTAATCAAAAGTTAGAAACAACGAAAATTAAAGCAACTTTACTGGTTTTCAACATTTACATGTTTTCAAATTATGCCCAGCAACGCTGGGCACCGTAACTAGTACCATTATAAATTTGCAAAAATATGCCACATCATCACATATTATCCACCTCACCAAGAAAAATGTTGCATCATCATCACAAGTCATCCACATCATTTTTCCATCTCAACAAAGTTTTTGACTAGGGGGAAGATTTTTTGCCACATCATCATGCCATGTCATCATGAGATTGCCCATTTACACCTCAAACTTGCCACATCACCATTTCCTAAGCCTTTTTTGCTCAAAAATAAAACATTCCTTTTTCTCAAAAAAATTCTTCCATTAAGAAGGGTATAAAAAAAGATTCCATATGATGCAAAAAGTTCCAAAAAAAGACCTTGTTTAGACCTTTGAATTTGAATTCTTGGGATTCGTGCCTTAGTTCTTGAAATAAAAAAAAATGTTTCCTATCTACCCCCCTAGCATAGACCTCCTTTCATCCAACCCCCCACGTGGTACCCTCGGGCATGTGGGTGGCAACGGGCCAAATCCCACGTGAAGGTAGCACATGAATTTATAAATTGAGCTACTTTATGCCTTATATACCAAGGATTCTTTTCTCCTCGATGCCTGTGGGATTTTTTTTGCTTGAAAATTCTTGAACCCTAAGAAGGCCAGACCAAGATCCGGCCTTTTTGTTGGATCTAACTGAGCAATCATAAGCCTGAGCACCCGAATTGGATCCTTCTGCATCAAGAAACTTTAAACCTGCCCGGACTAAACAAAAATGATTCAGTGCCAAGAACAGATCGGAATGGGAAATTTAAAAAGAGAAATCATCTCAAAGTCGGGTCGGCTTCTGCGGGAGTTTATTGATCTTAGCAACTCATTGTTGATGGGGTTAGATGAGCTTCGAATGACCTACCTTGCTTCAGAGTTTCTGCAGACCTGATGCAAATTCGATGAATTGATTATATTCTATCACTTTGATGCCACTGTAGGTTAGACTTTCAAGGTAAAAGAATCGTCTAAGTAGATCATTATAACTATCATTCTACTATGGTCTTGTTGCATGCATGTTAATTCATTTAAAAGGAAAAGGCAAAGATGATAAGGCTGCTTAGGATAGTCTCAGCCTTTCAAAAATTAGATAGAAAAGCTTTTCAACAAATCTTAATGTTCTTCCTGGATTATAGCAGACCGAGTTTTCATGCCATGCATATTGAAGTCGTATTTAATTAAAGTGGGACAAATCTTGAATTTTGGGACTCGGACTGAAAATGGGACTCACACACCATAAAAGAAATTTCTGAATTGATTGCTTGAATAGAATTACACATGACACACATAGAATTGGGTTACTTGTTTTCCTCATAAATTTTACAAACCACTAGTTGAGAAAGTTTTCAAACTTCTCAATATTATGCACCCTCATACAATGATATAGCATGGAGGTTGCTCATGGCCTTGTCCATCTCCTTTCTTGGGATCTTGTGTGTGTTGTCTTTTGCAATGTGAGAACTTGGATATGACCATACCACACACTCCACCAATTCCCTCCTTTGAGGGTCGGCATAATTTGCCCTCCACTTCTTCTCCCAAAGAATCGGTGTATTGCTCCTTCAAGTTGCCCTTCTTGTGCCTCCCAATGGGCTCCCAATATTGAATTTGGAATCCAGGGACACAACTCCTCTCCATCGGGCATAGTGGTGGTCACATCGAGTGCCACCCCTAACCATATTGGACAGTCCTCATCATCAGGCCTTACTAGCACAAAGTATCCTTCCTTGATGTCCTCAAAGGGATCCCACTCAGGAAGATCAAACCACTTCGGCTTTGAGGCCTTACTTCCCACAAACCACTTGGGACCCAAGTGAGCATTCTTAGACGTGCTTGCACCTTGAGAACCCTCCCATCTTGACTCACGGCAAGAACCCGTCTCTTTAGCTCCCTCCCACATGGTCGTTCGGTTTCTAAGCATGTCACAACTTTCTCCCAAGACTTGATTAGGGAGTCCATTTGATTTTTCTTAAGAGTGGAGGTGTGCTTTCCATTTCAACATCATCCCAAAGCGTTATGTAATCCTTGATGCCCTTCACCCGGTTGGCTAGAGTCTTTGACTGCCTTGAAGGGAGGTAGTGGTTTTGGCTGCCCTTTAGGAATGAGAACTTCACCAAAGAAGACACCCCTTTGCCACAACTCGATACCTTGTACGGGCATCCACAACTTGTCACCTGGTCTCCACTTATATTGCATGATTGGTATTCCATCCCTAACCCAAAACTTGAATTGAAGTGGCTTTGTGTGTCCTCATCAACCGGTCCTTGCCATCTAGCAAGTATCCTTCTACAAATGATTTCCAATCGCAACCTCATCCATCAAGAAAGCCATTGGGTTGGGGTCAATGCAGCTCTCAAACACATCCATTAGTTCGGGGGAGAGTGGTCACGTTTTTCTCTCTTGAGCTTGGTGGAGAAAGTTCCAAAGAATCCATCTATATCATCATGCGTATGCCCAACCATCATGAATCCCACTTTCACAACTTTGAATACTCCCACTGCATCAAGTATGACATTGCCCCAAACATCCATCTATTCTTGTTTTCTTTCCAACAGGTTGTCCAACCCAACACATAGCTCCTCAGGCAGTGATTTCTCAAGTAAGGGGAAATCATCCCAAGTCCTCCTTGATTCACTAGACACCTTGGATGTGAGCTTTTTATCTGCCTTTGGTAACAAAGCGGTTGATCATCCATCAAAGCCTCAAAAATGGGTGCTTTGAGGGGAATACCTCCTCCCTTCTATCGATCCTTTCTCTAGTGTTCTCAGGCACTTGAAAATAGAGCTCACATGGAAGTTTGGATCATCTCTCCATAGATCAAGCACAAAATGACCATATGTTCCAGTTCCATGACCATGTGTTAATACACCCGCCAGACTTACTTTCATCTGAAAAGCGTTTTGACAACGCTTGGGTAAAGGATCTAGCTTTGGCAAGAAAGTCTTGTGTTGGTCCATCTTATCATGAATTATACACAAAAATTTGTCCTACTTGCATCTCGAAAAAATGTTCTCCACTTTGCCAATACAACTGTCTACATGATATTTGGTCCCTTTGGTGATCTGCAAATTGCTCCCTAATTGCCATTCTTTCTTTCTCTATTGCAGTTGATGCAAGTGTATCCTTGAGTTGAATGCAAGTGTTGCACTTTGAGAATGGCATGTGTTGTAGGACACTCACGTCCGAGAAGTGAGTGCTCCATAACTTGGCTGAAATGTGATTGAGAAAGAGGCCTACCTCCAAGTGGTTTCTAGGATGGAGTTGACCTCCTTAAGGCACTCCTTTTGGATATAGTGTTGTGGCAACACTCTTTGCACCACTTTCGCACACCATGCTCGCTTCACCTTCTCGACTTGTGGGGCATAGATTGAGACATGTATCTCACAAAGCTCTCAAGACTGCAATGGCCTTTAGAGTATTTGCTCTAGGTTTCAAAGTGAGTGCATTACCATGTTGGAACAAAGTGTGCCCTTTTCTAACCTTTGCTCCCAAAGATCGTAAAAATGAAGACTTGCTCACCCCAAGAATCCATCTCAATGCTCTCATACATACCTTCATTCCCCTCAATTGATATAGCAGCCGCCCCGTGTTTTCATCATAGCCGGAATTCCTACACAAGGAGTAAATGAAATTAATCCTATCTTTTGAAGCTGTCCCAATGTATTGGGACCTTATCTCGCACGAGGTCATCCACATTGTAATGCACCGTGCAATCTAGGTTGCAACACTCTTGTCCCCTAATTGCCTCCGGTTTTCTTTGGTTGGTGCCATACTTTCCATCCTTTCTAAATATTTGTCACTTCTAGGCCTCTTGGGCACCTTTGGCTGCCTTTTATGAAAGACATAGCGTCTCTTCCTTGTGATCAAAGGATGCTCATCGACCACCAAATCTTCCACATGGCCTTGGGTGGGCCTTGGGGTGTGTAGTTCAAGAGGGCATTCTAGAGTATCACCATTCTTGTGTGTAATAAATCTAATTGGCCATCTCAACCGAGCTTGGGACTCCAAAGAGCCACCCCGAGCACACAATGCAATCACTAGAGCTTCCACGGGACATGATAGTATCAACTTCGATAAGAAGCTTCACAATGCCAACTCCAATATGTTCATCTCCCACCCTCTCATCATTCACACTATCAAATGGATCAATCTGCAGCTATTATGCCCTCTCAAAATACTGCCTCGTTTGCAAGGGTGCAACAAAAGGCAACCCATCTTCCTCCATTGGAGCCTAGGGCAATGGCCTCCTTTGGAATTCCCCGGCTCCATTTTACTCATCTCACATGCTCCCCAATGAAAAAGCTCACATTAAAACCATATAGCCCCAAACACCACAAATATGACCATATGAACCATATAAAACCATACAAACCACACTCATATACAAACCATACAACCATATAAAACCATACAAACCACTATACAAACCATACAACCATATTAACTAAAATCATATAACCATATTAAAGCATACAACCACACTCATTCTAAACCATATGTAAACATTGTAACCATTGAAACCATATTAAATACAACCATTGAAACCATATTAAATACAACCATTGAAACCTTATTAAATACATAAGATAACATATATAAACATATAACCTACCCTTTCATATTTTGTCATGGCCCATTGGCCTCTTGGAGGGTCAAACCATGGCCCGCGTCGGCAAGAATCCATCGCCACGTCATGGAGGGCATGGCCCACACGTGACAATGGTTTTATTATTGCACTTTTATGAGGTTTGAGGGTGCAGCCCGAGTAATTAATCGCACCCTCTTCCTCTCCCCCCACCATTCTTCCTCCCCTGTTTTCTCGATCTCTCTTCCTCCCCTGTTTCCTTAGGTGCCCGCTTTACCGATCCAAGCGATCGATCGAACCGAAGCGATTCCGGTATACATCTTATGACAAAGAAATTGGTCGACGGATCGGGGCGCTTCCAAATACCGGTTCTCGCCAGAGATTCATTGTTCGAGCGGGCATTACTGCTTTGAGAAGAAAGTGAGGCCCTTTTAGTGCTTGCTTTTTTAGTTTTCGTAAGTCTTTTAGTGCATTTTTTTCTTATATTACATTTGTTAGAGGCTCTTATTAATCCCTCGATACAATTTACGGCCCAAAATCCTTATTCACGCTTTGTCAACGACTATACCCACATGGAAGCGAACTTCGGAAGCCTCCTCCTCATCATCAAATCTTCCGGGTATGTTTTTGTAATATCATACCCTTTTTAATCTCATTTTTCATCTTTGTTCTCCACTTTTCTCTGTCTTTGTTCTCCATCGTTTCTCTGTTTTTCTCATTAATCTCATTAATCTTTGTATTGTTTTCTGTTTTTTGTTATCTTTTTCTTGCTTGTGGTTGAATTGAATACATTGTACGGGCACAAGTGAGAATAGTGGTTAGAGTAGTAGCAAACAAACCAGATAGAAATCATCGAGACTGGTGTTAGGAAGTAAGATATTGCGTAGCATTAACGAGAAAATAACTAGGAATGTCTTTCTCCCAAAGAAGAATTCAGAATAGGAATTGCTTCACGTAATCTCCATTTCTAACTCACAAAGAAATCCAATGCGGTAGAGACATGCGAAGAGTGGCGAGTTGAGAATACTTCAGCTTGCCAACAAATCCAGAAGTAGGCCTTCTTCTCGACTCGCGAGTCGAGAACTTCTCGACTCGCGAGGCGAGAAGAGGGAGTGTACACTCTGGACTGTTGGCAGGTTGAGGGATTCTCGACTCGCGATTCGGGATTGCACAGCTACCCAATGTCTTCACATTCTTTAGAACCCTGCTGCAGCCTTCTCGACTCGTGAGTCGAGAATGTGATACCCTGCCAATGGCTCTTTGTGCGACAAGCGAGTGCCTCCACCCGCCCCCAGCCACTCTCCTTCAACCATGCTCATCGAATATTGCGGCGAGGACTGGTTCGGACCGGGTGGAGGCCTCAGCGACTAAACACTGAGGTGCTTGGCAGCTTTCGACTTCGTGAGTCGAGAAAACGAGCTCTAGTGCACTCTAGAGCTGGCCTGCAGACAGTCTCAACCACTCTCCTTCTATCTTCCTCGGACATTGCGAAGGGAAGTGGTTTTGACTGTCTGCAGGCCAACTCTTAGCAACCCAATTCTCCTGTGTGTGGTCGCAGTGGCCTCTACCCAATCAAAGACCGTCTCCTTCGAACCATCTTCGCCGAATATTGCGAAGGGGATGGGCTCTGATTGGGTGGAGGCCTCGGCGACTAACCACAGAGTTGCTGGCTGCTTTCTCGGAGTCGAGAAAACGCAGGCTCTAGTGCACTCTAGAGCTGGCCTGCAGACAGTCTTAAACACTCTCCTTCTATCTTCCTCGGACATTGCGAAGGGAAGTGTTTTTGACTGTCTGCAGGCCAACTCTTAGCAACCCAATTCTCCCTTGGTTGGTCGCGATGGCCTCTACCCAATCAAAGACCGTCTCCTTCAACCCTTCTTCGTCAATATTGCGAAGGGGATGGGCTCTCGATTGGGTGGAGGCCTCTACAACCAACCACGTGGAAACCACGAGCTTTCTTGTATGCATTCTCGGCTCGCGAGTCGGGAATGCCTTACCCAACCGGCACTCCATGTGTACTAACCGGAGTTCTGGATGGCCAAGGCATTCTCGACTTGCGAGTCGAGAATGTAGACAGGAAGCCAAGCATTCTCGACTCGCAAGTCGAGAATCCCTTAGCCAGCCAATTCTCCTGTGTCTGGTAGCAGTGGCCTCGACCCAGTCAGAGTCACTCTCCTTCGAACCATCTTCGTCGAATATTGCGAAGGGGAGGGGCTCGGACTGGGTGGAGGCCTCTACAACTAACCACAGGGAAACCACAGAGGAAGCCAAGGCTTGCATTCTCTACAAGTACTGCACTTTCTATTCTGTTTTTAGTCCCAAGTGCCTCTAGCACATGCGAGCCACTCTCCTTCGAACCATCTTCCTCGAATATTGCGAAGAGGAGTGGTTCGGACAGGGTGGAGGCCCCTCCGACTAACTACAAGAGGATGCATTTGAACCGCATCTCCTGGGCCTTAGTCCTAGCCTGATCTATGTACAACATTCCAAGTAAACAGTCCATGAAAAAACACACCTAAAACGGAACTGTTCTTTACCCCCGATCCAATGTTTCCTTGCCGAGCATCTCTCAACCTAGAGAGTAAATCATCTCTCGAAGCTGAAAAATGCTGGACAAGGAAACACTGAATCCGTCGAGCTTATCAGCAGTTCCATTATTTAAACACATACGGCATGTTCTACAAAGCGAAATAACATAGGCATCTCAAAACTCACCTCTTCACGCGGTAATTCCTTGGGCCATCAGTATCACGGATCCCGCACCTCACCCGTAGTCTTTGCTTCTTACGGGTTTGGTCTCTTCAAGAGTGTATTCGCATCTAATGCTTGTATCATCTGCGATTCTCGCAGATCCCCTTTCCATGGCGCCCAGATGTAGAGTTCCGGTAATACAGCGGCTCCTCTCCGCTTCCTACCTTAGCTCCGTGCTCATCGATCAAATCAACTGCTTGCAATAGGATCTTGTGTCGGGAAAAACACACATATGCAAGGCGTCATTAGCGACTTACTGCGTCATGGCGCCATTCCGAAGTCGCTAACGGTCGATGATCCCCCTCGAACTTCGAGTTCCCCAATGCTGCAGGGAAGATAAACTACGCTCCACTCACTTAGTCCCTTGATGTGATTAAATTTCGAAATAGTGTTTGGGCGGGCTAAAGCCGACCGTCTTTGTACCCTTTAGCCCGCTTTTTCATAAATGATTGCATGTCCTTAACTTCAAATTAAAGAACACGCCCGATCTTTTTACATGCAGTCCTAAAACTCACAACGCGGAGGAAACTTAATTCTGAGGGGTCCTAAGAGGATGAGAGGGCATCTGAGACACTGACCCAAGAAGCCAAGAGGCGGAGGGGATGCTTTTACCGGTGGCGGCAAAGAAGAAGAAGACAAACACCCCGGTGAGCTCGAGGTTTTTCTTTTGTCGGAATACCTTAAATCGATCCATCCTTTCTTCTTGCGGCATTCACCTCGGACTCACCGGTGATCATCGGCGAACTCCATTCTTCGTCATCGAGGGACCGGAGACGAGAGCTTCTTGAAACAAATGGCCCAGATTCTTGGTGGTATGTCGAGGTATCGACAAGTGGGAAGGAGAAAGACTGCTTCTACACCAAAGGGACAAGAAGAGCTCCGGAGACAAGTACAAGAAAATCGGTGTTGTGCTCTCCGCCTCTCTGCGCATTCAAGCATTTAACACTACATGTCGAGGACTGCCGTAAGAGTAAAGTTCTATCACGCAAAAAATTAGCGGTTTCAAATTATTCTCACTCTTCCATGAGCAAGGCTAAGGGCACCAAAAAGGCCTACGCCTTTAAATTGTCGAACCTTGGGTGGAAGGATCTCGAAGGGATGAAGGAGGCCGGAACCCTAACATCCGGGGAGCTTGGTATGGAGATTTCCAGTCGGGGAAAAACTGCTCAATACGGGAGCTTCACTTCTACTGTGCTGAAGACTCTACAACACTCTGCAGTGGGGAATGAAGTTGTGGTTCATACACAAAAAAGTCCACCAAAAAACAAAGATGGGGATGATGACACCACACGGGAGGAATCAGATGACGAAGGAGACGAAGATATGGTCGACTCCCCAAACCTCGATCCGGATGATCGGTCGGGATTTCCACGAGAGGGAGGGGCACGAAAATGGAGCGCCTAGCTTCGGTATTATCCGCTGGGAATATCACACAAGCTGCTGCTGGACATTAGACGGGTGAAGGTTTGCACGGAGATGCCGCCTTTGTTCAACCATTGTGGAATTTAATCCAAAGACACATCTTTGGAGATTCAACCCGATGGTGCGACATCCCGCTGCAGATCCAATGCCTACGGATGTCATACCTTTTAGCGGTCGACAGTGAGTTGTTCACCGGAAGTCCGAGGAAGATCTGAAGGGAAAAGACGTCCGGTTCTGGGTTGTAGACGGTCAGCATTCAGTGAGGGCGGCTCAAGTATTGCAGACGGAGAAGGAGGTGCCGCAAAGGATCAAGGATAGATATGCCAAGCGAGAGTGCAGAGTTCTTTCAAATGAGACGCCCGAACCGAACCGCCAAAGCATTTGCCACCGCTGTACACAATAGCAGCGAGTGCCAGCTACGTAAGGTAAATAACTCTGAATCTTTCCATTCTCGACTCGCGAGTCGAGAAAGCCCTGCCATCCTAACATTTGCCGATTATCACTGGGGTTTCTCGACTCGCGAGTCGAGAAAGCCAGGGTAACACAGAAAATCAAAGGATGTGGAGCTTTCGACTTCGCGAGTCGAAAAAACCCTTAGCCGCGAGAAAAGAAAATTAGACATTCAAGGGACTTTCGACTCGCTGAAGTCGAAAGCCCCCCATCCTAACATTTGCCGACATTATCATTTGGTTTCTCGACTCGCGAGTCGAAAAGCCGGGTAATGCGTAAAATCAAAGGATGCGAGCTTTCTCGACTTCGCGAAATCGAAAAACCAAGAAGTAAAAGAAAATTAGACATTCAAGGGACTTTCGACTCGCGCGAGTCGAAAAACCCGGCTACTATTTTGTTTTATTCCGGGTGTTTGTAGATACTTTCATGCTCGACATTGGTACATTGTCCTAATGCAGCCCTTATCCCACCCGGATCATACACGCTAGGGCAACAATTGGAAAGCATTGGGTTGTCCTCGGCCCTAAAGGAAACAGGGCTCCCTGGGATAAGTGGAAGACCTTTGAGAAACTATGCGGATATGTTCTCACTGGAGGGACAGAAGATGACGAGGGAGAGGAAGAAGAGGAGAAGAAGAAGAGAACACCAAGGAAAGGGGAGTCTCTCTCAGACCAATATGACCTCATTCTTAGCACCGAGGCGGTCCGGAGAAATGGACCCACATATGGGCTCAATGGACAAGAGGCAAGTTTGAAGGGCGGCAATGGAGAATTTCCAAGCAGGCCGGACCCCAAGTTGTTTGACAAGCAGTTCATGAAGAGGATACAGGGCCTCACGGACAAAGAAACGCTTGACCTACAAGGCAAAATCTTGGAGGGAACAATCCTGCTGAGGAAGACCAGGAGTTCTAAATTGCAGGACGCAAAGGATTATGCCACAGTCCTAAAGCGACAGCGTGCGTTAGAAGAAGGCATCACGGAGTTCTGCAACGTTGCATCTAATGAATACCATGATTTTGATTATTACAAGGAAAAGGCTGCCCTTGATGAGGAAGACATGAAGGAATTGAACCGTCTATGTCAACCCTACATCAACACCAAGCTGAAGCGTAACGTCAAAACCCTTCCTTTCCCTGAACGTGCTATGGCAATTCTGAAAAGGAAGCTTGGATTCGGGGTGGTCCCATTTAAGGCAGACGATAGCTCCCCCCCATTTCTGGTTACTTTGGGACACAAGGGATTTGGTGGTCCAGGCGCACTGACCCGTGGCACTATTTGCCATCAATACGATCGAAGACCCCACCCTTTTTATGACAAAGCTGACATAGAGCGAAGGTACAAGGCGTGTCCGACATGACCGACTGGATACTTTCGGTTTCCTTTGTCTTTTGCATGCCGGGCAATCAAACAATTCTTTGTCTCCCAATGGGCGGTGATATTAACTTCACCAACAAGATCATGCACTCCATATACGAACTTGATCATGAGTGCGGACTTGGCTTGCCGAAGGCACCAAGCTTTGCCAACATAGTTTTGGTTTTGATTTCAAGATCGGTGGTCGACACGGATAAGTGGTGGTCTAGCGAGCATCATTATCTCGACAAGTTCATGATCTCTCAAGAGCGATGGAACCACGGAAGGGGGTGGTTTATGGAGGATGTTCCATCGATGGACAAGGTCGAGCAAAGATGGTGCGACCGGTCCTATACATAGAATTCCTATCCGCCAAGAGTTATCAAGTACTTCATAACCAAATTGGTCGAGGAAGATCAAATTGTATCGAAAGTGGTACATGAATGGCTGTTCTCTCGGGGGGCTATCTTTGTTTGGAATGAAACCTATATCCGTGGTTGGAAATAAGGACATGGTTGAAACCATTCAGTCATACGGATCCGCTTCATGAGCATTTCAAGGGAGGAAGACAAATGGAAGCAATAAAGACGACGAGGGCGAGGGAGACAAACCCCGACGGAGACGAGGATGTCGAAGGTTTGGACCGAAATCTTTGCCGAAAACATTATTGAAAACCCGAGATTGAGGTGAGTTTACTTTGCTCTATCGGTGTTTCTCGACTTCGCGAGTCGAAAAAACTCGTTCCTTTCAATACCTTTTCTTTTCATTCTCGACTCGCGAAATGAAAAAAACTTCGTTCCTTCGACGGATGTCATCATTTCAGGGAATTCCAGCTCAACGACTCCGGATCATTGTCAATGGATTCCAACGGTTCACGTCGCGAGGAGAATGAGAATGAAAATCCGAGCAAGACACCGCCACGGCCCGAAAAGAACACGAAAAGATAATGATCCCGCATTTGGATCCCGATGAACCGGAAATATGGTCGAGCCAAACTCAAAGCGGGATCCGGTGGTCCCACCAAGCTTGTAATATTTGACGTCAATGGAGTATTAGCTGCAGATACCACGACAAAGACGTCCCCGAGATTAACACCTCGCATCCCAATGAAAACAGAGCATAAAATAGTGTATCCGAGGCCTAGAGCTAAGGAAATTATTGATAGTGGTGCCCGGCACTGGATTCAAGTGGGCATATGGTCTTGTATGGCAAAGAAAAATATTGTCAATGTTCTTGGTGTTCTCGGCATTTCAGTTTTGAAGTTCAAGTTCGTTTGGGGAAACGAAAGGGTCGAAGCATGTGAAGGACCTCGATCCAGCCATCACAAAGGGAAGCCTATAATGGTGAAAAGGCCGGGGTTTATGAGCTATTCCAGGACTATGGCAAACACAACACGATCATAGACGACTCCGCCTACAAGTGCTATCATAACGCCGCAAAAATACAATCATTGTTAAGCCATATCGACCTGAAGAATATGAGACGGATAGGTGGTTGTCCTTCGGACTCATCTGTCTTGGCGGAATCCCTCTTCGCCATTCTTGTCGCCGATGTGCTTACGAACTATCCGAGCCTCACGGAACCCGATCCGAGAGCAAGCCGATCATGAAAGCTATGGACGACAAATACTTTGGTGAACAAGAAGAGTGACCCATGCTTTCAAATAGTCAAATTGTGTGAATATTGTAATCGAACGTGAACACATGTATTGACCATTTTGTAATGAATATACTTGTATATTGAGTTTTCGATGCCTTTCTCGACTCACGAGTCGAGAAAGGCATGCTTGTCGTGTTGATGAAATGCTTGTACAATCTATTATGATAATGCTTGTACATTGGGTTTCTGGCCTTTCTCGACTTCGCGAGAGTCGAAAAGGCATGCTGATTGTCTCGTTGACAAAAGCATTTGTATGCTTCCGTGTGTGATTGGATGCAACCATATTCTAATGAGAATGGTTGTACTTTGACTTTTATGGGCCTTTCTCGACTCGCGAGTCGAGAAAGACACTACTTCCCACGTCATTGGATGCAGTTGTATGGAATGAATGTTCTCCGTTGTAATTTGATTTCAACATTCTTTTCTTCGTTTTGACTAATGGCACCGTAATTGTTAATCATACTCTCCTTGCTCCAGGTGGTTTAGGCACAGATCCGACACCAAAGACAGATCCCGCCGTGCATCACGAGAGACCGCTCCCAAAGACCTGAGATCCAGCTCAAGGTCAAGAAATACCACGCTACACTCTTGCCCGGCCTTTGGGACAAGGTTGCTCGCCGCGAATTCAGAGGTTGCTCGCTACACCACAGGAATAAAGAACAAACGGTAAGAAGAACAAAGAAAAGTCCAGGAAGCTCAAGGCATATTGCAAGCATTGCATAACATCCACGGAGGTTGGGGAAGGAGCATATTCGATGAAAGGTCATGGAGGCGAGTGGAGAAGTCGGGTGGACAGGTCGGGCCGGTAGCTCGAGAGGCACCTCCACGTGAGGCATTCCACACTCTTCAGGTTGCCCCCAAGGCTTACAGGGCGGCATGAAGAAGAAGCGCCACAAGTTAATCCCCTAAGGTGGACCACCTACCAAGATGATGTAATCAGTAGTGACAAAGAAGACCGCCATGGTCTCTGCGTCCGATGTAAAATACATTGTATCTGTTCAATTTATTAATAAAAATTCTTTTTCAACTACATCTTTGGTTTCAAACTTTAATGAATTTCCTTTGTTTCAGTTGCATTGTTTTTGTTCTCGACTTCGCGAACACAGGAAAAGCTACAAAGACATTTTCGGATTCGAAGTTTTATTCAAAAATTCAATTAAGGATAGTTTTCGGCCTGGGTGCTACTTTTTATGTAAATTAACCGGGTTCCGAAAAAAAATGGGAATGGAATGAGTCCCACTTTAATTAAATACGACTTATTGCTGTAATCTCATAGATTATTCAACATTTATAAAAAGCTATTCCTAGCACAAAAAGATAACCAGCAATAGAACTATCAGATTAGTTTCTCTGTTCTCCTGCACAAGAAAAATATTAGTAAAAAAAATCCTTTTAGCATCAAACCAACAAATTTTTGAGCAAGATTTTTTGGACACACACTTCAGAGAAACCAAAGAATATAAACCATTAAGCAATAATTAGAAAGGTTGCTTACAAATTCTTGGCTAAAAAAAAATAGCTCGGGTTGGGCCATTGACTCAAAATTGACCAGGTCAGGGGGCTCTATATCTATAAATCTGTTCAGGCATTTGCTTTTGACTTTCTAAGGCATAATCAAGACACACTTGAGAAACCTTGGAAATTGGAATTAAGCAAAAAATCCATAGGAAAATCATTTGGTGCAACTTTTGCTGAAATCATTCTTTTACTGTTTTAGGAAACTGATATCTTCTTGGAAATTGAGCATTGAATTCAATTCTCAACTAGTGAACGTGTGCCCGTCATTGCCAGGCTAATATCCTGGGCATGTACTCAGCCTTTAACATCCATATACGCAACTTTTGACAATAGCACATGTTGATATTGGCAAGAATGGACATTATTTGCTTTGTAATTATTTTTGTAATTGATATTGTCTAATGAAGTATGATCAAGTACTAACTTTGCATTTATGGATTTCAGTAGAGAAAACAATGCTTTATAATATCTTAGCTGGTGGATAAAAGTGAAATGCACGTGTGAGTCATTGATTCGAATTGCCCATGATGTCTCATGACTATCAAACACATGGACAACTCATCCCAAAGGTAGGCTTGTATAGTGGAATCAGATACTGCCTCAGTTGAAACGATTTGTAAACCTAAAATGCGCTCCATTACATATTCAACACAGTAGAGTTCTTTTGCTACTAAAGTGCTAATTTGCTAATGCCTGGTGTTGCCGAGCATGAGTTTCTGGTATTTGTTTATATCAGTCTTTAATATAAAGATCGATCACTCATTCTAATGTGGTTCCAATGTGAACGATGTCAAATAGTGTTATAAGCTTAGGCTATTGTAGGAGTTCGTCCTTATAAGCTTAGGCTAGCATGGTGTCTTTACAATGTCTGATATGAGGTGATGGCCTAAGAGGGCACCCTTGTGAAGCACCGCGATGATGTATTCTAAACTTACAAAGAGTAAAACTTATAAACATACGAATAGTAAACTTGGAACTGTGGCAAAGAGTACTGCTAGGGTGTATTGTAGGAGGCACAGAGCACCATTAGCATAGTACATGATATGAGGTGGTGGTCTTAAGATATATGTTAATTTGTTATTATGGGATGATGTCCATGAACAATATTTAGAGGTGAATGATTTAGAAGTGGAGGATTTGTTAAGCAATTATTGTTATTATTTATCTACTGCCCCTCTTTTATGAATATACCTCCATGGATGTTAAAAAATCTATTCTATTCTAGTTTCAACTATGAGAGCAGCATTCTGAAGATATTTGTTAATATTATTATGACGGTGACGGTGACGGTGATGGTGATGAGGCTGATTTATGTCCAACAAAGACCTGTGGGTCATTGGACAAATCCTTACAACTTTACATTAATTCTTCTTAAAAGAAGATCTAATTTGTGCCATTGATGTCAATGATTTTGCAAGAAGTTCTCTGATAAATTTTGCTACTTGACATATTGTGGAATATTTCTAAAAGAGAGTTACCAAAATCTTGTATTTCCAGTTGAATTGAGAGTATCTTAATTGAAATGCTTCTGATCGAGGACATGGATCAAAGAGATTTGAGGTGAAATAGAGCAGCAATAAAACAATGTGCAAAAATAGTTGGTTTTTGGGCTTGAAATTTCGTGGTTCTTCATGGCTGATAATGGGTGTCCGGATTAACCACATCCCAGATGATATATACGGCCTTCCATTTGGTATTTCTAGGGTAGATTCTGTACTCACGTAATTCTCGGTTGTCTTTCACGAAGATGAAAACCATGTATTTGTCAGTTTCCTTGCTTATCAGGAGACCAGACTCAAACACGGTGTCAGTTGCTCGAAATTTCATTCTCTTTTTTATATAGATCATAAAAGAGTAGGTTATCAAATTAGAGATGTTAACTCTCACTGTTCTTCATCGTTAAAGTTGTAATTATGTACCTTTTATGCTCCAATGCTTCAAGGTCCTACATGGGCATGACTAATATATTTATATTCATATTCATATTTATATTTCGAAATTTGAGTCCAGTTGCAGGGGAAAGATTGCAAATATTGCTATAATCAACCAGGGACTAAGGTTTTACCCATGATCATCTTTGCCAAGAAGTATAAGAGGACCAACAAAAGGAAAGCAGCATGCAAAGATAACCTGCTAGAAATAAAGATTAGATGTTTCTGGCTTCTTTGTAACTTGCTGTGCAGTTCATAACATTGATAAAGTATGAAGGAAGAGACTTCTGCAAACAATAGAGAGCTCTATAATACCTATAATATTAGTCGTCTCAAGTAATCTCACCAAAAGCAGCAACAAACCCCTAAAAAATAGCGTGACTTTTTCAAAAACATATTATAATATTGAGAGAAAGCCTTGGATGAAGACGCCCAACGTCAATGCCATCACAATGAATTTAAGATAATACATTGCATGGCACTGAAGTACGGTTCTTTGCAAAGTAAAAGGACATTCAAGTGTTAGCACACGTGTTTATACATTTCAAATGGAAAAGCAAGTTCGACCTGCTCCAAAGAATTAGAAAGCAGACAGGCAAGGCTTGCCATAAAACAAATTATCGCAGAAGTTTGAATCAAAACCTTCTTCTGTTTCAGCCTACAGAAAAGCCAGACGTCTAATGAAAAGGAAGTTGTGAGAAAGTTTTCAACAACGAAAAGTTCATTATCGTCTTTTCCTTACCCTAGCAGAAGAAGAATTGAATGTGTCGGATGGGTGAAACCAAAGTTAGACTCAATTGTTTGTTGGTACACGAACATTCTAGAAAGCTCGAAAGTTACAAACAATAATTAAAGAAAAAAAAATGCCTATAGCACCAGAACAGAAGAAAAGGGAGTGCATGCCTTCAAACTAAGGCGTTTCCTTATTCCAGCTTCTATGCGAATGCCATACATGTTGAGCTTCCAAAATGTAATTACTTCTGGATTTTTTTTTTGTCTGAAATTTGTTTTTCACCTCTACTCATCATATATATAGACAAGTGGTTGTATTATGTAGGACTGCATGAAGTTAGATGTATGTACAATGGGAAGTACAGATTTTTCGAGTTTCTATAAGTTCTAAATATGCCAACATACCCTTAACACTACCTCTCAAAAAATTCCATAACATTCTTTGAAGTTTTCTAAGATTCTATTAAGATTCTCCATGATATTGCAAAATTTCCTTGAGATTCTATAAAGATTCCATGCAAATACATAAAGCATGTAATATGCCAGTTGCTATATGAACTCATTATCAGCTATTAATGGCAATATCAGATCTTATTTGGCCTTTTCTTGCTTGTTTCTATCCTGCTCTCTCGACCTAAAGTGCTCACTCCTCTTTTTTGAATCTAGAACAATTTCCATCGATTATGCAGATATGGCACCTCCTCTGGTGATTTTTTAGCTATATGCTTTTATGGAGTATTATCAATTTTGTGGTTTAGAAATAGATGGATGATATTTCTCAGTTAGTCTTAGTGGACGATAAAAATACATTATATTTTATTCTATTTATTTCTGATATATGTTATTTATACTAAATGCATGCAAAGATAACATAGAACTCGAAGTAATAGATCATGGGCTGAAAGATAAAATAATAGATGCATCTAATATGTTAGTTTAGGGAATAGACTATTTTGGTTTCCAATACACACCCGTCTTTGATCTGCATATCACGTATGAAGGTATTGTCATGAGAAGAGCACGTCTGATGATATTTGGTAAGACCAGAGCGCTCTACATGTCGTGCTTGAGGATAAAAAACTTGTAATAGTTCTCAACTAGCATGAACTAGCTTGTTAGTGGCCTCCTCAATCCTAATGGATCGAGTCTTCATGGAGTAGAGGTAGGGGTAATCCTTAGGCATGCTTTAAGGTGCTTAGGCATAATGCTTGAGCTCCAATAAGCTCTTTAGATTGAGGGGCAATATTATAGACTCTGTTGTGATTGATGTGAACTCTGAGCTCAAAGTCATGCCTCTATTGTGATATGTTTGATCTATCATCAAAGGGCTTGGGAAAGGGATAGGTGGATGTGGAATCTTAGCCATATTTCTCTAACTGGCTAACCTCATCAGTAACTCTCAATTCTTAGGAATTGGGGGGGTGGGAGGGGGAGAGCTCAATCCATTCCCTATAGTATCTAGGGATATTTCTTATTACATTCTTTGAATTATCTCTATCATGCACAGTTACTTGGCTAAATTCCTGTTTATCAATGGTAATCCTCTTTGAATATTGCTGCCTTAGGCACATACCCACCTTTCCACACTGCCAGATCCCCCCCATGAACATTGTCCACGTGGAAGGGCTCCGAGTGTGTTTCATTGATATCTGAGTCATAAGATGAATTTTGGATTCTTATGCGAATGGAAACCTTTTGGAGTTGCTCGACATCGGGTGAGGAAATATGAGCGAGTATGGATACTTAGACGTTTTGTCATCGAGGAAAAAGACACGATCTTGATGCTAGATGACTTGCTCGTCATGATGATCCCAGGACATGATGGACAACCTTAAGAAGTACACTTGGAGCTCATGCACATGGTGAAGAATCGAATTGAATTTTATTGTCCACGGAGACTAGAAGGTCTATGGGACCCAAAATACAAGAAAAAGTACATCAAATCCATTGTTATCTAGGAGTAAAAAAAACTTTGTCCTGAAGTGTTTTCAAGACAAAAACCTTAACAATAATAAAATTGCTGATAAATTGTACATCTGTACATATGTACATGCCAATATATGTTGATGCAAGGCGTTACTTGTCCGGAATTTCTTGGGCATAAGATGATAGTGCTATTACTATAGACATCTGCAAGAGCATGTGTAGCGGTCGATTAGGTGTATTCAAGCCTATATATCTTGGTCGTATAGCTACAAGTGCTGGACAAATCCAAAGTGTGCCATCTACAATGGCTCCCATTTGAGGACACTGGCATACCCTCTTTCCATGCCCCTCACGAGTTCATTTGTCTATTTCAATTATGAGATGCTGTGCACAACGTGAATGGACGCAATTGTTGTACCTCTCCTTACAAATAAGTGTGACAGTATGTACTGTGGATCAGGAGGTAGTGTGGAATTAATCTGGCATTCGTATTGTGTTGTCTTGACCATTTTCAAAGCACTGGTATATATGGAGGATGCATGAAAGTAGACTGACAAAGTAAGGAAAGTAGCCAACAATAAAAGGCCAAAGAAACAATGTGCTATTGCACAAGGGGTTGCCCTCATGTACTTGGTAGCAACGAGAAAAAAATATGTACATGTTGCCTGGTTTAGCGTATTTGTTGAAAATAGAGCATGATACATGGAGGTCATTGGTATTTTTGAACGGTGTTGTAATCTAGGCTTTTAAATTCAAAAAGAATTTGGCGGTCACTGAAAAAAGTATTTTAGGTGATGTCACTTTTGTAAATGCTTGAAAGTTGGTATAGAAGTGCCGGAACTCTGTCAAAAGAAATGCATAACAAGAAGCATTGTATTTGATGAAACTATACCTCTATCCATATGAGAATAAAATAGAATAGAATAGAGTTTTTATCATCCACGAAGAATGTGATCCAAAAAGGAGGTGCAACAAATGTATTACTATTCGGGTTAAAAAACGCCCGTCCTGAAGGGTTTCTGGGGGAAAAACCGTGACAGGAATAAGATTGCTGTCAAACTGTACAGACACCTATCATGAGGGGAAATAAATAGTACATATATCAGGCAAGTGCCCAAGGACCGAGCCGATCTCGGACATCCATGACCTCTTGAAGGTATGATTTGAGCATCCGTACTGAGGCTGTGATCAACATCTAATGCAGGGGCTGGCCAGGATGTACCAACTCATAGATAAGTCATAGTTAAAGTTGGAATGCACACCATATATCGCTGCATGTGATTTCTTATACATGTGTGATGGATGTTGACCGTCTAATATAATCCCTCGAAAAAACAAAAAAAAAAAACTTGTTAAAGCTTTGGAGATATGAGACGTCTACTAAATAGAGATACTAGTGAAGTTAAAATACAACTACGAAATTAATAGGCATTAGCCCATGGGTGCAACAACCATAGGTTCATACATAACAACTATTAAGCTATCACTTGGTCTGCAATGTGTAAAAGTATGTGCAACATATATTCTGAGCTAAAACACTTCAACTTGTCCTTGACTATGGTGTTTGCAAATGCGCAACTTAAGAAGGTAGATGGTGTCTAGCTTTAAAGACTGCATGCTAACATGGGAAAGTCCTTGATATATGCAATGACACTGTAGGTGTAGCAGGCAGGTGTTACAAGAGTGTTGCCCATCTTTTAGTTCATTAAGGGACACTTACGATGCAAGAAGACTTACAACTAATGAACATTCATCTGTAAATTCTGGAGGAAAACACAAAAGCAATTGTATTCTAATACAACAAATTTCGTTCAAAATTTGCCAAAATATTATGTTGTAACAGGAAATTGTGTTTGAAAACGTGGAAGGTGTTTCTTTATGTCATGTAGTTTCATTTTTGGGAAGTTAACACTCCTTGAACAGTTGGGGGTGTGCAGTGGTAGTGTGCATAGTGGATGAATAATCATCATCGATGATTTGGGTCGAGGTTTTTTGTTAGGTTGTTGTGTTGATAGTTAAGCGTCTCAGATTATTTAAAAAAGGGTAGTTAATGCCGGTTTGTACATTGGTTCAAATCCAAAGGCATCATATTAATTTATGGTTTGTTTTTGTAAGTAAGGTTGCAATTGTTATATCCAAATTTGATCATTGTTTTCTTGCGACTATATGCTTTTGGCAGTCAATAAATATGGGATGTTGCACTTTATTATTTATGATTCACTAAAAAATGTTATATTGTATTGACTTAGAGATTTCACTTTATGATTGATGTGGCATAATCTGCTTATAAAAAGTGATTGCTTCAAATATGTTGCTTGAACTTGAAATATGTTGTATATATCTAGTATATGCTATATGTTGAAATATGTTGTATATGTTGTTGGTTTGGGTGCATATTCACACGGGGGGTGACTCTGGGCAACGAGAGCTGTTGGATAGGCATATTCACCCCTTATTCCTTAATCTACACTGTACACAAAGTTCCTCATTTCTGGGGTATGGATATATGGAATTTATTATACTGTATAACAAGATTTGCACAATACTCTAAGATTTGAGGTAATATACTATATGGTGTTGATTTTGTACGTGCAAAACATAATTATAGGGGCTCTCGCTGCCCTACCTCACCCCCCCTGAATATGCACCCAAACCAAAGGGGGTTTGAAGGGGGATTTAATTTTAGAGTGTTGGATGTAATAGTTTGTGTGTTAACCCAAAAATTTTTGGGCCCCTTTGGGGCCCTAAGAATTGATGAACGAAGTAGACTGTCTTTAGTTATATTATATGTGTCATGTGTTATATGTGTTGTTGTATTAAAAACATATTTGGGCCCGAATTGTAATGATGTCGTAGATATGTTTAAATAGGCATTTCTATAATACAATGTATAATAAGCAAGTAGATCAAAAAATTAAAGTCATTGTGATGGTGACATTAGAATACAAAAAAAAAAACCCTGGAATATTTAGAGAATAATAGTGCATTTGAACTTCATAGCTTGCATCAGATATGCCATTAAATAGTTCATGCATTAGGGCAACTTCATAGTTCAAATAGTAATAATGGCTAACAAATAATCTGGCTATCATGCCATTAGGGCAACTTCATAGTTCAAATAATAATATTATGGTCTATCTACTACAATAGATATTTAAACTAAATTTAGAGAAAACATACACTGGTTCCATATCCGCATAGCATACGTATTAAGCCTATGCATTTACAAGATGCATGGAAGTTCTGTTCACTATATTTGCTTTCTAGGAGCAATTGGACCTATATACTTAACTGATATAATGCAACCAAATTTGTTAGAAACTAGAGACATGCAAACTCATTTGAAGTTAGCACTTGGCCAATAAGCCTATCTAATGCATCTTTAACATTCTCTGGCAGTTCCAATTTCTCCATAAATTCTAGCATGCATTCTCTTGTAATTTCACGACCACGAGTGAATTTCTTCAGCTTTTCATATGGCTCCTGGATGCCATGTCTCCTCATTATGTACAAGCACAGCAGGTTTGCAAATAAAACTTCCTTATCTGGGATACTAGAGAATATATAAAGAACTTACAGTCTGAATGGGTTCTGCAAGAACCTCCCAATGTTGGTTCAGGTCCTCGTGAATGGCATTCTCATTAACCTGATATCAACTAAAATTGTGAGAAGACGATGAAAATGGCATAAAAAATTATGATGTGAAACTAGACTATCACCTCCAGCTTACTGATCCCCTTCAGTGTACTCCCATAGGCAACAAGTGAATATCCTAAACCAACCCCAAGATTGCGAAGCACAGTTGAATCCGTCAGGTCGCGCTACAAACATTGTATGGAGATCTAGAACTATTAGAGATATGGCTTTCCAGTTCGCAAGAAGAATTTACAAGAGGGGTCTTTGGTAGAACCTTGGAAGCCCAAAATCCAGTACGAGCTCTATTGTAGTCATGATCACCAACATCAGACATATCTGAATAAGCAAAGCTAATATAATTCCATTTGCCATGGCAGCTTCCACAAAGAATGATCTGTACAGCAGAAAAAGAACCGTTTGAATATCTAGCAAATAAGCTGAGAAACCGTGCCCAGTCTACAGGCAAAAGGCACGGGCAAAGACTTTTCAATCAATAAGAGATCTTGGAAAATGACTCTGCTCCAATCCCTGTTCTAGTGAAAAACTAAGGGCAATCCTCAAGACCTGCCTTCCCGTTTGCATCCCTGAGCCCTGGGAAACTAAAACTAAGGGCCAGCCAAAAACTAATGGCCGTTTGAGAAAGGTATGAACTGCCGGTAAATTACGTAGTCCTTAGGCATTTAATCTGGTCGAATATGTATGGTACAGAAAGGGTAAAAAGGGAGGCCTGTGTAAATCTTGAAGCTGACGATGCCTGTTGCTGGCCGATGCAGTCGGATTCATCATCACTGGTGATGCTAGCTTGCATCTTTGGCTTGCAAAAATGACTGTGACAACTAGAAAGCCAGAATACAGAAGCGCGGTGCAATTCTAGGGTATGAAGCGGGGTCTTCTGGCTTGGCATCCTCGAGACCCCTTCCCCTTCCCAAGCCCTGCCAAAAAAACCACATACAGTCTATTAACCCTAAACCCTAAAGTATCCTTCTTCGATTAACCCTAAAGTATCCTTCATCGAGCCTTGCATGCTTCCATTGCAGATATCCTCAAAAATCATAGGTGTAACCATTAAAAAATGTCATAAAAATTAATGTGTGAGCATATGCGGACTCTAGAAGTACGCATTAGTACGTCTTCAAAATACGGCGACCAAATCTTAGCAAAACCATAGGAAAAAACGTACAAAAATACAAAAGTAACCCCCTGTTATAATGCTAGATATTTCTGCAATGAAATATATTAAAAGAAGTTCCACAATTATTTATCAAACATAATAGAGATTATCTTGGTTTCAAATCACAATACGATTCACTTGGCTTTGGACTCAAGAAGATAATTGATTCTTCTGAAATATTATGTTACCACTCTATGGATATAGAAGAAGATAATACATAGCCATAATGTCAACAAGGGAGATGCATCGAATGTAGATCAAATAATACTAGACAATGAGTCACTTGTGAATTTTTTGAAATAAGAAATTAGGCCCCTTGCAAAGTAAAAAATAAAGGATGCCCATGAATAGATGCTCAAGCGGGATAACAAATTAATTCTTTCCATAAGTTTTGGCATGGCCAAATGCGCAAACCATATGTAGTATTGACATTGATGTTTCTACTTTTATGCAATGAAGAAGAAGAAGAAGAAGAAAAAATCAGTTCACGATGGAATTTGCAAAATAGCTTTCAACACTTCCATCTTCACAAGTCCAATGGAGTGTCATTGACCACGGTTTCATGTTTAATAGCTCTCTCACAGTAATGCTTTGTCATATTTGTGCTTTTATATGCTTATTAAATCCTAGATTTTCTCAAACACTTGTAATTCCTTATTCTTCCAAGTCAGCCAAGAGTGAAAATACCTCGCGATGTCAAGGGCAAAATGTATAGCTTGTCTTGCGTCCATTTGCCCATCTTAATTATGAATATGCCCAAATCACCCTGCTTTTTAAAAATTACACCTAGTTTTCAAAAATGTAATAGCATAACTTCTAAATTTAAAAAAGCTGAAGAACTAGGGTATAGTCGCTCCCTTTTGCGCACTTAAGGGATGCCATTACAAATTACCTACAAATCCAGCACGGATTTTGGTAACTTCAAGTGTTTTTGAATCGTGGGAAGTTAAGCTACGACGTGGATAATTTTTTTGAACGAGATATTGCAATTTCAATCTCCAATTGTTGCCCAAAAAAAAGGGGGAGAGGGGGGGCAAGGAGCCCCCTGCGAGGTGGCTGACTCCCTGCATACGTGGCAAAACATCCCACGTACCACGGCAGGTGTAGACTGTTGCGGTGGTTTAGGGCCCATCAACGGGTGCGAGTAGACCCCACTACCGCGGACAGGTTCGCACGCATTAGGGTCACGAGGACCCCTCGTCAAGGTACCCCCGAGGTTTCACATGTGTAGCCCTTCTCATCACGAGCATCCCTCATCATGAAACTGATGTCTAATTTAAACCTAACCTGCTAATACTTACCCTAATTGCCTCTAAAATTCGAAGCATACCTCACAAAATAGATTGATTCAGACCGCGGATTAGAGATTGATGTGGTACATTCAGGACGTTGTGGACCTGGGAATTGAGGTACCAGTAATTTAATGCCCATATTTGACACCAATTGAGGGATTGGACAATCACCTCGTTTCTAGTCCTTCCCTCTATAAAATGGAGGCAATTAATCCGTTGCAATGCACAGAGGGGCATTCAATCTAGCGCCATTTGAAGTTGCTTCAAGTAAGCTTCAATTGTTTCTTTGTTTCTTTGATTTTCAAGTATTGTGCTAGATCCTTTCTAACCACATGCGAATTTCGCTTGCAGCAAGTTAACAATGGATCGAATGGAACAAACTCCTCGTGGTCATGCTCGATTGAGCCTGCAAGGCTGGTTGAGGCACACCCCCTCTTCAAACACCTCAAAGTGCTCATGGGCTGCTAGCTCGTCTTCTGAAACAAGCGACATGGTCCCAATCCCTGCAAGAGCTATCATCTTCAAGAATCTGCTGGTTACACAATAGGAGGTGGACGAGGCAATCTCGTCCACCATCTCATGCACCTGCTCACCATAAGTCGCAGATGCATTACATCATGCCCGTAGTGGCTAGCAGATCCACTGCCAAGTCTGGATCGATGACAATGATAATGTCCTTGTGACGTTCCAGCATAATATACGACCCAAATACATATATTATATTGCCACGTCACACGTACATGTCACAAATGACATGTACTTGGAGGCCAAAAAGGGTTGCACCTAGGGGGGCAAGAGTTGCACCTAGGGGGGCAACCTCGAATGTTGTGCATGTTAAATAAACATACACAATTATAAACCCCATGGCCCCCATTGCCAAATGGCTAAACCCCATTTGGCCAATGTCTAACCTAACCCTAAGGGTTTCTATATAAGGGCTTTTCCCTTAAACCCTAAACCTTTTCTTCTCTTTGCATTTAGGGTTTTCCTTGAGCTCCTTTCCTTCTCTCGCATTTAGGGTTCTCTTAAGCCATTCCGGCCAAGCTAGGACCCAAATCCGCGTGCCGAGCTCTGTAAAAGCGCCTTTGCTGCTGAGATCTTCGAGTAGCGGCCAGTCTTCTTGAGGATCGAGGCGTGGATGCATTCCGAGGATCTGGAGTAGGTCGAGTACCAGGTAATTAGTCATTCTGTTGTGCAAAGCCGCCTTTGGGCTAGGCAATGAGCTGGTTTAGCATGTTAGTTCAGCTTTAGAGGCCTTATAGATCCCGAGATCATAAGCCCTAACAAAGGAACCTAACTTTGGATGTTTAGGTGGATAGATTAGATGTTATTATTCATTTCAGTTCTGTGATGATGTTGGTATTTCACTTTGTGACCTCCATGTATTGGGAAGGGGGGTAGAGGCCTAAAGCTTGTGTAGCAGATGATCCTAGATAGCCTACTAGTTCCCAATTACATGCGGCCTGTGCACAGGAGCCCACCTGGTTGTAGGTGGAGGGGCTAGGCCGATGAAGGGGGACTTGTCCCATCACTGAATGGTTCCTCTGGTGTGTAAAGCCTACCAGGAACCTTAGTGAACTAGGCTTAATGGCTTGCCACTGTGTGTGGGCAAGGCATGAGCTCGACACCTTTGGGGCGATGCGTCGCCTTCCATGAGGTTAAGTCGAATAAGGGCAGTGGCCCTCTAGCTGCCTGTGATGGGCATGCATGCCCCTAGAGGAGAGGTGACTCTCCTCCTGCCTCATCGGGGCTGGGGAGATGCAACCCAATAGTAGCCCTCTTGGCTATGTACCCGGCAGGCTACGGCCCGGTCCCAATACTTTTCAACCTACTCTGCAAAGTGTGCACAGGAGGGGCGGATGGTGTGGACTACCCTCAGCTATGTTCTTATGCCAGCCAAATCCATTGCCATGAATTCTGTCTGCAATGACTTCTGGAGGCCCAAGCTGTCAGTCAAACCCCCTTGAGTCTGAGCTCTGGGTAGGATCTCCCTTGTTGCTATCATATTGCTATCAAAATATTGAATCATTTATTATTTTGGACGCAGTATGCCTTTTTGAGCACTTAGACACTGCTTTACTTGCTGGAAAGTCTCTTACTTGTGCCAGTAAAGGTATAGGAAAATTCAAGTTGTTGTAATACCTTTTAGAATTTCAAAACTAGAGCAAAATAAGTATGAATTCGGGAAATATTGGAACAAATAAAACAAAAGAGTACGAAGAATTTACAGGGCGGATCCAGTTATATTATATAAACCACAACTAGCACCAGCAAAATTTACTCCAGATTCAAGGTTATGAGGGTCTGACCTAAAGGATGGAATTAGGGGAAGCCCCAAATGCAGCAGAAGTGCGAATATTAGATCTTACCAACATAGTCAGTGATGAGAAATCCATCATAACATCGTCCAATAGCGACTTGGCTAGGAAATTAATTTCGTGAGGATAAAAATTTGCCCTAGCAGAAGGACAGACAAGAATATTATTGTTTCTGTAACGGGCCTGCCAGGTTAGCCCTCCAGGTAACTCGAGATCCCATCAAGGCTTGCATGAACACTAATAACAAGTTTGTAAATATACTATTAATTGTCACTATATCTATGTGATTCTTACATACAAGGCACTAAAAATATCAGGATGTATCATCTATATATTTACATGTCTAGTTTGAAACTTCACTAGAAATACCTGCATTTTCCCTCTTTTCAGCTCCTAGCTCCAGGAATCAAACTATTAAAAAAGATACACAGTGCAGTCAATTCGGGCCCATCACCACTCTTTCTGCGATATCTTCCACATATAGAGAATTTCGGCATGATCAGACCCAATCCAGAAACCTCATTCAAAAATCTTTTCAGAAAAAAGTAAAAATTACCTAAAAAGGATACGTGATCGTCGAGATATGATGCTCCAAAGTTCAACTAGCAAAACTGCCCAGAAATTGCTCCTGCTGCCATCTTCCAGAAACCCTCACAAAAATTTATGCCCTTTTCTTTTCTCCTAAGATTTTTATACTGTCACTACATATCAAGTGTGCGTTATTGGTACAATACTCCAAAATATATAATGTATAATATGAGCAAGGTACCAGACCCGTCACATTCTCCCCTTCTAAAATTCAACCCATGTCCTCATGGGTCGATTCAAAATCAATAGAGCATTTTTGCAATCCATTATAGAACTTTCATGATCCATAAGCATTACTGTCAGCTTATCACATCTCAAATGCATACCAGATTCTTATGAACATAGTACTAGACCTTGCTACCTGTATGAACACAGTATCACACCTTGCTACTCGAGCATAATAAGCTATATCTGTATGAACAGGGGATTTGTGAATTCTAGCTCTCATACAAACAAAGCTAATCTGCAAATTTATCGTGAAGATGAATGTTATATGTCTCTTATGTGAAAATACCTATATGGCCGCAAAAGAAAGTAAGCAATGTGCCCTGCATGGTGTTAAATACTAAAGGGACTCAACATGCATGCATGGCATGGTATGCATGCAATGTGTGCATGCATTGCAAAGTGCATGCATGCTATGTGTGCATGCATATATGCACTGCGTGCATGTCAAAACCATAGGTTGGGAGTGCAAACTAACAAGAAATACAACACGCGCTCTATAACTACTATTGGCATACCCTCATACAAATACAACAATAGAATCATATGCAAACCATAGCAAAATGGCCATATAATTATAGGTTTTGCACGATGAACCATTCGTGATATTCAACCATGCTTGCAATTTCTATATTTCAGTTACGATGTTACCCGCTAGCACCTTTTGTGATAACCAACACACCAAAAGGGCGTATCAATTTCTTCCCTTCCTTGAGATACTTGCCTTCACTGCCCTTGCATAGAGCCCCCTTGATTTGCCCCTTTCTGGCTTTCTCTCTCTAGGGTTTACAATCTCTCTCTAGCCCCAAAATCCCCAAACCCCCAAAAGATGCTCTGACCGCAATTTTGAATCCTTAAATTGGATTCTGAGCATTCTTTTCGTAGCCAGAGACCCCTCAAACTTTGGAACCCCCAAAACCCCCAAACCCCTAAAAGGTGCTCTAACCGTAATTTTGAGTCCCCAAATTGGATTACGAGGCACCCTTCTCACAACCGAGACCCTCAAACTTTAGAATCCCCCAAAACCCCCAAATCCCCAAAAGGTGCTCGACCAGCGATTTTGAGTCCCCAAATTGGATTCTGGGCACACTTTTTCGCAGCCGAGACCCCTCAAACTTTGGAAGTCATGGCCCACGAAGATGGACCAGCTGGGAAAACCAAAGGCGAGGGGCATAAGCAAACGGTCCCGTCAGCCATCATGGGCGGGGAGAGTCATCCTCCATGAAGAAGGAGGCTCGGGCTAAGGCTAAAACCCCCTCGGCCTTGTCCAGCCCGACCGGAAGGGATTGATTGTTCAGACCACACAGGAACTCATGCCGCGGCAGAGAATTGGAGCCACGTCAAAGCGGGCATGGAGGCTAACGATTACCGCGTATTGAGGCTAACAAAGTGCCGCTGGCATGGCGGTGGAGATGGAGTCCTCGGCACCCCATGTGCTCGAAGGCAAGCGGTGGTGAGAAGAACCGCATCACGTGTCACGGGAGACCCGACAAATCGAAGGTCTTGGCTGGCACACCGAATGGCGGGGCGGGCGGGGAGCTCGCGGACATGCGGGCCTACCTAGACTCTTTGTTCACTACTCTGGACACCATGACACAGGAGAGGGAGCGGGCAATGCACGAGACGATGGTCACGGTGTCGGCTTCAGTCGGAGGTTGAGGAAGCCACCACCATGGCACGGGGGCCTTGCGGCGCTCTTGCGACAACCCGGACCACGGTTGGGTTCTTGATGCGATCGAGCAGCAAGCCCGCTCACGGGCGCCCGTGTCTTTGGGGCTCGAGCACGCCCTCGCTACTTTCGAGCACGGAGCTCTAGGGGTTCGCGGGCAGCCATCCATAAACGGGACCGGGGTCTCCCTACAGGAGGTTCATAGTCACCGGCCGGTCTGAGGCAGCGGGGAGATGGCCAAACAACAGCCCAGGCCCCGCAAGACTGTGCTCCCAACTTCCGCGGGGCCAGGGCGGCTCGGACCGCTACCACCGCAAACCCCCTCCCCCCGGTATGCACGGCCTGCCGCCGGCAGCCGGGGACCACGACTGATGCCCCGCCTCAAGCCACCCCACGCCATCCCGGCCACCACCACCACCACCACCCGGCCCCACGGGGCCCGACCCCTGCGCCCACCTTTGACCCCAGTGCGGAACTCCAAGGCGGGGGGCAGAGGCCCTGTCTGGTAGTGCGAGGCATGCCGGAAGAGGAGGGGAGAGTCACAGCCCACAACATCGAACACACATTCTCGATCGGATGACATTCCATTCCCTGAGCAGTTCACATTTCCCAAGCTGACCCGCCATGGGGCTCGGCCCGGGTTGTAACCGCATTGTCATATTCGCGATTGCGGATGCGCGTATATTCGCGTCGAGGGCAAGATCTTTGAAGGGGATGTCCCTGTCGTGGGCCGGGACCTCACACACCGCACAACAGGAGGCATCGCAGGCGAGGAGCTTGTCGAGTCGAGGATCATCGCCACCAAGGGGTGCCCGGCGGGATTGGTTGAGGCGGGATGCACATTTTTCCGCCGGCCTTTTCTTCTGCTGCGGACCCAGCCCCCCAGCTGCGGTGAGCATGGCCACTGTTTCTACTTCTCCTACCAAGCCCCCTTCTTACGCTCCTACTCCACGCTCCCTCCGACCCGCCCTCTCTCAGCCACATCGCCTCTCGGCTCCATCTACATCTCACTTTCGGCCCTACGCTTCGAGTCCTCCCTCAGCGACTTCGGTGCGCCTACCACGGTTGTTGACAAATAGAAATTGTGCCTCCGGGTGGTCTCATGGAATTGTCGAGGCTTCCCTTGGCGAAGGGGAACGATCTCAACTCCGTGTCGGTAGATATGGATCTCATCTTTCTCATGGAACATGGGAGCATCTTTGAGCCGCGAGGCTACGATCTGCCGGGTTACCAACATTTCTCGGTCTTCAATGCACATGCGGGGCCGGAGGGGTCATGGTGGAGTTGCTTGCTACTACCGGACAACCTTTTGCACATTCGGTTACCCTCCGAGACGAGCAGACGACACAATCGGTACTTGTGGGTTCGTGTGCATAATACCGGTGGCAACCCTCTTTTTACGGCGCTGTTATTTCCCTCCGCAGAGCACCTTCTATTGCATTGCGATCCTCCGTCTGCGGATAGGATGGACCCTTATGTCGATCTATATGATGACATACTGATAGCCTGCGGTTGGGTAGGGTCGTCCTTCTTGGGGATTTCAATGTACGGACGACAGAGTAGAAGCAGCCCATGAGACTTGACCCCTCGGCCCGATGTCCTGCGGCTACATCCTGCGAGCGGTACCCGCAGTATCGGATGACAGACCGGTCACTTTCGCTTTGGCAGACAGTTGCTCCTGCTATGTGGTATTTTTGACTTGATAATTTGCAATGGCCTGTCGCAGTGGCCCGCTTCTCGCAAGTGCACCTGCAGACAGGACAATCAGGGGGGAGGGTCTAGTGTGGTGGACTATGTGCTCGTAGTTGCGCAAGATATGCATCTCATCAGTCTAATGATTGTAGCCAGGCTATGTTTGGTCCGGTAATGTGATATGTATTTGTACAGTGCCTGTGGTTGTACACTGACAATTCTAAAGCTTGCAAGGTCAACAACAATGTAGCCCTGGGAGGTCTTGAAGGATAGCCTCCCCGCTTGACCTCCTTGTCCGACAACCTCGGAGACATCTTTTATTGTCCCAAGGTTGACAAACTCGGAGTCAGCGTACCGTTTGTTCCCAGCACTCTTGCAAATGTGTAGAAATGTCAGTGTGCTGTACTTTCCGCCCGAACCACGGGTTATGAACCACTGCGTTTGAAAATTTTCATAAATAGCAGGCTCGTCTGTGTCAGCGGTTTGCTTCATTGGATGCGGCCACTTGACTATCTTCAGCGCTTTCTTTGGTGCCCTCTTGCTTCCTTCTTGCCTACCACTGAAACGTTTAAAACAACACTGTTAAGACTTGAAAAGGGACTTCGAGAAAAAGAATCGTAAATTTGTGCGTCAAATGCAAGCAAAAAGGAGAAAAAACATCTAAAAAATGGACGCACAAACATGCTTTTTCATGTTCTTAATTAGCTAAAAAATGGTTTTCGTAAGCTACAAACAACAAAAAAAGGGCACTTTGTTTTAAAAATCGAAGATTCTTATTCCGGAATACACTTTGCCTAAGAGCAAAGTGTATTCCGGAATATACTTTGCCCTTCGGGACAAAGGAATGTGTATTCCAGAATACACTTTGCGCTTTTGACTGAAGGGCAAAGTGTATTCCGGAATACACTTCACCCACAAAATTAAACTAACAGGTGGACAATAGACGTACTATACATGCTTACCTGTCCATGATTTTTGCTATGTAAAGTGGAATACAACAACACAATATAGATTGGAAGGCGCTCGGGCTGGAGACTAAATCTCTGAAAGCGGAATACGCAACTGAGGCGCTCAATTTTTCTTTTTAAAGGTAGGCTATTGTCTGTTGTCTTTTTCTATGTGCATTGGAATACGTCTTGTCCAGACAGTCTGGACAAAAATACACTTTGCCCTTCTGACTGAAGGCGAAGTGTATTTCGGAATACACTTTGCCTTTGACCTGAAGGGCAAAGTGTATTCTGGAATACACTTCGCCCACAAAATTAAACTAACAGGTGGACAATAGACGTACTATGTACTTTACATGCTTACCTGTCCATGATTTTCGCTATGTAAAGTGGAATACAGCAACACAATATAGATTGGAAGGCGCTCGGGCTGGCGACTAAATCTCTGAAAGCGGAATACGCAACTGAGGCGCTCAATTTCCCTTTTTAAAGGTAGGCTATTGTCTGTTGTCTTTTTCTATGTGCATTGGAATACGTCTTGTCCAGACAGTCTGGACAAGTGTATTCTGGAATAGGATTCATGTACACACACGGCAAATGCTGTGCACAAAACAGTATTCCAGAATAGCATCTGTGTTCTCGAATATTATTAGTCCAACCTCCTTGAGAATTACTAAGAAGTCCATAATTTTTTGCAGTTCTTTAAGATGGTTAACCGCTTCGTGAACAAGCTTCCACCACCATTTGTTTCCCCAAGTACCTCTACTTCAGATGGAACACATGAAGCAGATGTTTCTTCAACTCCTACCTCGACAAGGTCTTTGTTGCTTCTCGAAGACACTCCGAGTCCAGTAACTAGTAGACTGCCTCCACCTTTTTAACCCTCTCCAAATCCAGTAGGAAACTGCCTGCCACCTCCTTTCACAGCCTCACCCGTTGCACGTAGAAATCTTCCACCACCTTTTGTACCATCCCCCGACACTACAGAGGCTCGACCTCAGCAAAGTTTTTGGAACATACTACCTCAGCCATTTGTAGTTTCTCCTTCTTCACTTGTACAAACGAGGAATACAGCACGCTCCGAAGACTGCGAGATTCTCCATCGCTTCTCCCACCAAGACTTCACTACAAATGAAGACGATCCTGCAGCATCTACTCCTCTTCACACAAACGTGGTGACACATGGGTTTGCAGAATTTCATAGTCTGCTCTAAGAGACATGTTTGAACGAACTCCTTGTGAAGAAGCTGCAACGACATTTGCTGGCCCATCTGCTTCATATGGTGGTCCATCTCCTTCATTCAACACTGTACCTTTGCCTTATCCGGGTACAGCTTCACGTGGTTTGTTCTCCTCTACAAGCACACCACTAAGGGTAGAGGAGGTCACCCCTAGAGTAGAACTCTCTTCAAAAGATGAATACACCAACGAGGTGCAACGAGATTACACATTCTCTAGCCATTCCACCAAGAAATTCAAGGTGGATTATGGTTTGAGAGCATGCTCCTCTGTAAGAAGAAGATACCTTATGGACGGGCACAAAATGAGAAGACCTTTAAGAACTAAATGCTGCTCATTGGGTTGCATCAACAAATTTAACATGTCTAAATTATGAGCAATTAGAGACAACTACAGTTCAATGACATTGGCAGACCAGAATGCCTACTTAGCTTATCACGTAAGACCAGACCGCAACACCTTCTTGCACTACATTAACCGTGAAGAAGTTTTCCAGAAATGCTTTATGGTTGTCCACCATTTAGGGTCCACAAGAATGTCTAGGGTACACAAAAGACTGGACAAAAATCCAGCAATTGATGATCATTGTGGACCAAGAAGAGTTGTAACCATGCCCTTGCGGCTGTGTCATGGATGGAGAAATATTTTAGAGAAACATGTGAGAAGCTTCCTAACAGCAACATGTATCATTTGACTGATAACATTACCAAAAAAGATGTTTTTAATGAGTACAAAGAGACTTGCACTCAGTTTCGGCACATCTCTTACTCACACTTCACCAGACTGTGGAAAAGTGAATTCGGTCTTGTGAAAATTCCAAGGAGATATAGAATGTCAGTTTGCTCAAGATGTGCAGAATTAAAGAGTCAACGAGAAACTGCAAAGACAGAGGTCGAAAGAAGTATGCTTTCCAATCTCTCACTTGTTTAAAGAAATGTTTTGACCTGATTTCTTTTACAGATATTGTGCAACAGAATCTTGCCAGACATCGTGAACAACAAGCAGCAGAGAGAAGAAAGCTTGCCAAGCACAGAAAAAAAGCTCTTGAACGTCCATTTCAATATATGTCTGTTGTGATTGATGGAATGGATAAAAAAAAACTACTCTACCCCATTTCTTAAACATTCCTAAAGATGTACCAGAGGAATGTTTTGTTAAGGTCCACCTTGTAGGAGCTATGGTCTTCAAAGGAAGTCTAAAGTGCAAAGTATTTTTGACGTATCCAAACTTGCATGGTGACCCAAACCTTACAATTACAATTCTTAACAAGGTCCTGTGGGAGCAAGAGCAATTACCACCAGTACTCTACCTGCAACTTGACAATACTACAAGGGAGAACAAGAATCAAACACTCTTTGCTTACTGTGCCATGTTAGTGGAGCTAGGGATCTTTAGAAAAGTGAAGCTCGGTTTCTTACTTGTAGGCCACACTCATGATCAGATTGACCAAATGTTCAGCAGATTTTCTGTGCGCCTTAGAAGGAAGAAGGCTTTTTCTCTTCCTACTTTAGTTTGAATTATTGAAGATTCTTACACTCCCACTCCAGTGATCGAGCTTCTTAAAGAGACTGCTGATTTCAGGAAGTTTATTTTCTCCCAACGTTCAGACAGAGAACAAGCTGTGAACAAGTTGAATGATCTCACCTTTCAACATCACATCAAGTTCTACTTGAAGGATGAACAAAGCTTCTTACAGGGGAAGAAGTATACCACAACTAAGGACTGGAGTCCACCAGAGGGATTACGCTTCCTTAAATATATTCCAGACACTTGCTTCATAGAACGTGCTGAGCAACTACCTCTCAAAAATCCTAAGGAGTCAAAGCAAAAGAAAAGTACCCCAGTGTCATCCTTAAAAGCCATTGAAAATGGAATTTCCTCGGGCTTTAAGTACTTCCTAGAAGAACATCGGATGTGGTGGAGTAATTTCTTTCTCGAACAGAAAATTGTTGTACAAAACATAGCTCTAAGACAGTTGCAAGAACCATTTCAATGGCCTAACACCTTCCATCAACCCCAGCACCAAGCAGGTCCAAGCAATGCTACATTAGCACCTACAGTAGAAGAAGACGAGGATCGAGTCATGTACCTCGGACCAAGACGCAGGAATGAGCCTCAAGGTAATATCACAGAAATTGCCAAAGGTATGCTGATTGCTCTTCCAACTGAGAAGGATGACAAAGGTCGACCTTTCTGGATAGCAAAAGTGCTTGATACAGTCGAGGAGGAAGGCTTAGTCACTAAACTCAACATTCATTGGCTTGCAACACGCTCAAAAAATGCTTTTGAAGGTAGATATGAGTTAGAAATGAGAAGCCAAGGAAAAGGGAGAAAGTCCAAGAAGGTGGGTTGTAGGGATGAGCTGAACCTTAATGACGTGACTATATTGTGCTATGATTTTAAATTGAAATCTGACAATCGCCTACGCCAGAGGACTATCAATTTGCTTAAAAAAGCTTGTAATTACGAAGAAGAGGATGAAGAGGGGATTGGTGGTGGCAATGCTTTCACCATCTGTTGATAGTGATGAGGAAGACAACTCAAGCACTTTCTCGAGTGACAGTGAAAGAAGTGAAGGTGATGAGGATGGCATAAATGAACATGATGACGTCCTGGATCCCTCCTTTATCACTCCTCACACTTTTGTACATAACTGAGTCTTAGAAAAAGACTATAAATTTTGCATGTGAATATGAAGATTCTATCTTCAAATTTTGAGAATACTACAGTTTCAGTTACAGACTTTACTTTAATTTTTTGTTAAATATTTTATTCTCTGAAATTAGAGTCTCTCTCTGAGAGCATGCCTGGATCGGTGGAGCGCTTTAGTGAGGAGGCACCTCCAGGATTTCCACTGGCGGTTTCTCGGCCTTCGCCTTTCCTTTTTGTCAGGCGATTGGCGTTGGGGCGTCGGTTTTCCAAAGACCCGGTTGAAGAGGTTCTTGTTCCGTTCGGTGAAGTCTTGTCTGTTGGAGGTATGCTTATTGCTTTTGCAATAGCATGGATTTTTGATGCGTAGTCATCCCGGCAAATTTTTTCCCGTGGTTTTAATCTCCATGGTGATTATGGTTTGTTACTTCATGGGCTTCGGTCCTTGTTCTGGTTAGGGACTTCGGTCCCGTTTTGTACTTGTGGTCCCATAACCCGATTGGGTTCCGTGGACATTAAAAGTTTCTTCCTTCCTTCCTTCCTTAAAACATACTTCAAGAACATTCTATTTGCTAAGAAAAGTGACACTTTAAAAAAGTCAATTCTTTCGTTGCACAAAAAAATTAGTCATTTGGAGGGGGGGTCAAAATAGAATTTCATGCATCCTTTTTTTTAACCTCGTTTTGCCGCCTTTTTTGTAAAAAAAAAGGGAATATTTGAGGAATATTCCTTTTGCTCTCGTTTCGATGATTTGCTCCAAATTTTTTTCAAGATAACTATCATTAACATTAATTAACACAAACCATTATATCCAACAGTTTCAAATTAAAATCCCCCTAAAACCCCCTTTGGTTTGGGTGCATATTCATCTGAGGGGAATGACGAGGGCAAATGAGAGCCTCTAAAATTGTATAATGCATGTATAAAATCAACACCATTCAGTAAATTCCCTCAAACCCACAAATCTCAATATACCGTATACAAAAAACTTGTACAAGCATACCCCTCAAATGAGGATCGCTATGTATGATCTGGATCAAGGAATAAAGGGCAAATATGCCCATCCAACAGCTCTCGATGCCAGGAGCACTCCCCGTGTAAATATGCACGCAAATCAAAGGGGGTCCTTGCGGCAACATTGGTGGTGGCGTGTTCCACATGCTTGAGGGCAAGTATCTCAAGGAACGGGAATTCCTCGTGGCAACATTGATGGTGGTGTATTCCATATGCTTGAGGAAGGAAGGAAGGAAGGTATTTTTATCGTCCACGGAGACCAATCGGTCTATGGGACCCAATATAAAAGCGCAGCAAGCGGATTACTACCCGGATTAAAAAACCCCCGCCCTGAAGGGTTTTCGAGGGAAAAACCGTGGCAGCAATCAGCCTGCTGACAAACTGTTCCAATATACAAAATGCAAAAACATACAAATATACACACTCATGCCCAGGTCTTTTAGTAGTGCGATCGGTAGGACCCTAAACCGACGGGGCAAAGATGAGCTTTCGCCCAATCCAATACCTCCTCTGAATATGGACCCGAAGGTGTCTTGGCCCTGTGTTCATCGGCAAATGTAGGGGCAAGTCCGGTAATGTACTAAGGGGCGTGAATCGGCGGATCGGCCGAATCTTGGGCAACTTCTGGAAAGTGTGAGACTCATCCTCAATGGCACCGTTTAGCCCTTAAAGGAGAGCTTCATCTTTGGGGCTCCCCAATCCACTTGCGTCTTCGATCACGAAGATGGTGGGCACTTGTCGCGAATGGAGGCAATGAGTCCACTTTTGAGGCATTTGGGGAATGCGAGAAAATGTGTAATCTCGGACTAACTCGGTTGATGTTGCTCCTTGTTTGAAGAGCGTTTTACTGCTCTAAAGCCATAGTGGTCCCCGTGCTTGCCAAGGAGAACAAAATCCGGAAGCCGTAATCTCCTGCGGTACATCGCGATCGGCCTCGTATCCAGGAGATGGACCACCATCTGCCAAGTTCCATCGGCAAACCAGCACAAGATCTCTCTACCCTTCCAGCGATCCCAAATCATTGCAAACCCATTACCCGCGCTTGCGTAAGCCCAGTGCGGGCCAAAGCATCACCCATATTAACTAAGTTTGGTGAAAATAGCGATGGAGATGTGCCTATCAGGGCTGCGCTGAAGTGGCAAAGAATCCGGTTTCTGGGTAGAATCGATGGAAAACTTTTTCACCCCAAAGTGCGTGCTTTGTATGCCTTTCACGCACCTGTCCAAGTCATTCAGGAGGGCGCCAAAGAGGATTTGCGGCTAAAGCGGACACCAAACTTACGACCGAGTGTCTCGAAGGGCCGGGGCTCGACCCGATGCCAAGCAGATGTGATGGCCCCAATCATAGAGCTCGCACGGTATTTGTTGTTCTACATGGCATAAAAGCGCTTTCCTCCTGCCGTCACCCTTAAAGGATGGGCGCCTCCCAATTAGGACTCGGAGGGAACTCCACCCTAGGTACTTGTAGGTGGCGTGACCTCCACATGTATCCCGATATGTGAGTGCAAGAGGTGTGGGGTGGCGTGAAGAGGATATGAGAACCACCACGGTCTTGGCATCTTCAGCGCATGTAATTCGTAGCGGCCAAGAATGTGTGTAGGGCATCGGTTAAAAGCGCATAACCTTAGGGTGTGGGCGGAAAGGTCAACATCGTCGCATAGATGAGTTGGCGGATGACACAGTTGCAAAAGGCGTATGCCATCCCCATGCTCGATAAAGCAGGGCTCTAAGCCTGTAATCAATGTAGAGGCCAAAAGTGTTGGTGAGAGGGGCAACCTGCCCCGGACCGATACTATTGGTGAATGCTTGGCCCATCGGCTGCATCCTACCAAAACAACTCTCATCGGCTGTATATGACATTACGCATAAGCGGCAGCTGATTGGCGCGTCTAATGCAGCTTTCGAAAGGCCATTATCAAAAGCCTTAGCGAAAAAGACAAAAGCGGCAATACAAGTCCCTTTAGCCCGATGGATTCGCTGTCTTTGTCCGGTGCTTTCGCGATAAGGCGATATAGTCAATCGTTGAGTGGCGAGGTCTAAAAGCTACCTTTGTGAAGGGCTCACACATCTTTTGGGTGGCTCTGCCCGGTCTCGTTGCCCCTCGCCGAGAATGCCGATATTCCCGAATTAGCAAAAATCTTGGCTGACCATGATCGTCCATTGTCCATTGGGGACGATTGTGGGTGAAGTCGCCCCAATTTGTGAATGGGGACAACCACGCTTGTGGTCCATTGTTTGGGAAACCTTCTGCAATGCTCACTAAGAACAAGGTAGTGAGGATCGGCCCATTTTTTGCCCATTTAAGTAACTTCGACAAGCGCATACCATCGAGGTCAGTCCCTTCCCATTAGCCACGGTTGTTTTTCCACAACATCCTCCTCCTCCGCGAGAACCAATGGAGGGCCATCAAAGAAAGGGTATGGGCACGCGTCCAAGTGGGTCATAAATTGCTCCAATGAAGCAAACCCCGACTTTGCCGGATGTGATGTCCCCTATTTAACAAATTTTCAAACGCTGGCCTTGAATAGCCTCTGGTTCGATGAAAGGTTCGAGGATGAGTGTCCAAGGGCGAACATCTCCCCACGATGCCTGGCAAAGGTACCGACTAAGTTGTCTCAACTTTAGATGGGCGTGATGTCGTGGTGGCCCCAAGCGGGTACACGGATCTAGAATGTGACCAGAGCACTTGTTCTTTACCTCCACATCAAACCACCTTATGCGAAAATGTTGTTGTCCCCGACCTGCGCAAAGCGGGCTAGAATTGGGAGGGGGTGTCCGCGCATCCCGTAATAGCGAAGTCAAGCCCGGCTTTCTGCTTGCTCTAGTGTGGGGTCCGGAAATTGTTTGGCGAGCGTCCATGAGCATCTCGGCATAGTCCTCTGCCTGCTCATAATCCAGTCGCAACTGAGGATGGCGAGGGGCTGGCATAGTGGGGGTTCTGGTGGCTTGCCAAACCATGTCCAAATAAAGTGGGAGGTGATCTGAGTCGACTCCTCATCCCGACTGTCGGTGCCCACCCGTGGCTGCTAAGGAACCAAAAAAAAAGAAAAGTACAGCAGATTGAAATGGAAGAAACCCCCGAGGAGGGCACAAAGAAAAGAAAAGGAAAAGCAAAAGCTCCCGGGGTTGCAATAAAGGAGAAGACTGTTGACAAGACCTCTGAAAGAATGGAGGTAATAAACAGAGAAAAGTTCGTACAAGGGGTGATCTATCTTCCAGTCACATGCATGAGGCTGCCCCCTAAAAATGAAGCTGGCCCAAGACTATGACAGGGAAAATGCTGAGACCTACACCCACTATGTCTTGGGGGGAAACCACAGCTTTAAAGCCAGAAGACAACTGTACAAAGAAAAGAACAACCCAAGATATCTTTCAGTTCTTTGTGCAGTTTACTGTGGTTTGACAGACGAGGAAGCTAAACTTGTGGCCAACACCCACAACGCAAGTAACGAGTACAAACTAAAGATGAGCTTTGTCGACAAGATAAGGTTCATGCACAGGGAGTATGTTATATTTAAAGAGAAGTATGGCGAGGACTTAAAGAAGCCAGCCAACTCTATGGAGCTAAAGGAGGCGTGTGCAATAGAGTGCTGCCTAAAGTACAATGAGGCGAACAAACGGCAGTCGCTTATCAGCCACGATAACTGGTTTCAGCTCGCCTTCAGAGATGGCCGAGTACGTTATTATTGTATTCCAGAATAAGCTTTGTGTGTTTGTTGCCTTTGCACGATCTAACAACACCTTCCATTTTCGAGTGCAGATCTGGGAGCTGCAGAACGAAATTTTTAATATGTTCGAGAGGGGAGAGTTGAAGAGTAAGGGGAAGGTGTCCGACAAAAAGAAGGGTGTCGACGTCCCAAAAAAAGAGATGACAATTACAGTGTGGACGGAGTTGCAAGGCTTTACCGATATGGATTTGCTAGAAAGGCTCCTCCAGAAGGTTGTTGACAAAGACTTCACACTGGAAGAAATGTCCAAAGAACTGCACAAGTAAGTTAATATTTATGTTCCATTCTTTTTTTGCGGAAAAAGCTCCTAATTGCTTTACAGTGAAAACAGAAGTGTATTCGGGAATACACTTTTGCTTTACAGTGAAAGTAGAAGTGTATTCGGGAATATACTTTTGCTTTACAGTGAAAGCAAAAGTGTAATCCCGAATACACTTTGGCCTTCACTCCGAAGCAAAAGTGTATTTCGGAATACACTTTTGCTTTGTCTTCTTAGTGTTTGCGTTCTTCGGAACACAGTACTCACTAATTTGCTTTGTTGTTGACTTCCAGCGAAAAAAATGTTATTACGTGCCAAACATGTTTAATGGAGCAGTTGAACGTGGACAACTGGGAGAGGTGTAAAGAGCTCTATCCCATCGCTACATCCGACGAGCGTATTATTCAATACGCTCCAAATTTTGAGGGCTGGGTATGTCTTCTTCCTGTTTTTAATGTTTTTCCTCTGTGCTGCTGGCGTGACTTTATTTACTAACAGAGCAAGAAGAAGAACAAGGACCTACCAGAGGGATTTATGCACCTGGTAAGAACAGCCAGAGAGGAGAGGACGCTAGCGGACATGCGTGTTGTAGATGTTGAGCCGTCCGATTATGAGAGGTTTTCCATGTTTGACCAAAACAACTTTTATTCTATTGTTCATGGGGACTGCACGAAGTTGCCTGGAAGTATAAAGCCACAAGATTTTACCTTGGTCATAGCAGACTTACCATATGGTTTTAAGTTGAAGGATAGCCGCTACGACGATTAGCCTTTCAAGAAGTCAAAATTTAATGCTTTCGTTGACGGTATTAAGCAGGTTACCACTGCAAAACACTGGTGTCTTGTTGTGTTCCACTCTAGCATGCAATCCGGACTTGTGGAAGCTACTTTCAAGAACCACTTCGGTTCTCCTGTGCAAGCCGGTTATGAAAATATGGTCTGGTGAGTCTTCAAATATCGAATGCAGTTGAAGCGTTCTTTCTTTCAAGTTTTGAATCATGGTTGTAATTGTAACCTGTCATTTTCTATTCTGGAATACTTACTTCCTATTCTGGAATACGATCTTGTAGGTACAAAACTATATTAACTACCATGGTGGAGGACCGAGGCTGCTGAGCAAGGTCGAGTATCTCCATGTAGCTTACTGGAGTTTCGACGGGAAGCGCACCACGGAGCATTTCAACATAGTAGCCTGCCAAAATTTTTCTAATGTCCTAGAGTTCCCAGCAATATTACAGAAGGTCCAGGACCCAAGTGCACAAGGCAGAATTGTCAATCATTACCAGAAGCCACAGAAGCTCATCAACCATCTTCTGGATATGTTCTCACGTCCAGGAGATTGGGTCCTTGATGCTTTCTCTGGCTCTGGTACAACTATAGCATGTCACTTAAAAAGGGTCGTAATTGTGTTGTTGTTGATATTGATAAAGAGGCTGTAAACTTTATCAAGATGAGATTGTCTGCCCTACCAACTCTATCAGATGAAAATCAAGAGTTAGGTGCCAAATCATCATCAGATTTTGCCAAGATGACATCCTCTGAGATACAGCCTCCTTTTACAAGCTCTCTGGAAGATGAAGCTACCTTTGCAGAGCTCAAAGAAGTAGCTCTAGCTACTATTCCTGAAGAGACTGTAGACACCACTAAAGATGAAACATTGACAAAGGAGCAAACTGCAGAGAAGGACAAACCTGGGACAAGCACACAACATACTGAGGACTTTGATTTAGACCTCTGACTTATCTTTTGCTAAATTATTTCTTATTGGCTACAAAATACTGCCATATTTGATGTACTGAAAAAAATTATTAAAAAAATTATTCTTATTTCTACCTTTTTTGGATGTCTTCGAATTCCTAGTGAAATTCCTGGTGTATTAATGTCTGGAATTGTGCCATTTTCAAGTGCTCTTTTCTATAAATGCAAGATCATCACTTCAAAAGAACCTAAAATGCACGATAAATTATTTTGTTCCACTTGAAATCCCCAACTTCTTTTGAAAATGATCAATTTTTAAATCTTCGTATTTTTTTCAAGGGAATCTTTGAAACGGTAGTGATGCAACACTCCCGTTTAATTTGCAATCATGTTGCAATAGTTGTCCATTATTTGATGATTTCGTGGCAAACAAGGATGAGCTAACACGGAATATGTACCTCTGGAGAATAATATGATGCAAAAGGAAATACCATGTGAATGGATATTATAGGTTATGGAGCTTCTGTTTGATATAATGCCATCAATTTCATATTTAACATCCAAAGAGCTTTCATGTGCAAGAGCTTTGCCCAGAGTCATGTTTCATGAACGTATAGCACAAATAAAATGAGACAAAGATCATACATCACTAAATTGGCAAATGCATAACTGAAATAAAATAAATAAATAAAATAGAGATCATACATAAAAAAATCAAGCCGTGGCTTTTTTTTTAAATGCATACCTCTTTTCAATTTGATTATGATTACATCACTTGGTCTTGCTATCATTTCTTAAAGCAGCATAGTATCTGAAGTTTAACCTCTTTTCAATTTGATTATGATTACATCACTTGGTCTTACCATCATTTCTTTAAGCAGCATAGTATATGAAGTTTAACACCGCTTCCAAATATAAGGTCAGAATGCAAAGGTATTCCGTGAGCTGCATTTTGATTTTATTGGAAGCCACGACTGCAGATGCCAGCATAATGTTTTCAAAGGGACTGCAACAATTCGTCATGATTAAGGGCTCAGCCGCCCTTTCTTTATATTCTCTATCATATTTAACCACTGCCAACTACTCTATCATTCTTAACCACTGCCAACTACTGCCCTTGCCATCCACACAAAGTGTCGTAAAATTCCCTATCATTCTTACCATTACCAACTGCCTTTGCATTCACAGATAAGAGGAATTTTAGCTTATTGCTAACGGGCCTTGTGGAGATAAGAGGAATTTCAACTTATTGCTAGTGGGCCTTGTGGAAAATGACAAAGGCAAACGAGAAGCACATACAGTACCCAGTGCCAACTACACAGAAAACCCAAGTCCTAAATGGATAGAAAGAATGGCATGGAACTGCACATTCCCCCTTAAAACAAGAGTGTAGAGTAATCACAACTTTTTTGGCTAGCACGAATGACATTAACTCCACATACATGGCTACATTTTTCTTTCTTATCTTTTGTTAAGGTGGCAATGTCTTCTGCGAACCTTGAGCTGAAAGGTTTGTGCCCATCTGAATATTCACTATGAAAATGTAAACATAACAAGTCAAAGTTGAACTCCAAGTTTTGATTGACCAAAACATCAAAACTGGGAGCTCGGAGTTATCAGCACAAGATCAGGTGCCCACGATTCAAATTCTACTAGTTTTGTTGCTGGAGGATGGAAAATTGAGTCAATTCCAGGAATGGTGGACACTTGGCCAATGATGTTTTAGCTCCAGGCACTTGTTGCAGGATTTGGATTATACTCAACTGGCCTTGTTTGGAACTCTTTCTTGCTTTATCACAAATGGCTTTTGAGACATTGCTCTTCCTTCACCTACTTTCCTTGAAACCAGGGCTTTTCGTGGTGGTGCATCTGAGAAATGTTTTCGTGTTTCAGAATTATCTACATGAAGTAAATTTACCTAGAAAATGCCATGCACACTTAGAGGACAAGAAAAGCTCAAACCTAATCACTGAGGTAAACGCTACGAAATGCCCATGACTTCGACAGTACACGATTCTTTGCCAGTACACAATTTGGAAGATCTTCTGTCTTTCCATCACCGCCATAGGCATTTCAAAGCATAGCTTGCAGCAAATGAATCCTTGCTTCCAAAGACAGGACGGAACAAAAAGGAAAGAATAAAAGATCAAAGAAACCCTAGAATAGAATAATAGAGCTTTGCATGCGCTCGACTTTTCACGAAGGAAAGTTGAAGGGATAAACCGTGGAAAATGGATTTTTAATCATAAAATACTAAGAACACTCTAGATATACTGATTACTACACATCCTGCAATACGTCCATCAAATCATATGGAAACCATAGCAAAAACTGTACAAAAATACAAAAAGCCCCCTTGTTATTGTGCTATATATTCACATAATGATACATAATCATGTAAATGTGGATAAAGGAATATTGCCATAGATGTATGGAAAGAACATCATACGAGTTTTGCAAATGTGGATAAAGGAACATTGCCATAGATGTGTGGAAAGAACATCATACGAGTTTTGCAAATGTGGATAAAGGCCATAGATGTATGGAAAGAACATCATACGAGTTTTGCAAATGTGGATAAAGGAACATTGCCATAGATGTATGGAAAGAACATCATACGAGTTTTGCATGTTTCACATGTAGTTTTTACGTATGTTTGCTTTTTTTAGGGCCCGCTGCCCTACGTCACCCCTGTGTGAATATGCACCCAAACCAAAGGGGGTTTGAAGGGGATTTTAATTTAAATGTGTTGGACCCAATGGTTGTGTTAATTAATGTTAATGGTAGTTATGTGTTGGTTGTTATACTAAAAAAAAATTTGGGCCCTTCGGGCCCTAAAAAAAGCAAACGTACGTAAAAACTCGTATGATGTTCTTTCCATACATCTATGGCAATGTTCCTTTATCCACATTTGCAAAACTCGTATGATGTTCTTTCCATACATCTATGGTAATGTTCCTTTATCCACATTTACATGATTATGTATCATTATATGCCAGTTACAAAGCCTACTTCTACAAGGAAAAAGTTGCAGCAGGATATGCCTCAATTTCTATACATCTATGGTGATATTAGTTTACCACATTTACATGATTATGTATATCATTCTCTGCACGAGACAACTAAAGGCTTTGGCAGAAGGAATTCCTGACAACATTGTCAACATTGGCTGCAAAAGGAATTCTTGTTAACATTGGCTGTGGGCCGATGTTTATGTACATGAGCAATGGCAAGCTGCTAGAAGAAGAAATCATCTGCAATCACAAATACTATCCATGATATTTTGATATTTGATAGAACGAGCTGTAATCCATCATAAAAGCTACAGAATAACATCATGTGGTTACTTCCAAAAATAAGAAAAGAGAGCCTCTCACAGGTACTTCTGATAATAACAACCAGCAACATTTACTCATTGTGGCTTGATATGCAACAGAAGTTATTCCATTTTACAACGTTTGCTACAAGCTTTTTATGTGCATGAGAAATAGTACGGTGCTAGAAGAAGAAACCACTTGCAATTGTTAGAATATGGATTTCGAAGAAAACAACCACAATCTTGAATCAAGATTTCAATAAGTCCTTACCATATAAGATTGCCACAACAATTCAACTTCAACCAAAATCGACAGCAACAAGCTTAAAATGGCAACCAGATTTGTAAATAGCTACTGCCTCAAACTTAGACTTACAGATATAATATTACTGCCTCAGACTCAAACTCATAGCCACGCTTTGTGATCACGGCTCTTACTGCCAGCACCCTCAGAAATAACCCAACAACAGCAACAGGGAGATTTACTAGTCACTGCCCACTGCCAAAAGCCTTATGGCTAGCAAAGCAACAACATGACAGGACAACCATTGCTTTCAATCCATTGTTTTCACAAATACTGTCCATGATATTTTGACAACAGATGTACATTAACTATTCCTGCCATAAAACCTGAAAATATTGGATATAAAAGTAGTGAATCGCCAAGAGCCAAAGGATTTATGCATACAGATGAACGTTAAGCCTTTTTGTTTCTTGAGCATTCATGGCATACAAGCTTAAATCTAGTATTGAATATCAGAATCTAACCTGATTCAACACCGTTTTTGCATCTGAATATGCTGGATCCAAGTCTCCTCATCCTGATTTTACCATAAAAAAACCCTCTACATGCTACATCTGAATATGCTGGATCCGGGATCTGGGTTTTGTCAGCCGGATTTGGCCATACAAAAACCATGACATGTATTTGAGCACCAAGTCGCTTTACCATTTTTGTGTATTCGGCTAGTCTTGGCTTTTAAGCAGAAAAGTATATCAAAATAACTCAGCTCTGCTCTGAGTATTACTGCCATGAACTAGACATTTAGTGCCAGTTTTTGAACAAAAGCCCTGCCATTTTCTTTTGCTCCTATAGACCTGAACCGGACTCTGTTTTCTGCTGTGACATTTTAGAGATGCCAGTTACTGGATTCTTACCAGAAGATCAACACAAGTACAATAAAAATTGGGGGATCTACCATTATTTACCATCATAGCCTGTGCTTCCACCTTCTGCCTCTGTTTCATCTGCCAAAACCGTCATCTGCTTGAAAAAACCTGCAATGCAAAAACACAGAGGAGAGGAGACGAATCCTTGCACTGACCTCTGCCATTTTTGCATAACCCAACAAGGTCATGTATGCTGTTCTGTTGATGCCTTCCATAGCCATAGCCGTAACCTTCATTTCCTTCTTCCACCTCTTGTGTACCATATCCAAAATTTTAACCACCTTAAAATTTCGCCCTATTTCAGCTAAATTTTAAAAGGTGAAATTTCATGTTGACGCCGTGGGCGGCGTTTTTAGGCGCCGCCTCTCCCCCCCTCTGTTTACGCCGACTACGCTTTCCTCTGTTTCTTCCCCGCTAAAACCCCACGGGCCTCGGCTTCTTGTTCATAAGAAAGGGAAGACGAAAGAGGATCAAGAGAGAATCGATGGGCTTCTTTGGATAAGTTGTGGGGCGATGTTCTTGCGGGGCCGACGCCTCGAGCGGGCCTTGGCGCCTCGAGAAAATCTCGCACCATCGCGACCACGCACCTCGACCACATTTCTCCTTCCGGTAACTAAGCTTAACTACCCAAATCGTTTAAATTTGCGGCCGGATCTTCAATATTCTCTAAGCATTTGTTGTTTGCCCCTTGTTTTAAGACATGACAAGGAGAAAAGCGGTGACTTCTCTCATGGAAGAAATAGAACGAGTGAACCAAGGCGATTAACGTAAAACCCCTCTACGCTAAGGACCGCTTTGCTCCGTTGTGAAGAACCTCGAGCCCATCCAAGCTCGGAGGCAATGAATGAAGCTTTGATCTTGCGTCTTGCCGTTCTTAAGACAAATCCGGTGGCCCTAGGCGAAACGAGCTCCCCTTTTCTCATGATCAAGGTTGGATCATGATTCACGGCTTGCTTCTCTCATTTTCTTTCTTCAGTGCATGAATCCAGTTGAAGTGGAGGTATTTCTTTACGTCTTGAATCGGATATCTCAAGAACGGTGATTTTCGATTTTTCTTCTTTAGGTGCATGAATTTGGATGAATCAGAGGTGGAGCCTGAACCAGAGATCCTCATGAACGGGCTAAAATTTTAAGGTAGTTAAAATTTCGTCGGAGAATTTCAATCGCCATGAAATTTCTTGTGGAAATTTTCAGCGGAACTGGCCCGGCCCACTTTCGCGGCTCCGCCGCTCGTGGCCATGGTCGGCGAAAATTTCCACAAAAATTCAAGCGATGAAATTACTCCTTCCAAAACGACCGCCAGATCCACCCTTGTTTGCATTCCACAATGCCCTGAAGGCTCTCTGCGTCTATTCCAGAATGAACACCGCAATAATCCGCCATACCCTAACGGATCTTGCTGGCCCATACTAGGCACCATCAAATCCAACATTTCAGGGGCATTTTCAGAAACCTCTGTGAATGGTAACCCAGCGGCATTCAACAGGCTCGGGGCTAGCTTTCAATATTCCTGCTGACCTCGTTGCCAAGCTCCAGGCCAATTTCACCTCTTAAAATTTGCTCATATGTAAATAAGAATATCAACACAATGTTGTCTTGAAACCCACCAGACCATGCCATGGAAACTTTGAATATGTAGCATCATCCTCTGCCACTCCAAACCTGTTTCCACTCTGATCACAAGAACATTAATTTTTTGCAAGAATGCCCTGAAATGCTATCCACGAGGCTTGCATGTTCAGCCCCTAAAATAAAAAGAGGGCTTTTGTTGTGAGCCCTTGGATGTTGGACCATTGAAAAACAAAAGCTAAATCAACGACTAAGAAATGGTGCACTCTAGATGTACGCATTAGTACATCCATTCGAATACGCCATGAAATCTTAGGAAAACCTCTGTGAAAAGCGTACAAAAACACAAAAGAAACCCCCTGTTATTATGCTACGTATTGAACTTTGGCTCTGATACTAAATGTTACACACTAGGAAATCAATACAACAAAAGGGCAGATCCTTCAAGGAAATCGTTATCCAATGAGCCCAACCTTTCCAAGCTTTATCCCATACCTCGCAAACCATCAACCACTCCAAATAGAAATTCTGTAGTGTTCACGACTTTCAAGCTGAGCTTATCTCTAACGCAATCTCTAACGCAATCTCAACCTTCAACTGATACCTCTCCTATAATCTTGGCCTTTCAGATAAAATATAGGAAGCATATTCCTTGTGCGCCACATCCATCTCCGGGGCAATTCAAAAACAGCGACCTTCTAGGAAAGGCCCTTGCCCAAAGGAGGACATCCATCCTCTAGCAAAGGCCCTCGCCCAAAGGTGGGGGTCGTGTGTTTTGGATTTTCTTACCTGCATTTTTATTTTGCCCGAAATTTTAAGCACCATGAAATTTCGCCCTAATTTAGCAGGGTTTTAAAAAGCGAAAAACTGAGTCGACGTTGGGCGGCGCCGCCTCCGCACTCTGGTTACGCACATCTGCTCACTATGCTCCTCTGCTCACTATGCTCACTCTGCTTACGCACATCACTTCTCCTCAGAACCGAGGTTCAAAAGATTGAGCCACAGCGGGTAGAAGTTAAAGGCAAAAGCCCGGATCGGCGAGATAGCATGAATTTGAACAAAAGGCAAAGCAACTGGAGAACCGATCTGAGCAAAAAACAGGGAACAGGGAAGAAAAAACAGTCCGTCTTGGTCGTGGAACAAGTCCAGATGAACTCCAGATGAACCGAAGTTTTTATGCACAGGATAGATAGAACTCCCAGCCACCGACAGAGTTTATTGCTTGTTTTTCTGCTTTTTTTGTTCTTCAGTGCTTAAATCTAGCTGAATCAGAGTTTATTTTGACCTGAATCTGGCAGCAGCATCAAGAACGGGCTAAAATTTCAAGGTTCTTAAAATTTCGTTGGAGAATTTCAATGACCATGAAATTTCGTATGAAATTTTGAGCAGACCTGGCGGCGCCACTCGCGGCTCCAGGTCAGCTCGCGGCTCCACGAGCGCCACTCCGCCGCTCGTGGCCCGCCAGGTCAGCTCAAAATTTCATACCGAAATTTCATGGTCATTGAAATTACTCCTTCCGAAAATATCGTGGTCTTCCAACATTTCAGTTCAGACTCCGGACTTACTCAATAATGTTTTTAACAAACAGCGCTCTCTATGCTTGCAACAAATCGCAGAGCCCTAAAAATAGCATCATCGCATCGTTTGTTTTATCAAGCAGTGGAGCCATTTCAAGAATCTGACTTAGGAAGGGAGCATTACAAGACATTAAATATAGATGGTATTGCAGATCTGTTGAAAAGGTGCGCCAATGCAAAAGATCTCCCAGGAGGTAAGCGTATTCACCTTTGTCTTATTCAGAGGGGGTTACATAGGGATAGATATTTAGGAAACCTTCTTGTGCACATGTATGGTAAATGTGGAGCTTTGCAAGATGCTCAAGAAGTGTTTGATAACATTGAAAGAAGAAATTGCTTTTCTTGGAATATAATAATAGCTGCTTATTCGCAATATGGCCAGTTGTCTTCTGCATGGAAACTGTTTCAAATTATGCCTGAGAGAGATGTTGTCTCTTGGAATGTCATAATCACTGCATATGCACATCAAAGACAAATTGGTGAAGCTTTGAATATATTTCAACATATGCCGGAAAAGAATGTTGTTTCCTGGAATGCCATGATCGAAGTTTATTTACACCATGACATGCTTAACGAGGCCTTAGCAGTTTTTAATCAGATGCCTGACAAGAACGTAGTATCTTGGAATACTATGATCTCTGCTCACGTTGAAAAGGGCAAACTAGAGTTGGCATTTCAGTTGTTTCAGCAAGTGCCCAACCCAAATGTGACTTCATGGAATATTATACTGGGTGCATTAATATCGCAGAGCCAGCTCAAAGAAGCATATCTGATGTTCCAACAAATGCCCGAGCGTGATGTTATATCATGGAATTCTATGATTGCAGGATATGCCCAGGAGGGGCGGTTGAGAGATGCACTTCGTCTCTTCCAACAGATGCCAGAGAGAGATGCCATCTCTTGGAACACCATTATCACAGCTTATGCCCGGCAAGGACAGTTAAAGGAGGCATTGCATCTATTTTACCAAATGCCTCAGCCTGACATGTTCTCATGGAATGCCCTGATTTCAGCCTATGCTCATCTAGGATGCTTTGAGGAGGCCATTAAAATGTTTGATTTGATGCCTAACAGAGATATCACATCATGGAATACGATCATAACCATATATGCTGGAATGGGATGGCTGAATTATGCATCAGACTTATTCCAGAGAATGCCAATGAAAGATGTTGTTTCATGGAACACCATGATTACAGCCTACGCTGCGAGTGGACAACTCCATGAAGCTCTCCAGCTTTACAATCAGATGCCTTACCGAGACATCACCTCATGTAATGCTATAATCTCTGCCTATGGCCAGAATGGGAAGCATGAAAATGCCGTGGAATTCTTTTCGAATATGTCAGAAACAAATGTGGTGTCTTGGAATGCAGTCATTTCTGTGCTTTCTCAGCAAGGAAAGCTTGATCTGTCTCTTCAACTTTTCAACCATATGCAGGAAGAGGGCCTAAGACCTGATAAGGCTACTTTTCTCAGCATTCTTGATGCATGTGCAAACCAAGCTGCTCTGACCAAGGGGAAATGTATTCATTTTCATATCATAGGCAGCAAATTCAAGTTTGATATTGCTGTTGGTACATCTCTTATAAATATGTATGGAAAATGTGGGAACGTTGAGGAGGCATGTACAATATGTAATGGCATGCGTTCTCAAGATGTGATCTTAATGAATACTATAATGGCAATACATGCTCAACATGGATATGGGAAGAAGGTTCTTTCTATATTAGAGTATATGTTTATAGAAGGTTTAGTACCCAATGATCAGACATTTATAACTGTTCTTTCTGCTTGTAGCCATTCTGGTCTTATGGAAGGTTATCATTGGCTTAACTCTGTTTATCAAACAGTTGGCATATCAAATTCCGTGGAACAGTTTAATTGCATACTGGATCACCTTGGACGATGTGGTTGGTTGGATGTGGGTGAGACCTTGATCAACAACTTTCCCTACCAGCCAAATTCTACATCTTGGAAAACTTTACTGGGTGCATGCCATAATTTTTTGGATGTGGAACGAGCAAAGCATATATCAGAAGAGATTATTAAATTAGATCCTGATGACGTTGCAACATATGTCTTGCTCGCAAACATCTACAGCTTAAATGCAATGGAAATCCAAATTTAGTGGCATCCTGGTAGTAGAAAAATGCACAACTTTAAAAGTAAGAATGGCATACATTGGAGTCTTAAGTAATCCAACTGCACAATTTCTTGCCATCAGCCTTGTCCCACAGATGTTTATGATTGAGTGTAAAGGACAGATACGGGATGGTCTCGATCAGTGTACATGTTATCGTTTACCATTTTCAAATGGTTTCACTGAGAAAAGAGAGATTCATTCCAATAATTTCATGAGCGACTTCTAGGTTCTGCTTTCCTAACAATTCCCAAACCATCATATGAAGCATCCATCAACAAGCACTTGACACAGTGAGCATAATGAACATACATCATATAATTTTCTTCAGCAAAGCACATAAAATTGGAAACTAATTGCAGGGATTGAACAGAAGCTGTGTTGTGAGACACATTAAAGCAAAGATCATAATCTCCCTAGTGGGTGGTGGGAAGGTCAGGCAAAGGCTGTGTTAGATATGGGGAGTATAGGAAATGATGCAGGATCCAGATCTGCAGATGAAGAGCTATTTGAATTAGAGGAAATTATGGTGTCCCCTACAACGATGGTTTGAAGTTTGACAAAATAATAGGGCAGTCATAGAGGGGTCTGAGATAACAGAAGAATCACCAAGGAACAACATTGTCTCCTCTAGCTGGTTAGAGATTCCATAAAGAGAAGGCATTGAGAGATAAAGGAAGAAGAGCTGATGCCAAATCCAGCAAAGCCCATCTCCATCATAGAAGTCCCCAGTGATGGCATGAGCACGAACCCACCAGGACGTTAAACGGTTCCACTGGACCTGATATAAAAACAAGAGAAACGGCTTCTGAAACATACTGTCCCTTGGTATAGGACTCATTTCCATATTCTTAATAATAGTTACCGGTGGTATCAGATTGTAAGCAAGCTGTTTGAGTCATAGAACCACCTTAGGTTAAATTGCATGATACAGCAGTGAAGGAAGTGGGCTGTGACGAGTTTAGCACAACTGAAGGGCATGTCTGCAGATCTACATGGGCAACCACACCACACTACTATATCACTTCCTGTGTCAAGAACTGCTGTAAATTCTTGGCCGGAGTGCCTATTTTGCACCTGCATGAAATACTCCATTTCAAAGTCGCAAAAGGTTGACCTGTAGTTGGTAGCGATCTGCAGACTAGACTGTCTGCATCTACATGGCGCACTGGAACTAGCATTTATCACACAACCAACAATAATTTTTTTTTTTTTTTTTTTCCGCACGTTTGCACAAACATAAGTTGACATTTTCAAACAATTTAAAGTGTCCACGTTGCTGCCACCTAAGATTTTTGTGCACGTGGAGAAGCTTAGAAGCGTTGGATTTCATCTACGTTCATAAAAATTCAAGAAAATTCCAGAAAATTCCAGACTGGCCTTTTGGAAGTTACGACCGCCTCTGGCTCTGAATTTAGCATCAAAAACTACCAAAATCGACGCAAGTGTTCTTCTGCTGGATTTTGTGATAGAGATTGCAAACTATAATCTCACAATTCCACATGCCACTTCCTGGAGCAGCCTCTCGATTGCCGGATTGGTGAGCATTGGTGAGCGCTGGAGCTCATGGAAGTGGAATTTGGGAAAAGGGCAGTGCAATTTATGAACGAGTAACCGGAATTAGCATTGTAGTTCCTACTTCTGCAGCAGAGGGCTGTGCTAAAATTATAAGATTAAATCAAGCGGATGAAGATCTTAAAGCTGCCAAAGTTTCCCTTGGCATATTGGGCGTCATTTCTTAGATCACTCTGTCTCTGGAACCCATGTTCAAGAGATCTGTCACATTTGAGCTCGTAAACGATTCTAATTTTGAAAACAAAGTGCTAGATTTTGCAAAGACACACGAATTTGGTTATGCTGTGATTTACAGGATAACCATCGCACAAAGGTTGTGATTTACAGGAAGGATGACAGAGTACCTGTGGGCACTCCTGGAGATGGCATTTTTAATGGGTACAGGGCAACCACTCCAAATCGTGCTTCAAGCGGAAAATTATATAGTAATGTACCAATTAATTCTGTTTTGAATCGGTTCAATTTATTCTGAATTGTGGGTTTATGGCTATTTTCCAGTGGAAGGGGCGGAAAGGGGCAGAGATGCCAAGGGGATCTGCAATGTGGTTGCAGGCAAATTCAATAATTTGATGCAAACTGCCGGAAGCTGTGACAGAGACAGTGGATCAATTAACAGAGGCACCGGAACTTGCCCCTTGCCTGCAGCTTCCAGCTTCCGACCCAATAAATCTATGCTCATGGGATTTGCGGCTCAATGGTTCGCTGAAATTTGATGTTGCTGTATCAATAAATTTGAATTCGTTGTCGGATCTAATCCGAGACATCAAATTGCTCCAAATTCGAAACCCACTTGGGATCTGCATCATAAATTGCTCCAAAATCGAAACCCACTTGGGATCTGCATCATAGATTTTCACGGTGGCATCCTTATCTGATTTGTAAAAGGCTCGGATGCATGCCTTGCGCCCAAATTCGACGCTGCAAACATCGAGCTTTGGTACCATCACGACCGTGAAGCCAATCTTCTGGATTTAACCAAGATGTTCTGGATGAGATTGAATAGATTTTGGTGAATAAGTATGGCGGATTGCCACATTGGGGCAAGAATCGTTATGTTGGGTTTGAAAAGATATGGAGTAAGTTGCCTGATTTGCAGAAGTTGGTTGATGCGAAAAACAGGTTTGATCCGCAGGGATTGTTTTCGGGCGAGTGATCTGATGGTTTGTTTGGATTGGGTGCTTCAATGAACATTGTTAAGATTATTGTGGATTGGAAGGGCTCTCTGTTTGTTCTCAAGATTCACACTGTGCTCTTGAAAAGGATTATGGCTGTAAAAATTGGCTCATTTTTACGTCTGCAAGAGTTTGCAGGTATTTTTCCTCTTAGAAAGTAGAGTAATCTGCGTCTCATTGTGCTTTCCCATGGGACCAAAACCTGAAGGTTTTTTCCAGGTCAGTTGCAAAGCTCTATATTTCCCATGAACAGCTTACCTTGCTTCATTCTTGTGAGATCTCATAGAAACTACATCAACTAGCCCATAATGAAGTGCCTTTTCTTTATCAAGTGATCTATAGTGAACAACTTACCTTGCTTGATTCTTGTGAGATCTCATAGAAAATACATGAACTGGCCCATAGTGAAGTGCCTTTTCTTTATCAAGTGGCCTATATTCAAGTGGCTTTTTCTTTATTGAGTGCTCACTTAATATACCATAGATCACTTAATATACAATAGATCAAAGATCTATAGAATAAATCCAAGAACCAAAGGAACGTGTGTTGAACATTATTGTGACTTTAAATTTGTTTCAACCTTTTAAATTTGTTTGGCCTTCCTTGTGCAACAATGCAAAGTTTCTAAATTGACATAATAATCTACAAATTGACGATCTCCACGCAAATAATATGCTTTGAATACCATCTATTTGAATTTCCAAATGCCTTGTGATACCTCTTGTCCTTACCCACCATATCCTACAATTTGCTATGCAAAGTAATCAAACGTGCTTTTGACTAGTTTTTTTTTTAGCACACCAGCCCTACCGGGCCTACAGCCTTTCCTCAAATTCTAGCCTATCCACGTGTAATTTCCATGTCATCAAAATCTGATGTGCCTTATTTTGCACCATCAGATCTTGGCTTTTGCAAATCTAAGGCCAGGGAAATTAGAAAATCTGCCAAAAAAGGGCACGGAGATAGGAAGGGTCACGGAGTAACTTCTTTTCTTTTTTTCAAGCCTCCTTTCAAGCTCTGCCGAAGAGCTTTCGGCGTGGCCCTAGCACATTGTGTTCTACTATTCCTTTGCTGTTCTGAACTTGGCTATCCCAGCTTCATGGCATGGCCTTGGCGATTCTGTAAGATTTTAAGCTTTGCCTCGCTCACACCAACGTCAGACGAAATTAAGAAAGGGTCTCCGTAGACAAAAATAGGCTTTGCAACCGACAGAGCCAAGGGGTTTTCCATGTCCGTATTGCCAAAGAAATTTCAAAGCTTTCAAGCTTTTGGCGGGCATCAATATGCGCATAAAAGAGAACTGACAGTGGCAAAGCAAGCACATAGGTCAAACAGTTTGATAGCTCGTTCTTAGCCATTAGTCGCCATATCTGTCCTCGGCATGCTCTGCATTATGATTCCTCTTATCTCTGGTTTTATTTTTCTTGCAATCCCAGGTAGCACGGATGCGGTAAATCTGACGGAGCTTGGGCCAAATAGTTTCTTTTTTTGTGTATTCTTAGGTTTTCACCTCTTTGTGACTATTGCATTAACCTATTGTTTGAATTAACGTCAGGTATGGAAAAACAGTAATGATTTCTTTTTTGAAATATTTGTTGGGTTTTGGATGCTTCCATCCATTTTGTTCCCATCTTCCCCTTCCTTTGCCCTTCTTACTTTTTCCTCCGACATATTCAGAGTGTTTGGAGGACCCTGGGACAATCCTCATTTCCTTATTCATATTCTGTTTAACTTAGGGCTGGAAGTTTTAGCCGGTAGAAAACAGATGACTTGGAGCTCTTCCGTGGTGGAACGGGTCCTCTTTTTTTTTTTTCTGAACGGGTTGTTTTAACATGCAAAATTCTTCTTTAGGTTAGTATTTCTCTATCGTCCTTCATCTATGAAACAATGCTGGAAGTTCAATTGTTATTTCCTGATGCTTAAAATCCATCCCTTGATCAAAATCCCTAAAACCTTGTGTATATGTTTATCATTTGGTTGTTGCCACAGATTTGTGCTGGCATCCTTGAAGAGATCTAATTCGAATAAGTTAATATTGTAGTCTTTTTAGTAGGACCTGTCTCAGCATTATAATAGAATTTCTTTTTTCCCAAATATGCTTCTTAAAATTGCTTTGATTTTAAGAATATGGGAACATCGTCTCACAACAATAACATCGCTGATATAATTTTGCTCAATCTGTGCATCTATATGACATCTTTTTTTTTTTTTGTTGAAGGACGTCAGACTTTATTCAATCAAAGAGTCAAATACAAGTATAAATGCAGAGACAGGAATAAAATCTCAGCGGATAAGCAGAGACCCACCGAGTGAAGCAACCTGCCTAAGCATAAGAGTGCACATCCAAATACTCCTCAAAAATCAATCGCCTTTTGCGAGGGGCAAGTGAAGAACAATGATACGACTTTACAATGTAACCTTGAGCTTCTTGGAGAACACGATTATCTGCCACATCCAGACCTTTGAAGATTACCAATCTTCGTCTTTTCCAGATAGTCCAAAGCAACCATCCTGGCTGCTAGATGAAAAGCCCGCCTTGTAACTCTGTCCGGTACTTGGGTAAATTGCCAAAAGCGTTTGTTGACTTGTTAGTGAAACACGAAAAAGGAAAACAACCAGGTCCATACACATCTAAGGTGTTCACACATGAAAAAGCAATGCTCAATGGTCTCAGACCCACGCTTGCATACTGGACACTGATTTGATATTCTAGGGTTAAACTTATGGACAAGCACATTAACCCGCAGACACCTATGAAGAATCTGCCACCAAAGAACTGCCACTTTAGGATGAAGTAGCTTGTCCCATGCCCAAGACCACACCTTCTGCCATTGAAGAGGAGGAAGTTGAAGAGACCACTTATTAGACGGAGGAAGAATATCAGTATCAAGCAACAACTGATACATAGAGTTCACAAGTTTGCACTCCTTAATTTCTTCATGACAAACCCATACCAAAATATCTTCTTGGTGTGGCAGAATATCTATATGACATCTTTGTTGGGACATGGCCAGATTTCTCTATATTTACTGATTTCTTCCTCAGTGCTACGTTGGCCTAATATTATTACCATGGCCAGTTTACTAGCATGGCATCAGGATGAGTACATTTTTCAAGTTTTCACTTGGCTTCTACAGGAAAAGTTGGTTTATTAGGCGATGACGAGGTAGCACTACTGTCTTTATGACCGGAGCTTATTTCCTGTAAGGTACTTTTTCTTATGCTTTTTAACTAGAGGTTCATATGCTTTAGAAATACTTTCGTCTTCACTTCGTACTTTCTTCTGGCCTCATATTGGAGGAGTGTACAGGAGAAACATTTTCTTCCCTACTGCATGAGCATAGGCAAGGAGGGTGTTGAGGAAATATATACGAATGTAAAAACACAATAGCCAGGCTTTTAATATCTTTTTTTAGAAGCCCCACTAGTTTTGGTTTAAGCTCTTCCTCATTCAAGAGTTGAATGGTCTGCAAAAGCTCCCTAGACACATCTTTTATAGTGCTGCCTAGTGCTATTTCCTGAGTATATATGCTAGTTGCAATGCTATTTATTGGCTTTTAAACATGGAGTCCTTTTACGTGTGCAAATGCAACTTGTCGCCATTGAGTCACTGGACTAGATTGAAATAGGTATTGAAATAACATGACTAGTTGCTCGCAAATTTTACGAGAGAGTAACAAACTGGCTGTCCCGTTGGAGTTTCAAATCTAGATGTTATTGAAAATGATTCTTTTATTAAGGAGTCTACAAGTCCTAACTGAAAATTGGATTAGCTTTAATGGAGTAACCAGTTCCTGAATTACAATGCAACTGTGTTATAGCTAGTCTTTGTAAATCCAATGTTGTTACTAAGTAGTGTTCTTCTTGATAATCTTTGTGAGCCAAACAAGCCCACTCTTTGTTTGAACAGATAATTCTGGAGGCCTACTTTCCAGATATTATTGCGTACAAGTGTCTTATTGATGAAAATTTGATTGATGTCTTTATAATATTGTCTATCCCAAGTAGTTGCATAATAGATGTTGTTACATCCACTGTTTCTTCATAACCTTTGTAAGGCAAACAAGATGGCTGATATTGTTATTAAGCATATGATTGTAAGAAGCTGCTGGCCCGCACCGCAGGAGATCAACTATAATTGAAACTCACTTGGTTTGTCTTGTTTTCTTCTATTATTGAAGATAATATATCTGCAGTTCTGATACCCCTCAAGGTAACATGCTTCAAATCATAGCTCTGCTAGAACTGACCATTGTCTAAAATTTCAAACAGAATTGCTTGAGATTGCCTTCTTCCATCTGTGTAAAACTGGTTAAGTGCATGTTAGTTTACAGAAAAGAACATTCAAAAGTGTGGGGAGAAGGACATAAGTGTTACTAGCAATAACATATATGCAGTTAATAGATACAAAATATGACTGTGACTGTACCTACCAATTGTGGCTGCAACCTAGCATCCATCCATATATACTTCTACCAACTAATAGCTACAAAGTATGGTTGCAATACTATGGCTGCATATTTGCATGCACCTACAATGTAATACCAGCATGGTTCAACTAGAATTACCAGACTCTAACTTCTACTCTAATCTACACCCATATATTTACACAACAAGTGCTGCAACAACAATTGCAATTGAATACCCTGCAACAAAATATTGAGAACTCATGACATATGTTCTAAAAACAGAGTTGGGTAGCATACTTGTCATAGTTTTTGTAGAATTGACATCATTCACCTTTGTATTAGAAGTGAGATTGGAGTAAACAAGATTCTGCGTAGACATCTTGTCAACTTGTTGCGCAGTTGGTGATGAAGCCACTTGGAAAGCAACATTTGCTCCACAATTGCCCATTGTTTAAAATTGCTCTACTTCTTGCAGCAGATTTTGCATGATCGTAGAAGCTTAACCAATTTATTTCACGACCTCTACAATGTAAGAAGAATGTCACCGCTAATGCTTGAGGCTCCAAAAACCTTATCTCTATCATGTATCTTCTTATACAATGCCAAGAACTCCTCCTTTTTTTTCTTTTAATAGTTTGAACCTATAGCAAGCCTTGCTAGTAACCTTTGGACCCCACATCCCTCGCATCTCATTCTCATCATCATTAAGGTGTCTTTCCTCTGACTTATATAACCTTATAGGTTAAGCCTTTGTTGTTTAGATCACGAATTGCATATTTTGCTGCCATATAAGATCACACGCTAGTTGCCTGCAATATCTATTTAAGTTAGATAGATTTAATCACTAAATACTGGCAACCGGTATGTCCATTGCTTGACCTTGCCAAAGCCTTCTGGTGTGCCTTTTGCTAGTTCTTTTTTTTTTTTTTTTTTTTTTTTTTTTTTTAACGAAGGCTAGGAGTATTATCTAAACATATATAAAGCAGTTTGTAATTTTTCTTTTTTGTCCCTCCTATTTTTTCTGCGCCGCAATCTTTCTGTTTATTTAGATGCCACGTATAATCTCATCTCATTGCTTCGACGTCTGGCAGCGGTAGCGGCAGTGGCATATACTTCTTCTTGCTTTCGAACACTGCTTGGACTGAGATCCATGTCTCATCCTCATAGATGAACCGAGATGAACTTAAAACGGCTAAATAATTTAGATGCCGGCTCTGCACGGCTTCTAGAATCCGCCCAGCCCTACATCGAATGCACAGAAGCTTACGGTCTGAAGCGGCCGTACCAACAAATTCGGTTAGGTATTCTTCTGCAAAAATCTCCTCGGTTAGATATTTGCTTCGTTGCATTTTCTCGACTACAATTTCCAAGTATTTGAGGCGTTGTCAAATCCGATTTGATGCATATGGCCAAATGTCCAACAAGCAATTTAAATGGCTCGTGCTCGCTCTTCTCTTAGCCCATAAGTGCGCGACAACTAACTTCATCCAGTGCGGCTTTTATTATGCTAGATCTTCTCCTACCGATCTTCCATGAAGCAAGCTTTTGAAGATAAGGGAGTTCTTGGGTTTTTCAAAAGTTCTGTAAAGGAGAAAACAACAGAAGGTAAAAGCCGATCTAAAGCCCTCTTGCGTATCTGAGCGTTACATCAAAACTAGAGTGGAGAATAGTAGAGCTGAGAAATCTATGGTGGCTGACGTTTGCTTGGAGCAAGCAAGGCCTTGTGATTTTGGGCCACTTCGTAAATACTGGGGAGTAGGCCTAATTCCTCTTCTTGAATGGTGGTCGTCGAACAAAATGGAATATGGAGCGACCTGCTTTGAGTTTCAACGCCCTATATCCAAGCGACTCATGGCGGATCCGTGATTGTAGCCGGAGGCGAGTTATGAAAGAGCATGTATTGAAGCATGGTTTGAGAGTGGACGGCGAGATTGTTTGCAAACAGGTAACATGGTAGATAACATATGCATGTTTCCAAATAATTCTTTGAAAACAACAATCTTGAATTGGTGTGAAATGTATAATGTTCCTAAACCCAAGTCTGTAGAGTTAGAGGTCACTGGAAAGTTTGTGCAGGGACATTATTAACCCCCTAAGCTTATTTCTTCTCGTAAGGTATGCGTTGTGTCGGTTGGAACTAATTTGAGATCCGAGGATTACTTCATGGCAAAAAGTTCAGTTCCTGTTATCACAGACACTTCCCCTAGAGCTCATTTAGGCCAGGAACAAAATGATCATAATGCTCATTCTATCAGAAGTGAGAAACTTCTATTATTAGGTGGAAAGATCTCATTTTCTCACATGTAAAGTCTAGGGCAAATTTACATAATTAAAAGAAAATCTAACAAATTTGACATTCAATGTGATATTGTTCCTCCTTTTCATGATGTATCATTTTCATAACTTTTTTCTTTCAAAGAGAAATGTCATGCGGCCTTTGGCCGCCAGCGATAAATTTCTTGTATCATTAAATATAGTTAAATATGTACAATAGTGGTGCCCCGAAGGGCTTGAGCACAAATGCTCCCGTTTTGGCCAAGACCCTATGCTGAAGACTCGAGACTAAACCCTTTTAGTCCCCTTTTAGTCCCCTTGTGCCCATGAACATTTGAAGTACATATACAAAGCCCGAAATTGATATTCTAGGGTTAAACTTATGGACAAGCACATTAACCCACAGACACCTATGAAGAATCTGCCACCAAAGAACTGCCACTTTAGGATGAAGTAGCTTGTCCCATGCCCAAGACCACACCTTCTGCCATTGAAGAGGAGGAAGTTGAAGAGACCACTTATTAGACAGAGGAAGAATATCAGTATCAAGCAACAACTGATACATAGAGTTCACAAGTTTGCACTCCTTAATTTCTTCATGACAAACCCATACCAAAATATCTTCTTGGTGTGGCAGAATATCTATATGACATCTTTGTTGGGACATGGCCAGATTTCTCTATATTTACTGATTTCTTCCTCAGTGCTACGTTGGCCTAATATTATTACCATGGCCAGTTTACTAGCATGGCATCAGGATGAGTACATTTTTCAAGTTTTCACTTGGCTTCTACAGGAAAAGTTGGTTTATTAGGCGATGACGAGGTAGCACTATTGTCTTTATGACCGGAGCTTATTTCCTGTAAGGTACTTTTTTCTTATGCTTTTTAACTAGAGGTTCATATGCTTTAGAAATACTTTCGTCTTCACTTCGTACTTTCTTCTGGCCTCATATTGGAGGAGTGTACAGGAGAAACATTTTCTTCCCTACTGCATGAGCATAGGCAAGGAGGGTGTTGAGGAAATATATACGAATGTAAAAACACAATAGCCAGGCTTTTAATATCTTTTTTTAGAAGCCCCACTAGTTTTGGTTTAAGCTCTTCCTCATTCAAGAGTTGAATGGTCTGCAAAAGCTCCCTAGACACATCTTTTATAGTGCTGCCTAGTGCTATTTCCTGAGTATATATGCTAGTTGCAATGCTATTTATTGGCTTTTAAACATGGAGTCCTTTTATGTGTGCAAATGCAACTTGTCGCCATTGAGTCACTGGACTAGATTGAAATAGGTATTGAAATAACATGACTAGAGAGAGTAACAAACTGGCTGTCCCGTTGGAGTTTCAAATCTAGATGTTATTGAAAATGATTCTTTTATTAAGGAGTCTACAAGTCCTAACTGAAAATTGGATTAGCTTTAATGGAGTAACCAGTTCCTGAATTACAATGCAACTGTGTTATAGCTAGTCTTTGTAAATCCAATGTTGTTACTAAGTAGTGTTCTTCTTGATAATCTTTGTGAGCCAAACAAGCCCACTCTTTGTTTGAACAGATATCTTATTGATGAAAATTTGATTGATGTCTTTATAATATTGTCTATCCCAAGTAGTTGCATAATAGATGTTGTTACATCCACTGTTTCTTCATAACCTTTGTAAGGCAAACAAGATGGCTGATATTGTTATTAAGCATATGATTGTAAGAAGCTGCTGGCCCGCACCACAGGAGATCAACTATAATTGAAACTCACTTGGTTTGTCTTGTTTTCTTCTATTATTGAAGATAATATATCTGCAGTTCTGATACCCCTCAAGGTAACATGCTTCAAATCATAGCTCTGCTAGAACTGACCATTGTCTAAAATTTCAAACAGAATTGCTTGAGATTGCCTTCTTCCATCTGTGTAAAACTGGTTAAGTGCATGTTAGTTTACAGAAAAGAACATTCAAAAGTGTGGGGAGAAGGACATAAGTGTTACTAGCAATAACATACATGCAGTTAATAGATACAAAATATGATCAGGATGCATTACCTACCAATTGTGGTGCAACCTAGCATCCATCCATATATACTTCTACCAACTAATAGCTACAAAGTATGGCTGCAATACTATGGCTGCATATTTGCATGCACCTACAATGTAATACCAGCGTGGTTCAACTAGAATTACCAGACTCTAACTTCTACTCTAATCTACACCCATATATTTACACAACAAGTGCTGCAACAACAATTGCAATTGAATACCCTGCAACAAAATATTGAGAACTCATGACATATGTTCTAAAAACAGAGTTGGGTAGCATACTTGTCATAGTTTTTGTAGAATTGACATCACATTAGAGGTTTGGTGGAGTCTATTAATGCCCTTGTAAGCCATTCCCAAATTTGGATTTTAGTTGGTACCCGAACCTGCAGGTATGGGCAAAAAGCCCCCACGAACCTCAACCGAACCTCAGCCCTGGAGCAACCGAACCTGGTAAACGTCATTATTACTTGTTGTTTTACTCATTACGCCTAAATCCCTCCTCCCCCCACCTTCCCACCGAACTGAAGCTACAAGGAGTAGCTTCGAGCGGGACGCCTCAAGAATGCCTCAATTGGGCGCCAAAGCTTTGGAGGGCATTTCGAATTTAGTTTTGATGTCAATCCTTGCCCAAATCCGAAGGAATTCTCTAGTTTTCCTTCGTATTTTGGCGAAAAATTGCATCAATTTGGTCGCCGGACTGTGGAGCTCGAAAAGCGATCACGCGACTCTGAATCGATCTATGGCGGCGAGGTAATCTGTTCTATTAATTTCGGCCAATGACAATGAGTAATTCTTTTTTGAATACAGAGACTGAAAGGCCAATTCTGGGTGGAGGTGCCCAAGAACTGCTTGCCCTACAAAAATCAATATAATCGGAAGGAACATGTCGATGAGAATGCTCTTCGAGCTTCTGGTGCAATGAATATTGATCTCTGGGCGCGTGGGGAACTGTATCCCATCGATCCGATCACCAGAAGACATCCTGAATTTCATTCTCCATCGGGGCTTATTCATTTTGCCTGTAAGGGTAATCAAGGTCTGCTTGGCTATTGCAATAATATTTCAAGTAATTCCGATGTGCATTTGAGAACAATGTACAATCACTTGTGTGGAGTGCATTGCAATATGGTAGCACATTGTAATTACCTCCAACAGTGTAACTATTTCTTAACCAACAGGTCTAAGAATACAGAAGAACTGCAAGCTTCCAATCAAAGGTTGCTTATGGAGGTGGAGTCACTTAAACAAGGATTGAAGAGATGCTCGAGGACAATGACAAACCGGAGAGGAAGTTAAAAGACTGAAAAATGACACCACCGGGCATGAGGGAGAGGAAAAAAGAACTCGAAGGCCCTAAATATACTTGCCCCTAGTGGTGGGGGTTTCAAGAAGGATCCACGCTATTAAAAATCTGGTGGATCCTACTATGGCTGAAAAGAAGAAGAGAAAACCTTGTAATATGGCTAGTTTGTTGAAAAAAAGCTTGTAACTAAAGATGATGTTATAGATATGTTGAAGCTTCCCGAGCTAACCATTTAAGAAAAAGCCGTTGTCTTTGAACAGGTGCTTACTGGATTGGGAAAGAATCAAAGTGCTGATAACATGCAAGAATTATGTGACAATGTGGGTATCAGTCGACAAGCTTACATTGCTCTCTTTAGATGTTTGCAGGATGGTATCAAGCAAATGGGTATTACGAAGACCATACCGCCAAGACTTCGGTTATGTCGAGAGCAAGCGTAACAAAGAGGAATGCGTAAGTACACCTAACATTTGGGAGAGATGTACCGAGATCACCACATCCGTGCACTTGGGATCACTAATCACCGGGAAAAGTAAGAAGAAGGGTGGCTCCTAAAATGATCTATTTGTTCTTAATGAGAAAAATAATTGTTGGATGGATCTCTCTAAAATGCTTCTTCATTGGTTCTCTTCTATGATATGAAAGTGGAAGAATGTGGAGGGAAACTCCAAATTGCTATAAAGTTGGATGAGATGGAACTGATCAAAGGTGAAAAGTATGAGAGGGTTTCTTTGACATTAATGAACAGGCGTTGTCAAATTCTCGATAATGAGGAAGGGAAGTTCTCTGTTCAATCGAGAGGACCATATTTGGTGGATAGGGATATTTCAAAAATACCTAAGAAAATCATGGTGTTCTTCAGTGGGTCTTTCAGCAGACACCTATTCCTACTATTATTGCTGCTCATGGAGTCGGAGAGAAGCTTCAGGTTCCTGGCTACGGAGATTACGAGGTTGAATGGCATCTGGCTGCTGATCTAAAGACCATCAAGTGCATGTATAACATGAAACATGGTTCTGGTAAGACTACCCACGCATGTCCTTACTGTTTGTATGCTAGGGTAGATGATAAGGGGAAGGGAATGAGTACTCTCGAATGTGACCAGGATGCTGAACCAACGCTAGAAGAAGGAGGACAAAACTTTGATCCCCAGTACTTGCAATTCCCGTGAAGAGAGTACATATTTGCACTCTCCATGCCTTTCTAAGAATAGTGGATAAGATGGTGTACATGAGCATTCTTTTTGCTTGGAATAAGTCTCCACAATCAGCCAGAGAAAAGTGTATGAAAGATGTTGAGAACGTGCTTTCTGATCTTGGTCTTCATGGTGGTGACTATAAAATCCTGCAAGATCCTAAGAAGGGAGGCAAGGTTCCTTGTAAACCATCTATGGGTGGGGTGAAAGCGAAGAGATTTCTCGCCTTGTACTAAATTACGTAAGAATGGATCATTGCCAACCGGAAAGTGGGAGGGGTATAAGGACTTCTTTGAAGCGAAGATGACCGTAGTACTTCACGTGGGAGGGCAAAACTAAAGAAAATTAAAGCGTGGGCGGAATCGGAAAGCGAAATTCGGTAACTTTGATGGCGAGAGAAGAAAATGGTGGGTGGAAAGTTAGATGAATTCAGAGTAGCAAGAATCAATTCACGAAGTCGTTATACAAGCATGGGGAGAATGCAATGTCACACATTACATTCATATACTTCACGCCCATGGCTTGTGGTTTGCCAAAGAGTACACGGGAGCTTGGGAATATGGAATACGCAGGGGAATGGAGAAGTCACATAAGCAAGCCAAGAATGCTTTTTTCAGGTTCACACAACATCGAGGTTCGTGGTGGTAACTCATTGCAACAGATGTGCCAATGGTTCTATAGAAGGATTATCCGCAAGCTAGAGAAAAAGATAAAGCTAAACAAGACACGACGTTGGCTAGAATATTGAGGAGAAAAGTTGAGCAGAAAAAAAAAACAGATATGGTGTAGCTCTAGTGCAGCCAGACAAGTTAAGGCAAATGGCGATCCACAAGGATCGAGCGGGGGAAAGATATACTTCTAGGGAATCAATTGTATGAATAAATTCATATTAATGTGTAACTATTGACCATGATGTGCAACTATAATGTTTCGAATATGTTAGGTTGGCAGCGTGGGCACGGTGCGAACTTAGTTGGTATTCAATTACTGAATGACAAGTATTTGCACGGTGGCCACGGTGCGAATGACGTTGGGAATTAGTTATAGATTAACTGCTATTCGCACCGTGGCCACGGTGCGAAAGCATTTGGTTTCCGTGGCTATCTTTTGCCGTTTTCGCACGGTAGCAACGGTACTCTTTATATAATTATCTTTATTATCGATGTTGTCTGCTTTTGATATTTGTTCTAAGTCATTACATTGCATATTTATCAATCTTGTCCACTCATTTGTTGCATTACAGTTCAGAGATGCCGGATCTAACAATCCCAGCAACCAAAGAACAGAAGAGAAGGCGCCGTCTGGGCGCACACATCATGGTGAAGACAGCGAGGGCAGCGCCACTAACTATGGCAGTCCTTCTAACAACCGAGCGAGCAATCGCCTCTTCGAGCGAGAAAAACATCCATCAAGCGTGTCCGACGCTGTAGTTCAGAATGTTGCCAATGACGCAGAGGAGATTTTTAGAGACATACCTTCCGAGCCAAGGCGTGTTTACCTGTTCTCTTCTGGCCATTTAGTCGGAGAAGGAATCTTCGTGCAGGCAGCTCTCTGTCATAGAGTTCCTGTGCCTGATGATTGCATCGTCGTTAACGTCGATGTGGTAGTTGCACCAGACACGACGTTGCCTGTTCCTTCGATGGGAGCTGACACCTTGCTTGAGGCACTCCATTCCTTCGTCGTGTGGCCCAGGTTGATGGCTTCTTTGACGCCAACTCCTAACTCATTATCTGTACTGGCTAATGAGATAGATTACATAACCGGACTTCCTCGTAGAGTGCCAGAAGTTAGATTGGTGGAGATAAACCAGGGGCCAGACTTGCTTGGGGCCGACAATGAGAATGCTAAGCCCCATGAGGATGACCATCAGGATGTGCATGTCCAGGATGTTCCTGTTGGTGATGTGCCTGTCGGAAACGTTCTGTTCTTTATTCGTGCGCTTTTGAACCCCTAATATTATGTACTCGGGTGTCCCTTTCCGGTCCCCATCCGCGGCTCAATTAGAAGAAAATATCGTTCTACAAGAGGCAACTGCGATTACTGTGGCGGTTATTACTGAAAACCGTTGTACCGGATCTCAAGAAGTGCTTCTGTTGATGAGCGCCTGTAGTCGCATCATCCAAAGAGGCGTAAGAGGAAGACTAAGCCTAAGCAAAATGCAAAAGAAAGCGGTTCTCTGCAAAGGCCCTCCTAAGTTTGAATAAGAAGGGCCAGCCGTTTAATCAAAAGTTAAGATGGATGCGCTGAAATCGGCACTTCGAACCACGCGGGAGTGGGTGCTTCCGCTCACAATGGCTAGAATATGTAAGGAGGTGGTTCAGAGAGATACATTAAGATGAAGAGGGATGGTGCAAGGTGCACGGAGACATGGTTCTGATTTTCCAATGCCGAAACGGTGACTCGATTCACTGCAGATGCCCTTGATGCTCGCGCGAGGCGGCCCGAAAATCACATGGTCGGGTTCTTCAAGATGTGTGAAATGTCTTTGTGCATTCCAAGAGAGTGACAATAATGAAGCAGGATATTGCCTTGACAAATTACTTCCGAGGCATGTAAAGTATTTTATATTAATGAAACGATCTTTGTTGTATATTTTGTTTGCTTGCTTGGTATTTTGATTGTATCTATTCTCTATGTATGCTTACAATGCACCGTTGCCACGGTGCGAAATGGGTATAAATTACTTTGTGAGGGAGGTATTTTCGCACCGTGGCCACGGTGCAAAATTCCTATAAGTTACTGTGTGAGGGCAGGCAATTTCGCACCGTGGCCACTGTGCGAAATTAAATCATTCCATAGAAAGTGAACCACAAGATCAAAGTGAGCATATTAACATGTTTGAGAATATGAGAATATATTAAGAAGCAGACAAGAAGCAGACATGAGACAAGGAGCAAACAAGAAGCAAAGCCAATGATAGACAGTGAAGGCATAGATGCCTATTTAAAGAGAAATCAGGTATATATGCCATTATACGAGTACCGTACAAGTACGTATATAATCCAATAATTTCTATGTATATACGATCAATAATTTTGGTGCGTACATACCATCAATAATTTTGGTGGGTATAAATATACATCAAATTGCCGAGTGCAGCAACATTGGCCATGTGGCCTCCTCCTGGTCCTGAACGTGATTCCATCACCTGCAAGATGAATCACGAAAACTTCAAGCAGTGTCGCGAGTGACAAATACCAATGGAAGACTGGATGACCACTGCCGCTCTCAATCCTCGCTATTATCCTGATCCCTTCGATGTTATCATCCATCTAATATGGAATAGAGAGCATCAAATGTACATGATAGAAAAGATCACTGGGGTGCCTGGTGACAATGACTCAGAAGAGTCCCCCTAAATCAATACTTGTCATCTGGATCATATTGTCAATACTTATTTGAAGAGTTCATGATCGTGTATTTTGTACATTATGCTCGTATATGTAACCAATAATGCTGCTACAGTGCACGTTAATAATTTTGTTCGATATAAGTACAGCTCCATTCATTCAATGGAGAAGGCATCCATTTGCTATGTTTCTTGTTATTCCATTACTTGCACTATGACATATAATGATCTTTACAGATGTTCTCAGAGGGGTATCCCCCTTGATTCCTGGCTGGAAGGGGTAGCAGAGGGTCGAAATCATTCTTCCAACGGGGTTTATCGTGTTGTTATCCACCTTCATCGGGTTCCAGAGCGTCACGTCTATGAGATTAATCGCATCACTCAACTTGCTGCTCATGATGATCCCGATTGCGAATGATCTTCTGCATTTATGTATGCTATGCCTTTTGTATGAGTTCTAAATTCTGTTACTAGAATATTTCAGACATTCTCTAGTTATAAGTATGTATCCATAAGAGATAAGAACATATGATTCATCTATTTACCGCACATTTTCAATTTGGAAAGCTCTTGGCCATTTTCCTTACATGTAGATTCGAAATTCAGATAAGCATTCTCTTCGCAGTGTGTGTAGTCACGGTGCGAAATAATGTGGAATATTTTTTCCGCATGTACGGCCGCGGTGCGAATATTTGTTAGTTGTAAGCCGCGGACAACACGGTCTTCGCACCATGGCCACGGTGCAAGTAAAATAGAAGCGTAAAACAAATTAAAATGAAACCGAAGTTTATGTTCGATATAACAAGAATAGAGATTTCAAACAAGTCTTTGCATTAATTGACAATAGTTACAACTTCATTTTCTTAGAAACATGTAAGTCATCGGACACTTCGACTTCTTCCAATTTGGATTCTGCGGACCGGCATCCAACGGTACATAAGGCGAGGAATGCGGGGCTCCCTCTCTTCCCAAGTCGGTCGGTGTAGCCTTATCCACGGCCGGACAAGGCCAATGCAGCTCTCTTGGCAGCCATAGAATACATACTAAAGCCACCAAAAATATGTGTGGCGATATCTCTCCCAACGACCACTACTCGATCGAAATTGGCGGATAATGGGATGTGATTACCAATCAACGAGAGGGCCTTGAGTTTCAAGACCTCTTACGGTCCATATGGGCTGTACTTAGAATGGAACACAACGATCTCTCCCTTATAAAGGTAGCCCATATAGTGGGCGATACTTGCATCTCGCCAAGGGTAACTTTCTGTCGTATGTCGGCGCAAAATCGTCCACAAAAATCTCTGCGCAACAAACAATCGTTCTTAGGCACTTAACAAAATAAGCAAACTTATGGTAGCTTACCTCCACTTCATCGGATGCAATAACCTCTTTGGTAGAAATGTTGATGGGCGACCTTGAAGAGCTTGATTAGCTCTTTGATACTTGTTTTGCACTATCCTTTTTAGCCCGATGTACTGTACTCGAACTTTACTTAGGACTTCCTTTAAGCCCATTTCTCGCCATCTCGAACTCTATCAAAAGCATTCTCAAGAGCTATTGAAGTTCCATCATAAGTTAAGAGATCGTGCGGGTCCCTAGGCACTTCCTACCGAAAGTCAATGAAGTCGTCTAGACCAACCACGAAAAGCATAGATTTGTCCAAGGACTTCATCTTCCCTCAAACCAAGTAATGGAAGATATATCGTGGAGAAGAAGATAGTCCTTCCCTCTATGTTAATGGCAAGGCTTCCGTGACACCCCATCTATCAAGATTCTCTTCATGCTCGTCTATGTCTTCATCCTCGTCCTCGCCGAGCTTTTCCACCAGTTCCTTCTCTTTCTCCTACTCGCATCAAATACCTCCTCTACAGGTGGCCGAGGTTCTGCAATAGCCTTCACACATGGTTCTTCCCCATCTGTTGGTGGAACCGTATATATCATGTAAGTAGCAAACATGATGTCAACTGGATATAAATTATCCTTCCCATCCTTCTCACATAAATTAAATTTGGCGGTCTCTTGAATGACCTTCGAACCTTATCTTGGTCACCTTTGGGAAAAAGCTTCGAAAAGGACTTTAGACTCAATACAATCTTCGGTCGAGGGAGAAGGGCGCGCTTCGGTTTACGCCCGCGGCCATGAAACCATGAATGTCTGACCATACATGTCATCGTGTTTGTTAGCCTCGGAGATTATATCTACCGTTAGGCGGAAGTTATTGTAGACTACGATGGCGTCTACCGGGTTTTCGGTACGTTGGCGAACTCATCACGGTGTGACGGTAGATACTCTGCTTCCTTCCCGACGATCTGTCATACCATGCACGGAACTGTTCCCAAGCTTTCTCGACTGCCGTTTGACATTCGCGAATTGTAGCGCCTTCTTTAGTGCAATAAAAACCTGATCGCCTAAAAGTAAGTGCACTGCCGACGGGCGGTGTGAAACTAAAATGTCTTAAGTGTCCCGAGAAATATGTCGCGCCACCGTACCGCGGTCTTGAAACAAATATAAACCACAAAGACAACAATAAGGTATTAGCACCGTGGCCGCGGTCGCGACATTTTGAAAAAGAAGGCCAAATTTATGTTAATCGCAAAACATACTACACCGTAGCCCGCGGTCTTGAAACTACACAACACGACTACCACGAACTCCACATATTTCGCACGGTGGCCACGGTGCTATCTTTGCAAAAGGATATAATTTATTGGCAAACAATACTGGGATTTGAACCCGGTAACACCATTGTTATTTATTTGTTTAAGCTGTTTTCACTTAAAGAAAGTACAACGAGGCAGGCATCTGAGCTTTGTTGTATACAATTCTTCCCTACGTTTTCCTACCTTGACACCATCTACCAAAAATGGAAGGCGTTTAAGTCACATTCGATTCCAAAATAATTCTTACATCAAATAAAGACCATGCTTCTTCGACTTTTAAAGTTTTAAACAATTGACCACTTTTGAAGATAGCAATGTCAATGACCATGAGAATGGGTACTATCGGCATCGTCTTGTTCCACTTTGGAACCCACGTCCATCTGCTCCCTTCTTTTACTTCCCTCCATCTTACGTATTTGAAGGTAATGTAAACTGTTTGCTTTTCGAATACAATACCTGATTCGAGCAGCTTTCTTTCTTTATCACCTGCTTTGTACCTTCTCAACTCCTTCATGCGGGCACGGGATGACCATTCATCACATAAAATGTCATCCGAAACAACCCGACAATCACTTACGATAAACATTTTTTTTGAGTCTTCTTGACATTCTCGACATTCTTAAACAAGGTAATAAACATATCGATGGGTACATTTACTTTCCGCGTGTCCACGGACTCCACCTTTCTCCTTCAAAGCACGAAAATTTCTGTGACAATTTCAGCTTGGCAAAAAAGGAGAACCCGGAATCCATTGGGCAGGAACTAAGGCTGTGATAATGGGGGCAATGGTAAGTCCACAATTTTGCCTTTCGATGATAATACTCATATTTTAAGAACCAAATCCCCTTTCCTTGGTTTGCACTTCGTTTGACCTTCAAAAAGCAAGGATCCAATATCATAATAGAAAGCACGGAAGATGCTTGTGATAGAACTTCGATGGTTCCAGTCCAAAGACATCGAATCTGAGCCACGAGATACCGAAACCCAATTAGTTGATTTCTTCAAAATATAATGAATGACGGATTAGCACGGATATAATGAAACTCACAATTCGCATGGCTCGGGGAAATTACGTCGAGATCTTATCTTTTCTTTTCTCATGTGCATGCGGTGTGTATAGGTGTCGACCTTGATATATACTTCCCCTCTCACCTCGAACCCGACAACAATAGCCTTCCAATGGCTTGAAATAACATTTCTCCTGCCTTTGATCACCGGGATGAGGACCTCTCGAGTGGCGGTCGGATTGTCATGAAGCTCCCAAGAAATATATTGAAGCGGTAGAAATCGTTCTCGGTACCGCGTGCCAGGTAATCGCCATCCGAAATGAACCGGAAAATTAATTAGATCAAACGATCACGAATCGGATGAGCTCATGAAACTAGAAGGATTGAAAGCATTAGCAAACCCGGATGGAGAGGCGTGAAAAGAAGAGCCGTTGAGGAAGGGGGGTACTTATAGACACCCCAACATTTGGGCGGTAATTCGTGAGGAATAATTTGTAATTACTACTTCCATACCAATCAACCTCCGGGCGGTGGGGTAAGGATAATGCCGAACCTGTACCTTGACGACACCTGGCATGGGAAGGGAGGCATGGATGAAGAAAAGCCTGTACCCCCCCGAATTCTCATTGGCCGCGCGATTTCCATGCTGGCATCGAGCTTGGGACAATAAGTGAACCCAATCGGAAATTTAGGAGACTAACCCCCTGTTTTTTTATGTCTGTCTCTTGCTTCTTTAAAATTAAGAACACAATATACATTACAAGGCTTGTTGCAGATCAGTGTAAATATTCATATATATACAAGTTATTTAATACGTCCTACAACACATATATTTCTATGATACACATTCCAAAATATTCTATTTTGGATTTTTTGCAATATTTCTAAGACAATTTCTAGTTTTAGATTGAGATGCTCATCCATGAGTATCTAGAACATCTTAAACCATTCTATTTAAAAAACATGGGCATCTGCAATATTCTATAACATTATTATTTTACCATTTGCAATGTCCAAAAACTTTTCATTGTTCCTCTAAATTCCCTTAGATTTTACGAGATTCCCCTACATTTTCTTAGATTTCCTTATATAGATTCTATGAGTTTTTTCCTAGATTCTATTAAGATTGTCCTACCGAAAAGTAAGGATTGTGACTGGAAATTTAGGGGACTAACCTCCTGTTTTTCGATGTCTATCTCTTGGTTCTTATACTCAATAGAGTTCAGGATGGGTTTAAAAATATCGAGCTGCACCAAGACCTTAAGAGCTCTCTCAGCAATTGTTTCACAGGCAATGTATTATCCTACTCCTCCAAAGAGTTTTTTAAATAATTCCTCATGCCAGTACATCGGGTTGAGGCCTTGCACTGAGACCGAGGCCGGGTGGAAGAGATGTTCTAGATTTTGTGGGTCGAACCTAGGATTCCACTTTTAGAAATAGAGCTGGGTGTTGGCCCTGTAGATAGTGCCTTGTTTCAGCAAAAAGTTTACTGCCTTAGTGGTTCCACATTCCACGACGAAGAACGGAAATTCAAGCCAGTACATTTCGTTGATCTCCACCTGTTTGTCGAGTTTTAGAAGTTCGTTTTTGAGGTAGGACAGTTTGACACCTTCGTGTCTAATACACCCAATCAGGGCTTTGCTTTCCAGATCAGTCAGCCTAGAAGGGATAAAGGAATGGGTCAAAACAGGAATACCTTTGAATTCTGGTTTGATTTTATTCTCCCCTTGTTTTAGAAGAATTCTCTGATCTCGATTGATCTGGTCCAGCGTTGGTTGCACAACTCGTGACTGCATCATCACCTGTGACATTCCCTTTTGGAGCCGCGTCTTCACACCAATCTCCCTCCCTCCTCCTCCAGAGCTGCTTGCCATCGGAATCAGCCAGTCGCCAACCATAAAAAAACTATGTTTGAAGCTTTGCTTCGAGCAGTCCTTTTCAGCTTCCTTCCCTTAGATATGGCTCTGATAAGCCCAATCATTTCTAGCTGCATAGGTATTGTTAACCCCTTAAAAAATGTTATCCATTCCTCTGTCAAATCTGCTTTCTGACTTACTTTCATTCCCCCATCTGTCCCATCACTGACCCAATTGTCTACTATCTGTTCCACTTCACCTTGGCCATGGCCCTGTGGCCCAGCCCCACATCTCTGTCCATGTTCCTGTCCCATACATGTTCTCTCCCTCACACAGCGCTTAACCCTAGCACCTTCTCATCATTGCGTCCTCTCAATAATCTTACCATGTATCCTCAAATATATACAAATTCTATCAGAAAAAGATCAGGTAGAAAGGCTAGCATAGCAGGGGACGATATTCCTTTTACATGTTAAGTATATAACATTTGAAGGAATTCAATTGCAAAGTCACATTTTCATTTTCTTCTTTCCTCATAGCTTAAACATGGATGCCAATATGCTAGTCTCGCTTCTATGTTTTATCCCTTGGATTCGCTGTTTGAATGGGCCCTCTGTCTTTCGGAATCCGCAAGTCTTCTGCTCTCCTTGAGAAAGTCGTAGATTTTGTTCCTTTGCCCACAATTATAGACCTCACAATCTACAATCCCTTGCCTCTCCCATTGGGTGCCTACAAAATTTCACAGGTAATTTAACACAAATTTGTATCATGTATGTTCAATCTAATCTAATATTTTCCTCCTAGGAGGCAGAAACTATATAATTTAATGCATGTTTGTACTGGTTCTATGACTATTCTAACTTTTCTCATTTTCATGGTGCAGAAACTACACAAAGACCTTCCCAACGTAACACTCTATGCATTTGGCACAAGTACAACATCTGCTATATATCCTGGCTCCATTCTTACTGCCAAACGAGAAGTAGTTGCCAAATCTAAATGGGAGGTCCATATAGATCATTTGCAAATTGTGGACAGAACTCTAAATATGGCATTAGGAGGGGTTGAGGACCAATATGGAACACACAGAATTACTACTACTCAATTCTCAGAATTACTACTACTCAATACTCAGTCTCCAGCTATATTGTGGTATCATGATCGTACCATTGGAAACCAGAAACCATACCCTAATGGAGGTCACTGATGATACCCTAATGGAAGTCACGGATGGCTATGAAATGTTATACTGACCCTTCTCAAAAATCTTATTATGTATGATCCTGCTACAGAGAACCCCACACAAAGCACTACAAAGATATGGCAGATCATTAATCTAACACTAGATGCCATCCTATTCATCTGCATTTCATGAGATTTAGAATGCTTAACAGGCAGACTTTTGATGCTGCAAACTATAAGAGCATCACCATAACGACCACTATCGACAAACCTGCCAAAGGGGTTCAAGTGGAAAATGGTCTTCTCATCCAGTTTTGTCGTGCTGGGTTGATATCAAATCAGTGTGAACTCTTAGACATACCATTGCCCCACCTTCATTTCTGTACTCCACAGTCACCTGGATCTTGCCATCAGGCCTGATCCATTCACAAATACTGTTCTTTCTAACTTCAGTCAACTTTGCGCCAAGATTGGTTGCTTGCACATGGCTTGGAGGCATGAGCTCCTCGGTCTCATCGGTAGCATAGCCAAACATATAATACTAGTCACCAGGTCCAATCTCCTCAGCCTTCTTAGTCAAATGACCGTGAACACCCCGAGCAATATGAGGACCTGATGGATGGACGAACACATCACTTCAAAGGAACAAGGGTTCAATAATTGAAACTGCTTGGACTGTCAAACATCAGGCTTCAAATGACCAAATGAGCACTTACAAAAGTAAAAACCTTACATTGGAACACACGGATGGGCACCTCGGCGAGCTAGTGTTTGGAAAAAACTACAAAGAAGCTTCGATTTCTGAGACAAAGAAGCTTTCGATTGAATGGAAGATAATTTCCAGAAATTTTTTTTAATTTTCATGATCGTTAGATTCAAAATTTATAGATCCAATGGTTGTGATCTAATTTTGCTGATGTGGCTTAGCACGTGGATACCTTAGAGTTTTAGCAAAAGTTGTAGGGGGGATTAGGCAAGTCTGCTTTAAAAAAAAAAAAAAAAAAAAAAAAACTAAAATAGATACCATCAATCAAACAAAACAAGCCAGCTCAATTCCCATACTGATTTTTAGGTACAACGATAACCTAAATCATAGTTCCAACCATTGCGAAAATGCCCTTCCCCAATATGAAACAAATCGTGTTAAGTTTGTATGTAACCAATTACATGTTTGTTGCCTACTTTAGCAAGCGGAGCAACCGATCTGAGCATAATTTTTTGAATAACGAAAATTCCTATCTAGTTTATTATGTTTCATCACCCTAAAATCATTTTGAGAGAATTTTATTGTGGCATTGCGAGAAATAATAAAAAGGGCATTTAGGACATATAGGAGACTATATTTTCATGCATCAGGGATATGGTAATTTGAAGTGATCTGTTTGCTAAGTTTTCCCTTTTGGCAAACATTTTTGGGTTGCCCGTAGGGGGCAACCCTCTTGTTGGAGGGTGGAGTGACGGTTTGAAGGCCTGGATTTGTTTTGGGGATAATATGCCCCAGAATATCCTGTGTAAGCGGATGCGATGGGTTGGTTTTTTTTAGGGTTTGCGTGACTGGCACGAATGGCTCCTCCTCTTCCGTTCCGACCGATCCATGGCTTTGATCGAACTGTGATGTGTGAGCAGTTCGATAAGAAGATCACTTTTAGGGTAAGTCAGGTGCAAATGTGGAGATGCTTGGTTCGAACTGAGCCATATGCTTAATCTTGCTGCAGCGGATCGCTGACGCCATGACAAAAAGAAAAGCAGACGACGAAATGGTAGCATGTATTTATGTAGGTTCGTTCATGATCTCCCATGTTTATAAATTTCTAAATCAACGCATCCATTAGTTGATTTTTTGCATTGTCACAAAATGACGTGAGGACAATACCGCTTTGTATGATGCAGGTTACATCTTGAATGATCATCTGCGAGATGCTTTTCATTTAGGAAGGAAGAGCTTTGTACTCTTTTTATTAATTTCCAGGTAACTAAGCTATTTTTATATCTGCAGATTTTCCATTTTCGTTTTCCATTGTCTTACCTTCTGGCGAAGGGTTCTTAGAAAGCCAGTACAGCCCACAGGGAATATCACTCCCGAGCAGTGGAGACAATACTTGCAACAGCTATACGACCCTCAGGGTGCACATGCAGCATTACCCTTGCAAGAAGGCCCAGTGCTGGAAATCACAGATTCGGACGTGGAACAAGGCTTGCAGCGTCTTGCCAATGGGAAAGCCCCAGAGTTGGATGGTATACAGGCAGAATTGCTTAAGTGGGCAGGGACGTCTATAATACCAGTGCTGACCGCCTTGTTCAACAAGGCATTACAGGAAGGTTTCCCTTTAACTTGAATATGATAGGGATGAGAAAGACTCAGGGGCTAGATGACAATGAGACCATTTGGATTTTAGATCAGTGCCTGAAGAAGAAAGTCTTGTACAAGAAAAGTGCTTTCATTAAGGATAGGATGTGTGTTGCAGCCATGTGAAGGATGTACGTACAATGAAGTCAGATGTGGGAGCTGAGTTATAAAAGCTATCAGGGGATGTGGCATTATCTGAAATTGGATTAATGGACAAGTATAAAGTCAGTACTGATGACATAAAAAAATAAGTATTTTGGTCAAAGGACTTCCTAAAGAATTAGAAGGCTAAGAATGAAAAACATAAAAAGACTCTGCCCTCTACTGTACGAGCTAAGTTGAGAAGAAGACATTGTCGAATATTCAGTCTCCATTGGATACAAAGGTCTCTTACCTAAATCAACTACTTGCCTTAGAAACATCATTCTTTGTATTGGATATTATATAGGTGGGAGAGGAGATATGGGGATGAACCATAAGGACTATAACATCTTGCTCTGCTATGAGATAAGATAAGAAAGAAACTGGATTCTACTCCATCATACCAACATACCAACATGTACAAATCGGTCGTATTTGCAGAAAGGAAGGAAGGAAGGAAGGAAGAAATTTTTAACGTCCGCGGAACCCAATCGGGTTATGGGACCAATCAATCCATTGTTTGGCCCAATCAATCCATCGTTGATATTTCGAGAACTAAACTGCAAAAGTCGCCTAGCTTTTTGTTGTTTTATAAGCCCTAGTTTGTAGACGATTAGATATAACTGAAAAACCCAGATCTGAGAAGTTGTTTCTGCCTTCATAGTCAGAATCCTATATTGGCCTGCCAAATCTGTAACCTTATCCAGATAAAGAGAACAAACACTGAAATGTCAAATCTTACTTAGTTTGGGCGACATACTACTGTGGACCTTGCATATGCAAACAACTCAGTTATGACCAGAAACCATACCCAATGGAAGTCACTGATGGTTCTAAAAATGTTATATAGACCCTTCTCAATAATCTTAGCATGTTCCCTCAAATATATACAAATTCTACCAAAAGAAGATCAGGTAGAAAGGCTACCATAGCAGGGGACGATATTCTCTTTACATGTTAAGTGTATAACATTTGAAGGAATTCAATTGCAAAGTCACATTTTCATTTTCTTCTTTTCTCATAGCTTAAACATGGATGCCAATATGCTAGTCTCGCTTCTATGTTTTATCCCTTGGATTCGCTGTTTGAATGGGCCCTCTGTCTTCTAGAATCTGCAAGTCTTCTGCTCTCCTTGAGAAATTTGTAGATTTTCTTCCTCTGCCCACAATTATAGACCTCACAATCTACAATCCCTTGCCTCTCCCATTGGGTGCCTACAAAATTTCATGAGTAATTTAACACAAATTTGTACCATGTCTGTTCAATCTAATCTAATATTTTCCTCCCAGGAGGCAGAAACTATATAATTTAACACATGTTTGTACTGGTTTCTGTGACTATTCTAACTTCTCTCATTTTCATGGTGCAGAAACTACACAAAGACCTTCCCAACGTAATACTCTATGCATTTGGCACAAGTGCAGCATCTGCTACATATCCTGGCTCCATTCTTACTGCCAAACGAGAAGTAGCTGCCAAATCTAAATGGGCGGTCCATATAGATCATTTGCAAGTTGTGGACCGAACTCTAAATATGGCATTAGGACCAATATGGAACACACAGAATTACTACTACTCAATTCTAAAAATTACTACTACTCAATACTCAGTCTCCAGCTATATTGTGGTATCATGATCATACCATTGGAAAACCAGAAACCATACCCTAATGGAAGTCACTGATGGCCTGGGCGCCTGGGAGGTGCAGTGAAGGGTGGCGTCGTACCTGAGCATGCCTGAGCGCATGAGCGCCTGAGAGCATGCTTGAGAGCTTGAGGAGGCACCTCCTCTGAGCGACTTCCCTGATTTTCCTTGGGCGCCGCCTTCCCTGAGCTCAGGTGTTTTGGCGCTCGGATCTATTGCATGCGATTCAGATTCAGCTTCAGCCTTATGGATGCATGTGGCGGGGCATGTAGATGCATGTGGATCAGCGTGAAGATGAAGATTTAGCGCATGCATGCGTCCGCGCCGATTCCCAAATTGTGAAGAGGTTACGGTTTGGGGGCGTTTGGTGAAGGTTTGTTTTTTTGGAGGTATGCTTGTTGCTATTTGCAACAGCATGGATTTTTGGATTTGTGAGCAGCCATAATCATCCTGGTAACGGTTTTTTCCCAGGTGGTTTTTAATCCGGGCCATGGTGATTGTGCTTTTGCTCATGTTGTGCTTTTGCTTAAGGGCTTTGGCCCATGTTCTTGTTTGGACTTCGGTCCAGGACTTCGGTCCCCCATGTACTTGGTCCCATAAGCCCGGATGGGCTTCCGTGGACGTTAAAATGATTATCTTATCTTATCTTATCTTATCTTATCTCAAAAATCTTATTATGTATGATCCTGCTACAGAGAACCTCACACAAGGCACTACAAAGATACGGCAGATCATTAATCTAATGCTAGATGCCATCCTATTCATCTGCATTTCGTGGGATTTAGAATGCTTAAAAAGCAGGCTTTTGATGCTCCAAAATATAAGAGCGTCACCATAACGACCACTATCGACAAACCTGCCAGAGGGGTTCAAGTGGAAAATGGTCTTCTCATCCAAATACTTCTCAGGAATGATAGGCTCGATAATATACTCTTTTAGATCAGCTGCAATCTAATCATTGATGACAGTTTTGTCGTGCTGCTTGATATCAAAACAGTGTGAACTCTCAGACGCACCATTGCCCCACCTTCATTTCTGTACTCCACAGTCACCTAGGTCTTGCCATCAGGCACAGGTACTGTTCTTTCTAACTTCAGTCAGCTTTGCACCAAGCTTGGCTGCTAGCATATGGCTTGGAGGCATGAGCTCCTCGGCCTCATCGGTAGCATAGCCAAACATATAACACTGGTCACCAGGTCCAATCTCCTCAGCCTTCTTAGTCAAATGACCATGAACACCCTGAGCAATATGAGGACCTGATGACCTGATGGATGGACGAACATAACACTTCAAAGGAACAAGGGTTCAATAATTGAAACTGCTTGGACTGTCAAACATCAGGCTCCAAATGACAGAATGAGCAGTTACAAAAGTAAAAACCTTACATTGGAATACACGGATGGGCGAACCAGCGTTTGGAAAAAACTACAAGGAAGCTTTGATTTCTGAGACAAAGAAGCTTTCAATTGAATGGAAGATAATTTCCAGAGATTTTTTAAATTATCATGACCATCAGATTCAAAATTTACAGATCCAATAGTTGTGATCTAATTTTCTTAGCTTGATTTTCTTGGGGAAGAGGAAAAAACCCAAAAAATACTCGAAAATAGATACAAGACCACTAAACCAAACAAGCTGCTCAATTCCCATACGAATTTTCATACAATACATAACCTAAATCATAGTCCCAACCATTGCGAGAATGCCCTTCCCAATATGAAACAAATCGTGGAAAGTTTGTATGTAATCAAACATGTTTGTTGCCTACTTTAGCAACCGATCTGAGCATAATGTTTTGAATAACTGAAATTCCTATCTAGTTTATTATGTTTCAATCATCTTAAAATCATTTTGAGAGAGTTTTATTAGGGCATTGCGAGAAATAATAAAAAGGGCATTTAGGACTTATAGAGACTATATTTTCAATACATTTTTGTACATAAAATTGGTATCATTGGTTTGTTATTGCATTATATATTTGAATGGCATGATTGAGTAAAAGTCATATGCTTGTGCTTGTGGCTATGATTGGATCTCACACCAACTTGGAAGCATCTGTCATAGGATAACAATCATTACAACTTGTACACTAAAAGTAGCCAAATTGTTCCATTAAAATAAGGAGGTCACAGCATCCAAATGCATACTCATTGAGTGGGATCAAGGGCATGGGCACCTTCAGAGAAAAATGGCATAAGCATAAAGGGCCTCATCATATCATTATCTTCATGTCCCAATACATGGCAATGCCAGGATAACCGGGACCCTTTGCAGGGTCAAATGGAAACATAGATCCATCTTGAGAACTAAACCTGAGGACTAAGGAGGTGACATTTCCCGGCTATGCTACAACAGTATCCTTCCAACCACTCTGGTCAGAACTGGGCCCCTTTGCATATCCCAAGTAGCAGCTTCTTTTATTTGGATATGAAATAGCCATTGAACATGATTTATTGGTGTACCTGTTGACATCAAATGCCTGCTGACTTAACATCTCAAACTGTATAAGATGAACATGCATCGGATGTGCATCATGAGTAGGATTTATGATATTCCATATTTCCTTTGTACCCAGAATGCAGTTTTCTGTAATAGGAGTAAGCCAGGTCATGTTATTGATATAGAATTGATTATCAAGACTAAAATAACGTCGAGGAGCATCGGCTAGTCCATCATACTGTCCATTCAATAGCTGAGGAAGCCTAGTTAGAGTAGAAAATTTCTGATAAGCTTTACTCTTCTTTAGAGCAACGAGAAATTTCATGACTACATTGGTCCCTTTAATAGGCCGCTTGCCATCAGGAAATCTAACTCTGGCTGAGTTATTGAGATAGACCTCAGTTCCAGGCTTAAGCGTGGAAAAGTCTACTATAATATCAGCCCTCTCCCCTGGACCTAATGTTATAGTGGTAAGATTGATAGGAGAAGAAAGATAGCCACCATCGCTGCCTATCTTAAGAAAACTCAATGCAGGAGTAAAGAAAAGGGCAAAGAACCTGGCATTTGCACCATTCAACATTCTGAACCTGTAGTTCCTTGCCTCCACCTGCATATAAGGCCATACCTTTCCATTCACAAGAATTACATCTCCGTAAACCTCAGGACACCAATTGGGATGTTCTGTTCTATTTCCAATATCTGGAAAATTAAGCGACCCATTTGGAAAAAAATGTCTATCTTGAATAACAAGGGGAACTTCATACCTACCAGAGGGCAGATTAAGAGGCTTTTCTACCTCAGGCCATGTTAAGATATAAAGACCTGCAAGTCCTGCATAAACATTCAGTCTTGTGATCCCAATAACATGGTCATGGTACCATAGCATGGTTGGAAACTGAGTATTAGGGTATGTGAATGGCTGAGAAGACCATTTAGGGCCTTTTTCTCCTTGTGCAGTAAACCAGGCATCAGGGTGGCCATCTGAAAAGCTAGAAGTCTCACTGCCATGAAGATGTGGAATAATAGGAACACCTTCATCTAGTTTGTTGGCTTTGCAGAGTCCATTTGCAAGACAAGACAGCTGTAGGTGCATTGGGTATGCAGCCCCTTGCAGCCATGTTCTCGAAAAGAGCGGTTGCTTTATCCATCTTGCTTGCTCTACAAAGACCTTCTATAAGGCAATTGTAAGTAACAACATCTGGAAGACATCCCCTTGTAATCATATCTTCAACAACACTAAACGCTTCATCTAATTTGTTGGCTTTGCAGAGTCCATTTACAAGACAGGTGTAGGTGACACCATCAGGTATGCAGCCTCTTGTAACCATGTCCTCGAAAAGAGCGGTTGCTTTATCCATCTTGCTTGCTCTACAAAGACCATCTATAAGGCAATTGTAAGTAACAACATCTGGAAGACATCCCCTTGTGCAGCCTCTTGTAACCATGTCCTCGAAAAGAGCGGTTGCTTTATCCATCTTGCTTGCTCTACAAAGACCATCTATAAGGCAATTGTAAGTAACAACATTTGGAAGACATCCCCTTGTAATCATATCTTCAATAACACTAAACGCCTCGTCTAGTTTGTTGGCTTTGCAGAGTCCATTTACAAGACAGGTGTAGGTGATAACATTGGGTATGCAGCCAAAACCATGTCCTCAAAAAAGAGCGGTTGCTTTATCCATCTTGTCTGCTCTACAAAGACCATCTATAAGGCAACTGTAAGTAACAACATTTGGAAGACATCCCCTTGTAATCATATCTTCAATAACACTAAACGCCTCGTCTAGTTTGTTGGCTTTGCAGAGTCCATTTACAAGACAGTTGTAGGTGATAACATCGGGTATGCGGCCTCTTGTAACCATGTCCTCGAAAAGAGCGGTTGCTTTATCCATCTTGCTTGCTCTACAAAGACCATCTATAAGGCAATTGTAAGTAACAACATCTGGAAGACATCCCCTTGTGCAGCCTCTTGTAACCATGTCCTCGAAAAGAGCGGTTGCTTTATCCATCTTGCTTGCTCTACAAAGACCATCTATAAGGCAATTGTAAGTAACAACATTTGGAAGACATCCCCTTGTAATCATATCTTCAATAACACTAAACGCCTCGTCTAGTTTGTTGGCTTTGCAGAGTCCATTTACAAGACAGGTGTAGGTGATAACATTGGGTATGCAGCCGCTTGTAACCATGTCCTCAAAAAGAGCGGTTGCTTTATCCATCTTGTCTGCTCTACAAAGACCATCTATAAGGCAACTGTAAGTAACAACATCTGGAAGACATCCCCTTGTAATCATATCTTCAACAACACTAAACGCTTCATCCAGTTTGTTGGCTTTGCAGAGTCCATTTATAAGTGAGCTGTAGGTGATAACATCTGGCGAGCATTCTCGTGCATACATCTCATTAAGAAGAGCATAAGCCTGATCCATCATTTTGGCTTTTGAAAAGCCATTCATGATAGAATTGTAGGTAACAACATTTGGTTGGTATCCTCGTGCAACCATCAAGTCCAGCAAACAGCAAGCTTTTCGAAGTTCATTTGTTCTACAGAGCCCATGTATTAGTCGACCATACGATTTCACATCAGCGCATCCTATCTTTTCCATTTCACCCAATAATGTATTGGCCCGATCCATGTTCCCCAAGTTGCAGAGAGCTATAATAACAGGGTTATACGTATGATAATCTGCATTGCACGCTTCTTTGGACATTTCATCAAAACATTCAACAGCTTCCTTAAATCTCCTGGCCTCAACAAATAACTGGATGAGACAATTATAGGAAAAGGTGTTGTGTGAAAACCCAGGTTTTGATCCAACCCACTTAAAGAAAAGCAACGCAGAATCACACCTTTCAGCCTTCATATTCTGCAACGTTTTTCCAACAACCTCAGGCGTTGGAAGTGGTCCCTCGTATTGTCTCAGTGCCTGTATTAACTCTTTGCCATGTCTTTTATGCAAAATATCATGCAGAAATTGGGAAACATTTCTTCTTGCCATCAATACAGATGGCCAGCAACAAAATATGTTTCATAGACCTAAGCCATAGACTGGAACAAGAAATGGGAGATCGTGCCAGGGAAATTTTTGAAGGGCAACAAGTCCAACTCCAACTCTGAACATCAAATTTAATCAATATATGCATTGCAGGATAAGATGTAGGTAAATTTCTAAAAATACCTCTGTATTAAAAATGCCCCTGTATTGGGCCCGATGCAAAAACGGCTACTTTGGTTTCGCACATCTTCAACAATTTCGTGCAAATAAATCCAGCAGGAGGCAAATGAATCCAGCAGGAGGCAATGTATAGACAAGCAACACTGGGCCCAGATCATTTGTCACCGCTTATGCATCGCTCTGCAAAATAAGTGCCGAGGGTTAATTTTTTTGTGCAGAATATAATTGACCAATTGCATCAGAGTTGGATTGAACAGGAAAAGAACAAAGGGAAACGGACCTCTTCCACCAAGGAACTCCATCTACTGCAAAATCCATGGAAAACTCTGATCCAGTTTATGGATTTGCAAGCCCGTTATTTTGTGTAATAATCCCTGTTTATTCCCGTGATCATGCATCCCGATTAGTTTTTCCATCTTCTAAGACTCTGTTGGTTGACATCACCGCCATAGCCATAGCATAACTCTCAAGGGCTTTAAAACCCTTGAGACCCAGCCACCCGAATTAGGGGTGCTCACTTTTTAAACCCAGGTCCTTGCAAGTTATACTAATCCAACCGTCCCTGGCCGTTGGATTCAAGGGTGGTTATATCCCAGAACTTCTCGAATATTCTTTTTTATGGAATATCCCATGAATTATTGACAATAATCCTTCGAATATTCTTTTTTGTAGAAAGATTCCACCAGAATATTTTCTCTTATCTAGGATCGCCGCTTGAAAAATCTTCCATTTGTAGCTCCAAATGTGGAAGAAGTTGCCTTTGTTAAAAAGCATCAAATTGGTGATAATTGCTCCTAGATGGATTTAAAAGAAATGCCAAACTCAAAACCATCTCTAAAGATTTTTGTAATGCCCGTGATGGCCCTTTTCTATTCTCGCAAAATTGCAAAGGAACCGCCATATCCAACTCGGGAATAAAACATTGGAGTCCGCCATAGCCAACCGCTTTGATCTAACCGTTTTGAGCTTGTGGGCATTGAAAATTTGGGATGCCGCTTTTTCCACAAGGCCTATCGCCTTTGGATTGACGGCGGCCGATTTTGATGGCCATACCTTTGCTCCGCCATACCTTGAGAAGGCTAAACAGAAAACCCGAGAAGAACTACCTTTTTGAATATCTTTGCTTAACAACCGCATTTTCGCATAAAATCCGTAAATCCTGCCTTGTTCTTGTTTCTTCTTATGTTTATATGAAGAACAAAACAAATTAATGCCCTTTTTGATTTCCTCCGATGGAACTACAAAGACGATACATATCCAAACCTCCGATGGCATGGCTATTTTCCTTGTATCCAAGAGAAACGCTTTTGCTCTTTTATAATGTTCAATGTCTGAAATCACGTAATGAACCTTGCAGCCAAAAATCCTAAAAATCGTGAAGCTTTTAAAGAGCTAAGAGAATATATGGCATCATATGTCATATTAATCAGGTCTGCCGTAACATGGAGTTGCATGCAAGTAAGTGCTTAAGTTAGGCCAACCCTCATTTGTAGACTCATGGCACAAAACCCTCTCGGGCAAAAAATGGAGGCCGCCATCCGAGGCTCCCTTCATAAAAGCTAATAACTTTGCACGCACGCTTTGCCTCCCCATCGGAAGGTTATTATGAAGTATTTTTGGTGATTTTGGTTTGGGCCATTAGCCTCTATTTTTTGGTGTTTAACTCCCATTAGATTACGCCTTCTAATTACAATGGGTCCAACCAAACGAATTATTATTGATTTAATTTAAACATTTATATTCATTATTAAAAATATTTGATTATTTTTTCAATAGATTAATTTAATTTATTTATTTGCAATCTAATTATACTAATCCATCCAATTATTCATTATATAAGTCTTAACATTTAAAACACATTTTGAGGGGATTCAAGAAGATGGCCATTGCCACAAGCTTTGAAAAGGAAATGACCAAGAATATGATTTAGAAAAACCCCATTTTGCCATAGCTATATTGTATTTAAGCTCTCTCCTTGCTACTAGTTCCAATAATCTTGCCCCTAGCATTCTTCTCTTTGGCTTCATATTGCAACCAACTTTTAGCTTCTAGTCATTACATCCAACAATTCACAAATACTATTAAATAGAATACAAAATCAAAGATAGAAAAATGTCAAATTAAAGCCCTATCAAGGTGCACCATCTCATATCCCAATATCATTAACACCATCACTTGAGATATCTTTTCCCTCCCCCATGGTATGTGTAGATGCCATATAATGGTAATAAACAAGAGAATATATGGCCCCTCATATTTAGGATTAATAATAACCCATTCAAATCAAGGTGTGCCCCTCCCTCCCCCCCTGATTTTATGAGTCCCAAATTCAACCATCCCAAAATCCCGAGATTTGTTCCACTTTAATTAAATACTGGGACTCCTTATTATTGTGCTAGATACCTTAAATGAGGTACCCCCGAGCTACCTTATCATCAAATCCGCACTATTGAAATGATACATGTTTCCATACATGTTTCACAACAATTGCATGTTTCATGTATCGGAACCATATTTTGTTGACCTTTCGTTGCCTTGTTGTGGTCTATATAGTGCCATCAAGCACGTATTAGAATGAATAAAAAGTCACACATAACATCGATTCTTGCCACTTGCATAGTCATCACAACAGTGCGAAGATGTCGACACAGCAATAGGTCTACCAAGGGGCAACCCATTGATGCGTTAGCGTCTCATTTCCTTCAGAGGTATGTGTCCCATCAATGCAACTTGTTTGTCCTTTATTTTGTGAAAATATGCTCTCTTGCCAGGCTTCGAAATCTCCAATAGCTCTAACAAGATAATTTGTCAGTAAATATCATGCTCCACTGGATTTTGAATATAAACAAATGATTATCTATCGGATTATGAAGGAAACCCCATAATTTTTTTGCCGGCAAATAAAAACTCGAACTGGAAAATAAGGATTGTTCACCTTTGTATTAGAAGTGAGATTGGAGTAAACAAGATTCTGCGTAGACATCTTGTCAACTTGTTGCGCAGTTGGTGATGAAGCCACTTGGAAAGCAACATTTGCTCCACAATTGCCCATTGTTTAAAATTGCTCTACTTCTTGCAGCAGATTTTGCATGATCGTAGAAGCTTAACCAATTTATTTCACGACCTCTACAATGTAAGAAGAATGTCACCGCTAATGCTTGAGGCACTTGCCCTCCAAAAACCTTATCTCTATCATGTATCTTCTTATACAATGCCAAGAACTCCTCCCTTTTTTTTTCTTTTAATAGTTTGAACCTATAGCAAGCCTTGCTAGTAACCTTTGGACCCCACATCCCTCGCATCTCATTCTTTCCTCTGACTTATATAACCTTATAGGTTAAGCCTTTGTTGTTTAGATCACGAATTGCATATTTTGTTGCCATATAAGATCACACGCTAGTTGCCCGCAATATCTATTTAAGTTAGATAGATTTAATCACTAAATACACCGCAAGCGAGGATGTCCATTGTTTGACTCCTGCCAAAGCCTTCCTCGTGTGCCTTTTTTTTTTTTTTTTTTTTTTTTTTCTTTTTTTTTTTAACGAAGGCTAGGAGTATTATCTAAACATATATAAAGCAGTTTGTAATTTTTCTTTTTTGTCCCTCCTATTTTTTCTGCGCCGCAATCTTTCTGTTTATTTAGATGCCACGATAATCTCATCTCATTGCTTCGACGCCTAGAAATGTAGCGGCAAAGATTATATATTTCTTCTTGCTAACCCGCCTCAACCGAGATCCATGTCTCATCCCGCCGCCTAGATGAACCCGAGATGAACTTAAAACGCTTAATAATTTATATGTCGGGTCACCATACGGCTTTTAGAATCCGCCCAAAGTATTACATCGAATGCAATGTAAGCTTTTACCAAGACGGCGTAAACCTATACTAACAAAATTTCTATTAGGTATTGCTGCCGCAAAAATCTCCTTTAGATATTTGCTTACGCTTGCATTTTCTCGACTAAATTTCCGAAGTATTTGAGGCAAAGTCAACCCGATTTGATGCATATGGCCAAATGTCCAACAAGCACTTCAACGCCAAGGCTCGCTTTTCCCATAAGTCCGCCAAAGAACTAACTTCATCCGTGCAGCCATTTTTATTATGCTAGATCTTCTCCCACCGATCTTCCATGAAGCAAGCTTTTGAAGATAAGGGAGTTCTTGGGTTTTCAAAAGTTCTCAGAAAGGAGAAAAACAATTTAAGGTAAAAGCCGATCTAAAGCCCTTACTGATCCGGAAAGCATTACATCAAAACTAGAGTGGAGAATAGTAGAGCCGAGAAATCTATGGTGGCTGATGTTTTCCTCGAGCAAGCAAGGCCCCGTCCATTTTGGGCCACTCAGAATACATGGAGTAGGCCTAATTCCTCTTCTTCAAATGGCTATTCCGAACAAAATGGAATATGGAGCAGCCGGCCGAGTTTCATCGCCTCTATATCCAAGCAAAATGGCGCATCCCGTGATTGTAGCTTCAGGGCAGAAGTTATGAAAGAGCATGTATTGAAGCATGGTTTGAGAGTGGATTTGCATTGAAATAGATTGTTTGCAAACAGTAACATGGTAGATAACATATGCATGTTTCCAAATAATTTTTTGAAAACAACAATCTTGAATTGGTGTGAAATGTATAATGTTCCTAAACCCAAGTCTCAGAGAGTTAGAGGTCATCTGGAAAGTTTGTACAGACATTATTAACCCCCTAAGCTTATTTCTTCTCAGAAGGTACCAGCCAGGTCGGTTGGAACTAATTTGAGATCCGAGGATTACTTCATGGCAAAAAGTTCGGGCCTCGCTATCATAGACACTTCCCTAGAGCTCATTTAGGCCAGGAACAAAATGATCATAATGCTCATTCTATCAGAAGTGAGAAACTTCTATTATTAGGTGGAAAGATCTCATTTTCTCACATGTAAAGTCTAGGGCAAATTTACATAATTAAAAGAAAATCTAACAAATTTGACATTCAATGTGATATTGTTCCTCCTTTTCATGATGTATCATTTTCATAACTTTTTCTTTCAAAGAGAATGTCCGCAAGCAGCCTTGGTCACGCCCACATAAATTTTTGTATCATTAAATATAGTTAAATATGTACAATAGTGGTGCCCCTAGGGCTTGAGCACAAATGCTCCTGCTTTTGGCCAAGACCCTATGCTGAAGACTCGAGACTAAACCCTTTTAGTCCCCTTTTAGTCCCCTTGTGCCCATGAACATTTGAAGTACATATACAAAGCCCGAAATTGATATTCTAGGGTTAAACTTATGGACAAGCACATTAACCCGCAGACACCTATGAAGAATCTGCCACCAAAGAACTGCCACTTTAGGATGAAGTAGCTTGTCCCATGCCCAAGACCACACCTTCTGCCATTGAAGAGGAGGAAGTTGAAGAGACCATTTATTAGACGGAGGAAGAATATCAGTATCAAGCAACAACTGATACATAGAGTTCACAAGTTTGCACTCCTTAATTTCTTCATGACAAACCCATACCAAAATATCTTCTTGGTGTGGCGTAATATCTATATGACATCTTTTGTTGGGACATGGCCGATTTCTATATTTAATCGATTTCTTCCTCGCTACGCTGGCCTAATATTATTACCATGGCCGCTTTTACTAGCATGGCATCGATGAGTACATTTTTCAAGTTTTCACTTGGCTTCTACAGAAAAGTTGGTTTATTAGGCGATGACGAGGTAGCACTACCGCCTTTATGACCGAGCTTATTTTCCTGTAAGGTACTTTTTCTTATGCTTTTAACTAGAGGTTCATATGCTTTAGAAATACTTTCGCCTTCACTTCTCGACTTTCTTCCCGGCCTCATATTGAGGAGTGTACAGAGAAACATTTTCTTCCCCTACCGCATGAGCATAGGCAAGGAGGGTGTTGAGGAAATATATACCTAATGTAAAACACAATAGCCGTGCTTTTAATATCTTTTTTAGAAGCCCCACTAGTTTTGGTTTAAGCTCTTCCTCATTCAAGAGTTGAATGGTTCCCAAAAGCCCCTAGACACATCTTTTATAGTGTTGCCTAGTGCTATTTCCTCGAAAGTATATATGCTAGTTGCAATGCTATTTATTGGCTTTTAAACATGGAGTCCTTTTACGCAGTAAATGCAACTTGTCGCCATTGAGTCACCGGACTAGATTGAAATAGGTATTGAAATAACATGACTAGTTGCTTGCAAATTTTACGAGAGAGTAACAAACCGGTTGTCCCGCTGGAGTTTCAAATCTAGATGTTATTGAAAATGATTCTTTTATTAAGGAGTCTACAAGTCCTAACTGAAAATTGATTTAGCTTTTAATGGAGTAAATCCAGCCTCAATTACAATGCAACCAGAAAGATAGCTAGTCTTTGTAAATCCAATGTTGTTACTAAGTAGTGTTCTTCTTGATAATCTTTGTGAGCCAAACAAGCCCACTTTTGTTTGAACAGATATATCTTATTGATGAAAATTTGATTGATGTCTTTATAATATTGTCTATCCCAAGTAGTTGCATAATAGATGTTGTTACATCCATCGCTTTCTTCATAACCTTTGTAAGGCAAACAAGATGGCTGATATTGTTATTAAGCATATGATTGTAAGAAGCTGCTGGCCCGCACCGCAGGAGATCAACTATAATTGAAACTCACTTGGTTTGTCTTGTTTTCTTCTATTATTGAAGATAATATATCTCAGAAGTTCTCGATACCCCTCAAGGTAACATGCTTCAAATCATAGCTCGCTAGAACCCATATTGTCTAAAAATTTCAAAACCATTGCTTGAGATTGCCTTCTTCCATCTGTGTAAAACTGGTTAAGTGCATGTTAGTTTACAGAAAAGAACATTCAAAAGTGTGGGTAGAAGGACATAAGTGTTACTAGCAATAACATACATGCAGTTAATAGATACAAAATATGACTGTGGATCAGATTTACCAATTGTGGCAATAGGTCTAGCATCCATCCATATATACTTCTACCAACTAATAGCTACAAAGTATGGTTGCAATACTATGGTCGCATATTTGCATGCACCTACAATGTAATACCAGCTGGTTCAACTAGAGTTACCGTGACTCTAACTTCTACTCTAATCTACACCCATATATTTACACAACAAGTGCTGCAACAACAATTGCAATTGAATACCCCGCAACAAAATATTGAGAACTCATGACATATGTTCTAAAAACAGAGTTGGGTAGCATACTTGTCATAGTTTTTGTAGAATTGACATCATTCACCTTTGTATTAGAAGTGAGATTGAGTAAACAAGATTCTGCGTAGACATCTTGTCAACTTGTTATGCAGCTTGGTGATGAAGCCACTTGAAAGCAACATTTGCTCCACAATTGCCCATTGTTTAAAATTGCTCTACTTTGCAGCAGATTTTGCATGATCGTAGAAGCTTAACCAATTTATTTCACGACCTCTACAATGTAAGAAGAATGTCACCGCTAATGCTTGAGGCACTTGCCCTCCAAAAACCTTATCTCTATCATGTATCTTCTTATACAATGCCAAGAACTCCTCCCCTTTTTTTTTTTTTTAATAGTTTGAACCTATAGCAAGCTTTGCTAGTAACCTTTGGACCCCACATCCCTCGCATCTCATTCTCATCATCATTAAGGTGTCTTTCCTCCGACTTATATAACCTTATAGGTTAAGCCTTTGTTGTTTAGATCACGAATTGCATATTTTGTCGCCATATAAGATCACACGCTAGTTGCCCGCAATATCTATTTAAGTTAGATAGATTTAATCACTAAATACCGGCAAGCTTGATGTCCATTGTTTGACCTTGCCAAAGCCTTCCTCGTGTGCCTTTTGCTAGTTTTTTTTTTTTTTTTTTTTTTTTTTTTTTTTTTTTAACGGCTAGGAGTATTATCTAAACATATATAAAGCGCTTTGTAATTTTTCTTTTTGTCCCTCCTATTTTTCTCAAGGCCGCAATCTTTCTTCTTATTTAGATGCCACGATAATCTCATCTCATTGCTTCGACGTCCGGCAAACGAGAGCAGCAGTTGGCATATACTTCTTCTTGCTTTCGTAACCCGCTTCGACCGAGATCCATGTCTCATCCTGCCGCTTAGATGAACCCGGAGATGAACTTAAAACGGCTAAATAATTTAGATGTCGGCCTCAGACGGCTTCTAGAATCTGCCAGCCCTACATCGAATGCACATGTAGCTTACCAAGACGGGCGTAAAACCGGCGCCAACAAAATTTCTGTTAGGTATTGCCGCTGCAAAAATCTCCTCTAGATATTTGCTTACGCTTGCATTTTCTCGACTACAATTTCCAAGTATTTGAGGCAAAGTCAAATCCCGATTTGATGCATATGGCCAAATGTCCAACAAGCAATTTCGTCGCCAAGCCGCTTCTTCGCCATAAGTCCGCCAAGAACTAACTTCATCCGGGTGCGCCTTTTATTATGCTAGATCTTCTCCTACCGATCTTCCATGAAGCAAGCTTTTGAAGATAAGGGAGTTCTTGGGTTTTTCAAAAGTTCTCAGAAAGGAGAAAACAAATAGAAGGTAAAAGCCGATCTAAAGCCCTCTTGCATGATCCGAAAGCATTACATCAAAACTAGAGTGGAGAATAGTAGAGCCGAGAAATCTATGGTGGCTGATGTTTTCCTGAGCAAGCAAGGCCCTCGCGATTTTGGGCCACTCAGAAATACAGTGGAGTAGGCCTAATTCCTCTTCTTCAATGGCTGGTCGCCGAACAAAATGGAATATGGAGCACCGCCGAAGTTTCAATCGCCTATATCCAAGCGTACCATGGCGTATCCCGTGGATTGTAGCTTCAGGCGAAGTTATGAAAGAGCATGTATTGAAGCATGGTTTGAGAGTGGACGGCGAGATTGTTTGCAAACAGTAACATGGTAGATAACATATGCATGTTTCCAAATAATTTTTTTAACAACAACAATCTTGAATTGGTGTGAAATGTATAATGTTCCTAAACCCAAGTCTCAGAGTTAGAGGTCACCGGAAAGTTTGTACAGACATTATTAACCCCCTAAGCTTATTTCTTCCGAAGGTACGCAGTCGGTTGGAACTAATTTGAGATCCGAGGATTACTTCATGGCAAAAAGTTCAGCCTCAAGTATCATAGACACTTCCCCTAGAGCTCATTTAGGCCGTGAACAAAATGATCATAATGCTCATTCTATCGTAAGTGAGAAACTTCTATTATTAGGTGGAAAGATCTCATTTTCTCACATGTAAAGTCTAGGGCAAATTTACATAATTAAAAGAAAATCTAACAAATTTGACATTCAATGTGATATTGTTCCTCCTTTTCATGATGTATCATTTTCATAACTTTTTCTTTCAAAGAGAATGTCCTCAAGCAGCCTTGGGTCACGCCGCTGATAAATTTTTGTATCATTAAATATAGTTAAATATGTACAATAGTGGTGCCCCCTCAAGGGCTTGAGCACAAATGCTCCCCTGCTTTGGCCAAGACCCTATGTCAAGACTCGAGACTAAACCCTTTTAGTCCCCTTTTTAGTCCCCTTTGTGCCCATGAACATTTGAAGTACATATACAAAGCCCGAAATTGATATTCTAGGGTTAAACTTATGGACAAGCACATTAACCCGCAGACACCTATGAAGAATCTGCCACCAAAGAACTGCCACTTTAGGATGAAGTAGCTTGTCCCATGCCCAAGACCACACCTTCTGCCATTGAAGAGGAGGAAGTTGAAGAGACCACTTATTAGACGGAGGAAGAATATCGATTCAAGCAACAACTCGATACATAGAGTTCACAAGTTTGCACTCCTTAATTTCTTCATGACAAACCCATACCAAAATATCTTCTTGGTGTGGCAGAATATCTATATGACATCTTTGTTGGGACATGGCCAGATTTCTCTATATTTACTGATTTCTTCCTCAGTGCTACGTTGGCCTAATATTATTACCATGGCCAGTTTACTAGCATGGCATCAGGATGAGTACATTTTTCAAGTTTTCACTTGGCTTCTACAGGAAAAGTTGGTTTATTAGGCTTATGACGAGGTAGCACTACCTGCCTTTATGACCTGAGAGCTTATTTCCCTAGTGAAGGTACTTTTTCTTATGCTTTTTAACTAGAGGTTCATATGCTTTAGAAATACTTTCGCCTTCACTTCGTCAGACTTTCTTCCGGCCTCATATTGAGGAGTGTACAGAGAAACATTTTCTTCCCCACTGCATGAGCATAGGCAAGGAGGGTGTTGAGGAAATATATAATGAATGTAAAAACGCAATAGCCAGGCTTTTAATATCTTTTTTTAGAAACCCCACTAGTTTTGGTTTAAGCTCTTCCTCATTCAAGAGTTGAATGGTCTACAAAAGCTCCCTAGACACATCTTTTATAGTGCTGCCTAGTGCTATTTCCTGAGTATATATGCTAGTTGCAATGCTATTTATTGGCTTTTAAACATGGAGTCCTTTTTACGCAGTAAATGCAACTTGTCGCCATTGAGTCACCGACTAGATTGAAATAGGTATTGAAATAACATGACTAGTTGCTTGCAAATTTTACGAGAGAGTAACAAACTGGTTGTCCCGTTGGAGTTTCAAATCTAGATGTTATTGAAAATGATTCTTTTATTAAGGAGTCTACAAGTCCTAACTGAAAATTGATTAGCTTTAATGGAGTAACCAGCCTCTAATTACAATGCAACCTCAGTTATAGCTAGTCTTTGTAAATCCAATGTTGTTACTAAGTAGTGTTCTTCTTGATAATCTTTGTGAGCCAAACAAGCCCACTCTTTTGTTTGAACAGAGATATCTTATTGATGAAAATTTGATTGATGTCTTTATAATATTGTCTATCCCAAGTAGTTGCATAATAGATGTTGTTACATCCATCGCTTCTTCATAACCTTTGTAAGGCAAACAAGATGGTCGATATTGTTATTAAGCATATGATTGTAAGAAGTCACTGCCCCGCACCGGCAGAGATCAACTATAATTGAAACTCACTTGGTTTGTCTTGTTTTCTTCTATTATTGAAGATAATATATCTCAGTAGTTCTTCATACCCCTCAAGGTAACATGCTTCAAATCATAGCTCGCTAGAACCTGACCATTGTCTAAAATTTCAAACAGAATTGCTTGAGATTGCCTTCTTCCATCTGTGTAAAACTGGTTAAGTGCATGTTAGTTTACAGAAAAGAACATTCAAAAGTGTGGGGAGAAGGACATAAGTGTTACTAGCAATAACATACATGCGCTTAATAGATACAAAATATGACTCAGGATCGTATTTACCAATTGTGGTCGCAACCTAGCATCCATCCATATATACTTCTACCAACTAATAGCTACAAAGTATGGTTGCAATACTATGGCTGCATATTTGCATGCACCTACAATGTAATACCAGCGTGGTTCAACTAGAGCTACCAGACTCTAACTTCTACTCTAATCTACACCCATATATTTACACAACAAGTGCTGCAACAACAATTGCAATTGAATACCCTGCAACAAAATATTGAGAACTCATGACATATGTTCTAAAAACAGAGTTGGGTAGCATACTTGTCATAGTTTTTGTAGAATTGACATCATTCACCTTTGTATTAGAAGTGAGATTGGAGTAAACAAGATTCTGCGTAGACATCTTGTCAACTTGTTGCGCAGTTGGTGATGAAGCCACTTGGAAAGCAACATTTGCTCCACAATTGCCCATTGTTTAAAATTGCTCTACTTCTTGCAGCAGATTTTGCATGATCGTAGAAGCTTAACCAATTTATTTCACGACCTCTACAATGTAAGAAGAATGTCACCGCTAATGCTTGAGGCACTTGCCCTCCAAAAACCTTATCTCTATCATGTATCTTCTTATACAATGCCAAGAACTCCTCCCTTTTTTTTTCTTTTAATAGTTTGAACCTATAGCAAGCTTTGCTAGTAACCTTTGGACCCCACATCCCTCGCATCTCATTCTCATCATCATTAAGGTGTCTTTCCTCTGACTTATATAACCTTATAGGTTAAGCCTTTGTTGTTTAGATCACGAATTGCATATTTTGCTGCCATATAAGATCACACGCTAGTTGCCTGCAATATCTATTTAAGTTAGATAGATTTAATCACTAAATACTGGCAAGCGGTATGTCCATTGCTTGACCTTGCCAAAGCCTTCTGGTGTGCCTTTTGCTAGTTTTTTTTTTTTTTTTTTTTTTTTTTAACGGCTAGGAGTATTATCTAAACATATATAAAGCAGTTTGTAATTTTTCTTTTTTGTCCCTCCTATTTTTTCTGCGCCGCAATCTTTCTGTTTATTTAGATGCCACGTATAATCTCATCTCATTGCTTCGACGCCTGGCAGCGGTAGCGGCAGTGGCATATACTTCTTCTTGCTCAGAACCTGCTTCGACTGAGATCCATGTCTCATCCTGCCGCCTAGATGAACCCGAGATGAACTTAAAACGGCTAAATAATTTAGATGCCGGCTCTGCAGACGGCTTCTAATCTGCCCACCCTACATCGAACGGTCACTTACCAAGACGGGGCGTAAAACCGACCTCGGTTAGGTATTGTTTCCGCTGCAAAATCTCCTCGGTTAGATATTTGCTTACGTTGCATTTTTCTCGACTACAATTTTCAAGTATTTGAGGCGTTGTCAAATCCCGATTTGATGCATATGGCCAAATGTCCAACAAAGCAATTTAACGTCGCTCACGCGCTCTAAGCTCTTCGCCCATAAGTCCGCCAAAGAACTAACTTCATCCGGGTGCAGCTTTTTATTATGCTAGATCTTCTCCTCCCGCCGATCTTCCATGAAGCAAGCTTTTGAAGATAAAGGGAGTTCTTGGGTTTTCAAAAGTTACGTAAAGAGAAAACAGCGAAGGTAAAGCCGATCTAAAGCCCTCTTGCATATCCGAAAGCATTACATCAAAACTAGAGTGGAGAATAGTAGAGCCGAGAAATCTATGGTGGTCGATGTTTTCTGGAGCAAGCAAGGCCCTCGTGATTTTGGGCGGCTCGTAAATACAGGGGAGTAGGCCTAATTCCTCTTCTTTGAATGGCCGGTCGTCGAACAAAATGGAATATGGAGCAGCCTGCCGAGTTTCATCGCCCTATATCCAAGCGGCTCATGGCGGATCCCGTGATTGTAGCTTCAGTGGGAGTTATGAAAGAGCATGTATTGAAGCATGGTTTGAGAGTGGACGGCAGATTGTTTGCAAACGTAACATGGTAGATAACATATGCATGTTTCCAAATAATTCTTTAAAAACAACAATCTTGAATTGGTGTGAAATGTATAATGTTCCTAAACCCAAGTCTCGTAGAGTTAGAGGTTCTTTGGAAAGTTTGTACAGGACATTATTAACCCCCCTAAGCTTATTTCTTCTGTAAGGTACGTTGTGTCAGAAGTTGGAACTAATTTGAGATCTGAGGATTACTTCATGGCAAAAAGTTCAGTTCCTGTTATCATAGACACTTCCCCTAGAGCTCATTTAGGCCAGGAACAAAATGATCATAATGCTCATTCTATCAGAAGTGAGAAACTTCTATTATTAGGTGGAAAGATCTCATTTTCTCACATGTAAAGTCTAGGGCAAATTTACATAATTAAAAGAAAATCTAACAAATTTGACATTCAATGTGATATTGTTCCTCCTTTTCATGATGTATCATTTTCATAACTTTTTTTCTTTCAAAGAGAATGTCATGGCACCTTGGCGCCCGATAAATTTTGTATCATTAAATATAGTTAAATATGTACAATAGTGGTGCCCCGAAGGGCTTGAGCACAAATGCTCCCGTTTTGGCCAAGACCCTATGCTGAAGACTCGAGACTAAACCCTTTTAGTCCCCTTTTAGTCCCCTTGTGCCCATGAACATTTGAAGTACATATACAAAGCCCGAAATTGATATTCTAGGGTTAAACTTATGGACAAGCACATTAACCCGCAGACACCTATGAAGAATCTGCCACCAAAGAACTGCCACTTTAGGATGAAGTAGCTTGTCCCATGCCCAAGACCACACCTTCTGCCATTGAAGAGGAGGAAGTTGAAGAGACCACTTATTAGACGGAGGAAGAATATCAGTATCAAGCAACAACTGATACATAGAGTTCACAAGTTTGCACTCCTTAATTTCTTCATGACAAACCCATACCAAAATATCTTCTTGGTGTGGCAGAATATCTATATGACATCTTTGTTGGGACATGGCCAGTTCTCTATATTTAATGATTTCTTCCTCGCTTACTTCACGTTGGCCTAATATTATTACCATGGCCGGTTTACTAGCATGGCATCGGGATGAGTACATTTTTCAAGTTTTCACTTGGCTTCTCTGAAAAAAGTTGGTTTATTAGGCGATGGCGAGGTAGCACCTCTTGCCTTTATGGACCAGGAGCTTATTTCTGTAAGGTACTTTTTCTTATGCTTTTAACTAGAGGTTCATATGCTTTAGAAATACTTTCGCCTTCACCGTGACTTTCTTCCGGCCTCATATTGGAGGAGTGTACAGGGAGAACATTTTCTTCCCTTTTGCATGAGCATAGGCAAGGAGGGTGTTGAGGAAATATATACTGAATGTAAAACACAATAGCCGGCTTTTAATATCTTTTTTAGAAGCCCCACTAGTTTTGGTTTAAGCTCTTCCTCATTCAAGAGTTGAATGGTCTACAAAAGCTCCCTAGACACATCTTTTATAGTGCTGCCTAGTGCTATTTCCTCGAGTATATATGCTAGTTGCAATGCTATTTATTGGCTTTTAAACATGGAGTCCTTTACGTATGCAAAATGCAACTTGTCGCCATTGAGTCACCGGACTAGATTGAAATAGGTATTGAAATAACATGACTAGTTGCTTGCAAATTTTACGAGAGAGTAACAACCGGTTGTTGTCCGTTGGAGTTTCAAATCTAGATGTTATTGAAAATGATTCTTTTATTAAGGAGTCTACAAGTCCTAACCGAAAATTGGATTAGCTTTAATGGAGTAACCGGTTCTAATTACAATGCAACTGTGTTATAGCTAGTCTTTGTAAATCCAATGTTGTTACTAAGTAGTGTTCTTCTTGATAATCTTTGTGAGCCAAACAAGCCCACTCTTTGTTTGAACAGATATCTTATTGATGAAAATTTGATTGATGTCTTTATAATATTGTCTATCCCAAGTAGTTGCATAATAGATGTTGTTACATCCACTGTTTCTTCATAACCTTTGTAAGGCAAACAAGATGGCTGATATTGTTATTAAGCATATGATTGTAAGAAGCTGCTGGCCCGCACCGCAGGAGATCAACTATAATTGAAACTCACTTGGTTTGTCTTGTTTTCTTCTATTATTGAAGATAATATATCTGTAGTTCTGATACCCCTCAAGGTAACATGCTTCAAATCATAGCTCTGCTAGAACTGACCATTGTCTAAAATTTCAAACAGAATTGCTTGAGATTGCCTTCTTCCATCCATTAATAAACCGGTTAAGTGCATGTTAGTTTACGAGAAAAGAACATTCAAAAGTGTGGGGAGAAGGACATAAGTGTTACTAGCAATAACATACATGCGCTTAATAGATACAAAATATGACCATGTGGATCGGTACCTACCAATTGTGGTCGCAACCTAGCATCCATCCATATATACTTCTACCAACTAATAGCTACAAAGTATGGTTTGCAATACTATGGCTGCATATTTGCATGCACCTACAATGTAATACCAAATGATGGTTCAACTAGAGCTACCGGACTCTAACTTCTACTCTAATCTACACCCATATATTTACACAACAAGTCTTTGCAACAACAATTGCAATTGAATACCCTCCGCAACAAAATATTGAGAACTCATGACATATGTTCTAAAAAGCGAGTTGGGTAGCATACTTGTCATAGTTTTTGTAGAATTGACATCATTCACCTTTGTATTAGAAGTGAGATTGGAGTAAACAAGATTCTGCGTAGACATCTTGTCAACTTGTTCTTGGTGATTGGTGATGAAGCCACTTGGAAAGCAACATTTGCTCCACAATTGCCCATTGTTTAAAATTGCTCTACTTCTTGCAGCAGATTTTGCATGATCGTAGAAGCTTAACCAATTTATTTCACGACCTCTACAATGTAAGAAGAATGTCACCGCTAATGCTTGAGGCACTTGCCCTCCAAAAACCTTATCTCTATCATGTATCTTTTTATACAATGCCAAGAACTCCTCCTTTTTTTTTTTCTTTTAATAGTTTGAACCTATAGCAAGCCTTGCTAGTAACCTTTGGACCCCACATCCCTCGCATCTCATTCTCATCATCATTAAGGTGTCTTTCCTCTGACTTATATAACCTTATAGGTTAAGCCTTTGTTGTTTAGATCACGAATTGCATATTTTGCTGCCATATAAGATCACACGCTAGTTGCCTGCAATATCTATTTAAGTTAGATAGATTTAATCACTAAATACTGGCAAGCGGTATGTCCATTGCTTGACCTTGCCAAAACTACTCTGTGTGCCTTTTGCTAGTTTTTTTTTTTTTTTTTTTTTTTTTTTTTTTTTTTTTTTTTAACGAAGGCTAGGAGTATTATCTAAACATATATAAAGCAGTTTGTAATTTTTCTTTTTTGTCCCTCCTATTTTTTCTGCGCCGCAATCTTTCTGTTTATTTAGATGCCACGTATAATCTCATCTCATTGCTTCGACGCCTGGCAGCGGTAGCGGCAGTGGCATATACTTCTTCTTGCTCAGAACCTGCTTCGACTGAGATCCATGTCTCATCCTGCCGCCTAGATGAACCCGAGATGAACTTAAAACGGCTAAATAATTTAGATGCCGGCTCTGCACGGCTTCTAGAATCTGCCCAGCCCTACATCGAATGCACATAAGCTTACCAGTACGAAGCAGAAACCGGCACCAACAGCCTCGGTTAGGTATTCTTCTTTGCAAAAATCTCCTGGTTAGATATTTTGCTTACGTTGCATTTTCTCGACTACAATTTCCAAGTATTTGAGGCGGTGTCAAATCCATTTGATGCATATGGCCAAATGTCCAACAAGCAATTTAAATTAAACTCGGCTCTTAAGCTCTTAAGCCCATAAGTCCGCGAAAGAACTAACTTCATCCGTGCGGCTTTTATTATGCTAGATCTTCTCCTACCGATCTTCCATGAAGCAAGCTTTTGAAGATAAGGGAGTTCTTGGGTTTTTCAAAAAGTTACGTAAAGGAGAAAAAAGGCCCGAAGGTAAAGCCGATCTAAAGCCCTCTTAGTGTCGAGCATTACATCAAAACTAGAGTGGAGAATAGTAGAGCCGAAAATCTATGGTGGTGATGTTTGCTTGGAGCAAGCAAGGCCCTATGATTTTGGGCCACTTCGTAAATCTGAGAGTAGGCCTAATTCCTCTTCTTGAATGGCGGTCGTCCGAACAAAATGGAATATGGAGCAGCTTCTTTGAGTTTCAACGCCCCTATATCCAAAAGCAACTCATGGCAGATCCCGTGATTGTAGCTTTAGCGAGTTATGAAAAGAGCATGTATTGAAGCATGGTTTGAGAGTGGGCCGCGAGATTGTTTGCAAACGGTAACATGGTAGATAACATATGCATGTTTCCAAATAATTCTTTGAAAACAACAATCTTGAATTGGTGTGAAATGTATAATGTTCCTAAACCCAAGTCTCGTAGAGTTAGAGGTCTGCTTGGGAAAGTTTATGCAGGACATTATTAACCCCTAAGCTTATTTCTTACGTAAAGGTGCGTTGTGTCGGAAGTTGGAACTAATTTGAGATCTGAGGATTACTTCATGGCAAAAAGTTCAGTTCCTGTTATCATAGACACTTCCCCTAGAGCTCATTTAGGCCAGGAACAAAATGATCATAATGCTCATTCTATCAGAAGTGAGAAACTTCTATTATTAGGTGGAAAGATCTCATTTTCTCACATGTAAAGTCTAGGGCAAATTTACATAATTAAAAGAAAATCTAACAAATTTGACATTCAATGTGATATTGTTCCTCCTTTTCATGATGTATCATTTTCATAACTTTTTCTTTCAAAGAGAAATGTCCGCGGCAGCCTTGGCCGCCGCGATAAATTTCTTGTATCATTAAATATAGTTAAATATGTACAATAGTGGTGCCCCGAAGGGCTTGAGCACAAATGCTCCCGTTTTGGCCAAGACCCTATGCTGAAGACTCGAGACTAAACCCTTTTAGTCCCCTTTTAGTCCCCTTGTGCCCATGAACATTTGAAGTACGTATACAAAGCCCGAAATTGATATTCTAGGGTTAAACTTATGGACAAGCACATTAACCCTTGAGACACCTATGAAGAATCGCCACCAAAGAAGCGCCACTTTAGGATGAAGTAGCTTGTCCCATGCCCAAGACCACACCTTCTGCCATTGAAGAGGAGGAAGTTGAAGAGACCACTTATTAGACGGAGGAAGAATATCAGTATCAAGCAACAACTGATACATAGAGTTCACAAGTTTGCACTCCTTAATTTCTTCATGACAAACCCATACCAAAATATCTTCTTGGTGTGGCAGAATATCTATATGACATCTTTGTTGGGACATGGCCAGATTTCTCTATATTCTTGATTTCTTCCTCGATTACTACGTTGGCCTAATATTATTACCATGGCGGTTTACTAGCATGGCATCGGGATGAGTACATTTTTAAGTTTTCACTTGGCTTCTCTGAGGAAAAGTTGGTTTATTAAGCGATGACGAGGTAGCACTCACCTCTTTATGACCGGAGCTTATTTCCCGTAAAGGTACTTTTTCTTATGCTTTTTAACTAGAGGTTCATATGCTTTAGAAATACTTTCGTCTTCACTTCGTACTTTCTTCGGCCTCATATTGGAGGAGTGTCTGGAGAAACATTTTTTCTTCCCTCATGAGCATAGGCAAGGAGGGTGTTGAGGAAATATATCTGAATGTAAAAACACAATAGCCAGGCTTTTAATATCTTTTTTTAGAAGCCCCACTAGTTTTGGTTTAAGCTCTTCCTCATTCAAGAGTTGAATGGTCTACAAAAAGCTCCCTAGACACATCTTTTATAGTCTTTGCCTAGTGCTATTTCACAGTATATATGCTAGTTGCAATGCTATTTATTGGCTTTTAAACATGGAGTCCTTTTACGTGTGCAAATGCAACTTGTCGCCATTGAGTCACTGGACTAGATTGAAATAGGTATTGAAATAACATGACTAGTTGCTTGCAAATTTTACGAGAGAGTAACAAACTGGCTGTCCCGTTGGAGTTTCAAATCTAGATGTTATTGAAAATGATTCTTTTATTAAGGAGTCTACAAGTCCTAACTGAAAATTGGATTAGCTTTAATGGAGTAACCAGTTCCTGAATTACAATGCAACTGTGTTATAGCTAGTCTTTGTAAATCCAATGTTGTTACTAAGTAGTGTTCTTCTTGATAATCTTTGTGAGCCAAACAAGCCCACTCTTTGTTTGAACAGATATCTTATTGATGAAAATTTGATTGATGTCTTTATAATATTGTCTATCCCAAGTAGTTGCATAATAGATGTTGTTACATCCACTGTTTCTTCATAACCTTTGTAAGGCAAACAAGATGGCTGATATTGTTATTAAGCATATGATTGTAAGAAGCTGCTGGCCCGCACCGCAGGAGATCAACTATAATTGAAACTCACTTGGTTTGTCTTGTTTTCTTCTATTATTGAAGATAATATATCTGTAGTTCTGATACCCCTCAAGGTAACATGCTTCAAATCATAGCTCTGCTAGAACTGACCATTGTCTCTAAATTTCAAACGAAATTGCTTGAGATTGCCTTCTTCCATCGTGTAAAAGCGGTTAAGTGCATGTTAGTTCTGAGAAAAGAACATTCAAAAGTGTGGGGAGAAGGACATAAGTGTTACTAGCAATAACATACATGCAGTTAATAGATACAAAATATGACTGTGACTGTACCTACCAATTGTGGCTGCAACCTAGCATCCATCCATATATACTTCTACCAACTAATAGCTACAAAGTATGGTTGCAATACTATGGCTGCATATTTGCATGCACCTACAATGTAATACCAAATAAGGTTCAACTAGAGCTACCGGACTCTAACTTCTACTCTAATCTACACCCATATATTTACACAACAAGTCTTTGCAACAACAATTGCAATTGAATACCCATGCAACAAAATATTGAGAACTCATGACATATGTTCTAAAAACAGAGTTGGGTAGCATACTTGTCATAGTTTTTGTAGAATTGACATCATTCACCTTTGTATTAGAAGTGAGATTGGAGTAAACAAGATTCTGCGTAGACATCTTGTCAACTTGTTGCGCAGTTGGTGATGAAGCCACTTGGAAAGCAACATTTGCTCCACAATTGCCCATTGTTTAAAATTGCTCTACTTCTTGCAGCAGATTTTGCATGATCGTAGAAGCTTAACCAATTTATTTCACGACCTCTACAATGTAAGAAGAATGTCACCGCTAATGCTTGAGGCACTTGCCCTCCAAAAACCTTATCTCTATCATGTATCTTCTTATACAATGCCAAGAACTCCTCCCTTTTTTTTTCTTTTAATAGTTTGAACCTATAGCAAGCTTTGCTAGTAACCTTTGGACCCCACATCCCTCGCATCTCATTCTCATCATCATTAAGGTGTCTTTCCTCTGACTTATATAACCTTATAGGTTAAGCCTTTGTTGTTTAGATCACGAATTGCATATTTTGCTGCCATATAAGATCACACGCTAGTTGCCTGCAATATCTATTTAAGTTAGATAGATTTAATCACTAAATACTGGCAAGCGGTATGTCCATTGCTTGACCTTGCCAAAGCCTTCTGGTGTGCCTTTTGCTAGTTTTTCTTTTCTTTTCTTTTTTCTTTTTTTTTTTTTAACGAAGGCTAGGAGTATTATCTAAACATATATAAAGCAGTTTGTAATTTTTCTTTTTTGTCCCTCCTATTTTTTCTGCGCCGCAATCTTTCTGTTTATTTAGATGCCACGTATAATCTCATCTCATTGCTTCGACGTGCAGCGTGAGCCCGGCGATGGCATATACTTCTTCTTGCTTTCGGGGACACCTTGGACCGAGATCCATGTCTCATCCTCGCCGCCTAGATGAACCCGAGATGAACTTAAAAGCGGCTAAATAATTTAGATGCCGCTCGCGACGGCTTCTAGAATCCTTGCCAGCCCTACATCGAATGCACGAAGCTTACGGATCGGGCGTAAACCGCACCAACGACCTCGGTTAGGTATTCTTCTGCTGCAAAAATCTCCTCGGTTAGATATTTGCTTACGTTGCATTTTCTCGACTACAATTTCCAAGTATTTGAGGCGGTGTCAAATCCGATTTGATGCATATGGCCAAATGTCCAACAAACAATTTAATTTCCATCTCGCTCTTAAGCCCATAAGTCCGCCAACAACTAACTTCATCCAGTGCGGCTTTTATTATGCTAGATCTTCTCCGGCCAATCTTCCATGAAGCAAGCTTTTGAAGATAAGGGAGTTCTTGGGTTTTCAAAAGTTACGTAAAGGAGAAAAAACAGCCCGAGAAGGTAAAAGCCGATCTAAAGCCCTCTTGCATATCTCGAGCATTACATCAAAACTAGAGTGGAGAATAGTAGAGTGAGAAATCTATGGTGGCTGATGTTTGCTTGGAGCAAGCAAGGCCTGTGATTTTGGGACCACTCGTAAAATGAGGGAGTAGGCCTAATTCCTCTTCTTCAATGGCGGTTAGTCGAACAAAATGGAATATGGAGCAACTGGCCGAGTTTCAACGCCTATATATCCAAGCGACTCATGGCGAGATCCCGTGATTGTAGCTTCGAGGGAGTTATATGAAAGAGCATGTATTGAAGCATGGTTTGAGAGTGGGCCGGCGAGATTGTTTGCAAGCGGGTAACATGGTAGATAACATATGCATGTTTCCAAATAATTCTTTTGAAAAACAACAATCTTGAATTGGTGTGAAATGTATAATGTTCCTAAACCCAAGTCTGTAGAGTTAGAGGCTGTTGGAAAGTTTGTACAGGACATTATTAACCCCCCTAAGCTTATTTCTTCTGTAAGGTACGTTGTGTCAGAAGTTGGAACTAATTTGAGATCTGAGGATTACTTCATGGCAAAAAGTTCAGTTCCTGTTATCATAGACACTTCCCCTAGAGCTCATTTAGGCCAGGAACAAAATGATCATAATGCTCATTCTATCAGAAGTGAGAAACTTCTATTATTAGGTGGAAAGATCTCATTTTCTCACATGTAAAGTCTAGGGCAAATTTACATAATTAAAAGAAAATCTAACAAATTTGACATTCAATGTGATGTTGTTCCTCCTTTTCATGATGTATCATTTTCATAACTTTTTCTTTCAAAGAAAATGTCCGCTAAAGCCCTTGGCATGCCATAAAATTCTTGTATCATTAAATATAGTTAAATATGTACAATAGTGGTGCCAGAAGGGCTTGAGCACAAATGCTCCGTTTTGGCCAAGACCCTATCTTTGAAGACTCGAGACTAAACCCTTTTAGTCCCCTTTTAGTCCCCTTGTGCCCATGAACATTTGAAATACATATACAAAGCCCAAATTGATATTCTAGGGTTAAACTTATGGACAAGCACATTAACCCTTGAGACACCTATGAAGAATCGCCACCAAAGAACTGCCACTTTAGGATGAAGTAGCTTGTCCCATGCCCAAGACCACACCTTACGCCATTGAAGAGGAGGAAGTTGAAGAGACCACTTATTAGGCGGAGGAAGAATATCGGTATCAAGCAACAAGCGATACATAGAGTTCACAAGTTTGCACTCCTTAATTTCTTCATGACAAACCCATACCAAAATATCTTCTTGGTGTGGCAGAATATCTATATGACATCTTTGTTGGGACATGGCCAGATTTCTCTATATTTACTGATTTCTTCCTCGATTACTCACGTTGGCCTAATAATTATTACCATGGCGGTTTACTAGCATGGCATCGGGGATGAGTACATTTTCAAGTTTTCACTTGGCTTCTGAGGAAAAGTTGGTTTATTAGGCGATGACGAGGTAGCACTACTGTCTTTATGACCGGAGCTTATTTCCTGTAAGGTACTTTTTCTTATGCTTTTTAACTAGAGGTTCATATGCTTTAGAAATACTTTCGTCTTCACTTCGTACTTTCTTACGGCCTCATATTGGAGGGTGTGTGCAGGAGAAACATTTTCTTCCCTCTTGCATGAGCATAGGCAAGGAGGGTGTTGAGGAAATATATACGAATGTAAAAAAACACAATAGCCGGGCTTTTAATATCTTTTTTAGAAGCCCCACTAGTTTTGGTTTAAGCTCTTCCTCATTCAAATGTTGAATGGTGCGCAAAAGCTCCCTAGACACATCTTTTATAGTGTTGCCTAGTGCTATTTCACAGTATATATGCTAGTTGCAATGCTATTTATTGGCTTTTAAACATGGAGTCCTTTTTACGTGTACAAATGCAACTTGTCAAAACATTGAGTCAACTGGACTAGATTGAAATAGGTATTGAAATAACATGACTAGTTGCTTGCAAATTTTACGAGAGAGTAAACAAACTGGCTGTCCCGTTTGGGTTTCAAATCTAGATGTTATTGAAAATGATTCTTTTATTAAGGAGTCTACAAGTCCTAACTGAAAATTGGATTAGCTTTAATGGAGTAACCCGGTTCACGAATTACAATGCAAGCGTGTTATAGCTAGTCTTTGTAAATCCAATGTTGTTACTAAGTAGTGTTCTTCTTGATAATCTTTGTGAGCCAAACAAGCCCTCTTTTTTGTTTGAAGGCCTACTTTCCGGATATCTTATTGATGAAAAAATTTGATTGATGTCTTTATAATATTGTCTATCCCAAGTAGTTGCATAATAGATGTTGTTACATCCACTGTTTCTTCATAACCTTTGTAAGGCAAACAAGATGGCTGATATTGTTATTAAGCATATGATTGTAAGAAGGCTGGCGGCCCAAGACCGCGAAGATCAACTATAATTGAAACTCACTTGGTTTGTCTTGTTTTCTTCTATTATTGAAGATAATATATCTGGATTCGATACCCCCTCAAGGTAACATGCTTCAAATCATAGCTCGCTAGAACTGACCATTGTCTAAAATTTCAAACGCGAAATTGCTTGAGATTGCCTTCTTCCATCGTGTAAAAGCGGTTAAGTGCATGTTAGTTTACAGAAAAGAACATTCAAAAGTGTGGGGAGAAGGACATAAGTGTTACTAGCAATAACATACATGCAGTTAATAGATACAAAATATGACTGTGACTGTACCTACCAATTGTGGCTGCAACCTAGCATCCATCCATATATACTTCTACCAACTAATAGCTACAAAGTATGGTTGCAATACTATGGCTGCATATTTGCATGCACCTACAATGTAATACCAAATAAGGTTCAACTAGAGCTACCGGACTCTAACTTCTACTCTAATCTACACCCATATATTTACACAACAAGTCTTTTGCAACAACAATTGCAATTGAATACCACAAAACAAAATATTGAGAACTCATGACATATGTTCTAAAAACAGAGTTGGGTAGCATACTTGTCATAGTTTTTGTAGAATTGACATCATTCACCTTTGTATTAGAAGTGAGATTGGAGTAAACAAGATTCTGCGTAGACATCTTGTCAACTTGTTGCGCAGTTGGTGATGAAGCCACTTGGAAAGCAACATTTGCTCCACAATTGCCCATTGTTTAAAATTGCTCTACTTCTTGCAGCAGATTTTGCATGATCGTAGAAGCTTAACCAATTTATTTCACGAAATCTACAATGTAAGAAGAATGTCACCGCTAATGCTTGAGGCACTTGCCCTCCAAAAACCTTATCTCTATCATGTATCTTCTTATACAATGCCAAGAACTCCTCCCTTTTTTTTTTTTAATAGTTTGAACCTATAGCAAGCCTTGCTAGTAACCTTTGGACCCCATCCCTCGCATCTCATTCTCATCATCATTAAGGTGTCTTTCCTCTGACTTATATAACCTTATAGGTTAAGCCTTTGTTGTTTAGATCACGAATTGCATATTTTCTTTGCCATATAAGATCACACGCTAGTTGCCTGCAATATCTATTTAAGTTAGATAGATTTAATCACTAAATAGTGGCAAGCGGTATGTCCATTGCTTGACCTTGCCAAAGCCTTCTGGTGTGCCTTTTGCTAGTTTTTTTTTTTTTTTTTTTTTTTTTTTTTTTTTTTTTTTACGAAGGCTAGGAGTATTATCTAAACATATATAAAAGCGGTTTTGTAATTTTTCTTTTTGTCCCTCCTATTTTTTCTCACGCCGCAATCTTTACGTTTATTTAGATGCCATTATAATCTCATCTCATTGCCCGGCGCCCTGGCGGCGGTAGCGGCGATGGCATATACTTCTTCTTGCTTTCGAACCACCTTCGGATTGAGATCCATGTCTCATCCTGCCGCCTAGATGAACCGAGATGAACTTAAAAGCGGCTAAATAATTTAGATCTGCTACTGCCGCGGCTTCTAGAATCTGCCCCCCTACATCGAATGCACGCGAAGCTTACCGGTCTGAAGCGAAACCGCACCAACATCCTCGGTTAGGTATTCTTTGCTGCAAAAATCTCCTCGGTTAGATATTTGCTTACGTTGCATTTTCTCGACTACAATTTCCAAGTATTTGAGGCGGTGTCAAATCCGATTTGATGCATATGGCCAAATGTCCAACAAACAATTTAAATTGCATTTCGGCCTCTAAGCTCTTAAGCCCATAAGAACGCGCAACAACTAACTTCATCCAGTGCGGCTTTTATTATGCTAGATCTTCTCAGGCCAATCTTCCATGAAGCAAGCTTTTGAAGATAAAGGGAGTTCTTGGGTTTTCAAAAGTTACGTAAAGGAGAAAATAGCGAAGGTAAAAGCCGATCTAAAGCCCTCTTGCATATCGAGCATTACATCAAAACTAGAGTGGAGAATAGTAGAGCCGAAATCTATGGTGGCTGATGTTTGCTTGGAGCAAGCAAGGCCCTATGATTTTGGGCCACTTTCGTAAATCTGAGGAGTAGGCCTAATTCCTCTTCTTCGAATGGCGGTCGTCGAACAAAATGGAATATGGAGCAACTTCTTTGAGTTTCACTGCCCTATATCCAAGCAGCTCATGGCAGATCCCGTGATTGTAGCTTCAGGGCAGAGTTATGAAAGAGCATGTATTGAAGCATGGTTTGAGAGTGGACGGCGAGATTGTTTGCAAACAGGTAACATGGTAGATAACATATGCATGTTTCCAAATAATTCTTTGAAAACAACAATCTTGAATTGGTGTGAAATGTATAATGTTCCTAAACCCAAGTCTGTAGAGTTAGAGGCTGCTGGAAAGTTTGTACAGGACATTATTAACCCCCCTAAGCTTATTTCTTCTGTAAGGTACGTTGTGTCAGAAGTTGGAACTAATTTGAGATCTGAGGATTACTTCATGGCAAAAAGTTCAGTTCCTGTTATCATAGACACTTCCCCTAGAGCTCATTTAGGCCAGGAACAAAATGATCATAATGCTCATTCTATCAGAAGTGAGAAACTTCTATTATTAGGTGGAAAGATCTCATTTTCTCACATGTAAAGTCTAGGGCAAATTTACATAATTAAAAGAAAATCTAACAAATTTGACATTCAATGTGATATTGTTCCTCCTTTTCATGATGTATCATTTTCATAACTTTTTCTTTCAAAGAGAAATGTCCGCGGCAGCCTTGGCCGCCGCGATAAATTTCTTGTATCATTAAATATAGTTAAATATGTACAATAGTGGTGCCCCGAAGGGCTTGAGCACAAATGCTCCCGTTTTGGCCAAGACCCTATGCTGAAGACTCGAGACTAAACCCTTTTAGTCCCCTTTTAGTCCCCTTGTGCCCATGAACATTTGAAGTACATATACAAAGCCCGAAATTGATATTCTAGGGTTAAACTTATGGACAAGCACATTAACCCGCAGACACCTATGAAGAATCTGCCACCAAAGAACTGCCACTTTAGGATGAAGTAGCTTGTCCCATGCCCAAGACCACACCTTCTGCCATTGAAGAGGAGGAAGTTGAAGAGACCACTTATTAGACGGAGGAAGAATATCAGTATCAAGCAACAACTGATACATAGAGTTCACAAGTTTGCACTCCTTAATTTCTTCATGACAAACCCATACCAAAATATCTTCTTGGTGTGGCAGAATATCTATATGACATCTTTGTTGGGACATGGCCAGATTTCTCTATATTTACTGATTTCTTCCTCGGTGATTACTTTCACGTTGGCCTAATATTATTACCATGGCCAGTTTACTAGCATGGCATCAGGATGAGTACATTTTTCAAGTTTTCACTTGGCTTCTACAGGAAAAGTTGGTTTATTAGGCGATGACGAGGTAGCACTACTGTCTTTATGACCGGAGCTTATTTCCTGTAAGGTACTTTTTCTTATGCTTTTTAACTAGAGGTTCATATGCTTTAGAAATACTTTCGTCTTCACTTCGTACTTTCTTCTGGCCTCATATTGGAGGAGTGTACAGGAGAAACATTTTCTTCCCTACTGCATGAGCATAGGCAAGGAGGGTGTTGAGGAAATATATACGAATGTAAAAACACAATAGCCAGGCTTTTAATATCTTTTTTTAGAAGCCCCACTAGTTTTGGTTTAAGCTCTTCCTCATTCAAATGTTGAATGGTCTGCAAAAGCTCCCTAGACACATCTTTTATAGTGTTGCCTAGTGCTATTTCACAGTATATATGCTAGTTGCAATGCTATTTATTGGCTTTTAAACATGGAGTCCTTTTACGTGTGCAAATGCAACTTGTAAGCCATTGAGTCAACTGGACTAGATTGAAATAGGTATTGAAATAACATGACTAGTTGCTTGCAAATTTTTCGAGAGAGTAACAAACCTGCTGTCCCCGTTGGAGTTTCAAATCTAGATGTTATTGAAAATGATTCTTTTATTAAGGAGTCTACAAGTCCTAACTGAAAATTGGATTAGCTTTAATGGAGTAACCGGTTCACGAATTACAATGCAAGCGTGTTTATAGCTAGTCTTTGTAAATCCAATGTTGTTACTAAGTAGTGTTCTTCTTGATAATCTTTGTGAGCCAAACAAGCCCACTCTTTGTTTGAGCAGATATCTTACTTTCCGATTTATTGAAAGTGTCTTATTGATGAAAATTTGATTGATGTCTTTATAATATTGTCTATCCCAAGTAGTTGCATAATAGATGTTGTTACATCCACTGTTTCTTCATAACCTTTGTAAGGCAAACAAGATGGCTGATATTGTTATTAAGCATATGATTGTAAGAAGGCTGGCGGCCCTTTTACGGGAGATCAACTATAATTGAAACTCACTTGGTTTGTCTTGTTTTCTTCTATTATTGAAGATAATATATCTGTAGTTCTGATACCCCTCAAGGTAACATGCTTCAAATCATAGCTCTGCTAGAACTGACCATTGTCTAAAATTTCAAACAGAATTGCTTGAGATTGCCTTCTTCCATCTGTGTAAAACTGGTTAAGTGCATGTTAGTTTACAGAAAATAACATTCAAAAGTGTGGGTAGAAGGACATAAGTGTTACTAGCAATAACATACATGCGGTTAATAGATACAAAATATGGCGGATTTGTACCTACCAATTGTGGCTGCAACCTAGCATCCATCCATATATACTTCTACCAACTAATAGCTACAAAGTATGGTTGCAATACTATGGCTGCATATTTGCATGCACCTACAATGTAATACCAGCGTGGTTCAACTAGAGTTACCAGACTCTAACTTCTACTCTAATCTACACCCATATATTTACACAACAAGTGCTGCAACAACAATTGCAATTGAATACCACAACAAAAAATATTGAGAACTCATGACATATGTTCTAAAAGCGAGTTGGGTAGCATACTTGTCATAGTTTTTGTAGAATTGACATCATTCACCTTTGTATTAGAAGTGAGATTGGAGTAAACAAGATTCTGCGTGAACATCTTGTCAACTTGTTCTTGTGATTGGTGATGAAGCCACTTGGAAAGCAACATTTGCTCCACAATTGCCCATTGTTTAAAATTGCTCTACTTCTTGCAGCAGATTTTGCATGATCGTAGAAGCTTAACCAATTTATTTCCGCGAAATCTACAATGTAAGAAGAATGTCACCGCTAATGCTTGAGGCACTTGCCCTCCAAAAACCTTATCTCTATCATGTATCTTCTTATACAATGCCAAGAACTCCTCCTTTTTTTTTTTCTTTTAATAGTTTGAACCTATAGCAAGCCTTGCTAGTAACCTTTGGACCCCACATCCCTCGCATCTCATTCTCATCATCATTAAGGTGTCTTTCCTCTGACTTATATAACCTTATAGGTTAAGCCTTTGTTGTTTAGATCACGAATTGCATATTTTGCTGCCATATAAGATCACACGCTAGTTGCCTGCAATATCTATTTAAGTTAGATAGATTTAATCACTAAATAGTGGCAAGCGGTATGTCCATTGCTTGACCTTGCCAAAGCCTTCTGGTGTGCCTTTTGCTAGTTTTTTTTTCTTTTTTTTTTCTTTTTTTCTTTTTTTTAACGAAGGCTAGGAGTATTATCTAAACATATATAAAGCAGTTTGTAATTTTTCTTTTTTGTCCCTCCTATTTTTTCTGCGCCGCAATCTTTCTGTTTATTTAGATGCCACGTATAATCTCATCTCATTGCTTCGACGCCTGGCAGCGGTAGCGGCAGTGGCATATACTTCTTCTTGCTCAGAACCTGCTTCGACTGAGATCCATGTCTCATCCTGCCGCCTAGATGAACCCGAGATGAACTTAAAACGGCTAAATAATTTAGATGCCGGCTCTGCACGGCTTCTAGAATCTGCCCAGCCCTACATCGAATGCACAGAAGCTTACCAGTACGAAGCAGAAACCGGCGCCAACAGCCTCGGTTAGGTATTGCTGCTGCAAAAATCTCCTCGGTTAGATATTTGCTTACGTTGCATTTTCTCGACTACAATTTCCAAGTATTTGAGGCAGTGTCAAATCCCGATTTGATGCATATGGCCAAATGTCCAACAAGCAATTTCGTCGCTCGCGCTCTCGCTCTTCGCCCATAAGTCTGCCAGCAACTAACTTCATCTGGTGCAGCTTTTATTATGCTAGATCTTCTCCGGCCAATCTTCCATGAAGCAAGCTTTTGAAGATAAGGGAGTTCTTGGGTTTTTCAAAAGTTCTGTAAAGGAGAAAACAGCAGAAGGTAAAAGCCGATCTAAAGCCCTCTTAGCGTGTCGAGCATTACATCAAAACTAGAGTGGAGAATAGTAGAGTGAGAAATCTATGGTGGCTGATGTTTGCTTGGAGCAAGCAAGGCCCTGTGATTTTGGGCCACTTCGTAAATCTGAGGGAGTAGGCCTAATTCCTCTTCTTGAATGGCGGTCGTCGAACAAAATGGAATATGGAGCAGACTGGCGAGTTTCAACGCCCTATATCCAAGCGACTCATGGCGAGATCCCGTGATTGTAGCTTCAGGAGAGTTATGAAAGAGCATGTATTGAAGCATGGTTTGAGAGTGGGCCGGCCGAGATTGTTTGCAAACAGGTAACATGGTAGATAACATATGCATGTTTCCAAATAATTCTTTAACAACAACAATCTTGAATTGGTGTGAAATGTATAATGTTCCTAAACCCAAGTCTGTAGAGTTAGAGGCTGCTGGAAAGTTTGTACAGGACATTATTAACCCCCCTAAGCTTATTTCTTCTGTAAGGTACGTTGTGTCAGAAGTTTTGAGATCTGAGGATTACTTCATGGCAAAAAGTTCAGTTCCTGTTATCATAGACACTTCCCCTAGAGCTCATTTAGGCCAGGAACAAAATGATCATAATGCTCATCTATCAGAAGTGAGAAACTTCTATTATTAGGTGGAAAGATCTCATTTTCTCACATGTAAAGTCTAGGGCAAATTTACATAATTAAAAGAAAATCTAACAAATTTGACATTCAATGTGATATTGTTCCTCCTTTTCATGATGTATCATTTTCATAACTTTTTCTTTCAAAGAGAAATGTCCGCGGCAGCCTTGGCCGCCGCGATAAATTTCCTGTATCATTAAATATAGTTAAATATGTACAATAGTGGTGCCCCGAAGGGCTTGAGCACAAATGCTCCCGTTTTGGCCAAGACCCTATGCTGAAGACTCGAGACTAAACCCTTTTAGTCCCCTTTTAGTCCCCTTGTGCCCATGAACATTTGAAATGCATTATACAAAGCCCGAAATTGATATTCTAGGGTTAAACTTATGGACAAGCACATTAACCCGCAGACACCTATGAAGAATCTGCCACCAAAGAACTGCCACTTTAGGATGAAGTAGCTTGTCCCATGCCCAAGACCACACCTTCTGCCATTGAAGAGGAGGAAGTTGAAGAGACCACTTATTAGGCGGAGGAAGAATATCGATTATCAAGCAACAAGCGATACATAGAGTTCACAAGTTTGCACTCCTTAATTTCTTCATGACAAACCCATACCAAAATATCTTCTTGGTGTGGCGAGAATATCTATATGACATCTTTGTTGGGACATGGCCAGATTTCTCTATATTCTTGATTTCTTCCTCGATTACTTTCGTTGGCCTAATATTATTACCATGGCGGTTTACTAGCATGGCATCGGGATGAGTACATTTTCAAGTTTTCACTTGGCTTCTCTGGGAAAAGTTGGTTTATTAGGCGATGACGAGGTAGCACTCTTGTCTTTATGACCGGAGCTTATTTCTGTAAGGTACTTTTTCTTATGCTTTTTAACTAGAGGTTCATATGCTTTAGAAATACTTTTCGTCTTCACTTAGCCATTTCTTTCTTACGGCCTCATATTGGAGGAGTGTCACGGAGAAACATTTTCTTCCCTCTTTGCATGAGCATAGGCAAGGAGGGTGTTGAGGAAATATATCTGAATGTAAAAACACAATAGCCAGGCTTTTAATATCTTTTTTTAGAAGCCCCACTAGTTTTGGTTTAAGCTCTTCCTCATTCAAGAGTTGAATGGTCTGCAAAAGCTCCCTAGACACATCTTTTATAGTGCTGCCTAGTGCTATTTCCTGAGTATATATGCTAGTTGCAATGCTATTTATTGGCTTTTAAACATGGAGTCCTTTTACGTGTGCAAATGCAACTTGTCGCCATTGAGTCACTGGACTAGATTGAAATAGGTATTGAAATAACATGACTAGTTGCTTGCAAATTTTACGAGAGAGTAACAAACTGGCTGTCCCGTTGGAGTTTCAAATCTAGATGTTATTGAAAATGATTCTTTTATTAAGGAGTCTACAAGTCCTAACTGAAAATTGGATTAGCTTTAATGGAGTAACCAGTTCCTGAATTACAATGCAACTGTGTTATAGCTAGTCTTTGTAAATCCAATGTTGTTACTAAGTAGTGTTCTTCTTGATAATCTTTGTGAGCCAAACAAGCCCACTCTTTGTTTGAACAGATAATTCTGGAGGCCTACTTTCCAGATATTATTGTGTACAAGTGTCTTATTGATGAAAATTTGATTGATGTCTTTATAATATTGTCTATCCCAAGTAGTTGCATAATAGATGTTGTTACATCCACTGTTTCTTCATAACCTTTGTAAGGCAAACAAGATGGCTGATATTGTTATTAAGCATATGATTGTAAGAAGCTGCTGGCCCGCACCACAGGAGATCAACTATAATTGAAACTCACTTGGTTTGTCTTGTTTTCTTCTATTATTGAAGATAATATATCTGCAGTTCTGATACCCCTCAAGGTAACATGCTTCAAATCATAGCTCTGCTAGAACTGACCATTGTCTAAAATTTCAAACAGAATTGCTTGAGATTGCCTTCTTCCATCTGTGTAAAACTGGTTAAGTGCATGTTAGTTTACAGAAAAGAACATTCAAAAGTGTGGGGAGAAGGACATAAGTGTTACTAGCAATAACATACATGCAGTTAATAGATACAAAATATGACTGTGACTGTACCTACCAATTGTGGCTGCAACCTAGCATCCATCCATATATACTTCTACCAACTAATAGCTACAAAGTATGGTTGCAATACTATGGCTGCATATTTGCATGCACCTACAATGTAATACCAGCGTGGTTCAACTAGAATTACCAGACTCTAACTTCTACTCTAATCTACACCCATATATTTACACAACAAGTGCTGCAACAACAATTGCAATTGAATACCCTGCAACAAAATATTGAGAACTCATGACATATGTTCTAAAAACAGAGTTGGGTAGCATACTTGTCATAGTTTTTGTAGAATTGACATCATTCACCTTTGTATTAGAAGTGAGATTGGAGTAAACAAGATTCTGCGTAGACATCTTGTCAACTTGTTGCGCAGTTGGTGATGAAGCCACTTGGAAAGCAACATTTGCTCCACAATTGCCCATTGTTTAAAATTGCTCTACTTCTTGCAGCAGATTTTGCATGATCGTAGAAGCTTAACCAATTTATTTCACGAAATCTACAATGTAAGAAGAATGTCACCGCTAATGCTTGAGGCACTTGCCCTCCAAAAACCTTATCTCTATCATGTATCTTCTTATACAATGCCAAGAACTCCTCCTTTTTTTTTCTTTTAATAGTTTGAACCTATAGCAAGCCTTGCTAGTAACCTTTGGACCCCACATCCCTCGCATCTCATTCTCATCATCATTAAGGTGTCTTTCCTCTGACTTATATAACCTTATAGGTTAAGCCTTTGTTGTTTAGATCACGAATTGCATATTTTGCTGCCATATAAGATCACACGCTAGTTGCCTGCAATATCTATTTAAGTTAGATAGATTTAATCACTAAATAGTGGCAAGCGGTATGTCCATTGCTTGACCTTGCCAAAGCCTTCTGGTGTGCCTTTTGCTTTTTTTTTTTTTTTTTTTTTTTTTTTTTTTTTTTTTAACGAAGGCTAGGAGTATTATCTAAACATATATAAAGCAGTTTGTAATTTTTCTTTTTTGTCCCTCCTATTTTTTTACTGCGCCTTCTTTTTATCTTTACTGCCGCGTTTAAATCTCATCTCATTGCTTCGGCCTTTGGCGTGGCGGCGGCGGCATGGCATATACTTCTTCTTGCTCAGAACATGCCTTGACTGAGATCCATGTCTCATCCTGCCGCCTAGATGAACCCGAGATGAACTTAAAACGGCTAAATAATTTAGATGCCGGCTCTGCACGGCTTCTAGAATCTGCCCAGCCCTACATCGAATGCACAGAAGCTTACCAGTACGAAGCAGAAACCGGCGCCAACAGCCTCGGTTAGGTATTGCTGCTGCAAAAATCTCCTCGGTTAGATATTTGCTTACGTTGCATTTTCTCGACTACAATTTCCAAGTATTTGAGGCAGTGTCAAATCCCGATTTGATGCATATGGCCAAATGTCCAACAAGCAATTTCGTCGCTCGCGCTCTCGCTCTTCGCCCATAAGTCTGCCAGCAACTAACTTCATCTGGTGCAGCTTTTATTATGCTAGATCTTCTCCGGCCAATCTTCCATGAAGCAAGCTTTTGAAGATAAGGGAGTTCTTGGGTTTTTCAAAAGTTCTGTAAAGGAGAAAACAGCAGAAGGTAAAAGCCGATCTAAAGCCCTCTTGCGTATCTGAGCATTACATCAAAACTAGAGTGGAGAATAGTAGAGCTGAGAAATCTATGGTGGCTGATGTTTGCTTGGAGCAAGCAAGGCCCTGTGATTTTGGGCCACTCGTAAATACAGGGAGTAGGCCTAATTCCTCTTCTTCGAATGGCGGTCGTCGAACAAAATGGAATATGGAGCAGCCTGCTGAGTTTCACTGCCCTATATCCAAGCAGCTCATGGCAGATCCCGTGATTGTAGCTTCAGGGCAGAGTTATGAAAGAGCATGTATTGAAGCATGGTTTGAGAGTGGACGGCGAGATTGTTTGCAAACAGGTAACATGGTAGATAACATATGCATGTTTCCAAATAATTCTTTGAAAACAACAATCTTGAATTGGTGTGAAATGTATAATGTTCCTAAACCCAAGTCTGTAGAGTTAGAGGCTGCTGGAAAGTTTGTACAGGACATTATTAACCCCCCTAAGCTTATTTCTTCTGTAAGGTACGTTGTGTCAGAAGTTTTGAGATCTGAGGATTACTTCATGGCAAAAAGTTCAGTTCCTGTTATCATAGACACTTCCCCTAGAGCTCATTTAGGCCAGGAACAAAATGATCATAATGCTCATCTATCAGAAGTGAGAAACTTCTATTATTAGGTGGAAAGATCTCATTTTCTCACATGTAAAGTCTAGGGCAAATTTACATAATTAAAAGAAAATCTAACAAATTTGACATTCAATGTGATATTGTTCCTCCTTTTCATGATGTATCATTTTCATAACTTTTTCTTTCAAAGAGAAATGTCCGCGGCAGCCTTGGCCGCCGCGATAAATTTCCTGTATCATTAAATATAGTTAAATATGTACAATAGTGGTGCCCCAGAAGGCTTGAGCACAAAAAATGCTCCCGTTTTGGCCAAGACCCTATCTTTCAAGACTCGAGACTAAACCCTTTTAGTCCCCTTTTAGTCCCCTTGTGCCCATGAACATTTGAAGTACGTATACAAAGCCCGAAATTGATATTCTAGGGTTAAACTTATGGACAAGCACATTAACCCGCAGACACCTATGAAGAATCTGCCACCAAAGAACTGCCACTTTAGGATGAAGTAGCTTGTCCCATGCCCAAGACCACACCTTCTGCCATTGAAGAGGAGGAAGTTGAAGAGACCACTTATTAGACGGAGGAAGAATATCAGTATCAAGCAACAACTGATACATAGAGTTCACAAGTTTGCACTCCTTAATTTCTTCATGACAAACCCATACCAAAATATCTTCTTGGTGTGGCGTAATATCTATATGACATCTTTGTTGGGACATGGCCAGATTTCTATATTTACTGATTTCTTCCTCAGTGCTACGTTGGCCTAATATTATTACCATGGCCAGTTTACTAGCATGGCATCAGGATGAGTACATTTTTCAAGTTTTCACTTGGCTTCTACAGGAAAAGTTGGTTTATTAGGCGATGACGAGGTAGCACTCACTCTTTATGGACCGAGCTTATTTCTGTAAGGTACTTTTTCTTATGCTTTTTAACTAGAGGTTCATATGCTTTAGAAATACTTTTCGTCTTCACTTCGTTACTTTCTTCCGGCCTCATATTGGAGGAGTGTCTGGGAGAAACATTTTCTTCCCTACTGCATGAGCATAGGCAAGGAGGGTGTTGAGGAAATATATACGAATGTAAAAACACAATAGCCAGGCTTTTAATATCTTTTTTTAGAAGCCCCACTAGTTTTGGTTTAAGCTCTTCCTCATTCAAGAGTTGAATGGTCTGCAAAAAGCTCCCTAGACACATCTTTTATAGTGCTTTGCTAGTGCTATTTCCTGAGTATATATGCTAGTTGCAATGCTATTTATTGGCTTTTAAACATGGAGTCCTTTTACGTGTGCAAATGCAACTTGTCGCCATTGAGTCACTGGACTAGATTGAAATAGGTATTGAAATAACATGACTAGTTGCTTGCAAATTTTACGAGAGAGTAACAAACTGGCTGTCCCGTTGGAGTTTCAAATCTAGATGTTATTGAAAATGATTCTTTTATTAAGGAGTCTACAAGTCCTAACTGAAAATTGGATTAGCTTTAATGGAGTAAATCAGGTTCTAATTACAATGCAACTGTGTTATAGCTAGTCTTTGTAAATCCAATGTTGTTACTAAGTAGTGTTCTTCTTGATAATCTTTGTGAGCCAAACAAGCCCACTCTTTGTTTGAACAGATAATTCTAGAGGCCTACTTTCCAGATATTATTGCGTACAAGTGTCTTATTGATGAAAATTTGATTGATGTCTTTATAATATTGTCTATCCCAAGTAGTTGCATAATAGATGTTGTTACATCCACTGTTTCTTCATAACCTTTGTAAGGCAAACAAGATGGCTGATATTGTTATTAAGCATATGATTGTAAGAAGCTGCTGGCCCGCACCACAGGAGATCAACTATAATTGAAACTCACTTGGTTTGTCTTGTTTTCTTCTATTATTGAAGATAATATATCTCTGCAGATTCGATACCCCTCAAGGTAACATGCTTCAAATCATAGCTCTGCTAGAACTCGACCATTGTCTAAAATTTCAAACAGAATTGCTTGAGATTGCCTTCTTCCATCAGTGTAAAACTGGTTAAGTGCATGTTAGTTTACGTGCATGTTAGTTTACAGAAAAGAACATTCAAAAGTGTGGGGAGAAGGACATAAGTGTTACTAGCAATAACATACATGCAGTTAATAGATACAAAATATGACCTGTGGATCACCCCTACCAACCGTGGGTAAACCTAGCATCCATCCATATATACTTCTACCAACTAATAGCTACAAAGTATGGTTGCAATACTATGGCTGCATATTTGCATGCACCTACAATGTAATACCAGCGTGGTTCAACTAGAATTACCAGACTTTAACTTCTACTCTAATCTACACCCATATATTTACACAACAAGTGCTGCAACAACAATTGCAATTGAATACCCATGCAACAAAATATTGAGAACTCATGACATATGTTCTAAAAACAGAGTTGGGTAGCATACTTGTCATAGTTTTTGTAGAATTGACATCATTCACCTTTGTATTAGAAGTGAGATTGGAGTAAACAAGATTCTGCGTAGACATCTTGTCAACTTGTTGCGCAGTTGGTGATGAAGCCACTTGGAAAGCAACATTTGCTCCACAATTGCCCATTGTTTAAAATTGCTCTACTTCTTGCAGCAGATTTTGCATGATCGTAGAAACTTAACCAATTTATTTCACGACCTCTACAATGTAAGAAGAATGTCACCGCTAATGCTTGAGGCACTTGCCCTCCAAAAACCTTATCTCTATCATGTATCTTCTTATACAATGCCAAGAACTCCTCCCTTTTTTTTTTATTTTAATAGTTTGAACCTATAGCAAGCCTTGCTAGTAACCTTTGGACCCCACATCCCTCGCATCTCATTCTCATCATCATTAAGGTGTCTTTCCTCTGACTTATATAACCTTATAGGTTAAGCCTTTGTTGTTTAGATCACGAATTGCATATTTTGCTGCCATATAAGATCACACGCTAGTTGCCTGCAATATCTATTTAAGTTAGATAGATTTAATCACTAAATACTGGCAAGCGGTATGTCCATTGCTTGACCTTGCCAAAGCCTTCTGGTGTGCCTTTTGCTAGTTTTTTTTTTCTTTTTTTTTTTTTTTTAACGAAGGCTAGGAGTATTATCTAAACATATATAAAGCAGTTTGTAATTTTTCTTTTTTGTCCCTCTAATTTTTTCTGCGCCGCAATCTTTCTGTTTATTTAGATGCCACGTATAATCTCATCTCATTGCTTCGGCCTCTGGCAGAGGTAGCGGCAGTGGGCATATACTTCTTCTTGCTCAGAACCTGCTTCGACTGAGATCCATGTCTCATCCTGCCGCCTAGATGAACCCGAGATGAACTTAAAATGGCTAAATAATTTAGATGACGGCTCTGCACGGCTTCTAGAATCTGCCCAGCCCTACATCGAATGCCGCGAGGAAGCTTACCTAAACCGGTCGGTTAGGTATTGCTGCTGCAAAAATCTCCTCGGTTAGATATTTGCTTACGTTGCATTTTCTCGACTACAATTTCCAAGTATTTGAGGCAGTGTCAAATCCCGATTTGATGCATATGGCCAAATGTCCAACAAGCAATTTAATTAAATTTCGGCCTCATTTGTTAAGCCCATAAGTCCGCCCGAACTAACTTCATCCGTGCGGCTTTTATTATGCTAGATCTTCTCCGCCGATCTTCCATGAAGCAAGCTTTTGAAGATAAGGGAGTTCTTGGGTTTTCAAAAGTTCGTAAAGGAGAAAACAATAGAGAAGGTAAAAGCTGATCTAAAGCCCTCTTATGATATCGAGCATTACATCAAAACTAGAGTGGAGAATAGTAGAGTCGAAAATGTATGGTGGCTGATGTTTGCTTGGAGCAAGCAAGGCCCCCGTGATTTTGGGCCACTTTCGTAAATCTGAGGAGTAGGCCTAATTCCTCTTCTTGAATGGCGGTCGTCCGAACAAAATGGAATATGGAGCAGCTCTTTGAGTTTCAACGCCCTATATCCAAGCGACTCATGGCGGCGATCAGTGATTGTAGCTTCCCGGCGAGTTATGAAAGAGCATGTATTGAAGCATGGTTTGAGAGTGGACGGCGAGATTGTTTGCAAACAGGTAACATGGTAGATAACATATGCATGTTTCCAAATAATTCTTTGAAAACAACAATCTTGAATTAGTGTGAAATGTATAATGTTCCTAAACCCAAGTCTATAGAGTTAGAGGCTGCTGGAAAGTTTGTACAGGACATTATTAACACCTCTAAGCTTATTTCTTCTGTAAGGTACATTGTGTCAGAAGTTGGAACTAATTTGAGATCTGAGGATTACTTCATGGCAAAAAGTTCAGTTCCTGTTATCATAGACACTTCCCCTAGAGCTCATTTAGGCCAGGAACAAAATGATCATAATGCTCATTCTATCAGAAGTGAGAAACTTCTATTATTAGGTGGAAAGATCTCATTTTCTCACATGTAAAGTCTAGGGCAAATTTACATAATTAAAAGAAAATCTAACAAATTTGACATTCAATGTGATATTGTTCCTCCTTTTCATGATGTATCATTTTCATAACTTTTTCTTTCAAAGAGAAATGTCCGCGGCAGCCTTGGCCGCCGCGATAAATTTCTTGTATCATTAAATATAGTTAAATATGTACAATAGTGGTGCCCCGAAGGGCTTGAGCACAAATGCTCCCGTTTTGGCCAAGACCCTATGCTGAAGACTCGAAACTAAACCCTTTTAGTCCCCTTGTGCCCATGAACATTTGAAGTACATATACAAAGCCCGAAATTGAGCCAAGTCTGTCCATGGCTTTGTTGTACTTGATTCCATACTTCTACAAATCATTGTGTAGCCTAGAGTATCAGACCGTGTTCTTATGATGTTGGGCCACTGTAGGTCCCATGTATCTACCTCGAGTAATGGAGCGACCCAATGCCAGAATTCCCATATTTGAGGGCAAAAAAACAGATGCTCTGTGTTCTCACAGTTGCCAATCCATATTATCTGTAATCTTTCTTCTGTGAAGCCATGTCTTAGTGGCCACGCCATTTCTCCAACTCAACCATATGAAAAATTGGATCTTCCTTGGGCAGTACGAGGTCCAGCACTTTTTCAAGTGTGTTGCTAGTTCTTGGCTGGATATGTTGATTCCACTTGGGCAGCTAGACATCTTATCGTCTGCTAGCAACTTATATGCTTCCTTAACCTTGAAAATTGGCTTATTATTGAGAAGCCATCACTCTTCCTCTCCTTCATTGCCAGAAATCATATCGACCTCCTTCATTTTTTTTATAGACTGCTATGTCTGAGTGACTGCCAGATATCCTTCTCTTAAGCCTGGTCCATGACCACCATGTTTCATTGTCTGTGTCCCAGATGTCCTTTAGTTTTACAATTCCTGCTGCCTCCCATTTTCTGCAGATCCGTGGGTGCATAAGAATAATCTTCATGTGGGCTGACCATTGGACTCCAGAATATATGCAAGTTTTCTGCTTGCCATGGAGCTTGGGCTGGCCTAAAGCATTCCTTCACTACTTTCCAAGCATCTAGAATTCTGCGCATACGATAAGACAATAAGACACTGCCAGACCAACAAGCATAACAACAAAAGATGACAAATAGAGGCAGTCAAATATAAAAAATAAAGTGATAAATGATGGAAGGATTCATAATCCAAGAAATTGCTAATAATTAGATCGATGCTTACACTCATGAAAACATTGAGAAGAACAAGCCTCAGTTACTTTATTCCTTTGGGATGCATCAAGAACATATCACGTTCTCCATTTCACATCGTGTAGATGCCGGGCAATGGCATCAGTGCAAGCTTTCTTGCACGGTGTTGCACAAGAATCTTCCCTTGTTGATCCTTCCCAATCCCCAATAGCTGTTACCTGAATCATGCAAAAACATAAGATGAAATAAATCTTAATATTAGATGAAGATGTCATTTGTAGATCAGAGAGGAACTCAAATAATAGTTGATGCTAAAATGATACCTAGCTAAACAAGTAGGAAACGCAGTAGACACCTTCAATCCTGCAGGCAAAGCTTGAAGCTCCGGGGTTTCCAAAGTTGCCCCCAAAACATTCACACTGCAGAATTGGCAGCATCATATTCATGCCATTTTTATGGGAAATGAGAAAGAACATAATAATACCATGAAGAGGCTGTAAAACCCTTTTTTCTAGCCACAACTCTTCCATCCACGATTTGTTCAATGAGATACTTCTTGCTGTCCATTATCAAAACCTTAGCAAATCAGAGGAATTCCTTAATTACATTACGTGTCGCGTGTATTACAGTCAACACTAGGTGAATTATAAACCACTTCGAATCTTTCTTTTCGAGAAGGATAATCAACTCCGCGAATATCGATCAAAACTTGAAAACGTGTATTGGTATGATATTTCGAAGGCCGTGATGATTGGAATTGGGAGTTGTAAAAACTTATAAAATCCTACCGTAGAGGGTAAAAGGCTCTACAGGGTCCTTCTCGAGTTCAATTTTTTTTTCTCGAGATACAAGCAAATTTTTAAGTTAACACAAACCATTACATTACACACCTTAAAATTAAATTCCCCCTTAAACCCCCCTTTTGTTTGGGTGCATATTCACACGGGGGGTGACTCCAGGCAACGAGAGCTGTTGGATAGGCATATTCACCCCTTATTCCTTAATCTACACCATACATAAAATTCCTCGTTTGTGGGGTATGGATGTATAGAAATTGTGATACTGTATAACAAGATTTGAAAAATACTATAAGATTTCAGGTAATATACTATATGGTGTTAATTTTGTACGTGCAAAACATAATTATAGGGGCTCTCGCTGCCCTACGTCACCCCCCCGTGTGAATATGCACCCAAACAAAAGGGGGTTTAAGGGGGAATTTAATTTTAAGGTGTGTGATGTAATGGTTTGTGTTAACTTAAAAATTTTTTGGCCCCTTCGGGGCCTTGAGAATTGTGTATGAATGTTGTGTACATCGCTATAGGTTCTTGTGCCTAAGACAGTCCGTCCATCGTCCATCCATAAGAGTTAAAATACTACTTGTTTGTTTCAATTTCAAAACATCTTTTGCAACCAGATTGTTGCCCATGTGTTTTAATAATCTACCAAAAGTACTGCTCCACAACACTCCAAATCTATAGGCTAACCTTAGAATAGATAGATAGATAGATAGATAGATACATTATTGTCCCTTGTACCCTGAGGCCCGTGGACTTATGTAGCATGGGCGAGCTCCCTTACGGGTGCTACTAGCACATCATGCTGGTTTACAATGTAGCCTTTTCTGAAGGCTTGACTTTTTTCTATTAATACCGGCACCCAGCTTAGGATCGGCTTCATGGCCGTGCACGGGCGCGTCGTTATCAATCAGCTTTGAGCTGAGCTTTTTCAGGGTGTTTATGTTGCGCCTCTCTGGCGTTCATAACAGAAACCCTTTTTCTTTGTGTTCCTCTCGATGCCTGGCCGTCATTTCCCGTATTGCGTCTGCCAAGTCCTTCCTTGTTTCTGATCTTGTCATCATGATGTGTATGGGTTGTCCCCACCTGATATTTCTGTACTTATTCCTGATGCTTTCATATACCGGGCATTCATTTAGCATATGGTTCTCATCTTCCACTTCCCCTTTGTCACAAATTCTGCATATTCGACCTTCTCTCTCTATCCCTCGCCACCTGTCCTTTTCAATCCTCAGCTCGTGACTTCCCATTCTGAATCTCACTAGAGTGTCTCTTCTGGCTTTTCCTATTATGTCATCCTGGTATATCTGTTGCCCTATTTGTTGTCCCGGGTTGAAGACTGTCATAAGCCACATTGTCTTGGGGCCCGTGTGATTATGCAGCCATGTGTGCGTGGCTCTGTCGGCCCATTCGTCTTCCCATTCCCCTTCATTGATGAGATCGCTCAAGTTCATCCCCAATTTCCTCGTCCACATTGCTACATCCCTGAACCACCCGTTGCCTTCGGTTATATGAGTTTTCGCTGATTCGCTGATGGCGATGTTTGCTAGCTTGTTTGGTTTTCCGCCTGCATTGTTCCTTATAAGATATCTGATGGTCCTTTCCCATGCCCTTACTTCCATTGGTTTTTGCCCTGTCTCATATACCATTGTTGTTTGTGGTGTATTCGTTCTCAGTTTAAATTCCTGCTTATGCCACTGTCTGTAAATCCCTTCTTGTTTTTCCCACTTTTTCTCCGTCAGACCTGGCCCCCCCATATAGCTGTGTAGTTGCAACTACTGCACTGAACAAGTAGCATTTAATTTCCCAGTTTATTATCCTGCTTTTGTTGCAGAAATTTTTCATATTGTAGTAGCTTCCGATGGCTGCTTGGAATCTTGTGTCTGCCCCCTTAGCCCATTTTCCCGTGCCATGCGTGTCATATCCCAGATATTTGTATTCTGCTGCCTCTTCTAGATCTGTTCCCAGGTATCTGAACGGCCTATGTTTACCTTTTTGCCCGAAAAAGACTATTCTGGTTTTCCCGAGATTAACTGTCAACCCTGTCTTTTCACAAAAATTTTCTAACAGTTTAAGTAGCATGTGCATCCCTTTGTTCTTTGTAGCCATCATGCTCAAGTCATCTGCATATAGCATGATGGGTACTTTGGTGTTTCCTAGGGTAGGGGCGTATGTGTCCCCTTGCTGTTCTGCTATAAAATCCTGCAGGGCATCTATGTATATCCCAAATAATGTGGGAGATAGTGGGCACCCCTGTTTGACCCCCATGTCACAATCTATCGCCTTCCCTTCTTCTTCTATTTTCGCATACACATTATAATATAATCTCGCAATTGCCCCCACCATATCCTTTGGTGCCTGCATATCTATCAGCCTCTGTATTAGCTTTCCCCTTGGGACTGTGTCAAACGCTTTCCTAAAGTCTACAAAGCAGCATATTATTTTCTTCCCTTGGTTTCTATTCTGTTCTGTCAGTATTCTGAGTGTCACTAAGTGATCTGTTGTTGAGTGATCCGGCCTAAATCCTGCCTGTCCTTGTGCTCTCCGATCCCCCCCCTCTGCCCAATTCTTCAGCTTATTGTCTAAAACTTTTCCAAACCATTTCGCAAAAATGGAGCTCACCATTATAGTTCTGTAATTTTCCGGTTCCTGTCTGCTCCCCCCTTTGTGTAGGGGTATCACCCTGTTATATGCCCACCTGGATGGTAGACCTGTGTGTATGATACCATTAAAAATATCTGTCACTTGCTTTAAGATTATCGCATCTACACTCTTTAGCAGTTCCACTGTTAGCCCGTACAGGTCTGGGGCTTTGTTATTCGCCATTCTGTTTAATGCCAACATCACTTCCTGTGTATTGAAACACGGTTTGTCCATCCCTTGTAGTTCTGGTATCGGTGCTGGAGATGCCCCTGTTTTATACAGTTTCTCCAAGTATTTCTCCCAGCCCTCTGTCCCAATTTCCTCTTGTGAACTACTATTTTTCTGATTCCCCTGTCCCTTCTTTTTGAGCCCTTTCCAGAATTTCCGGGGTTGTTTTTTCAGGAGCTTAGCCAGCCCCCATTGGTGTTGAAGCAGATTCCTATTTCTCTTTGCTCTCAGCATTTTGAGGTATATCTTTTTCTCTGTTTTATATGTTTCCCTTCCTTTGTACTCTCTGACCCTTCTTTTCTGTTTTCTGCATTCGTCATCATACCAGCTCGAGGCTTTGAACGCATCTTTCCCTCTTTTTCTTTTCCTCTTTCCGAATACCTCCACAGCCACTTTTACTGTTATGTCATTGAGCCTGTCTCCATTCTCGTCTGCTCTGTGTGCCCCCCAATTCCATTTTCCCATTTCTTCCTGAATGTATTGTACAAATACTTCGATTTTCTTTTCCTGGAACTGTATTTTCATTTTTCCATTAATTTCCTCTGTCTCTTGTTGTATACCTTTCGAGGTGTATCCTCCCTCCATAAGTGTTAGCTGTATGGGTCTGTGGCTCTCTCTTTTGCCGACCGGCCAGTCTAGGAGCGTGAATCCCGATATCATTTCTGCTGCATTGTCATTGAGTATCACGTAGTCCACTATACTTTTCCCATGTGCATTCTGGCTTGTGTACTTCCCTGATCCATCCCATTTCTGTACCCCGTTGGCTATAATGACTCCTGTGGTCGAGCATATCTCAAGTAGTAGCTCTCCCTTAGCATTGGCCTCTGCTCTGTCCTCTGTTCTCCTGTCCCATTCTTCTGATCTTGTCTTGCTTGTCCATTGTATGTCTGTGTCCTCCATATTCATGATTTGTGCCTGTCCCTGTCCTGTTCTAGCGTTCAGGTCACCTATCAATATCATTGGCCCCTGTTCTTTCCATTTCATCATGGTGTCCCCCAGTTCTAACAAGTCCAGCTTATCACTACTTGGCGGGTAATAGGCTAAAATCAAAATTAATTCTATCTTGTTCCCTAACTGTAAACTCAAAACCATGTATCTCTTATTAACATCAGATTGCAAAATACATGCACTTTTTACTACATTATCTTTAACATAGCAGGCTAATCCTGCGCTCCCTCTTCCAATTTTGAAGTTTTTGTCCTTCCAGCACGTGAATAGTTCGTATCCTTCTTCTTCTGGCAATCTTTTTATGTCGTGTTCCCATGTCTCCACCAGGCATATTATATCAGAGCCGTGTGCTCCTTCCAGCCTCTCCCCATCGTCCCATGGATACCCGTGCATCTGTATGGGCCCTCCCTGCGGGTTGATATTCTCTTTCTCCATTTCTGTCTCCTGATCTATCAACCTCCCTTTCTCCTGGACTCCAAGCCCTGGCTCCTGTCCCGCTTCTATCATTTCCCGTATTCTCTTGTGCAAGAATACCTTGCCATTCTTGACCCCCGCCTGTACCCCTGTCTGATTCAGTTCCCTGGCCTTGGCCAGCTCTCTGTGTAGCCCTTGCCTCTGCATTACCGTCAGTGTTTCCTGTACTTTGATCCCGTTTCTTAGTCTGGATCCTATCCGCAATACCCTCTCCTTGGCTGCTCGATCCCTGAGTGTTAAGTTTATGTGCCTCGCTCTCCCCCTCCATTGCCCTGACCGCACTGCCTTGACAATGATGCTCCTGTGTTCTTTGAAGACCACCTCTATCACCTCTGCAGTCACTTGGTATGTATCTTCGTTAGGTTTCTCCGCTATTCCTATGAGCCTAACGTCATGCTTAATTCTAGTCTGTTCCTCATATTCTACAATATGCGGTTTAATTTTATCAAATGACTCCCATGCATCCAATTGAACATTTCCTTTTTCTAATTCAACCAACCTATTCAGAATTTTGGCTTTCTCTTCCTCGATCTCGTCCATTCTGCGCTGCATTTCTTCGCTTGTCTTTTCCACTCCTACCATCCTCACGTCCATGCATGCAATCGCTACCTTGTTTCGGTTGACCGATTCCGCCAGTGTGTTGAGCGCGTCCATGTGGGGTATCCTGGTCTCTAACTGCTTGTCTATCTGGGCTAGGAAATCCTTGAGATCTTGTTGGCTTGCCGGTGTTCGTGCTGCCTCTGCTCTCTTAGTCTGGCTATGGTGAGCGCTTTCCGCCATGTATTGAGCCGTGTTACACCGCTACACCGCTGTATTCTTCGCCTGTGTTCTCCCCACGACCCGTATGCTGCTGTTCTGTCGTATTCGTTTCATCAGGATATATCATGGCCTCAAACGGTTCGTTATTTCGAAATTTTCACCGTTAACCCCGATTTTTGAATTTTGAATATTGGAATTCCCGTTAGATCCAGTCTCCAATATTTAATATCTTCTCCGTTTCTCGGGCGTGTTCATACCTCCTTCTATAATGATTGGTTGGTGATTCGAGATCTCGTCTTTCCGTATTTATATACCTGTGTATTTTGTCCAGGTACTATGTGTCATATCTTGAGTTTCCAGTAGCGCGGTTACCAGTTGGTGGGTCTAGCCCTCGCTATCCTGGTGTACGGCGTAGGCTGGGCCTCTCTGTCCCGTATCTTATTCCGCCCACTTTTTACTCTTAGTTTTCGATCCATGGTTTCGTGTACTTCGCACATTGTTTACACATTGTTTGAGTTTATAGTGGTCCAGATTACCAGTTGGTGGGTCTAGCCCTCGCTATCCTGGTGTACGGCGGAGGCTGTGCCTCTCTGTCCCGTATCTTACTCTGTCCACCTTTTACTCATTTAGTCTTTCGACCTTATGCATTTACCTTTCTGTAAATTCGGGTACTTTCAGTTAACCAGTTGGTGGGTCTAGCCCTCGCTATACTGGCGTGTGGCGGAGATCGGGGCTCCCTGTTCCACACTTAGTGTTGTCCGTCTTGCTCCTTATACTTTGCTTGTTCCATTGTTCCTGTTATCCGTCTGTTCATCTGTTCATCTGTTCATTCTCTCCTTTTCCTTCTGTCCCCCCTCTGCATGCCTTCCTTATGTTTTTGTGCTCGGGTCTCATCTGTTTCTTTGAACCTCATCCGTCTTTTTAGTTCTTGTCACCCTTTTCCTGCTTTTGTGATCCTTTGTTTGCTATCCCTTTTTGTTGTATTCTGTATACTTGAGTTTACCGTCAACCGCCCCCTGTACCTGTTCCTGCGTTGCAGAGTTGGTGTCCTGTTTGACCAGTATTCCATTATCCTGCATGCTACCACCTTTTCCTGCTCTCTGAATATATTTTTTCTATCCTGTTGTCTGTCTCATTTTTTATCCCCCCCCCGCCTCCTGGGTGGTTGTCCACGTTGTCTATTGACTGCATCCGCCGTGATTTTACTATTCACTGAGTCGGGATGTCTCGATATTCAGTCAGACTTACCTTAGAAGTGTATGGAGAGCCGAAAAAGCTACACTACTGGGGCAGTTTAGAACATTACTATTTTGCCATTTCTGCATATATATTAACTCAATTGTTCTGGTTAGAGAATACATACTAGTCTCCGAACCAAAATAGCTATCTCTTATGCACAATATTATCTTATATTCAAAAAGGGTAATCTGCAAATACATGATTTGGCTTATTCAGCCATTGCCAAGCATTACCATCAAAAATTTTGTCCCCTCTTCTGTTTCGGGTTTCCCCGCCTCACTCAACCACTTACTACCTCAAAACATCTACTATAACCTTATGCTGTTACACTTTATAGTGAGCAAAACTGAAAGACTGAAGCATAGGATTGGAGCATAAAGAAGCGGAAAAGTAACAGATAAAAGGCAAGACAGAGCAGAACAAAATAAAGCAAAAGCACAATGTTACATGCAACCCTTCTCGTTTTTCCTCTATATTTTCCTGCCTCTGTCACAGATTTTCACTTCTTTGGTTTTTTCTCCGCGGATGACTCACCTATCTTTTTAACTTTCTCCAGGTTCCTCCCTATGTAAGCTCGGCATATGAAATCAATGGGATTCTTTTCGCAACAGTATATACAAACCTTCCCGAAATCACAGATGTATAAGTTGTGTTGATAACTTGTAGACCGCTGCAATGCTGCATGAATCTGCATCCGATTAAAATAGCTCATAGTTCTGTCCAGGTCCTGGCGTCTTACTGTATCATTTTTATCGCCTAAGACTCCCAGCACTTCAAGCATCCCTAGAGTATAGCCGTGATCCTTCATGTCTTGAGCATGATGGATTCGATCACAGTAAAGACAGTGCACTCGCCCGCAGCTGATGCACGACGGCAGCCCTCTCCCCAAACATAGACACTCCGGTTCGCAGATGCACCAAGGGTTGAGATCCTCGAGGTCCGGATTGTAGGGCACCGTGAGGTTGCCCGGAACCCCTTATCCTGATCGCTTCACGACCTTCCTCATTCCACCATCGCTGTCTGCTGCTGCTCTCTTACCCTTGTCCATTTCTGTTAGCGAGAAGATTGGGATGGAGATGGAGATGGAGACGGAAATATAGGCGGAGGCGGAGATGAGGAGATGAGGGTGGAGGATGGAGCTGAGGATGAAGCTGGGCTGGCGCCTTCTGCTAGCCGGAATTGCCGCTCACGGGTTCAGGGGCTCCAGGCGCTGCAAGATAGAGTGGTTTTTCTTGTTCCTGCTTACTATTATATAGGTCTAGGGTTACGAAGATCTGTCTGAATTCCCGCTAATTTTTACGGCCGTCTGCCTTAAATGCTAGTCTTATCGTAGCCTTGTCCTACGCTGTCTTTTCGAATTTCGTACACGGATATTCGCGACCTGGCCCCTAGCTACTTAGCTTACCTACGTCTGTTCCGTCCTCTTCTTCATTATTTCATTCTTACACATCCTTTAACGCTCCCCCGATTGAGCTGCCACGCGTCCCGCCCCCCTGAGTGTGTAGTCTACTATTGTTGTCCCACTGTCGCCACGTGTTTTTTTTTTTTTTTTTTTTTTTTTCATGTAATTTTAAATTCAGCGATATTTATCTCATATTTATTATTCCCACACCCCTTTCCTTTTCTTTTATATTCGCTATTATTTCATAATATTACTGTTTACTCGCTAATTCGAATTTTCCTGACCGTTGTGTATCTGTTGGCGAATATGCTTCCGAGTCTCGTCCTCCATCCCGTTAGCTATAGTGTGCCGATCATCGTCACTTCTTCTTCGGTTCCACTCACCTTCCATTAAAATATGTAGCCTAATATCTAGATATCTAGATAGGGACCAAGAACTCTAAAGATAAATCTTTAAAATGCCTTGCTCATCATACATACAACTTCACAACTTCAGACAGCATGAAGAAAAACCAATTTCCAAAGTTTTGTTTGACTTAATAAATAAACACACTGCCAACATTACCATATGAGAGAGTATTTGCAATCAAGGATATCCTTGAAGGCCTAATGAATTAAGCATATCAAGACAACATTGCAACTTTATATCCAAAGATTAAATTTCAAGCTTATATCCATTGCAGAGCAAGTCTTTATATTCTACTCCATCCTGGATCCGACCTTCCTATAGGTACATAATCTTCCTTATGGATCTGATAGAAGTTAAAAAGCGTAAACCACAATACAATTGCCCTGATATTTAATCAACATACCTCTCAAAAATGTTTTTAGAGATCTATAAAACAAGTAAATTAATATGAGCTGAGATAATAACTGAAGCATATATCTCACAAGACAGCGGCAATAAACTGTTCTGATTAAAACTACTGCACCCAGTATCCATCCAAGCAGTGAACAAACAATCATGGCTAAAACATGAAGAAGACCGCACTGCCACAAACAACCCAAGCTCTCCACAACCACATAGTATCGCTCAAGCCTGCCATGCTTGAGCAGCCTCCTTTGTACACCCTTAAGTAACCCCAAAACATTTCACACAAAGGTGACCGCCAAGAACAAGAAGCTAAATATATCTTAACTCCATTAAACCATCGATAAGCCAACCGCAATAATAGCGCCCTTGGATGCTAGATAAATAAATCCAAAGGCCCTCTTCTTGGCTGTACCCCACCCTATAGCTTTGACGTAAGCATGACATACCCCAAGCTAAACTTAGTGCAGCAGGTGAACATGGGTAATAGGACTGTACAAAACTCGCTCATGCTTGCCCCTACTAGATACCAATGCAAGAACACTCTACTTTGAAAGAAAGAATCTGTTAGGAAGTGCAGATAAATGGTCTCAAATTCCCGTTGAAGTTCCTCCAAATATTGGAAGGCAAGTTTTTTAGGATAGGATCGTTCACACAGTGTGAGATAACAAACTCGAGATTCTATGATATAGCTGTGAAGAAACAGATATTAAGGACTACCAATTCCAACATTTGGAGTTATACATGCGAAATAGCAACAACTTAAAGACAGACGGGCAAAGATAGCAAAGGGATACCAAAAACATATGGACTGTTTCAACAAATCATACGGATGGTGCATGAAGACCTTGAGAAAATTTCTTGAATATAGATTTTGCCTCTTTGCTTGTAAAATTCCAAATCTTTTTGTTGTTTATTTCATTGTCAAGACCCTCTGCAAGGGGAAGACCATCTTGTACCCTTGCTATCAAAGTCAATTTTGCCATTTTTTTTTTTCCTTACTATGCCTCTGCTCAAATGAACACAGTGCCCTTCATGTAAGGATTCAAGAGGTACCTCTTTAAATACTGCTCGCGTTTCCCTTCCAGTACTTCAATGCTCTGACATTCAAGAGATCTGCAAGAATGTATTTCGAGATGAAACTGCAGACGGACTTGAGCAGGCCAGATTCATCTTCCACAATGGATTCCCAGGAACGGTCGTCTGCATAAGCCCTCTACCAAGCTTCTGTATCATGCAAGACATCGTCGCCCCATCCTCTTCCGGTATGTCCATGCCCTGGTTTCTTCACAATGAACGAAGTCTCGCATTTTAGGGTTCATAACTCGGATATAAAAAAAGCATTGTGGTCAGCATGTGACATGTAATAAATTTAATCACGGCCCTACAATTCTACCTCTCATAAAAAATCAACGGTCAAAAAATAGAGCACTCTAGAAATACTATTTAGTACACCTAGTTGAATACGACAACAAAATCATAGAAAAACCTTAGTAAATATCGTACAAAAACACAAAAGAAACCCCCTGTTATTATGCTACATATACCCATTTCATTTCGGTTCAACATAGTTTACATGATTTGAATGTGCAGATCTAGGATTCGTTAGAATACTGTTGATTATTAAGTCCGCAAACAATTTAAGTTCCATAGTTTATTCATCATATGCCTAGTTTTCTAACGTAGCAACAAAGTCAAAAGCAAAAGGTAAAAATATTGTCGTCTTAGTAGAAAGAGTTGCACTTTAAGTTGAATACTCGGTGGCATTGCTCATCTGGATACTTTTTTATTGTTAGAATGTGGATCATATCGAGAAGTTTGTCTAAGTTTCTAAATCCTTCTGTTGTGTGTTCACTTAATGTCTTACAAATTTATGGTGCTATGGGCAGTAAGCTACTCTACTTCAGAGCCAATGTAGATTAGGATTGTTTGTCTTGTTACATTTACAAGTTGATTGTTGTATTGTAGCGCTAGCGGCTTTCATAGATCACCCTTTGAACTTTCCAAAGATATAAAAATCCCTCTATGTATTTCAAGAACATATTTCACACCATTCCACAGATATACAAATATCCCCCTTTGCAGTAGTAAGTCGGGAAAGAGAAATTTTCGCGGCGGCCAAGGCCGCCGCGATAAATTTCTTGTATATCTAGGTCGGATGGGATCAAAAACAATTTATATATATATAGGTCGGATGGGATCAAGTTGAGTGACTTACTTGATGTCATTCTCTATCTATTCTTATACTCCTCTAGGATTACAATTTTTTCTAGCCTACAACAACAACGATAAAGCATGCCATTCGTTAGATCTGGATGAATGTGGCAAACATGGCTAATGCATTTTCTATTGTGTTACACTTCGATGCTTATAGCAAGTCATAACAAAGTCCTTTCCCAAGAAAAATCATTTGTGAACCTCTGACACACAATCAGTGGTAAATTGGGTCGCAATGGGATGTTATCAGCAACCAACCGACTGATTCCCAATTGCTATGATAATCCAACCTGTTTGCCGAACACTCCATATTATCGTATCTAACTTGCATTCAAGAAGAAAGTTATTCATAGATTTTGCACCTTTTTCAAGTATTCTTTTGGCCCACAATTCATAGATTTTGATTCACATGCAAAAGACTGATGGCGGAAGCGCGAGCGCGAGCGCGGGAGGGAGAACAGAAACCCTTCTACCCTAAACCATGAAACTCTTCACGATCCTAGTCCAAGGAGACAGATTCTCTTGTGGATGGCTAGAAGGTGAGAGTGCATGGCTGTGGGAGAGCCTGATGTACAACAGATTCTTCCCGGAAGAATTGTTTACACCTATTTCTTCTGTGACTCCCCAATCTGAGGTTCTGCTTCTTGAATCTTGGTTGGGGGAGTTTGTGGGAGATAGGGATGCAAGTGCGGCTGGCATTTTCCATACGCATTGTTCGTGGTCAGATAGCAAAATAGTGGTGAAAGTTTATAGTTAGGAGTGCGATTGTTTGCGTGATCGGTGGTGAGTTAGGAAATATTAAAAATGGAAAAAAAGACAGGATTCGTTGGAAACAATGGGGTCGTGGGGGGTCGTCATGAGGAATGTACAACAGTTGGGACAGATGGGACTGATATTGGGAAATGTGCAGAATTTACAGAAAGGGCCAGATTTGGGGAAAAAGGGACAATAGTGACGGGAGGAAATAATAACGGGATTACAGAGCTATTGGATACCATTAGTACCCTAAGTGCAAAAATCCATAGCCAAATCCGGGAGATAGTGGGTCATCTTGCAGCGATCGAAAAAGGTGAACAGGTGAAGGAATTTGTAGCTTTTGGGGATTTCCTTACCTCTACTGCAGATATGGTGAACACTAGGAGATCTTCAGGAGTGGGGACCTTGCAGCGCCAGAAGGAGGCAGTGGATCAAATATTGGACTATGCGAATCAAGTGGGGGAAGAAGTGCGAAAGGGACCTTTGCGCATTAAAAAGAACCAATGTTTGTGGGTAAGCCTCTTGAAATGCAAATTAGAAAATAAACTTAAATTTCTGAAAGCTCGAGGCCTTATTGGTTGCATTCGTCATGAGGGGGTAAGACTTCAATTTTTAAAAGGGGAACTAGAGAGATTGGAACAGGGGGTCGTTATCAGCGGTATCTATTGGATTGACTTTCCATTTTTTATGGTAGAATGTGGTAATAGTCAAACAACCAATATTCTTCTCAAACAGGGTACTATTTCCAAAGCCAACACTCAAGTTTTCTTCCAGAAATGGTACCCATCCTTTGATTCCCAAAGCTTCTCTGAACTTTTCCACCCGGCTTGGACATATCTACAAGGACTAAACCCACTGTATTGGAATGAGCAGTCTTTGCTCACTCTATTTCAGAACACAGGGAATATCATAAGCTGGGAAATCTCCCAAGACAAAGCCCCAAAAGTATGGGCACAAATTGATATCCTGAAGCCAATCCCTGAAGAAATCAAATTTATGGATTACTTTGGTAATCCTAAATCCTTATAGTTGGTATGGCGAGTCTATTTCAGCCATGCTCTACTTTGTGGTATCGACTCTCCATGGAGGAAAAATTTGTAAAGGGGGAAGGGAGATTAAAATTGGGCTAAAGGAAGTGAACCCAGGGAAGAAGAAGGAGGAGGGTTGGATTACACCAAATAAAGGAAGGTTAGAAAGACAAAGGCAGAACAGGAATGGCAGTGAGAAAAGAAAAAGAAGGAAACAGAGAATCAGAGAAGAAAAAGAGAAAGAAAAGGCTAAGGCAGAGTATGGAAGGAGTGTGGAAAGGAAGACAAGGAGTGAATGGAAAAAGAAAGTGCAATTCATGGAGGAATCTTCGAAAGTTAAGGTCCTCAATAATCCCGAGTCTAAAGGAAAAAGCATTATGGTGAATCCCACTGAAAGAAACAGATCCAGTTCTCTGTCAATCAGGGAACCTCAAAGTGTCGGGAATGATTACTCCTCTTCTGAGGAATCAGCTGGATATAAAGAAAAAGGTGGGCCAAGCTCACCCAAGTCTAGTGTTGATTCCCCTCTACCTGTTGTGGAGCTTTTTCCCAAAGAGCCAGAAAGCATTGAGAAGGTATCAGAACAAGTGCCTTCCACAGATATTCCTAAACATCACTCTGATCATGATGGGGCCTTACCTGAAAATACAAGTACAGATGTAGATCTAACATAGATCTAAACATATCACAGGGACAGGCAAAAGCTGAGCAGGACAATGTTCTGAGCCAAAAGGTTACGACTCCAAGAGGCCAAGGAATTGGTGTTGAACACATTAGTAGACCTCTAAGTCCAGCTGGCCAAGAATTGGGAGCTCACTTCCAAATGCTTGTAACTCCAGTAGGCCAGGGAACTAATTGTGAACAAACCAATAGACTTGTAAGCCCTGCTGGGCAAGAGTTGATACAGGACACACATGTGACAGAAAAAGATATCTTCAAAACTCCAGCTGCACAGTTAAGAGAATTGAAAGACAATTCATCCATACTGCATGGAAAGTTCTGGGAGGGGGAAGAGGATAGTGAAGATGAAAATGGGGGGAATCCAAAAGAACTAACCTTTGCCACCCCACTTCCACAGACAAAAAAAAGACAGAAGAAGGTCTATACCCCCAGGGAGAATGGGCCTGTAACCAGAAGTTCCAAAGTCCAATGAAGATTGTGTCTTGGAATTTAGGAGGGATTAAGGGCCCCCTAAAGAGGAAAAGGGCTCTGATTGCTTTGAAAGAACTAAAGGCAGACATAATTTTGCTGCAAGAGCATAGACTACCTGTCTTTGAGGCATCAAATTTAGGCACGTGGATCTTCCCCAATGGAGACTCAATATGGGCCCCAGCAGATGGCACAAAAGGGGGCATCTGTATTGCTTGGAATGGATATAAAAAGATAAGTTCCTTTGTGCACCCTTCAGGCAGATGGCAGGTGGTTTTCTTGGAGGTAGAACAAGAAAGTATAGGCATTATCAATGTCTATGCTTCCACTTCCCCTGAAGAGAGGGAGATACAATGGAAAAGTATGACAGAGTGGCTGCAGGGACAGAATACAAATAATTGGATTCTCAGTGGAGATTTCAATAATACTCCCTCATGGGAGCAGAAAGCAGGGAAAAAACTCAACATGTCAAAGGGGGAGAGAACACAATGGGACAAATTGGCCCATAACTTTGTATATCACGCCCCATACTCTTGGTGTAACAAAAGACAAGGGAATGACAGGGTATATTGCCTCCTTGACAGGTTCTACACCAATATTTCTACCTTAGATGGATGGGATAGTTTGATTATTGAGAATGACTGCAGTAACTCAATATCTGATCACTATCCACAAGTTCTGGACACAGGTATCCTGCCTCAGAATAGACATGCTGATACATCATTCAAGCTTAATGTTAGTTTGCTAAATAACAAGACCTTTTGTGAAGACTTTGCAAGGTTTTATGCTACTCTGGAGAGAGTCAATGCTAGTGGCTCAATGAAAGAGTTCATTAGGAAGTGTAAGCAGATCAAAAACTGGATTAAGCAATGGGGTAGGGAGTGGAACAAAAAGAAGAAACAGGAAAAGATGGAAGTGTATTTGGAAATGAGGGATATCAGACAGAAGCTTTTTCTGGACAAAACTAATGTGTCCTTGCAACAGAGAGAAGAACTCCTGGAAAGGAAAGTAAAGCTAATTGAAGAACATGAAGCTAAAAGCTTGGCAGTCAAGAGTAGAAGGCTATATGTCAACCAAATGGATGACTGTAGCTCTAAGTTCTTCTATAGAGCAGCTAAAAGCAGGATCATGAACAATGGAATAGTCTCACTACATGATGAAAATCAGGGTGAACTTTCCAAACAAGAGGACATCCAGAAATTATTCTTCAATAAATACAAGGAGCTTTTTGCAGCCACCTGTACAGATAATGGAAAAATGATGGAGTTCTTTGACTATCTTGGCCCAAAGGATACACATATTGAAGATCAGCAGCTTCTAGCCACTCCAATGGAGACAGAGATTCTTGCAACTATCAGAAGTATGGCTCATGGGAAAAGCCCGGGTCCTGATGGACTGCCACCGGAATTTTATGAACACTTTTGGAGCATTATGGATAAAGACATTACTACATTTATCCAAGGAGCCTGGCAGGCAAAGAATTTACACCCAGCAATAAATGCAGGTTTAATTGCACTAGTGCCAAAAGTGGACAAACCCTCTACATTCTCAGACTGGAGGCCAATATCTCTCACAAATGTATCATACAAGATACTGGCCAAAATTTTTGCTAATAGAATCAAGAAAATCTTGCAGGAAAAAATTAATCCAATTCAGTCAGGCTTTCTCCCAGGCAGAAGCATACTGGATAACTTCATTGGGGCTTATGAGGGTTTACATTGGAATGGGGTTTCCAACCAAGGATGTGTACTGCTCAAACTGGACTTTAGAAGAGCCTATGATACCATCAATTGGAACTTCCTATACAAAGCCATGGACCAGTTAGGGTTTTCAGAGCAAGTGATTGCAAAAATTGATGGATTCAATGCTACAGGGTGCTCTGCAGTCATGGTTAATGGTTCCCCATCCTCCTTCTTTGAATGCAAAAGAGGGGTCAGACAGGGATGTCCTCTGGCTCCCTATCTGTTCCTTATTGTGGCTGAAATGGTAACAAGGATCATCATGATGCTGCAACAAACAGACAAAATCTGTAGTCTCAAGCTCCCTAGTTCAACTGACACCTTGTCAGTTATGCAATATGCTGATGACACGTTTGTGTTCTTAAGAAAGCAGGGAGACAGCATTAAGAACTTTTTGGAGGCAATGGATCTCTTTGGAAAGGCATCTGGGGTGGTTTTAAATAAAGATAAGTGTGCAATCATTCTGGACAGCTCAGATGACAGTATCCATGGAATCAAAGTATGTGGCCTCCATAATGCTACAAAACTATTGGGCCTACCTCTTGCTCTTAACATGAGTATGCATGGTTTATGGGAGCCAATTGTAATCAAAATTAAAAAGAAACTCCAAATGTACCCCAAGTCTTTATCTTTGGCTGGAAGGGTGCAAATAATTAATGGAGTTATAGCCAGCTCTCATGTTTATTTTTCTTCAGCCATAATTGCAAATAAGAAAACATACCAGGAGTTAGAGGTCATCATGAAAGAATTTATATGGCAAGAGGCACACATGGTGGGATGGAAGCATCTCACCCTCCCTAGGAAAAGGGGAGGACTAGGATGTAAAGATCTGTTTTTACAGGCCCAGGTTTTGGCAGCTAAACTAGTGTGGAGATCTTTGGTGTCAACATCAAGGTCTCCTGCCCTTCTACTTACCAAATTTTGGATTCAGAAAACTTCTTTGGTAGGGAGTCCATCTACCCCTCACCACCTCCCAGATTCAGCATTTTACCAACTTAATCCTGCTCCAGGTACATCTGTCATTATGAGAAGAATTATCCAAGCCTGGAATAAGGTTTCTGTTTGTTTTAAGGCCCATCCAATTGAAAATGTTTCTAGGGACTTTAACTTCTTTTGGCATCAGGGCTTAGTTGATGAGGAAGATGGATGTCTAGCCTTAAAGCATCCAAGGAAATACAAAGAATGGAAACTCAGTGGATTGGATACTGTTGGAAATATGTTAAATGGTGAAGAATGGAAAACATGGCAGGAAATATCCAATGTGGTACAGGACTCCACCTCGAACAGGAACATTCACAAGATCCTCACTAGACATCAGATGGGAAATACAAACCTAGTTAGAGATCAGAACTGGACTGTACAAGGCAAAGGTTACAGTGTGGCCAGAATATATGACCTGCTGTTGTGTGACCATGGAACTAAAGTCTCAAATCAGTGGGGTTGTACAGAGAAGGAGGCCATCAGGGTCATAAAGAAAGGATGGAAATTGCAGTGTGCAAAAAAAGTTGTTTTCTTCAGATGGCTGGTGCCCAATAAGAGCCTAAAGTCTAATGTTTACAGGGCAAAATACAATGCTCAAATCTCTGATAGATGTCCTTTAGGATGTGGCCAAGCTGAAACATCCTGCCATATCTTTATATGTCCATAGTTGGCACCTTTTTGGACATGGTTAAGCCACTACATAGGTCCTCCCCCTGCCTCAGAACAGCAGTTATATGACTTTTTAGCAAACAGTTCTCCCTTCATGGACACCATTAGAACTCTTGCTCTTTGGACCATATGGAAGCATAGAAATGGTGTTGCTATAAATCAGAACAACCCGGATTTGAATCTCCTCAAAACAACAATCCAATTGGAGCTGGCAGAGGCAGCCATGGCTCATAGATTGAACAGGGGAACAAATTATGACAGAAATTGGGATGGTTTGGGATCCTTTCAAGGGTTCTATGCTTTTTTCTCTTCTTATTTTAATAATCTTTGTGCTGGTGATGGCAGAGTACCTGGTCAACAAACACCGTGAAGGAGGTCATATGAGAGAGGTACCAGAGGATACTCGGCCAATGACTCATCAAGAAGTTCTGGAAGCTTTGCTCTGGGTAAAAACGGAAACCATCATGGTCAAAACACTGGAGAAGATCCTGAAAGACGAGGATATCTGGCATTTAAACAGGATCTCAGGCCGTACTTTGAGGACAAGCTCAAAATTTGTGTTGATGCAAGAGAATCCTGGATACTCTATATTACGGACTCTACCGCTTTGGGGTTTGTGGAACTTGACACTCTGCTCTTTGAGAACACAACCCATGCCTTTGCAGTAATAACTCTTGATGGAGTTCGGGATGATTAAGGCCTCAACAGAACCTGTCTATCTTTTATTTCCAGTATTATGCAGTAAACTTAAACTTTAACTTATTGATATTTTGGATCTAATCCTTAAAACAGTGTTCTCTCTTAACTGAATTTTCCTCCTTTTGGAGAGACGGGCCTAGTTAAGGCCTTATAACAGAGTCCTACTCTGTGCATTTTGTATTACTATGTATTACATATAGTATAACTCCTCTGCCGTTTCTAAAAAAAAAAAAAAAAAAAAACAATTCATAGATTTTTAGTGTTACAAGAAACTTATCGCGGCGGCCAAGGCCGCCGCGAACGTTTCTCTTCCCCATCTCGTCTATACATGCTAGAACATGCAGAATTTGAACCTGCATTTTGTTGCCTTGTGTTCAGTGCCCGCACGATAGAAGAATATTGACCATAACGACTCGTTACGAAAGATGTTTTGCATTAAATCAAAAGAATCTAAGTTCCGAACATACAAAGATTGAATTGTGTTTGAGCATGGGGAATTTATCGCGGCGGCCTTGGACTGTGATTATACGAAAAAGTGCAAGAAAATTTTAGTGTCAAAGATGCCTAGTTTGATAGTGTTGTGGTGTTTAGGATCCTTAGATTCTATTTGGGTTATGCATTCTATCACTATGCAAGAATGGTACACCATGGATTTATGTTTTCCTAGCTAGGCGATATTATTTTTTTAGGGGTGGGTTAGTAGGCTCACCTAAAACCGAAATGGCCATGGATATGATAGCAAGAACAAAATTTAAGCATTGAAGTACCATGCTAGCAAGGGAGAATAGGAACCTACAATGGGTATCATCAGGTAAGTTTGTTTAAGAAAACAATGGTTGGAATGGTTAAAAAAAAGCAATGGTTCGAAGCACCAAAGACATTAAGAAAAAGGAGATATTGTTGTTCTCTACCCTTGAAAACTGTTGTTCTCCACCCTTGAAAACTATTACAACAAATCGTTCTTCTGTATTCTTGAAAATTATTACAACAAATCCAAGAGAACCAAGCTGATCAGCCAACAAAACATCTGGAAGCAAAAAGTTTTGATTCCAAGGAACAGAAGCCAGATTGTGCTTACCATATTTATAACACTGTGTTAGAAATTACAAAAGTCTTTGATGTGCTTTAACCTGTGCATTAACCAAAAAGGAAAGTCATATTGTAAACTCAGAAGTAATTCATGCACTTGGCCTAATGGAAACTACGATGAATGTTGCTAGACGACCAGTTATTGACAAACACGAGCCAGGAGCAAGTGAAAGCTCTTTTGGAGGGACGGCTTGATGCTGCTGGTTAGATGTCTTTGAAAATGAGCCTTATCCATTGGAAGATGTTCTTGGGAAGTGCTACATGAGAAACCAGAAGGGAGATGGCATCCTTCTTCTGAACAACCTCTTTTGACTCCTGACCACTAATGTTGCATGTCTTCCCTTGTAGTTTAACTTACAAAAGCATAGATACTATTTGATTTTGTTTTCATTTAATCTTGTCATGATGGCACTCTATGATGGCACTCTGCTTCTATAGATGGCTTCTATATATGATAACAGCTGAAACCAAAACCACAATCAGTTGGGCGAAACGCACTAAATTGCAAGTGCAAAGCAATTTACCCTGCAGAAGAAAATGAGGAGAAAAATACTAACAGCATGTACTCTAATCCAATCATTTTCAAGGCTTGTTTTTCTGTACATGTTAAATTGGATGAAGTAATAGAATTCATCCACCAAAATGCGCCTTTGAATGGTGAAGCAAATGCAGTACTTTTATTTGAAGGAGAAGGTGCTCCAGTTTTAGGGCTCTGATTAGGAGCAACAAAACATAGACAAAAAAGAGAGCCAAGGGCTCCTGTCTTGGCCATGCCATTCACTAGTCGGGCATGAACATTATACTGCAAAAGGAGAAAGAACAAAACAACATAAGATGAGAACAACATCCCTCCCTTCACACAAATTGTTTTCTCGAAAAAACGCCATAGCTTCTTTGCCTTAGAAGAGTGCTATTTTTCTTCTCAAAGATCATAGCCCACGTCTTTCCAGAGTCACCCAAAATTAGGTCATCTTCACCGATTTTGCCGTTCATTGTGTTGGATCTGCAAAAATAATGATCCATCTGCGGAAAGCATAGGTATCAAAGTTCAGTCTGCAACAAAAATGAATACGCAAGTTGAATCTGCAGAAAACATGGGTTACCAGGAAAAAGAAATAAATACCAAGATCAGTCTCTGAAAAATATCAATTCTGGTGATCCAAGTTGCCGCTCCTGCTTGCCCTTCTCACATTGGGGGTTTTGAGGCCTCCCATCTTGCATTGGTATTTTTTCAGATTCCTAAAAGAATTGTAGCCATCGCCCTGTTTGCCCAGATAAATTTTCCACAAAGCGGGAAGGAAGCACCGTCCACCACTAATGGCCAAGGTTGCATTCAGGCTGTGCCTCTCCTACCTACGAAATCTTTGTGAAGCTTTACAAAAGACTAGAAAATAAGTATTCCAACCAATCGCCAAGCAAGTCGGTTCTCGGGGAGCATTTTGCTCGGATCTTCAAACCTCACCGATTTTACACCGCCGAGCAAACAGAGATCGGGTTTTCAGCCGCCAAGCCGAGTTTGTTCTAAGAGTTCAACACTCGCACACTCATAGTCATAACCCCCTTTTTTTCCGACTCACGGCCAGGTAAATCCAATACAAATCCGAGAGTTTCAACACTCTGCATACCTCATAGTCACAACCCCTTTTTTTCGCATATACCGCCATAGCCCATAATGAAATATGAAGGGGTGAATTAGGTGTTAGGTTAATCCAACAGCTCAGTCCACAAAAACAAATACGCCTCATTTACTCCCAACAATTGGTAGCATGTAGGCTAAGGTTTTCCCCGAACCAGTTGTGTGACACACCGACAACATTCTCCCCATCTAAGACAAATGGAATTGCCAAGCTTTGAACTTCAGAGGGCACGATATTTTTAGCTCTTCTACTGCAAGGATCAATTCATCGCTCAATCCAAGCTCTCAAAATTAGTAGCCATTGTAATAACAACCGCAACCTCGTTTCCATCCTTCTTTATAATGCATACAATTCCTTCTTGGTCTTAGGTTTTAGAGAGCATCCTTCAAATCCTCGCTCCTCGGCTTGTCCAAAGAAATTGCTTACAACAAGGCCATCTTCCGATGCAACAAATGATGTGGGAAAGTATTGACCGCATTTGAGATGGAAGCCATTATTTGAAGGTAACGATATGTTGGTCTTGAGCATTTTGAAGCGAAGGGGATGCAACGACGCCGGAATAGAGCGGCATCCTAAGGCAACAGCTATGGCTTGCAATCTTCTAGCTATCCAAGAGGCCGTGCAATCTTCTAGCCGCCATAGCCCGTGCAATCTTCTAGCAGCCATAGCCGCCATAAATGCGCAATAAATTTCTCATTCTTTTCTTAACATTTTGTTTGCACATACGTGTCACCACGACGATGCTTCAAATAAATAGCATCAAACAAATATTTATCAAACAGAAATTGACACTGCTTTATATATGAGTGATAAAGAAGAACCACTCTGTTGTGTGCTTGGGCAAATATACATATGCAACGAGGTTTTTGGATGTTGATCTATTGTGTTGAACTTGCCTAGTGCCCTTGATTTTTTAATTGGGTGAGGAAACCATCTTCAAGGTAGACTTGGCCTCCACCTTCACGCTAAAATTGTTTGTGTTTGGTAGCAACCACTTATCTATTATGTTCTGATCAGGTTGAATATCTGCCAAGATTACTTGAACTGCACAAACTTGCCATGAAAACTCTCGTCTGGCTTTTCTTGCATAAGAATGCATTTCTTATGACAAAAGAACTTGATGTTCCCCTCTTGTCCTTCCCATCACTGACGCATTTTTGAATATTCAGGCACTTTGCTGTTGTTATCCAAATTCTCCTCTGGTCTGCCACATTAGAAACTTATTTTACTGCTCTAAAATAATCCTTGTGTAATGAAATATTTGTTGCATGTCAATCTTTTCCTCATATGTGAGCAAACAGATTACATTGAGATGCCAAAGCCTGTTGCAAAAATTCAGTTCAGCCAAATTACTACATGCAGAATAAGCAAATCAACTTGATCCTGCAAAAATATAGCATGAAGGATCTGTTGTGTGAGCCTGCAAAATGTTTCTAAAAGTCATGACGATTCTGAATATGCTCTTCAACTGGCATAGTTACACAAGCTATTGCTCTACGTTGATTTATCAAGAGTTCAGGATTCATCCTCCCGGATTATTAAAGACCAACTAGTTGGAACCTTTCCAATTGTTGTAATACCCATTGTGAAATCCATCTAACCTACAAGAAAGATTCCTAAAGCAACTTAAATTCTTAGTGGAGAAGCCTCCAATTGTTGTAATACCCATTGTGAAATCCATCTAACCTACAAGAAAGATTCCTAAAGCAACTTAAATTCTTAGTGGAGAAGCCCTAGAGTCTGATAATCCTGAGTTGTCACTCAATTTGTACTCCAAAAATCTAATACTTATCAAGAACATTCAATAATGCTCAACTGAGAATAACCTGCACCTATGCAAATCAGGAAGAAATGTACCCATAAATTACCTTAAAATCAAGCTATCCTCTCCTGAAACCATGGAATGCACCAAAATTAATCTCCTTGACTCCTGTAAATTCACTCAAAATAGGATCTCCTGAAAAATCAACCTATCCTCTCCTGAAACCATGGAATGCGCCAAAATTAATCTCCTGTGACTCCTGTAAATTCACTCAAATTAGGATCTCCGGCGACTTTTCATTGTATGAACAGCATTTATACTAGCATGTTGAAGACGTAGACATAATAATCTTTACTAGGAAGATCTGAATAATGCATGTAGATGGCTAAAGATGGCCTATTATTTCTTAGTTCTTATCTATACAACCCAAGTTAAGTATGCCACAGTGATTATGGCTTGACATGTCAGCATTGGTTTACACAATCACCAGTGTGCAAGAATATAGAAATTGACTACTTCCACCTAGCATTCACCTCCTTTCTACAGCCAATGGCCAAAGATGAACTCAAGCATGACTGAGGAGTACAATGAAATGCCTTTCAAGTAGCACACTCATTTTTGTCTAATAGGCAGCCATACTATTAATACCCAGTATCAGATAAATTGGATGCGTATGCCTGGAAGCAAGTTCAAAAAATGATGCTGTTGAAGAAATTGAATAGCTGCTCTGTTTAACCATGAAAATGGAAATGAACTGCAAAGGGGGCCCAAGTACACCTCACATCCTGTCTATCCACATGTTTATTACATTCGGCAGTTCTTTTACATCAAGAGACTTACTGGAAAATAAAATTCTTCAACTTCTACTTGAAATTATCTTTTCCGCCATTAATGGAGTTATTTTCCGTATCCCATGCTTGCGAAGGCTGTCTAAAGCAATTTTGTTCACCTCAGAACCACTCTTATCTTTTTGTTTGTAAGACAGATCCACCATCAAATCTAATGCTTCATCATTAGACATGGTTAAGAGCTTCACTGCATCATTCAAGCCCGTGAAAAAGCTCTCGGGTCTAACACAAAATGGCTTAAATATAGAAAACAAAGAATAAACATCAGCAACAAATTGGCGTTTCCCTGTTGGTGAAAATTTAGCTCCACTCAAGACCAACCCATGTAGCAATGACTGGTCTAGCCCAGTGGCAAGCTTCCGCCAAAATTCAGCAAAGTTAGCTTCATCTAAAATTCTTTCCAGGTTCCTTAGTTGGTTTTGCAGTACAGCCAAGGCCTCAATAACGGCTAAAGATGGTTCAATAACTGTGGGAGTGTCTTTACTTTCCTTGTTGCTGACACCCTTCGTACGCAAAACTTCAGAAAGAGTTCCCTCGTCTGACCATTGCTTTTTATTTCGAATGTAGTCACGTGTGCGTACATCAAATCCCCTTGAAACGACAGTTACAAGCTTGGTAATCCAATCCCCTTGAAATTGTTTAAATCGTTCTAACTCCTCGTCAAAAATTGATCCATCTAAACCCTCAGCTTTTTTGCCACTGTCCTCCTGTACAGATGTCATTTGACCACCAAGTTGATTACTTTTTCTTGATTCTAAAAGCTTGAGTTCAATAAAGAAAATATCTTCTGCCCATTCCTGCAAGGTGCATTGGCAATAGTGTGCAGCATTGATGCAAACAGCAACGTTTCCCATGGAACCTTCATCAGCAAGTGCTGTTGAAGCTTCTGATTCATGACAACGACGTAGTAACTCTTCTCGGTATACTTGGAAAATAGGAAAGACTGCATCTTTGATAAACGCTATTATTTTTAATCCATCACGTAGGTTCCGGCACCGATCAATCAAACCCCATGCTGCTGCCATTACTGAAATTGCTGCCAATGGAGCACGAAACTCCCCAGTGCTTCCAAGAAAAACTGAAGTCTCTTCTTCTTGTCTCACATCTGCTAAGTTAAAAATGGACCATGCTTTTTCACCACCAAACCCTGATTTAAGCCTCTCAGAGGCTTCCTCATACTCAAACCTTGACCAAAGTTCTAGCCAATCAACTCGATCTGCAAAGACAGAAATGCATGGTTCCTTAATTAAAAGACCAGAATATCTGCTATGTAACTTTTTATCAAAAAGAATGGTCTGATCAACTGTATGTAGCCACAATGTTTTAACCTTCTTAGGTGTAAATGTTTCCTCATCCAAGTCTTTCAACAATTGAGGCAAAACAAAGGATCGAATGTGGTTGGAAACCATGGCAGCAACATCTGAGATCCATTCTTCTCTTGCATTGTAACCAACACAACCAGATTCGTCTAGCATGGGTTGGAGAAGAGTATCTACCACATCAATATGTTCTAGTGAAATCTGATACGCCAATGCAAACACCAATTCTGGCCTTTCTAACCATTTTCTAAAGTGCTTACTTGCTTTTGATGCAATAGGTGCTATTAATTCTTCAATAGTCCATAATGGCTCATTCTTTATGTCTTCAGAAGTTTTGAGCACACCATGTTGACGTTTTCTGCGGCGAGCCTGCAACACTTGCAAGCTTGAAAGTGAAGTAAAGCTAACCTTGTAATCTTCTTTCATTTTCCCATGCATCTCAAATAGAGGATTTGAGCCTACCCCATCAGCATCTGGTTTCGTTTTATCTGCAAGTGTGGAAGAAAGGGGTGGTGGCCAACCAATAGCGGATAGAAGATTACGGTGATCTGCAATAGCAATGGGTCTGAGTGCTGCTGCAGCGCGATCCACTCGAGTATCAACAGAAAATATAAGACGCTCCCATTGCGGATGAGATTTAGCAATATTTGCCACTGACTCTTCTATTTCCCTGAAGATCTTCACTGCCGATGTCAACTTACTTAAAGACCCTGTACCCTGTACCATGCAAACCAGACCCGTAAACAAGAGTTTTCGATTGCATGTTGTTTGGTTGTATCACGTTCATAGTTACAAGACATTACTATAGCCTGTCCACCATATGAAAGATCCTATTGAAGGCTAGAATTCCGTGAAAACATGCAAGAATGCATCGTACATCAGTGAATGTCTAAGCAAAATGTATGATCTCTGTAACTAACCGAGACAGAAGAGGAGAATTTTCGACCAGCTTGGATGGCAGCAACCGTAGATACTGCTTCCTCCAATTCGCCAAGCAATCGCTCAAGCTTCAAAGCAGCATCTGCATAAGTCCGAAGTTGTTCCACTCTAGCCACCTCCGCAGCAAGTGTTGATAGATCCTTAATCAAATCCTCTCTCAGGTTTCTATCACTCAAAGAACCTCCTATTTGCCGCCCAGAGCTTTCGATCCTTTGAGAAATCTCATCTAAAGCCCCAGTAACTTGTTTTAGGTCCCCAAATCCAGTTCCAGCAGCCTGTGCAGCCTCTTTTTGTACCCTTTCAAGCTCTGATTTCAAGTGCAGACACTCTGATTTAAGAGATGCCTCCACTTCCTTTACCCTAGCTATGTCGCCCACATCCTTAAACCGGTCGTTAAGAAAGCTTCGAGTTGATTGTGATATCGCCCACGTCGGAATTAGGATGGAACTTCCTTCCTCCATCGCCATAGTTGTGTAGTTCCCACTAAAGACTCGTTAAATAGAGGTGATATAAGGTCCCGGTATCAACCCAACACCAGCCCATATGGCGAAAGGTAGCGGAGATGGAGCTCCGGCTTCTGTCCTCCGCGAGAATAGAAAGGTGGTGGTATTGGATAATGGAGGGGGATTCTGCAAGGCCGGATTTGCTGGAGAATCAGAAGAACCAAGCGCCATAGTCCCGAACTGTCAAGCTCGCCCTCGCCATAGCAAAAAATGGCTCACAGGTGATCAAATTCAAGAATGCGATGATGTTCAAGGTATAGCACTCCGGCGCCCATTTGACAGAGGTTATTTGATAAATGCTGATATTGAGAAAGAAATATGGGATAGAATTTTTAAGGTGCTGCTTAAGGTGAAGCCTTCTGAATGTGGACTAATGCTTGTGGAGCCTTTGTTGAATCTCCCTTCTATTCAAAGGAACACAGATGAACTTGTTTTTGAGGAGTTTGGTTTCCAGTCTTTATTTATAGCTGATGCTCCATCAATGGTTCACATTTATGAAGCTCAGAGGGCACCACGAACTAGTTTATTGGCTAGAGCTGATTGTAGTCTTGTAGTTGATTCTGGGTTCTCATTTACCCATGCAGCACCTGTGTTTCAGAAGTTTGTCGTAAATTATGCTGTTAAGAGGATTAATCTTGGAGGGAAGGCACTGACAAACTATTTGAAGGAGCTAGTATCTTATCGAGCTTGGAATATGATGGATGAAACATATGTAATGGAGGATGTAAAGGAGAAGCTATGTTTTTGCTCAACAAATGTCCTCCAGGATCTTAACGTTGCAAGGTGGTGTTCTCACTGTGTATGATTAGTTAAAACTTGTTCTCAATCCTGACAGGATCTAACACTTTCTACAGATGCTAGATTCTCACCTTATTCTTTGATGCAATTACAGGGATCGTGGGGAAGGTAATTACATCAGGTCTCAATATGTCCTGCCAGATGGAGTGAAACACAAAAGGGGATTTGTTAAAGATCAAAGAGCTGCTGATGCGTATTATTTGAAAAAGCAAAAGGCTCTTGAAAATGAGGAAGATGTGACTGAAAGTTTTCAATCTGAAAATGCGCGTGCCAAAGAAATGGAAGTACCTGCTGGAACAACCGAAAATAAAAAAAATGTGGTCATCATTGATGAGCAGGTGCATTACTTACATGGATGTGTTAGAATGGTGTTGACATGTAGGGCAGTTATTAAAGTGTTGTATCAGCATTGAAGCTTAAACCATTATTAATGAAGGTGATGATACTCGGTGGTTCCTGAAATCTCTCTGTAGGAGCTTACATTGACAAATGAGCGGTTCATGGTGCCTGAGATGTTATTTCAACCTGCAGACTTAGGTATTCAGTCAAAAAAAAGACATTCATATATGTTTGGATGGCCCCAATAACTAAGCTCATTTGTGCAGGCATGGAAGAGGCCGGCTTAGCTGAGTGTATTGTTCGAGCTATTAGTAACTGCCATCCTGATCTACATCCTCTTTTGTATTCAAGGTAGTGGATATTTTTATTAATTGCGTGACAATTTAATTTGAGGCAAATGATCATGCTTAGACTGAAGCTGGTTTCATAGATGATATGCAATATCTAATGCAGCTCCTTTGTAAAAAGGATGTACTTTTTCTATGAAAATCATATAGCTTGGGGAAACAAAAGCAAAGATAATTAAGAAAGTGCTGAGAGGAAATGACACAATACTTCCTGTGGGCTATTCTCATGTATCTCTTGGTTTTTTTTTAACAGTATAGTTTTGACTGGCGGAAATACCTTGTTCCCATACTTCAAGGAGAAGCTGTAAGCTCCTTTCTCAGCTTTTGTCTGCTTCCACCCTGGGTTGGTTATTTTTCACCTGTTTCTTCCACGTCCATTCAGGGAGCTGGAACTTCGACCTCTTGTCCCAGATGAGTATGACATTACCATACAAAGGACAGACAGGTGACACTTTTTTACTGGCCATACTAGGTAATTTGGCACTGCTAATTTATTCTGTTGTTGCAACAGTCCTGTCACAGCTGCATGGAAAGGTGCATCTTTATTTGCAGCAGGTCCGGATTATGATAATTGTGCTGTATTGAAGAAAGAATATGAGGAACAGGGCTCGTATCGTTGCAGGCGTAGATTCATGCATTAGAAGAATTGTTAGTTCCGCTGTTTTGGAACAATGTGTAGAGTTCTTTGCGACTTCACGATCAACTAACAGGGTGTGTTCTTTTTATAAGGCCAATTTCAGAGCTTGACATGGTCAACTAACAAAGTCTATTCTTTTTCCTGGTGCTCCCAATCACCCCCTGCGGCGGCTGCTGTATTTTGAGAAATGTTCAACTAAGCTAATGTGTAAAAGTTTGTTTAGATGTGGTGCCAACTGCCAAGAGCATTCTGTAACTAATGTATAATGATTTTGAACTGTGGACTAGTAGTGTTGAATTTGAAGCCATAAAGCTTGTAAGAAGAACAAATTTTATAAAGGATTAAAGCATCTCAAATGACTCTACACAACGGAAAAGGTGCTCGCATCCCCTGGAAAATCCCCCATTGAGGAATCATGGGACTCGAGATCAATGGGTTATTTTCTTTGCAACGGGGAATTCTTGAACAAAATGAGAAATTCTTGAACAAAAAGGATATATTTTAATGGGAGAATTAGTACAAATAAGGGATTGCAAATGCACACCAGGGTATTTTCAAGAAAAGGGGATTGGGTCAAAAGGGAATTTGCAACTGGATTGCGGTATTTTCAGGAAAAGGGTGCTAGTTCAAAAAGGGAATTTGCAAATGGATTGGGGTATTTTCAAGAAAAGGAAGGAAGGAAGGAAGAAATTTTTAACGTCCACGGAACCCAATCGGGTTATGGGACTAGAACAAACAAAGGGGGCATAAGCCGTAACAGAACAGAGGGCCGAAGCCCAAAAAACAGAACATGGGGTCTAAGCCCCGTTACAACACACAATACAGGGCATGAGCCCTAGCAAACAAAAACAATAGAAATGAAACCAGAGCGAAACAAAAAAATACATGGCTATACAGTAACTGCCCATGGATCGGATGGCCACTGATCTCGAATGATAGCTTGACCTGCCCTATAAACGACCCACTTCCGTTGTAGGCGAGCCTCTCGCACACGACACAATTCTTCTTTCCGTCTACAGAGCTGTGCTGGGGTCAAGGGGACTGGTACAAAACAAAATTTGTGAATGGATTGAGGAACTCTTAAAATAAAAAGGGATTGAGTAAAAGACAAGATAAGGTATGTTTAACGTCCACGGAAACCCGAGGGTTATGGGACAAGAACAGGGGACCAGAACAGAAAGAGAGGGCATGAGCCCCAACAGAACAGAGAGCCTAAGCCCAACAAAAGAGAACATGGGGAACTACAAAAAACATAGAGGATTGCAATAAATACCAAGGTATTTCCAAAAAGGGTAATATCAAGAAAAAGGTTATTTTTCATTAAAAGTAAATTTATGATTGTATACTAGCTAAATATTCACTCAAAAGTCAATATGTTATTGTGCTACATATTCTAAACAAGGAGCACCTGAACTACCTCAGTCATCGGATCTGTCCATCGTATGGCCCAGATTGTATGTTGGAGCCTCTGGGCTATATATTCTAAACGAGGTGCACCCTGAACTCAGTCGTCGGATATGGCCCTGATTGTATGTTGGAGCCTCTGGGTGTCTCCTGTTTCGGTTATGGTCATTTATGATTGGGGGTGCCTATGATTTTGAAACATGGAACACAGGTTCGCCTAAGGTTTTAGAATATAAAATACCGGGACTGCTCTCTATATGGGTTCGTTTAAGGTTTCAGATTTTGAGATATGGAGACTCGAACCTCTACCAAAATAATTCAATATCCTAATAAGAACGCTTTAACCAATGCTACCAACAAACTAACGTGCTTATTTTTTCTATTGAATCTATGGTTTTTTTTTTTTTTTCATTCAATAATAATGGTCTATGGTCTCAGGGATGGTGATTTATGCATCCATATCAAATCCCTCTGGAACCCCCTGTTATTGTGCTACATATTCAAAATACTCTCTACTTCAAATGGTCAAAAGTAAGTGATTGGATCATAAAGTCAGAACCTTACCTTCATGATGTGGAATAGAAATGAATTTTTGGACTAAACAACTGATAAACAGGTTACATCTAAAGAAAGAACACATGCCTGCGCCACAAAACGACGCGGCCAAACTTTTGTGCATCAAACGAATATGCCAAATCTGATCTGCCATTTTGTTGCACAAAGTCTTTGAAGTAGTGATTCAACCTTTCAATGCAATCATAAGGCAACGGCCTAAACAACTCCAATGCTATCTTTTATGTTGTATGGAACTATACTTATGTGCCCTATGCTTATGTGCCCTAAGTTATATGCATCATTTTGTTGTTTTGTTCTTTTTCCCCTTTGAGTGTTTTACCATAAAAAGTACTATTTATCTATGCATCTTTAATTTTTTTTTTCCAGGCCATTAGATTAGTACTTCAAATAATAGCTTATACGCAAATCCCACTAAGGTCGTGTTGGTCAAGAAGCTATATTAGGGCGCATTATCGTTTAGGGTGCTTCTAGATTTTTTTAGGGCCATTGGATAGTGGCATATCCCTTAGAATATTTCCTCTAGAGGCCTGTGGGCCATCCGTTTGAAATCAAGATAGGGTCAAACAGCCTTATTTTGATCCGTCAGGTCAATAGAGAGAAAAAAAAACCATTTCAATTATTGTCAACGAAATAGAAAAACCAAAACCAAGTTCACAGGAATTGAACCTCTTTGTTTCACCAAAAGTTTGTTTTTCATTTGAAATCTTCCCATTGCAGTATGAAAGGCTTTATCAAGTGGCCGCAAGCCCCCCCAACTGCCTCCGAACTTTCCTTTCCTTTCCTTTGCAAGTCCAGCTGTGTTTCCTTTGCAAGAGAACAGAATAAAAAATGGACAGAACAAGCAAGCAACAGAAGGAAAATGGGACCGCCATAGTCGTTATAGTTCTAACATCAGTGCCATAGTTCCAACAGAGGCGCCATAGTCGCTATAGTTTCAACAGACACGCCATGCTGCATCTGGATGCTTTGAAGATCCTACACGTAAACTATGCCCTAAACCTTCGAGCTAAAACATGATACAGTATATGGAAATGGAAATGGAAATGGAAATGAAAATGGAAATGGGCTCGATCAAGGAGATCGGATGATACCGAATCAGGGAGTCACGTAGCTCGATCTATGGTCACCTAAAGTGGAGAGAACATCTGAGTTGTATAAAGAAAGGCAAAATCTGGACCATCTATCTAAAAATGCAGTAATCCTAGTTGCAGCCATTTCTTCGTAACGGAGAGTGAAGGCTTTGATAGCTAGACTTCTAGTTTCGACAGTCTAGGCCATGGTTATCATCATCCAATACCTTAAGTTTTGGCAAGTATGAATCCAAGTTCCGAAGTTCCATTAAGCTTATTGTGATACTTAGCCATTTCATCCAATCTTGCGAATAAGCAATAACAATGTTATAGCGGCATGCGAGTATTAGTTTAGAAGTGAGTGCAGATGCAATATGAGAATGATTCTGGAGAACATTGCAGTCCACTGCCCCTGCAACTTGTACAATCCTGTCAATGCCCCTACCATTTGACACATATCCCTTCCTATCTAAACATGACATCATGAGATGTGTAAGCATGACATGGGCATGATTCACTCATTAACCATGTACAGAAAATCTCACTACAAGAGAATTGGCATTTATTGTCAGTTTTTTTTTCACTTTGTAGACTAGTGCAAATTCCAGAGAACTGACAAAAATGTGACCATATAAATGTCAAAAATTGATGATGATACATCATCAGTTTGTTGTCATTTTTTTTGGCAAGTTTTTGACACCTTTTTGGCACTCTTTTGGGCAATTCTTTGACACCTATATTGTCATATTTTAGACTATTTTTAAGCAATTTATTGTCATATATAGCGTCATATTTTAGCGTCAAAAGCAGTTCGGCTTCAGACACCAAACTCTCAGACTCGCTGGCATCAGATGACAGGGTCTTCTTTGTTTTTAGATGAGCTCGAACATCAGCCGATGGCGTAATAGGAGGGTACAAAAGGACGAAAATTTCTTGAATTTCACACTGTAATTTCTCTGCGATTCATTTTCAGATTCTAAACTCTCAGACTTGCTGGCATCAGGTGATAATATCTTCTTGATTTTTGGGATGAGTTCAGGCACTCAATCTAGGTGATGGATTCTTCATAGGTGTGCACTGTTCATAGTTGTTTAATATTCTAGAGAAAAAGGGTTTCATCCCTAATGAATACACATATACAACTATGACCAATGGTTTGTGTAAAACAAGAAAAGTAGAACTTGCTTGGAAGCTTTACCAAGATATGATTCCGAGAAATCGGCGCCAGTAATTTTTACATATAATATCCTTATAGGTGCACTTTGTAGTGAAGGTAAGGTTGATGAGGCAGAAGGGATATTCCAAAGGATGCTGTTGAAAGGCTACACACCTGATATTTTTACTTATAACTCCATGTTATCAGGTTTCTGCAAAGATATGAAAATGAACGAAGCTGTTGAAGTTTTCAAGAGGATTGGTGTTGCAAACTTGATGCTATCACATACAACATTCTTATAAATGATCTTTGCAAAACAGTAAAGATAGACAGGCACAAAATCTCCTTGAGGAAATGATACGAAAAGGTTGTTATCCCAACACCGTGACATACAATCCTTTATTAGCTAGTTTTTATCGAGAAAGCAGAATGATGGAGGTGTTGGAGCTTGGTAAATTCATCGATGAAAGGTCCTTTGTTACTGATACATTTACTTATAGTACGCTTGTTTTTGGATTATGTGGAGTAGGCAAACTTGATGTCGCAAGTGCATTCTTCCAGATGGTTGAAAGAGACCAGATATTATCACACATAATGGGCTTATAAATGGGTTAGGTGTGAAGAGAAGAATTGGTGATGCCTACAAAGTCTCTAAGAAGTAAAAAAAGGAAAGGATTTATTACTAACATTGCAACATATTGTATACTCATCGAGAGATTGCATAAGGCAGGTCAAACAGACGAGGCACAACAACTGTTTGATGAATTTACAAAGAAATGTAACATTTCCCATTCCCACAAAACACGCTCTTCACTTTTCTAGGATATCTGCAATGGGGCTAGAACAGAATCATTGGAGAACTATAGAAACAAATTTTTTGGAGTTAAATTGTTGTATTTTCTTGGGCATGTCCTTCCTTGTTGCATGGCACATATTGTCATGCTTCAAAAAATTATTTGTATGATTTTTTGTGCATTATTATGGTGGACCGTCATTGTGCACATAGAAGATAAGATGTTGTTGCTAGATTCTTGCACTGCGACTCACATGAAACCAACAAAGCGCCCGATAGATAGGCTTCTCATTCATCTCAGCAGATTTCTACAATGGTGGACAGTGGATAGCCGCACACATGCGAACTACCCACGAAAAATAAAGGGAAACTCCAATTATAACATTTGGACCCCAAAAACAAATACAATGCTAATAGATGAGTGGCTGATGTACCTGCCGAAAGCTTATCACCGGGATTAAAAAACCCCGCCCTTTCAGGTTTTCGAGGAAAAACCCTAGTGATAAGCCTTGACGGGGGCTTAGACAAACGTAAGGCATAGAATCGGCTCCCCAAAACCCGGCGCATGGAGAAGTCAAGCGGATGGCGCTCGCCAACCTGTACACGCACATCACCAACAACAAACGAAAACATACCAAAGAATAGCATCACCCATTGGGTGGAAAAAAAGCATCACCACCGGGTGGAAAAACATGATAAACGAACTTGTACAAAATATAGTAAACAAAAGAAGGGGGGGGGAGGGTGGGTTCAAAGAGAATAAGGTATGCTTGAGAGAAGAGGAAGCGCCATGAAAACGCGTCGATGAAGAACTTCGCAATAAGTAGCAAACGCCCAACCCGAGCGGCCCAAAAAAATCGCGATGCATGCATGCAACGCATGCAATGCATGCATGCTCGTCTTGAGCAAGAATGCCGATTCACTACGCCGAATCGGCGACATTCTTACACTGCACCGCATGAAACCAACAAAGCGCCCGAATACCAAAGGACTTCCTTAACAAACTAGGATCGAGGGCGAAAAGGTCACGGGGATGAAGGCTAAAGGTCGAAAAGGACAGCAGGAAAGCAACGCCAAATTGGCCAAACCAGGCAGGAAGAAGCCCCCCCCTGCCTGGAAACAAATCAAAGAGAATAAGGTACTGCTGAGAGAAGAGGAAGCGCCGATGAAACGTCGATGAAGAACTCTGCAATAAGTAGCAAACGCCCAACCTGACGAACGGCCCAAAACGCATGCGATGCATGCATGCAACGCATGCAATGCATGCATGCTCGTCTTGAGCAAGAATGCCGATTCGCTACGCGAATCGACGACATCAGTGGCATTTATAATTTTGGGACTTGTATTGTGATCAGAGCACTCTATTCTTCTTCTATAGACTCATCTTTCTTTTCTTAGAGGTCTTATATTTTTCATCTTCTAGTTAGATAATGAGCTCGAGATGATATGTTTTTTTCATTTTGTTGGTTTTTGTTTCCACTAACACTTCCCTTGGTCCATTGCCATTAACTTAGGGATGGAACCTTTGCAACCTCAAACTCCACCGTTGTAGTTTCTCCACTGTGTTCTTCAATGCACTTGTATCTAGAAGGACTTGCTTTCCAGGGGTTCATTTTCGCCATGCGGCTGCCTTTATCTCTATGCATCACTAACAATACATTATCACTCCTTATCTTAAACATTAGTTTGTCAACATGTCACATATCTACCTATAACCAGCTATCATTTCTTTAACTCAAAATTACATTTGGAAATATTCATTTGAACCCTTTCTTTCACCGAGTCCTTTTGGTTGACACATACAATTTTGTCTAGATACATGCATGTGGGTATTTTTTCTAATTTTTTGCTATATATTCGAACATTTTTTATTCTATTGATATTGGTTATTTATCTTGAAGTTTTGAATTCACTATTGTAGACTACGTAGAGATATATGTTCTATGTTTCTAAAGTGGGTTTCACATAGTTTGGAACTTTCCTGGTTAACAGGGTTGCAAATCTATTTACTTCCATGTATTCAAGGGTTCTTTGTAGCTAGCGTTGGGATGCTATTTTGAAATAGTTATTTTTGGACCACTTCTTTATCACCTTGAGGATTTATAGTTTGGGGATTTTGTGGCATGTCTGAATGGTGAATTCATATGATTTCCAGCAGGTATTTTTGGCTCATATATTTTTGGGACCTTGTGCGAGGTCATTTTTTTATTGCATTTGCTTCATTGGCTTGCATTTGTTTGGGGTCTGGGTTCGGGAACTCCTGGAAGACAGCCCTCTGTGAGGACCTGTGGATCTAACAGGAGAGTCCGGGGAACTATGTCACGCGGGATTTGCAAGAAGAGAAGAAGAAAACAGAACAAATGAGAGGAAAATGATAAGCTTCCTTGATATCAATGATGAACATACATGAGCTCTCGCAATAGAGAGAAAAACTGAAAGGAGACAAGACTCAAAACTCATCTAAAAACTCATGTGCTAGCTCTACTCATATATATAGTACAATGGCCTTTGGCCCAATATAGACACTCTGACTGATCTCGGTGCCGACTCCTGGAAGGAGGCCTGATTTGCAGGAATGTTGGCGGTGCCTCTTGAAGTGCCTAGAATCACGCTGACGCTGACGCGGGCGGTGACGGGCCGTCACTTGTCTGAGCGACGCCTCTTGTTGACGGACGCAGGCTTTGACTGCGTGGTCTGCTGTTTGGTCTTCTCACCGAGCCTTTGATGGCTGACCCGTGGGTCCGAGGATCCTTGAGCTTGACCTCGGTCCATGTCAGAGATGAATAATAGTCCCGTACCAGAGGCACAGACTAACACTCCCCACCAAACGACACTCGAGTGAAGAAAAGGAGGAAGGGTTTCGAGGGAAGCCATCTGGTTCGAAAGTGATCCCTCACAAGAGTGAGGACGGGCACCATTATGGTAATCGCTAATGAGATCCCGCGTGTTTGAAGAGCGCGTGAGGAGTGTTTTGGCCAAGGGCGGATCTCGCATCAATAAGAAAGCGAGAGCGCACCATGTCTTCAAAGGGCAAACATGGGCGCCCGAAGAAATGTACCGACATTCCATGAGGAGACAGTCCGGAGGCCAAAGGCACCGACACGGCATTCGGATTGCAAAGTGAAAAAATGGGACGCCGCCGATTTAAGGAGCTTAGCAAAATGCATTTGAGGGCAACACAAAACCTCGCTTTGAAGATGGATGAAGGATCGGTGAGGTGGTGGCATTCTCGCAAGAAGGTGTCAAGACCATGAAGCGCATCCGCCGGCCGCTTTTGCCAACCACGCCATTAGCAATGTAGATCCAATTCGTGGTGGTATCCAGAGTGGCACCTTCTTCCCAATGTGAGCGGGCGAACAAAACGTGGATCCCACCGAGATCCGGCCGAGATCTGAGGTGGAGTCCATCCCATGACCATCCATGACCTTGGTCCAAAAAAAGGGCGGCCAATCGAAGTCGTGAACCCGGGCGTGGAGGTACGCCCAGGGAAGCATAGGGAGAAGGAACCATGCCCGTGGGCGTGGGTTGCCGAGCCGGTCTCCCCGAATTGATCGACAAGATCCGGATCAAGAGCTTGACACCAACGATCCCAAAGAGAAGCAAAGAGTTGAGAGTTGACAGAGGGCTATCCCATCCCGTGGGGACCGCCTCTTGCTATCCAACGAGCTCGTAATTGATTGTATCCCATGAGGTGCTGCATATAAATTTGTGCATAGGGAAGATCCTGATGTCCTAGATACTTCCTTATCTCGCTATAAATGGGCGAGAGAGATAAATGATTGGCAAGCTTAGGCATGTACTCCTCGATGAAGAGTTTGGGTCCGGAAAGGTGATCCGCAAGATATGGATTGTTATCCTGAAGCACCCATTGCACGCTGGGGTCACCCCAAAGAGCCGGCGTGGCCCATTTCCGGCGTTCCCGTATCACCCGTGATAGAAATCATGATATTGGCGGCGATGAACTGCGTCAAACCGGTCGGGATTTGGAGCCGGAAGTTCCATTTGAGAGAATTCAGAAAGCTTGTGTCGCTTCAAAGAACTTTTTATTTGGGCCAACAAGGGCTTCACCGGAAAGTGGGCGCCAAGAAGGATACGATGCAAAAAGAGCCGGATCCTTGGGAGCAAAGAGCTTGAAGTGTAGAAAATCTTGGGGCAGCCATGGTAACGATTTGCGTAAACGAAGAGTGATTCAAAGGCGAGGACTAAAGTCGAAAGCACCTGAGGACAAAGGCGCAGTAAGAACGAAAAAGGTTTTTTTTAGGCCGCATAACCGAGGCTAAGAGGTATGAAGAGGGCTTAAACCGAGCCGCTTGATGGTGCCAGTGTCAAAAGATGCCAAGAAGTGTATTGAGAGGCAAAAATTTGGCTAAGTCCCAAAAAACGAAGGGAGAAGCAATGAACGGTGAGGATGAGACGGAAAGAAGGATCGATGTGACAGGGGCAAAGGACACACATTAATGTTCGACGGGCGCGAAAAAGAAGGAATTGCATTCAATGCGGGCAACTCGGTGGGATATCATTAAAAGGAATGTGTCGAAGGTACCATGGCTAGATATGCTACGGAGAAAAGATTCTCATTTTAGAAACAAATTTTGCATTGCAAAACACGCTGGCATTTGTGTGATTGGTCCACGCCGATAAGAAGTTCCTCGGCCTATATAAGACGAACCGAGTAACGGCGGCATCCGATGGCGCCAAAGATGGCCGCCAGCCGGTTTGAACGAGGACCGCACTATGCCCACGAACCGCCGTGAATGGATTACCCGCAAGATGAATTGTCCCGACCTTCTGGCGCTGCCACAACCGCGGGCATTCGAATGGATCGGCCGGTGTGCCGGATGGCTGAACATCCCGACCGAAAACCAACGGGATGGAGGTGGTTCTGCACCTTCGCTGATCCCCGAAAGCGAACCTCTACCATCTCCTCCTCAAGATCACCTCTGCCCAACCCGGAGTAGAGGGTTTTTCCTCTTAGGACTTAGTAGATAGGGCTCGAGTCCGCTTTTTGTAGATAGGGCAGTGGCCATAGCGAAATAGCCGGGTCAGCTCCCACATTTTGTAAAAAAATCTCCACTATAATAGAATATGCCGCCTTTCTAGTCACTTTCTGTGGTGTTTGCTTCTTGAACTGTATCTGTTTGTTGATTTTCGCTTTCTGTGTGATGAAATGCTTTGAGACGAAAACCATTAACCAATGTAGGTAATGGAGTGCCATCTAACTCTGCCAGTTGGAAAACGCTTGGTCTAACCACTTGAACAATTTGATAAGGGCCAAGCCAACGAAACTTGAGTTTACCCGGAAAATTTTTGTACCTGGAATCATAAAGAAGAACCAAATCGCCTTCTTTGAATGTTTTTGTCTTCAGACGTTTGTCATGTAAAGATTTTTGCAACTGTTGTCCATGAAGAACACGAATATAAGCATCCCTTCGAAGTTCATCCAACTGTTCTAATTGATAGACCCTTTCTTTGAGTGCAGCAGATTATGAGCAAGAGCCGCTGAAAACGGAGTGTTGGAAGGATGTATTCAAACGGCATGAGAGCTTCCCGACCATAAACCAATTTAAAAGGAGTGTGACCGTAGCAATCTTGAAACAAGTATTGTAGGCCCAAAGAACAAAATAGGAAGTTTTGTCCGCCAATGCATATGGGAAGCGTCACAAATTTTCTTGAGAATGGTGACCGAGTTTTGTTGGTGCTTTCGCCAAACCATTACCTTGAGGATAGTAAGGTGTGCTCTTGTGATGATGTATCGAGATAATCCGTCAGCTCCTTGATAGTATGGTTGATGAAATGGACACCACGGTCCACCGACCAGCCCGCGGGGCAGCCGAATCGCGTGATAATTTGTTGATAGAGGACCCTAGCCGTGTTTGCCGCAGTGTTGTCCGGAAGTGCACAAGCTTCTGCCCATTTGGTGGCGTAGTCGCGAGAACCGAATGTATCGGCACACGGGTGTGCCGCCAGAGGATCTATAGGTCCCACAAAAGTCCATTCCCCATTTGCCGAAGGGAAGCGGCGTGGCGACGGGCGCCAAGGGAAGAGCGCCATGGGCCGTGGGGCATCCCCACCACCGGCAAGCGCCACACGCATGGGCGCGGGTGTGAGCATCTTTGAAGAGCGTGGGCCAATAATACCCAGCCTAGAAGGATTTTGCGTGCCGTGGGTGTCACCATGAAAATGACCACCACCTAGCCCTTTGATGAGCTTCTCGACAATATCCGAACTTCATGAGGTAGAACACAGCCAATGATGTCGCCCTTACCTTTTTGTAGAGATGTCCCGCGCAACCATGGTGTAGTCACGGACCTCCTGAGGAATTGATGGCGACGGGATTGCCGCTTGGCGTGAGAGAGCGCCTCGCCTTCCGTGGAAGAGCACCCGTGAGGAGGTAATCGCTGAAAATCATAGAACCAATGTGGTGTTGCCGTTACTAAAAAAGCCGAAAGCATCGTGAAAGGCGCCCGAGACTCCAGTTGAGGGATCATCCGTGGTGGATGCGTGAAAGATAATCCGATTCACATGAGATTTGCCGCCTTATGAACGATTTCAAAAGGAGCAAATTCTTGAGAAGAAGGACCCAACGAGCAATGCGCCCGTGGGCGGACTTGTTGATCAAATAGAGGAGTGCTTGGTGGTCCACAAAGAACTTGATTTGACTGCCCAAAAGGTAATGACGGAAGCGCTGGACACGTAAAATGAGACCCAAAGCTTCACGCCCGCGGCGAATAGTTGCGCCGCCAGAATTGAGTTTTCTACCGGGCGAAGCGATTTGGTTTGTCACAGCGCGATCATATTCTTGAGAAAGAACAGCTCAATAGCAAACGCCGGTGACATCTACATGAACATGAAAGGGCTTGTCCCATTGAGGAGGAACAAGAACCGGTGCCGAGTAAGCAAAAGCTTCACCGTTGAAAGCAAAGATCCGCTGAATTCCAAGCCCGTGTGGATTCGCCACCCGTGAGTTTATGAATGGGATCTGCAATGGTCGCTAGTCCGTGTATGAAGGTGGAGTAATAATTGACCTTACCCAGAAAGAGCGTGTCTCCTTGATATTGGCTGGTGCTTGAGCCTTGAGCACACAACCGATTTTGGCGTGATCTCGTGGTGATACCGCTTTGCCGACAACATGGCCTAACAAGAACACCGTGAGGTGACGAAAAGGTGCATTTCTCGTGATTGAGACTCAATGCCTGACTCATCACATTTCTGGAAGACGAAGTTCCAATTTATCCAAATGGTCAGCCATGGAACTCAGAGGCGAGAAAGTCATCTTGAAAAATTTGCAAGAAGGGATTTTCCTTCATGAAATCATGAAAAACGAGAGCATGATGCGCTGAAACGCTGATGGAGAGTTTGATAATCCAAAAGGAACCACCTTGTAGGCAAAAGTGCCCCATGGGGTGGTGAAAGTAGTCTTGAGTTGATCAGATTCTTTGATTGAGATCCGATTGTAGCCGAAAACCATCCATGAAGGAGTACATCTCATGTCCAGCCACCTCTTCCGTAACCTCGTCCGTGAAGGGAAGTGGAAAATGATCACGCCCGTGGCCCTGATTGAGTTTCCGATAGTCCACACGCACGCCGATCTTACCATTGTGTTTAAGGGCAATGACGATGGGGCTCACCCATTCGAATGTTTGACCTCATAGATCAAACCCGCAGCAAAGGAGTTTGTCAATTTCCCCTTGACGCCGATCACGGTAATTAGGGTTGAGCCGGTATCGCCGCTGCTACACCGGTCGTGGCATCGATTTGGTAGGAATGGTGAGTTCCCCAAGCTTTTGTTGATTCCCCAAGATCTCTCAGAACTCCGTGCGAAAAAATGTGTTTGAATTTTGTGAACAACTTGACTTGACGCCCCGTTACGATAAGGAGCCGGAAGATTTGCAGCAATGCGACAAAGTTGATTGTTGCCCACGCCCACAATCTCGACTTCCTCGAGTCTGAATATGGGGTATTACTTCAAAGATCCCGACAATGTGTGCAGGAGGTTGAGCATAACCGGATCGTGGCACTTTGCGTGGTGAAAAGAGGGGTTGCTCCGGCCATCCAGCCAGAGGTTGCTTCATGACAAAAGTGTACATCAACAGAGTTGCGGGAGGTTCAAAGATTCGAAAAGTGATCAACACGCTGGATTCGATTGCAAGGAGCCGTAAGGGTCAAGCAAAGCAGCCACACCTGGTCCCGATCAAGAGTCATTTCTCCCCAAGGATCAAAGATATTCGGTAGGATGACAGAGGCGCACTTCGCAGTGGAGCCTCGAACTTGATAAATATTCTCAGCTTCTTCCGAACTGCGGTTCCGAGAGAGAGGGTTCCGCATTGTCACGTAAATGATCCCCGCCTGCTTGCAAGTCCATGGTGGCATTGAGATGACCATCGCTGATGACTAACCGTCCGCGGCCCAAAGAATGGATACGCTTTGCCCGGGCGGAGAAAAGGTCCGCCACCAACATTTCATAGTCACCCGGATCTTCGCCAGCCTTTCCAAACTCCAAATTCCATGGGGAAGCCGAGATCACCGATGTTGATGTGAAGAAGAGGTGTGACGCCTTTGAGGTCGCTGATATGGCCATTAGCCAACTTGATGTCATATGGGGCAACGAAAGAGTTGTGTGATGCCCATTTGTTTGCGGAGTTTATCCGCGATAAGATTGATCAAGCGCTTACCTCCATCTATTTGAACATGGTTGACTTGCTGATTACCCACCATGGCATGGACCGTGGGTGTAGAGGTAGCCACAGCCCCAACTAAAACAGGGCTTGGGAGTGGTAACTAGTCCTTGAGAGCGTGACGAAGTTTCAAAATGGTTGCCAAGCTTAAAGGAATTTTGATCTTGGCTAGCTCCTCTTGGAGTTCTAGAGGCACATGAGAAAAAGGATCTGGGTTCCACCGGGTGCCGGAGTGCGTGGTAGTGAAGCAAAGAACTTCTTTGAGTAAGTCAACCTCGGCAGCAATATTGGGATACGCCCGAGAGCGTGGAGGTTGAGATGTGGAAGGGGTATCTTGTCTTTGTTGAGCTCGTGGTGGTGGCATGAACATTTGCCAATGTGCGCCTTCAAAAGCAGCCTTGCATGAGGTTCAAAATGCTTTGGCGAACTTTTGGCATGACATGTGGCATGAGCTTCTCCAAGTCGTGCAAAGTGAACCTTTTTTCGCCCCTCATGAGGAATGGTGTCAACCGCAGGCGTGCTGCGTGCCATTCGAATAATGGTCAAGGGACGGATGCCTTGGTCCGGCGGAAACTAAACCAACCCAATTTGATGGCCGGACCGAGGATTAAGTGCCCGAAAAATTTCCTCTTGTGCTTGTTGATCCAAATTGAGGTTGATTTGTTTGGAGCTGGTTGATAGCGCGATTGCCGAGGCGCCTTTGGTGGCTTCTAAGAACTGGTCTCGCCTTGTTTGCCATTAGCAATCCGTGAGTTGGTAAGCCGTGAGGCGGACCGATGTGGTCTGATTTGTGCCGAAGTCGCACTCAACTTGTGGAAGTTGAGGACACGCCGCGGTGGTATGACCCCATTCTGACAAAGGATAACACCGAAGCTTTAGAAGGATCAAAGGAGGACGGGGTTGGATCCCCGCTGTTGCCCCGCTCGCCGATAGAGTTGAGTGGGTTGCACCCGGCGGCGGGCCGATATAGTGCGATTGTTGCCGAGGTGTGGTTTGCACTTGATAAACCATTTTGTTGCGAACGGTGTGGGGATGAGTGCGAGTGCACTCTTCCGCGGGCATGATTGCACATGTTGCATCGCTTGCAATGAGGCGGGCCATTGGTGGAGTTGCACTCATTTGCCAAATGGCCTTGGTATTTGCAAATATGGCACCGATTTGATCAAGCTACTGTGGATTAGCGTGTTGAGGCCGAATGTACCGCTTGTGGAACCATGACAGTGGAATGAACGGAGCTCTTGAAGAGCCACACCTCGAGGAAACATTGACCGAAAGATTGACAGCAATCGATAGCCTGCCCAAAGTCTTGGGACGCAGTATTCACCATGAGTCGAATGGTCGAGGAAGTCCTTGGAGAAACCGCACCAAAACTGGCTCGCGGTGGGGTACTCCTTGAGCTTACTTAGCGTAATGTGAAGTCGATCCGCAAAATCCCTCGCACTGCGGGCTCTTGTTGAAGTTCATTGAGTTGCTTGAGATGAAGTTGATCATCATCCGTGGGTCCCATAATGAGACGTAAAAGCGCTCATTTCACCATCAGCTTTTGTTTCCAATGGCTTTGTTGGACATGAGCCATTGATGAGGAGAGCCACGCAGGTGGTGGAAAAGATGTGGAATTTCAGTTGAGGTTGCGCGATGACCATTTAGGACAGCTAGAGCCTCAAATTCTTCCATGGGCCCGAGCACTTTGGTCTAACGGTTTGCCTTCGTGGTTGCCAAAGGTGGGATAAGCCGGCCGAGTCCGAAAGGTAGATGTGAAAGTGCCGGGCTGGACAGAACAGATAGTGAGGATATTGAGGTTGAGTTGGATGTGGCATGGTGCCCGGCGGACCCCGGATGAAGGGGTGATCGCGGTTGAGAAACCGGGCGTAGCCGAGCATTGGTTTTGAGATCCGTAAGGTTGTAAACAGAAGGGCAAAGGGGAAACGAGGGGAAAGGATATTCCCGGTAGGCGAAAGGAGACGCGGTGGATATCCGTGCCCACCCGGGAGATGATGGTTGTGAAGGAAGAGGCGATGGCCCAAGAATGATGGATGTAGGCATGTTCAGGGGTATGAAAGTACGGTTGAGAAGGTTGAGCCCCGATAAGGCTCCCCGATAGTGATGAGGGGACCGAGGTTGTGAGCAATGTTTGCACGCTTTGGGGCGGGAACCGGGACGAGACAGACACGCAGGGGTGGGTGGCGCCGACCGAGCCCTAGACCAAGATGGCCTCCTCTATGTCATAAGCAGATCCATACATGTCGCGTCAGCTTCCGACGCCGATGGCGCCCAAGCCAGAGGCCGCTTCGAGAAAGGAGTTCTTCCGGGCGTGAAATTACTTTACGCATATGGCGACGTAAGAAAGTAGGATGGAATCTGCAGACCGCGGGCGCCGCTGTTTGGGGTCCGGGTTCGAACTCCTGAAGACAGCCCCTCCGTGGAGGACCCGTGGATCTAACAGAGAGTCCGGGGACTATGTCACGGATTTGCAAGAAGAGAAGAAGAAGAAGAAAACAGAACAAATGAGAGGAAAATGATAAGCTTCCTTGATATCAATGATGAACATACATGAGCTCTCGCAATAGAGAGAAAAACCGAAAAGGAGACAAGACTCAAAACTCATCTAAAAACTCATGTGCTAGCTCTACTCATATATATAGTACAATGGCCTTTGGCCCAATATAGACACTCGGACCGATCTCTGGTGCGACTCGAAGGAGGCCCGATTTGCAGGAATGTTGGCGGTGCCTCTTGAAGTGCCTAGAATCACGCCACCGACGCTGGCAAGTGACGGGCCGCCACTTGTCCGAAAGGGCGCCTTTGTTGACGGGCGCAGCTTTGATCAAGCGTGGGTCTCGGCCGCTTGGTCTTCTCACGAGCCTTTGATGGCTGACCCGTATCGACCGAGGATCCTTGAGCTTGACCTGGTCTGTCAGATGCATGAATAGTCCTGCACTGAGGCACAGACTAACAAAGCATTCCTCTTTCTTATATGTGTGCTTGCTCTTAAAACATGTTACTTAATTGTCTTTTTTGGAGATATTGCTCTGAGATCTGTCATTATGTTGGCAATTGTCCTTCAACATGTAACATTGAAGCTTATCAAAGTTGCATTCTATGTTCTTGGCAGTGGATGACATGTTCTGTTGTTAGGCGGTTTTTTCATTTTTTTTTTTTTTTTTTTGAACTGTGGTCATCAATATATTAAAAGAATGGTAATGTTACAAAGCAAGTGAGGAGGAAGGAGAACTCGCCTCAAAGAGACAAATGATACCTCGACACTCCACAACAAACTCACGTAAAAACCGCAACTCTATCAACAGACAAACCGACTATCACCATTTACAACACCCAAGAAGTCCCGCCAAATGGCAAACTTCCGCCTACTACTACTCCCTGAACACCGAAAGCTTTGAAATAGCTTTGTACCGAAGTCGAGGAATCGTAAAGGTCGCAGTCAGCTGAATTCCCGAAGATCCACAACCGCCGCCTCCAAATCATCCACACCAACCAAGCCACGCGACAAATGCAGGGCTTGCTGCCGCAAGAGCCGCCAAGCACCGTGATACACATGAAGGAGCAACCGCCAAGGCTAGTCAATCTCACCTGGAAACACAGCCCTAACCCAATCCCGTGCAGCTGCAAGTGAGGGCATAAAACCGCATAATGCTCCACGCCTCACGATGAAGGCCACAACAAGGGCGTAGAGGGCTCACACCGGCCTAAACCGACTCACAAGGGCATTCACCCCGATACAAACGGTGCACCACCGGCCACGTAGCACCCTAACCTTCGATGGGGAAGTGAGCTCCACGCCCACGCCCAAACCGAGCGCCATCGAGAACCCGAAGCCGCAGAGACCACTTGCCCGAAGGGGGGTGTGTCATGAATAGCCAGCACCCGTAAGAAGACCGCACAAAGCAAGAAGACACAACATCATCCGATGAACCTTCCAAACCCGCACCACCACATCATCCCGAGGGACTATAGGTATGTGTAGCGGAATACTCCTCCCGTGATAGCCCTGGCACGCCCCTCGAAAAGCAAGCTCGAAGAACTCCCATGAAGCTAGCCAACCACCCCAACACCAATCCTCCGAGGTGAGCACAGCAGCTCACCTCCAACGGCCTCCCCGTCCGAAAGCATGCACGCGGCAGCCAAGGGCAAGTGCGCAGGGGTAGGGGAACCCACAAGAAAGGAGAAGAGTAGTGATAAACGGAGGCATAATCTAGCCGAAGAGCACACGCACATGATCCCAAGCCCGCAACACTCCCGCGGAGAAAAGGGGATGCATGTGGGAAAGGCCGAGAGACCATACAACAAAGGCCCGTGGCAATTCCACATGCACAGACGGCTTCCCAAACGCCACACAATGGCAAAGAGACTGCAACAACAACGCCGCACCAGGAGAAGATGCTCCATCCTGCAGAATGCTCCAAACAAACTTGGAGACCAACACCTTACTATGCAGCGCCAAATCCAGAATGGCCAAGCTCCCATCCTCCCGGGGGCGGAGACACTTCCACCAAGCTACTTTAACAACTGCCCCTTCATCATCCCCGCCCCACACAAAATTTCGAACAATCTTATCCAAAGCCTGTATCTTACCCTCGGGAGCTAACATCACAGATGCTGTATACACATCCTCAGCACATCCTTTTATTGCTTATACAACACCAATTTTACGTATTTGGGTGATTCCTTACTTACGTTCACTCCATTTTGTTCTATTCGCAGCCAGCTACTCTTTCCATGCATAGCTTTACTTACAATATGTCATTTTACATAGTCATGTTGTTTTCATTTAATTTTACATGTCCATTATCTCGTTTGATTTATTATTGCAGACCATCTGTACGACACTAGCTTTACTACCGATACGTCATTTTACATAGTCATTATGGTTTTATTTGTCCTTTTCTTTTCTCATGCCTGCGTCGTATCCTTGCAAAACTCTGAATTCGATTGTTTTTCAAGCTGCTACTGTGCACTTAGATATTAGGCTTCTGAATTGATCAGGTTATTTTGGGTATTGGGTAGCCTTCTTTTGCACTTGGATCACGCTTTGAGTTGTCGGATTCGCATTTATTCCATATATACTTTCTATTGATGAACTGCATTTTCAATGCTCCATCTGGTTGATTTGAAAGCAAGTCCGGATTGGCAGACTAGTTTGCATTTCCATTTTTTGTACCAGCAGTAAGAACCATTGGATACACTCCTAAAAAGCATTGCTGATTGGTTTTTTATTTTAGCCAATGGTTTGTGGCATCGTATTTAACATTTTCCTTTGTATTCTTGTTGTACATTTTCCTTCATATTCTTGTTGTGCTATGTATTCTAAAATGAGATGCACCCGGACTACCTCTACCATCGGATATGTCCATCCTATGGCCCAGATCGTATGTTCTTTTTAAAATTATGGTCATTTATTACTAGGGGCACATGTGATTTTGAAATATAAAATACAAATCGCTTCGACGTAGGACGCTTCCAAAGACGATATACTCGGTCTCAAGACGATACCGTATCAAGGCCAACACGCCAGTATTATCGCCGGCCCAAATGACGGCGTGACGTACCCTAAGCAAGGACGCCCTAGGGGCAATCTTGCAATGGTGCGCATTACTTAGCAATGCGCTGCACCTTTAGACCTTTAACCCATTAAAGGTAGACCAAGGGTCATGGAAACCCTAAACCTAACTGATAGCCTACATAAGACATCAAACCCTAACATTCCCTTTTTCGCCCAATGCACCTTCCGAGTCTCGACTTCAAGGCGTTGAGGAGTCAATTCCAACTCCCACGACCGCCACAGGCGCTTCCAAATTTTGTCGATCATCCCTCTGACCGCATCCCAAAGGTAACGTAGACATGGACGCTTCGATCGATAGGAGTGAACCAGGAGCAGTGTATTTAGTCGATTGATTAGCTTAAACCTTGTTCCAGCCTTCAACCAAAGGGTTTAGCCTATTAAATCACCCTTAGTAGCCAAGCATCATCCCGAGATTGACTTAACTAAAGAACCTAACTCTATGAATTAGATTAGTTCTTATTTACTTATGTTGATATGATGGACGGATGTATTCTCAGGACTCATTGTATTGGGAAGGGGTAGAGACTTAAAGCTTAGTAGATGATGCTCCTAGCTAGTCCCTCTTAGTGCATTACTAGATTTCGCCCCAGGTACAAGAGCCCACCGGGTTGTGGGTGAAGGGGCCGACCGGGCTTAGAATGAGGTTCGTGGTCCCGACCCTTGACCGACCCTCGGGCGTGTAAAGTCTACCGGAGATCAGAGTGACTAGGTCTAATGGCTTACCACTGAGTGTGGGTAAGGCATGGGCTCGACACCCGTGGGGTGGTGTTCACCTTCCAAAGGTTAAGCCGAATAAGGGCAAAGGCCCTCTAGTCACCTTGGGTCAGCATGTAGATCTCTGAGGGGAGTGATCCCCACCGCCCCATCTGGACTGGGGAGATGTAACCCGTGAATAGCCCCTTTGGCTATGCACCCGCTGGCTACCAGTCCCAACACTTTTCAACCTACTCGCAAAGTGTGCAATGGAGGGGCGGATGGAGTGGACAACCCTAAGCCATGCTCTTATGCCAGCCCAATCCATTGTCATGATTCTGTCTGCACTGAACTCTGGAGGCCCAAGCTAGACAGTCATCCCCTGAAGTCTGAGCCTTGGGTAGGAACTCCCATGTATTGTGATGATCTTTGTCTATGTAGATGTTGATGTGCCACCCTTCGAGGTGGATATATGATGTTATGTTACCGGACGCGGTATGTTGCTAGGTAGGCCCCGAGGGAGACGGGGTAAAATGACCCCTTCACTCTTCCCCCGGTGGACTCTAGGGCGTCACAAAGATATGTGGAGGGCCCCCCAGACGCTGTGGAGCAAGGGATGAACTCCTGTTTGTATACGGTGCGGGCATCGTAAATGAGTAGGGGACGTCACAATGGTATCAAAGCCTATGTTCTTGGAGACCAAGAGCAAAGCACTGACCATGCTCCCAGTAGTACTAACTTGATAGGACCCTTAAGCCTCGAAAAGTGGGAAATTTTTTTCTCATTTTTGTAGTTTATGCTAAGCTAGTAACAGTTAAGTGAATTGGAACTTAATAAGACTAAAAAGAATGAGCCAAAACTCCTCAGTAAGGTGGTCTCCACACCGCTACCGGTCAAAGAACTGCACTTTAGTTTTTGAGCAGGGCGCTACCTGTGAGACATCGAGCCAAGAACACACTAAACTTGATGAATTTGAGAAAAGTAATATGGTAAGGCTAGTTCCAAGGTAGGAATTAGTTAGAATAACATGTTTAAATTACTTAAATTACTTAAAAATGTGTAAGATCTCACAGCTAGTGTCTGGTCTAAAAACTAAACTTTAGTTTTTGAACAGGGCGCTACCTGTGAGACCAGTAAGTAGAAAAAGTCTGAAATAAGTGTAAGTTTTAATTAAATAGGTGCCTTAGCATGTTAAATAGAGCAACTTGAATTTTGACCTAAAATTTGCCAAGCTATAAATAGAAGTAGACCCCCCTCATTTGCACGTTCCCGCCTTAGAAATTAGCTCCTGCTCCCTAAGGCGATCTTTGGCGCCCGATATCCGATTGTCGAACCGTCAAACATGGCACGGACCAAGCAGACGGCCGGGAAGCCTCTTGCCCAGCGGCCACCAATACCACAGATGCCGACCTTATTCGCGCATGCTTCGCGGACATGCTCGCCGAAAGGGGGTCGCTCGCCTTCGCCGGTGAGAGCATCCCAGAAGAGCAAGATACATCTGATTTGATTGATATTTTCAATCAGCAGGCGGATCAAGACGAGGCCTCATCACCAACTTCCATGGACGAGGAGACAAGGGAAGTTTACGAGGAGATAGAGCGGGAGATTCAAGAGCAGGAGGGGAAAGAGGACCACTCTGATGCAGCAACAGAGATCCTCGAAGAAGAAGAGGAGGGAGCACACGGGAAAAGAGGAGAAAGGAGCGGCAAGAGCGGAGCGAGCCGAGGCTTGAGCCAGCAGAGAAAGCAGACCTCGCTGCGTTTATCAGAAAGTATGAACGCCGAGAAAGGAAAAGGGAACAAAAGAAGAGGAAGAGGGAAGAGGAGGAGCAGAAAGCGGCCGAGGAGCTCAAGCAGAAGAAAGGGAAATGGGTGGGGAGCCCAAGGAAGCTCAAGGAAGTCCCCAAGGTGAGAAAGCCCAACCCCAAAGTCACCATTACCGAACGCCCACCTGATCACCCCCCGACCGCCTCAGAGGATTCTGACGAAGACCCTAACCCCAACACGGGGGGGGCAAGCTCTTCCAAACCCCCGATTGTTGAGCAGGTGGTAACCGAGCAGGTAGCGCCCGAGGAGGAGCAACCGGACAAAGTGCAGAAGCCCCCTCCTTATCCAAAGTGGGACAGGAAGAAGCAACCCCGGCCTGCCCGAGAGTCCTATGTCACGGACCGCGTAAAGATCTACGAGCAAAAGATGCGGGAGCACGAGGCATACATGAAGGAGTGGGAGGCTTACAACTCCTACTACCAGGAGGGTCAGAACCATCGAGGGTGGACACCCAACAAAGCAGCAGACCCTGAGGCCACCACCATCAAAGCCCAAGGTCCCGAAAAAGCCAGCCAAGAAGAAGCTCACCAGGAAGGAGGCCGAGCAAAGAGCACTACGGGAGATTCGGCACTTTCAGTGCAGCTATGGCCTCCTAATCCCCCGTGCCCCCTTTGCCCGTCTAGTCAGAGAAGTGATGCAAGACTTCAAGATTGACATGAGGGTCACGGATGAAATGCTACTGGCATTACAGGAAACGGCGGAGCAGTTCATAGTGCAACATTTTGAAGACTCGACGGCTTGCACTGTTCATGCGAAGCGAGTGACACTGATGAGGCAAGATATGCAACTTGCTACTCGCATCAAGGGAGAGCGACCTTGAACATTTTTGTAAATAGTTAAAAAAAAATTGTAATATAATCAATTTTGAGTACTTTATGTGTCTGAACTTGAAATTAGCAGGTTCTAGTAATTGTTTTAGTGAAATAGGACATTTGCAGACCAAAAGGTGCGATGTCTCACAGGTCGCGCCTGGTCAAGAAACTAAACTTTAGTTTTTGGACGAGGCGCTAGCTGTGAGACCTTGCCCAAACTTGCCCAAAACAGCTCCAAATTGACAAATAAGGGGTCAATTCTACCTGATTTGATGAGTCCGTCATTCTTACACCCTTAATTTACCTAAATTGGACACGTTTTGATCAAAATGGGACTGATGTCTCACACGTCGCGCCTGGTCAAGAAACTAAAGTGTAGTTTTTGAGCGAGGCGCTAGCTGTGAGACCTCCTACCATTTCTTCACCAAAACTTGTCCAATTGATCTTCAACCTGTTGTGTTAGCTTCTTTAGGTAATCCAGTCATGGCCAAACCCCTTAAATTAGTCTTCAAACTCCCATTTTGACCTCAGTATAGGCTAAAATTGCCCAACCCCAAGAATTTTCCAAGTCACCCAAAAATTAGGGTTTTCCCCTTTTCTATAAATAGACCCTTATTTTACACATAGCAGCACCCTCCAAATTTGCTCCTGCCCCCTTAGCCGATTTTCCAACTACCTGAGGCGCTCTTGCAACCATTTGCTACTCTCTTCCTCACTAAACTCATGGCAACCTCCTCGATTTCCCGCAGATGGTACAAATACACCAGCCATGTCGCCGAGGCTCATCGATGAGATTTTCCGTGTCTTCCGGAGGGAGATAGATGTCCAAGCAACCTTGCACGCAACCCCAGCCTATAGCAGAGTCCTGTCTGAATTTCAAGCTAGGGTAGAGCCATCACTAGTGCAGCTTCCACCTTGCGTAGGCTACTTTGTTCCTAGGCAATCCGCTCATGCCTTTGGGCGATGTTCCAAACATTGCCAAGTATTCACAAACAAGGCCCAACAAGACACTGAGCCAATGGTCCCATCACAAACAGACCAAATACTTCTCTTTCAACACCGCCTAGCAATTTTTTCTTACCCACCGCAGCCGAGAACCCCATGGGAGAAACCTCCATTCCACCCATGGACGGGACCCTTTAGCCACAAAGAAGAAGACAACAGCTCCTTATGCAAAGCATTTAACAGGAGCAAGAAGGAAAAGAAGAAGACGAGGAGTCAGAAGAAGAGGATGAAGACTACGTCGAGCTCGACCCAGTGGAAGAGCAAATGACAAGCGTAACAAGAGTGGCAAGACTTCAAAGAACCCGCAAACTCTTAGGATCGCTACCCCCTTGGGCTAGGCATCACAAGCCTAGCCCCCATCATTGTCGAGGGCGAAGAATTTTTGCTCCTAAGTGACATCCAAAACCTCCCGAAAGTGTGGGAAAGGAAGTATCGACCGACGAAGTTGCCGCACCAACTCCCGAGAACGCACTGACGACTTCATCGTCCGAGGAACCTCCGACTTCCCACCTAGTAAGGGAAGCCGACACTTACACGGGAGAGTCGACCGATATCCAAGCTTTTACAAAGAACATCGTGCAGATTATGGAGGCGGCATCAGCCGCAAACCGACTACCGACGGAGGAAGAGTTCCTTGCTCTACAGAACAGATGGGGATCCGCCACGCCGACCTGAACATCTTAACGGCAGTTCGACAACGCCCCTCCCTTAAGAGGCGAAGTTCGACCTAAGGAGAGCCGGCAAAGAACGAGACTACGTGGAGCTCACCACGTGGAAGTCGATGACTATGCCGGAGACACAGAGCTGGAGGCCGAGGAGGCGAGGACCCCACGCAACGACCGTCGTTGCATTTACCTTCCCCCGCTGATGGATGGAAGAATAGCGTAATTCACCGCAAATTCACCCCCGTAGGAAGGAGTATCGATGCTAATTGCACTCTCGCTTTAGCCGCATGCTCGGGCTAGCTCCCAACACCGAGTATGCCATCCTGGTGAAGAGAGCAGTCGTGTTTGTTTTTGACTTCGCCATACCTTATAGACGACATAGAAAGATCGGCAAAGGACCGCCTATACCTCCGAAAGCAGATAGAAGAGTTGGCGGTGAGCTTTGCGGGGGGATCTTCAAATAACGCCCTTAGGAACTTAGGTCATTCAAAGGGGGGAATGTTCCCAAGTGAAGAAGTTCCTAGAGGATAATCCACCCTACCTACGCGATATCAAGAATAGTTAGGAATCTTGATCCCGGAAGTCTTTTTTGTATTAACATATTATATAATATGAATATAACTTCTTTTTGCACTTTAAATGTTTTGTTGATGTATTTTTGTTCCACAACTATACCAACATCACATATAATGCAAGAGAACAAATAAAACTAACCATACAGCCATAACCAACTGTGTATGCAGATAGAGAACAACGAACGGTCGAACAAAACAGGAGGCCCAACAGAGATGAAGAGAATCTTGACAGACAACCCCTTCAAAGGAACCTGTTCGAAGGATATGGTCCCCTAACCCCAGAAGAGGAGATGTCGCAGATGCGAACAGAGCTGGACCAGATAAAGGCCCTACTAGCAGCCCAAACATCATCCGGGCCAAAAACGACACCCCGAAAGTCGGGGAAAGACAAGAAGAGGAATAAGAGAAGGAGGCCCCCTAGCACAGAGACCTCCGACTCAAGCTCGACCTCGGATTCTGAATCCGAGAAAGAGACCGAAAGCAAAAGCCTGGACCGTAGAGACGGGCACGTAAGGACACTAAGGCCCGGACTACCGCAAGAAGGTGGACTCAAAGATCTGGGCAATGTATGGAAAGCCCGGAATTTCAACGCTTCTCGGCGAAACAGATCCGCTTTAGAGGCGAGGCATGGCTCATCGAAAATGCTGTGGTATGGCAATGCCTACTAATGAAGGATAAGGACAAAGGCCGGGTGGCGATAGCCAACCTGAAAGGGGCCGCACGCATATGGTGGAAGGGCTATGCCAAAGCCCATGGGTTGAGCAGGGATGCATGCCAATTTAAGAAGTTCTCAAAAGCTTAAGAACCACTATGTTCCTGAACACAAGTCAATATGATGCAGCAGCTCTACGATTGCAAAAGAGGGTACAAGACGGTGCGTAGAAGACAATCAAGCGTTCATGAGGCTAAGACCAGATGTGCCTAAGCCGAAAGTGAGAAACACGCAGCGGAAAGCTACATCAAAGGACCGAACGAGGAAATCCTAAGCTCGACGAGCAATAGACCCTAAAACAAGATCGAAGCAAAATCCAACGCAATTAGTTTGCAAGGATCAGTACGCCAGAACAAAGACACAGAGGCAGCCTTTACTATCGATAGAGGGAAAGCAACAGGAGCTACAGTCCTAGGGCAGCTAGCCCAAGTCCAAAGAAAGTCCCCATACAATAGCAAACCAGGGAAAACAAAGCAGAAAGAAAGCGGTGTCCCTTCAAGGACAAACAGAAGGTTCCAATTACCGAAAAGCAAGACGGTCCTTCTTATAAAGGATGCCCAAGGAGAAAAGGCAGAATGCATGGAGAAGCAGCTTTTTTAGATGTTTCCAGCCGCCACCGAATGGCGAACCGCCCATTTGTTATGAGCTCAAAGACTAGCGTAATTCAGCGATGGGACACCCGTCGACAAGGACGGCGAGGAGGCACGCTTACATTCTGTGGTGAGTGCCACATCTTCGGGCCGCTATAGATACAGAACCCGCAGAGACCCAAAGATAAGGTAATCACCACAGTAGGGAAGGCAAAGGCCAAGTCCTTCATAGTCTTGATAGACTCGAAGTAGCTATAACTTCATCCCCGAGGATGGTTGAAATGTTGAAATTGAAACCCCTAAAGTCCAAACCAAGGCCCTTAATCTTGGCAAGCTGGCAATAAGACATACAACGGAAGAGAATCAACTTCGACATTGACTTGCCGTGGATTAATATCCGTGATGGGGGCGAAGTAATGGGCATTGGCAAATAATTTACTTGATCATTGGAATGGAGTACCTTGGACCAGCAGGCCATCATTGATTGTGGGAAGCTTAAGGTGACCTTCCCAACGCCCGACGGCAAAGCCATTGAGATCACAAAAAGAAGTTACCCCCATCATGCAATGTATGTCCTAAGAAGTCGCTCAAATCTATAAAGAGCGAAGGTGTAGCATACATCTTCAAACTCGAGATTGAGGAACCCGAGCCTAAGGAAGCAAAGAAGACAAGGTGCTCAAAGAAGTTGCCCAAGCCAATCGCCAACTTGATCACGGAGTTCCACGATCTCTTTCCGATGAGATCGAGAAGCTTCCTCCTTACAGGGGAGTAGAGTGTGAGATAGCACTCGAACCAGGGACCAAGCCGACGAGCAAGGCCCCATATAGAATGACCACACATGAACTTACGGAGCTAAAGAAGCAGTTACAAGAATTGCTCGATCTGGGTTTCATCAGGCTGAGCGTCTCACCATTTGGGGCACCCATCCTCTTTGTCAAGAAGAAGGATGGAAGCTTGAGGATGTGCATAGATTACAGGCAACTGAACAAACACACCATCAAGAACAAGTACGCACTCCCTAGATCAGACGACTTGATGGATCAGCTCCAAGGGGCAAAGGTCTTCTCCAAGACCGACCTAAGGTCAGGTTATCACCAGATCAGAATAAAAGAAGAGGACATCCACAAAACAGCTTTCAGGACCAGATATGGGCATTACGAATTCACCGTAATGCCATTTGGGCTATCCAACGCCCCAGCTACGTTCATGCGACTCATGAATGACATCTTCAGGGAATACTTGGACACCTTTGTGATAGTATTCTTCGACCCACATTCTGGTGTACAAGAAATCCATTGAAGAGCATGCTCAAAGACGCCGAAAAGGTGCTCGAGAAGTTAAGGAGGCATCAGTTGTATGCCAAGTTGTCGGAAGTGTCACTGCAACGTAGAAGGTGGAATACCCCTATCATGTGATTTCAGCAGAAGGAATCTCGGCGCACTCGCCAAGATTGAAGCAAGAATCCAATGGCCGCACCAAAGAACGCCCATGAGGTCAAGTTTCCTTGGCCTAGCAGGGTATTACAGAAATTCGAAGAAGAACTTCCCAAAGATAGCAGCCCCAATCGACATGACTTGACAAAGGCGAGAAAGTAAAAATTGGGCGCACCATTGGCTCAAGAAAGCCCAAGCAGGATTTGAGTTATTGAAGGAAGCTTTGACAACCGCCTGCCTTGACCCCTCGCCGCACTTAAAAGGACAAGTTAGTGGCGACGGACGCAAAGCAAGATAGCCACAGTACAAAGGCTCATGCAAGAAGAGCGGGTAATAGCGCATTTAATTTAAGGAAAATGAACGACGCCAAAACGCTGCTAACCCGACGATGATCAAGAGCTGCTAGCGCTTGTCGTATGCTGAGAATCCGGAGGCATTACCTTTAGGGAGGAAGTTCCACCGACACCGATCACCGTGAGCCTCCAAGACGTGATTCACACAACCACATCTCAACTGAGGCAGAAGGTGGATGGAATTTCTTGAGGAGCACGACTTTGAGATAGTCTACAAACCCGGAAGCTTAATGTGGTAGCAGATGTGCTTTCAAGGCATCCACCGACAACTGCAGAGTGCACCGCAACGCAATCTCGACGCCAAATGAATTCGAAAAGATAGAAGAAACCTTTGCCAACATGTGGACTTCAAGGAAGTATGGGCAAGCCTGTAAGGAAGCAAGAACGGATAAGGAGAGGGAAACCTTCAAAATTTTAAGAAGGAAGGTAACCTCCTATACCATAAGAACAAGTTGTGCGTGGCAAGAATCGCCCGAGTAAGAAAGTTGATCCTCCACGACACCCAAACAGCCCAATAGCCACCACGCAGATTCATGAAGACATACTTCAAAGTGCGAGCAGAGCTATTGGCCGGAATGAAGAAGCGTATAGCCTGCTACATCAAGGAGTGTCGCCTATGCCAACAAAGAAACAAAGGCGTAATAACTCCGGTCACCCAGGGTATTGGAACCATTAGCTGTGCAAACGCTAAGGGGAAGTCGCCAAGATGGACTTTATAACAGGACCGCCAAGGACAAAGAAGAGGTAAGGATGCCTTGATGGTCGTGGTCGACAAGTTGTCGGCGATGGCCCATTTTGTGCCTTGCAGACCACGGACACGCCTATGGACACGGCAAAGCTCTTCACCAAAGAGATTTTCAGACTTCATGGCATGCCAAGGGAAATTATCTCCCACCGAGATCCGGTTCATCGCTGCCTTCCGGGCAGATCTCTTCACAACGATTGGAACGAAGCTATCCATGAGCACGCCTATCATCCACGTGCACGGATGGGCAAACGGAGCGGTCAATAGAATATTGGAAGACATGCTCAAACTATGTCCGGAACAAGCAAGGTATGTGGGAGGAATTTATTCACTTGGTGGAGTTTGCATACAATAGCACCAAGCAAGAATCATCCCAAATGTCGCCGCTCATGATCAACTACGGCTACCAATGCCTAACTCCGCACACTTGGCACAATCCCGTGTCAAAAGTGGAAGTTTCAAGCAAATATTGAGCGACATATGCAGCAGCCTGTGGAAGAAGTTCGAGGGTACCTTCTAATGCAAGGAGTCGCAGAAGAGCATCACCGACAAACACACCGACAAACAGAGAATTCCAAGTTGGAGAGGATGTATGGCTCAAGATCAAGGTAAAGCAAGCAAAGCTCCGCAGATCGAAAATTGCAAGAAGCTTGCTCCAAGGTGGGCTGACCATTCGTAATAGTCCAAAGAGTGGGTAACCAATCCTACAAGTTAGACTTGCCAAAGACACTTAAAGATCCACAACGCCTTCCACGTGAGTTTGCTGAAGAAGCACACACTCCCAACCCGTATGAAGTCTCGACATTCCAACGATGTTGGAAATGACAAAGAGCAGCTTGGAAATAGTTCCAGAGCTAATTCTTGATAAAGCATTCAAGAAAACAAGGAGATCGAGAGTTTCTCCAATACTTGGTTAAGGGAAACACTTGCCTATGGAAGACGCAACATGGGTACTTAAAAGAGATCTCGAAAAACAAAGACTCCACGCTTTATGGAGCAATGGGACGGCAAAGTCATCTCCAAGAAATCGGCTCAGCATGTCGATTTGTGTAGATTAATAGCTTGCCTAGCTAAGAGACCCACGATGCAACCTATGAGGTAAGGGTTGCATGCGTTGTAAACCGGCGATGAGATTACTACGGTGATCTCTAGGACGGGTGTAATGTCAATGTAGGCATGACCGCTGTGCAGCTTTGGAAAGTCTACTGCCCCATTTTTAAGTAGACGACCTCGAGAGAAAGGAGGTCATTGAGGAATGTATTGATAGGAAAAGCACCTCTAGCCCCATATATGCTTTGATAGGAGGAATCTAGCCTTCACGCCCCACATACGGGAAGGACCTATCCTCCACGCTGGGCAACTAAAGGTGTAGGCATGAGTGGCATATAGGCATATAGGCGCTGTCTCCTCGGCCATAATGGAAGATTCACCCTCTTCCTACGCCGAGAGATTAGCCATGCATCCATGTAGATAGGTGGGGTGGTCACCATATAACCAAAATTTTTATTTAATATTAATGGTACTAACGTAGTGTTGACCTGCAAGCCAATAGAGCGCTCCGGAGGGCCAGGAGGTCGAACTACGAAGACTTGCAACACAATTTTCTTGTAATGTGTTGCAAGGAATAAAGAGTACCTCGAGCAATAATTATATATATAATATAATAAACCGAGACATTAGGAGTTATTGTAAGTGATAACCATTGGATTGGATAATAGTATAATAATGTTCTATAAATATTACCTTGAGGTAATCCTATTAAATGTATAACTATAATAATAAGTATATGGTATGCATGAGGTTGATTGGCAAAGTTAAGAAGATCCCAAGGTGGGGAGACCCATGATGTCAAAGGACATCATCAATTCAAGGAGGGAGAATGTGACGCCCAAGACGACATATACCGGCCTCAAGACGATACCGATTACAACGCCACGCCAGATTATCGCCGGCCCGGACGGTAATGGCCGACGTACCCAAGCAAGGACGCCCTAGGAGGCAACTTGCAATGGTGCGCACACTTAGCAATGCGCGCACCTTTAGACCTTTAACCCATTAAAGGTAGACCAAGGGTCGTGGAAACCCTAAACCTATAAGGCATCAAACCCTAACATTCCCTTTTTCGCCCACGCACCTTCTCCGAGTTCGATTCGCCGAGGAGTCACTTCCAACTCCCCACGACTGCCCCGTAGGCGGCCCAGCTTGTCGATCATCCTCCCACCGCATCCCGGGTAACGTAGACATGGACGCCTTCTGATCGATAGGAGGAAACCAGGAGCGGTATTTAGTCGATTGATTAGCTTAAACCTTTGTTCCTCTTCGAACCAAAGAGGTTTAATGATTTGCACCATTCCTTTCATGTTGATGCACACATATATCCTGTGTGAATTTGGAAGTCTTAATGTGTTTCTACACTGAATTGTAGGATAATGTCTGTTTTGGTGGCTTGCTTAACGATGGGAAGTAGGTGCTTGAAGTCACCATTAGCTACGACAACTATTCCTCTAAATGGTCAGGGATCCTGCTATATCTCCTTTAGAATGAACAATGTCTCCTGTTATGAATGCATTTGAATGTGTGATATTCATTTCATCCCACACTCTAAGTTTTGTATTTTGTATTATCCCTGCCTGTTTGCCTGTGGTATACAGGTCGGATATTGGTTCAGGTGTCAAGTCTAGCTGGAATTTGAACATGGAGTAGGCTGTTTGTGCTCCTTTTGAGCAAGACGCTTGCTATGTCTGTCCATGCGATTGGTATGACAACAAAGGTTCTTCCTCCGAGCATCCCGGGTGATGTTTTTTATGGTAAATGTCTTTTGATCCCTACTGCACATCTCTACATACATACATGAGCTTGTTGCATGAGGTATGTTGACTGCAAGCAATGTAACATTAGTTATTTTGTTATGCTCTCCATTCAATTTGATATAGTTTTAATTGACTAACTGGTTTTCACGTCATGTACATTGTCTGCCCTTGATATGTATGAGATTGGTTTGATATAGTTTTAATCGACTAACTGGTTATCACATCATGTACATTGTGAGGTTAGTTTGATCGGGAACTTGTCTCATTATCATGTACAACAATGTTGTATTGTATGCATCTTCCTTTATCATATCATGTGCAAAATACTCTACTAGATGGTGTTAAGTTTCTTCCATAGATGGAAAGGATCCAAGGAAGGCCCATATATGTAGTTGAAGGCGAATGTTTGGCATAACAGAACATCTAGAAAGTGTTTGTATCTTTGAGGGTTAACAAACCAAGTTCTTTTAGGTCTCATGGAATGTGCTACATTATTTCTCATTTATATTTGTCATGACTTCGAAGCTCGTAAGAAGGAGGAGACAAAGGTAGTATCTCTCTATATCTTTTAGCCTCACATTATACATTTTTGTTTTTAGATTGAATATGAACCATTGATCTTCAGCATATCCCGAGCATCATATCAAATCAATAGCTAACATCTTTTTGCCAAAAGATTCTTTTGCCGTGTTCTAAAGTCACTTTCAAACCCATGGCAGAGACAAAACAAATAAAAACCAAGCTCCCAGCTTCACACAGGCCGGACATTCATCCAACTCGGCCTTGATCAGATACCTAAGAAGCTAGGAAGCGGCTTCCTAACAAACCGATTTAGCTAGAACCTAAGAATTTGGGTGAACATATGCTTCACAAGAAGCAGAATCTAGGTAAGCAGCGGCTTCCTAAGAATCTGGGTTTGCAAGAACCCAGAATCAATCCTTTGCCACTGTTTGGCAGCAACTAGGAACCTGCTAGCTCTGCCACTGCTAAGAACGCAGGTAGAAAACTGCCCCTGCCTTGCACGCGCCGCAAAATAAAAAGGAGCATGTTTTTTTATCCACACTATACAAATACTTTTTTTTTTCAAGCATGGCAAAAAATCATAAAAAACAAACCAAAATAGCATAGTCCCAATTATTAGAAGGCCCTCCCACAATACGGCAAAACTCAAACATTGAGGTTTATACTATACCTTTTTTTGGGTTGCCGTAAAGGCAAACCCTAGGGATTGGTGGTGTGACAGTGGGATATGCCCCTCGTATTTCAATTCAAAGGTGGAGATGTCGGGAGAGTAATAAATTGAAAGTTGAGATTAAAACTAGCGCGAAGGGAAACAAGAAGCAATAAATACTATTTTCTTTCTTTTTATAGCGATAGTCGTGTACAAGTTATCTTTCCATACATGCAGAAGTCAGAGTCATCTTGAATTTGGAATTTAGAGTGTTTTCTTGTTTGGCTCTATTAGGTTTTGGGTCTTAAGCGTCAATAATGGGCAGATCGCTGAATTTTTGTGTCTCTATCCCATATAATTACTTATCCACTGGAATATGGCTTGAAGTAGTGGAGCAGAGTGTCGTGGATCATTGGCTGTGAAGGGATCCTCGCAATACCCTCTTTGAATCACAATATTCTTTTTGTTGCAAGAGAGCTATAGATGCTCCACTAAAGTGGAGCTAGCCTTTGGTGTTATTTGACAAGCATAGGTCTAGATAATCTCGCCTGTTTTGATTCTGGTATGTGGCAGGAGCTCGCTTGATCTTGATATTGATCTTGCTGTAAAAAATGATATTACCTACGTTGCATTTCCATCAATTTCTTGTGGAATTTATAGGTACTATGCAAACAAGCTACATCGCTTTGCCTCACCGCCTTTGCATGATCTTGATATTCTTGGTGTCCATCAAAGGTTGATCTCCCTAGTTAACTATTCAAAGGTTCTTCTTTGCAACATGTTAGTGCACTATATTGGAATTGTCGAATCAACGTATTGCTTGACCCTTTGCTTGGAATTTAATCCATGCTTGATGGGCTTTTTTGGTGCAATTGACTCGATGATGAACTTTTGATCTTTTGCTTTAATAACTTTAAGGCCCCCTCATATGAATTTCACCTTTATTTCTTCCGTGATCCAAATGACATACCTCGCCTTATTGGCGGTTGTATTCTTTGTACTTTTGCTTCTTTATCATCTGTGTAGAGATATGGATGATTGTATATTGAGACCAAATCCATCAATTCGAGACATAGTTGGATCGACCTACCAGCCTGTCCAAATTTCCTATTTAGGTGGGTAATAGGCAACCTAGATGGGGTTTTTTGCGGACCTACCAACCTTTTTGGCAAAATTCCAAAAGGATAGCATAAAATCGATCTAATTAAGTAGCAGAATCAAACTCAAACTTTGGATTTTGACCATTTAGGAGCCCAAATAGAAGCATGAGAAGGGATGTATCCATACAAATAAGATAAATTGAACCTTTTGATCCTTTAACATTGTATTTCTTGAAAGAAGACATTTCCAGATGGAGTTCATCTTGCTTAAATGTAGATGAATCCTAGAATTAAGAGTTGGGACCTGAAACTTTCATAAGGCATTTCTACTGATGTCACACACCAAGATATTCCCTTTCTAAAATAAAAAATAGAAGCTTCATAGATGTTTTCTTATAGCATGCATTCATTTTCGGCAACATGTCCACCCTCTCCATCATGGAATGGAAGTTGAGTTTGTGATTCTGCTTAGTTGGTAAAAAACAGGCATACAAGAGGTACAATGGGTGGAGTGTGTTTTACGACCTTTTGGAATGAGTTAAAAATAGAAGAAATCTTCAATCGTGCCCTAAACTGAGCCCAATTTGTGGCCTAAGTTGTAAGAACTTCAAGATTCGCAATAATGCAAATGGCTTCCCCTCAAACTATTGAATATGTGCTTTTCTTCAATTTGTGGCTCCTTAAGCCTCACTAAAAACGGCTCCCAAACTTTCATTTTGTGACACTATATACAGGTAGCGTTTTTCATTGGTGGTGTAGTTAATCGTTGACACATGTCCTATATCACCATACTCGCGAACACAAATTCCTTATTACCTGTTGAACCGTGGATTTTTTCAATGGAAGCCACCGAATAGATCTGATGATGGTGGTTAAGATCTTGCAAAAGGCTATGCCACGAGCTGGAGAGCTAATAGATGCCATAGCTAGGAGCTCTAAAGCCAAGATGCAAACAACAGCGACAGAAAAACCACTCCCCAATTATGGAATTATTAGGGTAAGCAAACTGGTTAGTGATTCCCAGTTTGCAGCTCTCGGCTAATGCCAGTCGTTGCCGAACCAAGAATCACTTCCCAGTTATTCTACCCTAGTATATTTGTTATCCAAAGAACACCAGAATTTCAGCTACGACTTGCAAATAATAAATAGAAACTATCATTATCTAACACCGAAATTTCGGCTACGACGTGCAAATAATAAATAGACTATATCATTATTTACAGCATGTGCTAGGGTAAGCTAACTAGGAAGTGATTCCTGGTTTGGCAGCGACCCAGGAATCACTTCCCAATTTGCTTTCCCTAGTACATTTGTTAGGTAATGATAGAGTATTCATTGTCGCCGACAAATCAAGAATCACTTCCCAGTTAGCTTACATAGTACATTTGTTAGATAATAATAGAGTCTATTTATCCACTGCATCGTAGATGAAATTATCCATATCGGTGTTCTTTGGATCAGTGCTCTTTGACATCATCGCAGACGACTTAGCTGATGATCATAGGGACATAGACTTAGTTCCTTACACGAGTATCTTTTCTAGTACCAAACACTTCGGCTCATTTTCTAAGCACTTTCCCAGAAACAAGCATTTTCTTTTTTATGACTCATTATCTAAGCACAAGGGAGTCCATAAATCTGGGGGTCGATAACTAAGAGAACAAGATGGATAGATTAGATATTATTGGCACCTTGGATGAATTTATATCGTATAAACATCCAACTTATCTTATTAACATTGACAACAACGTAGCGGCAGGCCTGGTTATCTATCCGTCCCATAAGGTTGCAAAATTATCTGGATACTAAGATTTGGGCAATGGTGGGCCGAAGAAAGGGGTTTCGTGTGTTTGTTGTGGATTTTTTCTAAGGTCCAAAATTAGATGTTCCTTATGTGCACATGTGTTTCTATACCTGGTCTGCAAAATGTTTATGATAAATGAATCTGGGGAAATGGACACGTCACCCTCCAAATTTTTTTTGATTCTTTTGTCTTTTCTCGATTCAAACTCTTTCTTGATTCAATCCCTCGAGAATTCCCCATTTGATCCGAACTTGTTCTCATCATCTTGTCGGCCCTCAGAGGCCTAGCAAACATCCTATTCCTCATCCGACACCTTTGCATGGATACTAAATTCTTCACAATTTTGAAGCAGAACAAAGAATTTCGTGGTGGTTTTCTCCGAACTCATTCCAAACTCGGGAATCTCTTGTCCTCCATCAATATTTTCCAGATTCCTTATTTGTTCTAGAATACTCTACTACACCAAACACAGAAGAATTGTAGTGCGAGATCATTGAATCTTGGGTGTTGGAATTCACAGGCAAAAGGAACATCTCAGCAACAGCAACCTTTCAAGTTCATTGTGAATGGACAGACAGAAAAATTCTGGTGAAGATCTTCTCAGATTGATGCAATCCAATGAATGCTTTCGAGATTACATGATGAGCCTTAGCAGAGATTTTAGTATATCTGTTGAGCCAGCTGAATATAGACTTTTCCCAGGACAGAGATTAGTTCATGACATCCAGTACACAGATGATGGCTTATGGACAGGCCTAGTCAGGGGCATTACAGACATTGATATACCTGATATCCCAGATCATGAAATTGATTGGGCAATAGAATTTTGCAGAGGCACCTACCTAATGGTACAATTGTGGTTGGTTTCTGGAAAGCAACAGCAGAAGGATGACATACCAACAATTTGAGTACTACAGAGAATGCTATTACCATCACAGATGCTTGGCAGATGCATATGGCACCCTAATCATCCTGATGTCTTCAACCAATGCTGACAGGTTGATTCAAGAGCTAAACTGGGGAAATGGAAATACTCTAATCTTGCAACCAAACTTCCAGACCAACCTCGACTACCTTCACTCATATCATTTCCAATCAATTATCTCTTCAATTCCCAACCTCTGAACTGTTCTCTCATCACCTTGCCCTTATGCCCCCACCTATATCTACATATCTCTCACTCTGGATCTTCAACCAAATCAGTACTGCAAGAGCATTAACAGGATCTACAGGTTTTTTGTGTTCAGAATGCTGCCTACATCTACTTGAGAGATGTTCAATTTTCAATCTCCTTATGGTTCAACTCAGCTGCAGCACTACAGGTTCCATGCCTGTCACAAGGCAGTTTGCTACCTTATAACTACAAACGTTTTTGCTATGGATATAGCACAACATTTATTTATGTTAATTTTGCTTGCATGTTTAATTTTGAGATTATCGCTTATTTTATCTTATCGCTTATTGTGGGCCATTGATCTCATGAATATTCTATTTCTTATTCCAAATGGAGAAACCATGGCCCTTTGTTGACCCCTTGATAGGGTCAAATTGCCATTTCCATGTCAGCATATGATTTGTTACCAATGGTTTCCAAAGTCAAGATACTGCCCTGCTCCACCGCCACAACAGGTTGTGCTGCCTAGCAAGCCCGCACCAATTAAACCCCCTGCAAGAAATTGCCATATGGGAAAAACTTCTTCCAACTGAATCCACTCTGTGAAGAAGCCCAAGCAAAATCTCACCAAACACAAAATGTTCCTGGAGCTCAGATTTTGGCATCTCAAAATTTGCCTTGGGAAAATAGATAGTGGACGCTGGCAATTATCTGCACAAACAAAGAATACAATTTCAACTTCTAAACAAGAGAAGGACATCACAGGGAAATTCAGGAATCTTCAAACTTCGACCCAGACATTTTGCTTCCAAATCATAGGCTATGGCAGACACTTCGGCAGACTGGAAGCCACTTTCAGGTTTTCATCTGTTTGCCCTGCATGAAACATATCTACATATGGCAGATCCGGCTTCATCCTCTCACAGCCCATCCACAGTCGGATTTGAAAAATATGGCTCTCACAACTCCCCAGATGCATGTGAACAACAGATGATATGCAAATCCTAAACAAAATCCTGGACCTCCACGTCTCCAGCAAGAAAAACAAGCTATTAATAGGTTCTGTGAAGAGGTTATGTCAACAAACGACCTGTCAAATCTCACAGCACCGAAGTATTCATCCGCGGCGCCTCCATCGCCATACCTTCAGCCGCTCATATTAGAAAACCCTAACATCTATTCTAGCTCCTTCATTCCTTTGATCAATATCCGGCTTCGTCTCTTCTTTCTCCCAAAAAAAACTAAGCTTATCTCCTTCATGTAACCTTCGATGTATTGAAACCCATTTTCCACCATCAGCAATCTACTAATTTATCTACGAATACACCTCCAATACCATTAGGAATCTTATGTAAGACAATATATTTTCTACATTTTTTACACTTTATGGCTCACTCACATTACTGTACCTTTTTCTATAATTAATGAAAAAAACCCCATTCTCTCTCTAAAAAAAAAAAAAAAAAAAAAAACTGGTTTGCGGTCTGGTTGGAGTTTTTTGGACACATGCAGCGGTCGATGCTTGGTATTCGCGAGGGCATGCCTTATGTTGCAGGAGAAATCCGGCCTGATGGACTGCAGATCCAGCGCTTTTTTTCTGTTGTGGCCCCTGTTTCCGGTTTTGTAGGGCAGAGCGAGCCTTGTTCACTGTATTTCAACCATTGGCGAGGTTTACAAGCTGTGCTTTAGATTATGCACATGATTTCATGCATTTCAGTGGCAGGTAGGGCTTCAGATATAGAAGAACAGATAGAATGGGCCGCTTGATGTGGAATCACTCTTAGATTCATCCACGCATTAAGGGCACCCGAGTTTAGGGTGCATGCTGAGCCGAGCTGGGTGGTTTGGAGGTTCAGGGGCGGATGAACGCCGTCTCCTGTGCTGACTGGAAAAACATTTTCTTTCTTCCTTTGCAATGGTTCGTGAACCTGTATTCGCCATCCCCGTACATATTTTTATACGTACATACATACACTGGGGGCCGAAGTATACAGGGGTGTGATGTGTAAATGTGTGGACCCTAGATCTGGCATATTTGTAGGAATATGCCAAAATCCAACGAACCTTAAAATACAATAAGGAGTGAACAATAAGGGGTGCAAATCATATAATTGTCGTCATTTATTGCCTTGTAATAGTCGTGGCTTTACAAGGTATGAAGTCGCTGAGGCATTCAAAACTTCTAGGTTACGAAAGGTTTTGTCCTCAACTTCTTTTTAAAATGACGTGCCTGCGAAGCCGGACTAAAATAAAAAAAGAGAATTGTGTTGATAGCATCAATACGGCAGCTCCTTGATTGAGTATGTGAGTTGCGAACTTGTGCGCGTTTTTCCGTTTACCAGGTAATGTCCTTGTATCTGATTAAGTCGTCGTGCTACTTAATGTCGTTGGTGATTCACATAACTTCCTGCAATATGTAAATGATAAAAGAAGCCACTAAGATGATCATCTACGCACCTTTGAAATCCTATTATCTAATTACCAATGATGTTGAAACATGGGAACATTAGATTCTGAGGGACGCTTGTGTGAATTTTAGTCTCAGCCAGACCTTTAGTACTTATAAAACCAGGACAGCCCTATGGTGATCATTGTTTCCAACCGTTTCTAATTACAGTTGGAGTTGGCTTAAATCAACCGCAGTTTGGCATGCCCCAATTTTAGTAGGCCCAAAATGCCCTTAACAGTACTTGCCAACAAGCCTTGTTTCTGCATTCTTCATTCGATTGTGCACTCATTGAACTGAAACTCAACCTGATTAGAGTTGATTGTAGACAATAGATAGAAGTATCAGATTCAATTTGCTCCAAGTTAGATGTTGTCAGACCAACAGGGGCACCATTGATTAATATGGGCACAGTATTATGGCTGATAAAAAACAGATCCATCTTTGTAAATTACCTGGATTTGTTGCTTTCTTATTCATATGTGTGTCTTAAAACTGATTTTTAATTAGACAAGCCAACCTCGGTTGGCATTTTGGCACCATCTCAGTTGGCATATTGGCATGCTTGGGAGGTCGGACCAATGATTGTGATCTAAGGTTTCAGCCTTGATTGTGCTCCTGATTAAGCAGGGACTAAATCCTTATCACCTCTTTTGCATAAAATGATGAAAGTTGGAATTTTGTTTTTGCTGAAAGCCTAACCCGTTTAGGGGTCTCAATTTAACTCCTCTGGCTCGTTAGACATTAGGTCACTCCTAACAATGATCATAACATGACAAGAGAATTACGAAAGCATTTTGTTTTGTTCATCATGCATGGCTTTATTCCTTAGACCTACTTGTGAGCTGCTGTTGCGCTAGATTATTATACCTCTTAAATAAAGTAAAGCCCTGAGATTAGACTTGGCTTTGACCTCGATTATATAGGTGAACATACTGTGATGGACGAGTCGGCATTGCCATGGGCACTTCGGATCTTATGGGCGTTAGCAATTTCTGGCTGCATCTTGGGAGCACTGCCTCTTTCCATTGGAGATCTAGTGAGGGCTTGGCATAAACGGGCAAGCTCACGCCGCCTTCAACTTCGGGTATTGCATGCTCTCCAAATATTAAATTATCCTACTTTAACAGAGATCTGATTATCTTTTTGCTTCACGTTTGAGTTTTTACAGAGGTTTTTGGTTCCTCAACGTTTTTTTGCACATTTTTACATAGTGGGTGTGGCATGGACAACAATACTTTTAATTAGTAGTCTGGCATGGTCACTTTCTGCTGTCCAACATGCATAGTAATTTGAAGGTTGTTTTGGCATTGATTCTCATGGAAGCACAGGTCCTTAGGAGGCTATATGAAAGTTATTGTGTTTTCAAATATGACATCAATGCCCGTATGCATGTTATAGCGTATATTACAGGCATATTGTAAGTATGTATTTTCTCCATCTGTTTGATTATGTTCTTTTGAAGTCTGTTTTTGTTGAAATCAATTAGTAAATAAAACTTTTAGGATGTATATGTTCTGCCTTATATTGTATTAGTATAAGAGTTCAAGTGGGAGGACGTTGAAGGGACAAATAATGTCATAGTTGCATATTCTTCAAAATCTCGCACAAGCAAACTCAATCAAACATTGGAGGAAAGGCCCATTCAGTATATTTACCGAATAGAGCCAAATATAGATGTTTTATCTGGAATTTTGGTGTCTGTGTAAAGTTAAACATCAAGTTGAAATGTGTACAAAAGGTGGTTCCGGTTTATCTTAATTATTTGGATTATACAGTTACTACATCGGCGCTCCTTTGTCCTTGTGTGCTCGTATCTGCTGGAAGAATGCTTTCCTACAAATAGTTTGCATGTTGAAATGGATAGTGAGAAAGTTCATTGGAAGGTTGGATGGCCACAATGGATTGGAATTGCCCTGGCTAGTTGGGGTTGGATACATCAAAGAAGATGTCATGCAATTTTGGTAAGTACCTCATTCAACCCTTTCCGAGACAGTTAATCTGTATAAGGTTCTAGTAGGGTTTCTGGCTGCTATTGGCTGTCAAGCAGAACTTAAATTCGCTTTTATTGCTTTTGTTTAAATTGCAGGCTTTTTTAAGCAGTAACAAAACCCAACAGAACGAGAACCATATTTATGGAATTCCACGGGTGACTGGTTCGAGATGGTTTCTTCAGCTCACTATTTCGCAGAGATTGTGAGTTTTTATCTGTTCCTTTTCTTAAGAACTCACCCCTTTCAAAGGTTTTCAACACAAATTAGTTAAACCAATGATATGGGGTGTAGGTCATCTATGCAGGACTTGCTATTTGCTGTGGAGATCTTACGGCTTGGTTTTTTGTTTGGCTGGGTGGTAATTTTCTGCTCCCTTTACTGCCACAGTTCCATTGTCTGCATATGCATCAGCAATGATCTGGAAATTTTTGCAGGTTGCAAACCTCCTTAACTGCAGTGGATACACATGCCTGGTATGTGAACAAGTTTGAAGATTATCCTCGAACACGGCGGGCTATTATACCTTTCATCTGCTGAAAAATCAACATTTATGTTAAAAGGCAAATTTGTTCTGACTTTTAGATGGTCATTTGTATCATGTGTGTGTTGATTGTATAATATGTGGGATTGCTTTGTTTCTGATTTTCTTAGTATGTTTTGGTGTTTGCTTTGATGGATTGGAAAAAGAAGTTCTTTCTATACTCCCAAGTTGACAAGCTTGAGATTGTATATTGTTTAGAGTCCTTAGTGGGCTGGATATGAGATGTAGGATCTTCTTACAAGTTTTCATATTCAAGACAGGAAGTGAACGGAGACCTTGTATTCTTCATAGGGAACTCATCCTCCATGTCATAGCTTTTGTACATTTTATGTACAGTTGCAAGTACGACGATTACTAGAAAAGTGCCCAGGGTTGCTGGAATCTATAAGGGGTAGCAGGCTTATAATATGGTATAAATCTATAAGGGGTAGCAGGCTTATAATAATATGGTATATTGAAGACGAGGCCCATGCCTTGCTCTTTTGTCCATCGTACGAGCATATTTGGGAGACTTTTAATATTGATGGTGATAAGCTTTAAGACCTGTTCAATGTACAACCAGCCAAATTGGTAGCATATTTGAAGTCTATTTTCAAGGAAAAACTAGATGTTATCGTTTGGGGTGTATTATCGTTTGGGGTGGTTTAAAATTTGTTTGGACCATTGGATGAACGAATATTTCCCGTAATGTTCCCTCTCACAGCCAGCCTACCAGCCCAAGATGGGGTCAAATCCCCCATATTTAACTTACCCCTCAGAAACAAACCATGGAAATGTGTATTACAACAGAGCACGAAGCTGTACATACTGGCAAGAAATTCTAACAATTAGCATATAATTCGAACATCTTGTAACCCAGCCTATGAATTTCCAATGCAACCCTGACCTTGGCGAAGAAGATGGGATCAATTCCGACAGAATAGAGGCCACCCATGTCCTCATAAGGGGCATTCTTTCCTCCCGTCCAAAAAGGAACAAATCCATGGACTTTTTACAGATTCAGCTGTGTAACTTTGCCCAATAAATGTGATTCTGCGCCTTCGCGAAGCTAACAACCCTCCGGGTACATACCGTAGTATTTCTTTGAATCCAACGATGAAGCCTTCTTGATGTAGAAATCGATTCCAAGGCCCTAACCATTGGTTACCCTCATATCGTACATGAACTCGCGGTAATACAACAATGCATAATCGACCCATAAAGGCCTAAATAATCAATGCGCATGTATAAAGATACGGCTCGATCGCAGCCCACATTATTGTATGACGGCGACCGTGGCTTGAGGAATCGAACCCCAACAAAAGTCCAATGCCCTTGGCTTACCCCGGAGGCATGAGCCAATCGAAAACTTGGCTCTACGTAAGCCTAGCCTCGAAGATTGAAGAAAACAGAGCAACACCGAAGACAAGACAAAAAAAGGAAACACAAGAATTAATGTAAAGTTCCCTGGTCCCTGGTCCCCAAGCCCTAAGTTCTCAAGACCAAAATTTCTTAGCCCTGCATAATTTTGCCAATTCTCGCCAGTCGCAAACTTGTCCACTCCAGAAACCGGTGCCCACAGAATACCCCATCAAGAAATCCGCCAAGAGCCAAATGTGAAGAAAGAAGAGAACATGAAGAGATTCGCAAAAAGAGGGTTCGTGATCGATGCAGTGCCTCCTCCTCGACGACACCGCAGGGCTGGATTTAGAAAGAGGAATGGATTTGCCAGTACCCAATCCATCACGGGCTTCTATTTGGCGGCTTCACCTCTAAGAAAAACCCCGCCTCCAAATAGCTATAATCAATAATGCCTCCAAAACATCTAAAAATCATATGTTATCTTCCTACATTATAGATAACAATACAAATACCCCAAAAAACATCTAAAAATCATATGTTATAATAATACTTGCTCTTGATCACTGCCACATTATAGATATACAATTTTTTTTTGAACTTCTTATTATGCTTATGGCAAGTTACAATTTGTTTGGAAGCCATTTTTCTCGATTGACATATGTATACCTAACATGACACATCACCAAGGTATTGGGACCATTGGGGACTAACCTAAAAGGGATTATTGGAATTAAACTAACCTAAGTAGACCAAATTTAATAGTATTAATTAGCCAAATAGGCTAATTAAAGTGTGCCACTTGGCCTAACTCGACACAAGGGCAAAGTTGCCATTTTTGGTGAGTAAATTGAGCTCCTAGCCCACCCCCAAATCCCCCAAATTCGAGTGGAAAGAGCAGAGGGGGGAAGGAGCTGTTGCAACCTAACACCTGACCAGTTCTATGGATGTTCTTCGAGACAATGGGTCCAGCCAGGACACAACTCAGTCTTTAGGTAGTTGTGTGTTATTCTAACCCTTGTTTGAGTAGATGGATGATTAAATTTTATTTTATGATCTACTTATGATGATGATGGATATATGTATCTGATTCTGTCTTCTCTTTCTGTTCCTCCTGTGTTGTATGGGAATTGGGGGGGTAGAGGCCTGAAAGCTATCTAGATTTAGTGATGCTCCTAGCTAGAACCTCTTAAAACCCATTAATTGCGGCTTGTGCACAAGAGCCCACCTGGGTGTGGATGTTATGATGTGTTTCAACACCAAATAACGAGTATGATAGTGAATCGGGGGTGGTGTCTTGCCTAGCGCGGCTACATGACTCCTATAATGTGCTAGGCTTATAGTCGGTCACTGAGAGGGCCCGGTATGGGTATGGCACTCCCTGGGTCGCAGATGACGTGCCTAATGCTTATATGGACGCCCTGGACTCGAACGGGTTGGTGAGCCGGCCTTTAGATTTAGGGGAGTAAGTCGGGTATGAACGCGGGAGTCACTAAGGTGGCATGTGCTCTCTAGCACACCTAGGGATCCATCATGCTCGGGGAGGGGGACGCCTCCGACCGCCTCATCATCGACCGGGAGATGTAACCCAGAGTAGTTTCATAGGGTGATTCCATGGGATTCCGTCTTCGGAACGTTACAAGCATGCCATAGTATGTTTCAGCCTATCTGCAAAGTGTGCACAGGAGGGGCGGATGGAATGGACTACGCTAGCCATTGTTCTATGCCAGCCAATGCCATTGCTATGATTCTGTCTGTTGTTATCCGGAGGCCTCGACTATCAGTCGTCCCCCAAGAGTCTGAGCCAGGGTAGAGCCATTATTTATAGTGCATTTCCTTTGTTATGTTGGTATTCCGTTGTATTTGTACTGATGATGATGGGCCACCCTTTGTGGTGGTATATTATTTATATGTGTTGTTGCCGCAAGTGTGCTAACCTTGTATGTATAAGCTTCCGCCATATAGGATTCCCATAGAAGGCTTGGGACAAATGACACCTCCGTGTCCTTCACCCACTTGCCCATCACAAGTGGTCCGAGTCAGACGGAGGGCCTTTCTATGGTGGTATTGTCGCTATGGAAGAGGGGATTTTCCATATTTATACGATGGGAGTATCGTATAGGTTCGTGGAGCCGCCACAAAACTTGACCTCGCCTGGGGTACTACTCCTTTCCTATGAATCCAAATAGCCAGATCAAGAGGTCTTGTTTGAGTTTTATCTCCGCTACATCTAGAGGAACTCGATATTAGATAACTTTGTTCTTCTATGCAAAGAAGGCAAGAACTATTCTTGTGTGTAGGTCTTCACAAACAAGAACGATAGTACCTCCTCCCCGCAAGGGATCTTGTTCCATAGATGTTTATGCTATATAGAGTTGAATATGTAGCAAAATCCTTTTGATATAGATATAATTTTGAAACCATAGACCATATCCCTAAAACAAAATGGGTTATTATAAAAAAAAATAGATTTAAGATAAAAAAATAGTCACATTAGCTCACTAGTTAGATTGGTTAAAGTAGTATTAGGACATTGAGTTATTTTATCCCATTTCATATTCTAAAAAGCAAATGAAACCGTTTAAAACCTTTTCATAGGCGCCCCCAATCATAATTGAGCATAATCCAGAGGTGTCCACAACATACGGCCCGGGGTCAGGGATTAATCCGATCTTTTTTTAGTTTGTAACATCTCCTTAGTTTTCTTTTTCCGAACAAAATGCCAAGATTCAGATACTTGTTTACACATATTATCCCATGCATAATTTATTTTCTCCAGTGCACCATACATTAATGATCTTTTTTAGTTTGTCTCATTTGAAGCTATGACAGGATATATTGCTTTTTTTGCAGATCTTCAGCCTGCAGCAACCTGCTTAAAAGTAAGCAGTAACAATCCATTTTTGTAGCCTGTTATCTTAGTGAAATACATGTTTTTCTAATGCTCTATAGCCACCAGCTTTTTTTTTGAAGAACTGTGTCATCAACATATTAAAAGAATGGTAATGCTACAAAGCAAGTGAGGAGGAAGGAGAACTGCCCCAAAGAGACAGCGATAGCTCGACACTCCACAACAAACTCACAAAAAAACTGCAACTCTACTGCTGTACAAACCGACCATCACCATCTACAACACCCAAGAAGTCCCGCCAAATGGCAAACTTCCGCTCTACTAATCTCGGGAACACCAGAAAGTTTTGAAATAGCTTGTACCTGAGTCGAGGAATCAGAGAGGCTGCAGGCTGCTGAATCCCTTGAAAGATCCACAATTGCCGTCGCCTCCAAATCAGCCACACCAACCAAGCCACGCACAGATGCAAGGCTTGCCGCCGCAAGAGCCACCAAGCACCGATACACATGAAGCAAAGAATCACCGGCTAGTCAATCTCACCCAAACAGAGCCCTAACCCAATCCCAGTGCACCGCAAGTGAGGGTATAAAACCGCATAATGCTCCACAGCCTCGCATGAAGGCCACAATAAGGGCGAGAGAGCTCACACCGCCTGGCCTGTCGACTCACAAGGGCATTCACCTCGATACACAAATGCACCACCAGCCTTTTGATACACAAACCCTCTTTCTTTATGCATGAATCCCTAATCCACATACATGTCCGCAAGTTTTAAACTCTTCCTAGTCTTTTTCTCGCTTTTGTAATAGTACTAAACTTGCCGCAATAATTTTCGTTATCTTATGGCCATTGCTTCCTGACTTCTATCTAAAGTTCCAATAAACAATAGCCACAATAGATCTCCGTAATTGGATAATCATGGGTTTAAAATTCCAATAAACAATAGCCACCATAGACCTCCAAATTTGATGATCACTACTATTTAATTATGCCCAAATATAGTTGGCAATGGTTACAGTAAAAGAGCCAAATGTCATATAACTTAAGGTGTTCATTCCACCGGCCGATATGAACATTTGAACTTGGCATGCATATAATTAAACCGCAGAGCTTTCTTTGTCTTGAGTTTGATTTTGGATCTATCTACTTTATTATGTTAATGGAATCATGTAATGCTTGTCGATCCATCCACCTTCGTTAACTAGGCTAGTGTCAAAGTAGCTTTGTAAGGCTCATAGCCTAATCCTTCAAAATTTTGACTTGGTATACTTTGAATGTGCGTAGTAGAGATGCCAAAATCCTAAGTTATAGAAGTGTAAACTTTTTCACTATCTCCTTGTATAAGTGTGAAAGTCTAGAAGGGTTGAATGCTAATAATAGCATTTTCGTGATACAAATATAGTGGCAGTGCATATCTAAAGTTTAGACTCCGAGAGCTAATGCCTTGCTAGATGTGGCTAACTTTTCTATTAGACTAGGTGCAAGTCTAAGAGTTTAACTTGGTTAGAATGAAGAAACAATATTGAAAGGGGATTTGATTTTATATCTAGTGCCCCATTTAATACTTTCTAAAAAGTAGCTACCTTGTATTCCCACCAAGTTGCAAAACATATGAGAGATTGAATTAAGCCAATGAACATATGCTATTGGTTCCCAAAGATGTTCAAAAAGTACACTTGATTGTGATCAATGTTTGCCGCCTTCTCGTACATTATTGATCCCATTCTCGCAATTGATTTGCAACATGTACATATATGTACTTTGCATGCCCTTTTAAGGATCATTGATAAGATGGTCTATCTCAGCATATTGTTTGCATGGCGCAAGAAACCAAAACCTAATAGAGATACCACTTTGGCAAGAATTGAAGCAGTATTGTCTGATATGGGTCTCCATGGCAGAAATTACAAAGTTGTAGAAGATCCAAAAAGAAAAAGCATGCCATCTAAACCCTCGATGGGTGGTGTTAAAGCAAGAAGATTCCTTCCGAGTTTAAAACCTGGTGCAAAGGGCAAATGGGAATGCTATAAAGATCTTCTACAAGTAGAAGATGATCGCACGGACAATGGAAGAGCATTTGAAAAGAAAACAATAGCATGGAAAGCACTAATTCCTGTGTTCAAACTTATGATTGCGAAAACGTTTACTGATCAAGACAAGGCTGATTTTAGGACTGCTATAACCGAGTTTACAAGAGCATTTATAGCAGCATGGGTGAGGAGGAACTCACACATTATATGCATATCTTATATGCACATGGGCCGTGGTTTTCAAAAGAATACGGAAGCTTGGGCATCTGGAACACTCAAGGCATGGAGAAGTCCCACAAACAAGCTAAGCATGCCTACTTTAGATTTACATCGCATGGTGGTGGGAAAACTATGTCTAGTTCTTTGCAACAAATGGCACAATGGTTTTATAGAAGAATTGCTACTAAGCTTGAGAAGCGATTGACATGTACTCCAGAGATGTCGTTACCTTCAATATTGAGAGAGACACTAAAGAAGAAAAGACATAAGGATGCTTGGTATCGCTCTGGTGGAGTAGAGACAATGAGAAGATGGAGGTTGCAACGGATACGTGCTGGTAAAAAGTATATACAACACTCTACCGAGATAGTGCCAGTAAGTAATTCTTATTGATACATGTAAACTTAAAGTGGTCTAGTTAATCATTATGATGCTGGTTGTTACAGATAGCTTGAAGGGGTCGTTGAAAATCGACTATAGAGATAATTTGCAAGTTGAGCAGCAGGCAGGTTAAATGCACTGCTTACATTACTTCTCATAATTGCTTTTTTATGCTTTGATTCAGACTGAAATAGATATGGTTCAGCATACTTTAGTTGCATACAAGCCATGTTTGACATGCCATGTTTGACAGTTCTAAAATATAGCATGACAAATGGAAGATCAGGGTTTCAGGCTTCATCCAATCATAAGCAATTAGGTTGCATCCACATGCTACAGTTGTTTTTTTTTTATTTTTTTTTTATTTAGTGTATTCATGTATACACCATTCTCTTGCCTTTTGAGGTCAATTAGTACCATTTTCTTGAGGTTTAGTCTAAAGTCACCAGTAAGTAAAGTTGAGTCGATAATGTAGCATATTCAAGTCTATGCCATTTTCTTTGCCTTTTCAGTCAATTAGTTGTCATTTTCTCATGGTTTAATCTAAAGTCACAATAAGTAACAAAGCTAATTCAAAGTCCCTTCTAGTTGATCTAATAATCTGCTTTGCTTTGCTCTCTCTTTATTTTTAGAATTAGGTACCTATTGTGTGTAAGATTACAATTAAGCATAAGATTGCTTCTCCGGAGGCTCTTATACAGATTGATGCCAGCTCTTAAGTTGTCCCTAATTTAATGGTAACAATGGGCAATGGTTTAGTTCATTCATTTCTTTGCAATGGTTTAAGCAATGGTTTGCAAGTGCAAGTTTATGGTGTGCAATGGTTCATTATATTCATTTGTATGCAATGGTTACTGCAATGGTTAAGTCTGCAATGGTTAAGTATGCAGTCATTTGCTTGCAGTGATTTGCTTGTAGTAGATAAATAGGAAGTACATAAAAGAAATGACAAAACAATATGATATAACGAAACTAGAAATTTGATTCAAGAAAGATTCTGTTAACAACGAATTTCAGTGATAAACCTGAATATCTTTCTCACTGAATTTAATCTTAACACATAACACTATTAGAAAAACTGTGAAGATGAAGAAGACTGCCAGATTCAAAAACCATGTTATATTAATACTTAAGCATGTCTTCTACAAAAAGCTTCACAAAAAGCCTGTACATTAGGAGCCCACTTCGGCCTTTCTTAAAAAAAGCTTCGACATTTCTTACATTTCTTACCAGAGGGATATCCGATTTAGTAACCTATTTAGTATCAAACTGGAATCTTTATATCCGATTTAGTAACTATTTTAAACTGTACAGCCGAAAAAAACTTAGTATTCACCTTCAGAGGATTTCATGGGGATTTCAAGACTAAAAGCTTAACTAAGAGTAATCAGGAGGGGGCATCTTCAGAGCCACACGAATGATGATCCCATCAGCCTCCATATTCATCTCAAAAAAGACGCCATCCTCAAGATAACACAATCAACCCATCGCCGCACCTTGTCCAAACCGGCTCCTTGACTCGAATCGGTTACCTCCAAGGTTTGTGAATTTTGCCACAACTCGCCATTTGCATGCCCTGATGGTCGGAAGAAGAGGACTCTCTTGTTTAGGCTTCCGGCAGTATACTTCAGCCTAGCCATGATCAAAGGAAGATCAAACAGCCCTGCCTCGCTTGCCGAGAAAATGAAGAAGGGAAGATCAAACCATGAGAAGAGGAGATGAAGATTCTTCTCTTCCCGGCTTCCCTCATAGGAGAAGTCCAATCAAAGGGATTATGGTTCATAATGGCTGCATGCAGAATTGGGGCTCGAAATCTAAGCCCCCCAAGCCATGCAAAATAGAATATTAGACATCTCTAGAATATTGAGCATTTAAATGACATTAGAATTCCCCTATTTGAGCATTGACTATGGCCCCAAATGACATCTACATACAACCTAAGTTTGCGCCTTAGTTCCAAGAATGAAGTAAAATATAGTATGGTTGTTGTTGGATAAATCAAATATTTATGCAAGGGGCGATTAACCATTGGAAAACAAATACACACTACAATGAGTACAATAACCATTTGAACGAATGGAAGTTATGTGTTGAAAGGCCAATAATTCAAGTTTATTCCAAAAGGGAATATTGCCCAGGAGGATTCAACATATGGCAAAACTTCATAGGTGTTGAAGATAGCACTAGTTGCAGGAATATCAACTCCAACAAACAAGTAGTTAAGTTAGCATCATTAAAAGGCTAGTCAGTTAACTAGACCTCTATTTAATAACAGATCTTGAGGACGCAATGCAGGTGCAAGTCTTGAGTGCTCACCTTTTGTTGTACATTTTGCTATAACAATCTAGTGTGTAATTTGCCTTCACAGATTTTACATCTCAAACCGAAAAGTCCTACTCAACTTAATTAGATGGAACTCTTCAATTTAAATGACATTGAGCATTGGGGCCATAATCAAATGCTCAAATAGTCAATTCTAAAGCATATAGGGGAACGTCAAATGACCATTTATGTTGTATTCATATGGCCGTCACAAAGCCTTCTTCAACACATGAAGAGCAAGACTAAAATGGTCTTTGTATGGATGCAATTATACCATGTCTACCTAGATTGTCGTTAATGAACACCTACACCATTACCAAAGAATAGAACAGAAGGAATTACCATTAACTTTATTTTTGTAATAAAAGAGAAAGAGATCATTTATATGAAAGCTTGGTCTAGACCGTAGAGCATCCATCATAGAACCTACAAAGACAGCTTTAACAAATCGTATACCTATTTGCCGCTGATAGATTCTCGCAAGCTAGTTCCTTTTCCATATTTTTAAATTCAATTTTGCCTCGTGGTGTTCTAAACTTGATCTTTAAACAAGAGCCCCTGCTTTGTGTAACCAAAATGCTCCACATGAGATGAGGACAAACCGATATCGTAAATACAAAGGCAAAGAATTGACAAACCGATGAGGACAAACTAACATTCATATTTCGTAAATACAAAGGCAAAGAAACTTTCAACTCATCTTGAGCAAATATACAATGTTTTGGCTTCCATTTACTACTCATATAATGAAGTTACAAATGAGACAAACAATCTTTTACTTTCTTAAACTCTTTCTCAAGCTTTCCCAATATTTTCCCATTTACTAGAACTTAAAATAAGCTTTTTAGATCTCCTTCTAGTTCCATCCTTCGTCGAACATTAAATAAGGTCCATTCAGCCAACTTCTATTGTTTTAAAACAAAAGACCATTCATTTGAATAGGCGTACATACCACTTCCTAATGTGTCCCATCGCCCTTGATCAAGAGGAACCCACCTAAACTTCGCCTTCTAAAACCATGCCCATCTTCTATACTTGAAAGTAAGGTAAAGATTGTCTTCTTAAATAGTACCTGAACCGCAATGTATTGCAACCGATCTTGCATTAAATGATATGCACCTTTGTCATGAAGCCTAGACCTCCACTTCTTAGGAAGTAGCGTATCTAATATCTCATCAGATATATTTGATATTGTTAGCATTTTGGGTGTCTTCTTCACTAAGTTACCGAAATGAATAAGGAAACAAAGTGTCAATTGCCATGTCAACTTTTACATGGCCACATACACCGACGCTTCTTCAAAGCAAAGATGAATCTCTACCCACAACTTCTTTTGTGATAACAGCAATATCGTAGAATGGTTTGGTAGAGAAACCATTTCAGCAAGGTTAAAAAGGAGGATTTCAACTATCTTTTTAAGCTTCAGATAGAAAATGTGCTTCTAGAACCAAATTGATTTATTGCCAACTCAATTGAGTTCTCGCCTTCAAAAATGATAGAACCAAGATCAAAATGGAAAGCATGAAATACACTTGTTATGCATTCAACACTTATCAAGTCTTCTTGGTCTGATAGGCACAACCCTGTAGCAAATAAGTAAGGAAACAATGGAATTAGCAAAGGCCCGAGAAACGTACTAAGGAAAATACTTAAGCAATATTTGGTTCAATACAACAAAAATAAATAAATAAGACTAGAAAAGAACTTACAGTTCGGTTGCATCTTTGGAAGTCCATGTATTCTAACATTCTTGTACTTTGTTAAATCACAAGGACAGTAAAGATGTTGAACTAGTTTTTGGACATATCTCCCATGCTGCTGAATTTGCTTAACCTTGCCTTTCCAATGAGCCTTCACATCATTCAATCGGGATCTTTTAATTCTAAAAGAACCCCTCAACGATGGCTGCATTGTAACAAATGTACCAACATACACGGTTATAGGGTCTGCATCAGGCCTCTTAATGACAACAGATGTAATCATTTCTTCCATTGCAATCTGCAAATAATAATAATATAGCAACATTAGGGCAAAAATAGATTATCTTATGTCAATAAGAGAGATTACAATGACTGAACAGCAGACAAGCTTTCTTTCCTTTTAGCAATAGGGCATAGCAATGGTCAGAGGCTTTGAAAAAGGAAAAGATACATAGATGCATTAAATAAGCATGTGAGTAGATACATAAAAGGAAAAGCTATAGATGCATTAAATAAGCATGCAACAGCCATGCAATCCAAGTAAAAAACCTTTGAAAAGATGTCATCTCCAGCTACATCGCATTGTTGTTGCCTTGCAAAATCATACCATGGCAGCAACAAACACGTAAACAAAGTAGCTAAACCCCGTATTTAAAAAATGAGACCAATATAATAAGGAATCAAGAATGCATGATATCAATTTGCAGGAAACAGAATTCAATGAGTAGGGTTTTTATTAATTTCTTAATACTTGCAAGAAATATCTGGTTTACATGAGTCACATCTTGCTTAAAGCTTAAAGTAGACACATGATTCAAATCCTTATATGAACATAGACCATATTAACAGAAAAAGTAATGAAAGAAAACAGTCCGTCTCCTAACTAGATGATTCTTCTATTATGTATGATATGACGAGACGAATCTCAGATGACCGATGAGCAGGAGAAAGACAAGGCTGAGCTAAACTAAATTGGAATGGGAATGATTGACTCTCTAGGGTTTACAATCTCTCTAGGACCCAAAACCCCCAAACCCCCAAAAGGCGCCCACCCACCTTTCCGGAGCCCCCAAACCGGATTCTAAGCACTCTGAGGCAGCCAGAGACCCCTCGCACTTTGGAGCCCCTCAAACCCCCACACCTGAATGTAGTTGGCATGCAATAATTGTGAGTGATGTTCTATTCTAATCTATGAGAAGCAAAGGGCGAGATTAGAGCAAAGGGCATGTTAAATGGTGTCGTGGTTGTACAAAAGCTTTGGAAAGACCTATGAGAAGCAAAGGGCAGTAGGTCAAAGTCAAAGTCAAAGGTGGTGGGCACCCCCTACCCGTGTGTTGCCGGGCTCGCTAGAAACGACCGACACCCCCCCGCCCACCACTTAGGGTTTCCGCTGACTAGCCCAAAGGTGCTCTCCGCCTCTTGAGTCCCCAAATTCACTCTAGGGTGCACCCTTTCCGCAGCCGAGACCCCTCAAACTTTGGGAGTCATGGCCACAGAAGATGGGCCGCCCGGGAAACCCAAGGCGAGGGCCCGCCGCACAAACGGTCCCGACCAGCCATCATGGATGTGGGAGAGTCATCCTCCATGAAGAAGGAGGCTCTGCTAAGGCTAAGGCCCCCAGCGAGGCCAGCCCTCGCCTGAAGGGATTAATTGCCGCACTACATAGGAACTCCCCGCCTCAGGGCAGAGAATTGGAGCCACGCCAAAGCGGGAATGGAGGCTAACAAAGGCTCAGATTGAGGGGGTAACAAAGGCCCCGCCCTGGCTGGCATGGCAAGCTGGAGATGGAGTCCCTGCATCCCATGTGCTCAAAAGGCAAAATCGGGTCGAGAAGAACCGTGACACAAAGCTTGAGACCCGCAGACGCCGCATGTGGAAGATGGCCTTGGCCTTGCACACTTCGAAATGCAAAGAGCAGGTGCAGAGGTCGCCGACATGCGGGCCCTTTGCACTCGTTCATCACTCGACACCATGACACAGGAGAGGGAGCGCGAATGCAGAGACCATGGTCACGCCGCTCCTGCCCGCCGAGGTAGAGGCAGCCACCACCATGGCATCGGAGCACAAAATCGCCTTTGCGCATGCCTGCATTACGCCTTCGTGATCTTCGTGAGTAAGATCGAACAGCAAGCCCCGGCCTCGACGCCGCGGTGGGTTGGGCTTGAGCACGCTACTACTCAGAGCCCGAGCTCCAGGGTTGCGGGCAACCATCCACGCATTTGCAGCCGGGTCTCCCTACCGAGGTTCATAGTCACGCAGCAAAGCAGCAGGAGATGGCCAAGGCAAAGAGTGCTCGCAAGAGCCGCCCCCGACTTCATAGGTGGACGGTGAACGCCGCTCAGACCGCTATCCCGCCACGCCTCCACGCCAAGCAGCCCACGCCTCAAGACCGCCGCCCCGGGCCTCCAGCCCACTCCACGCCATCCCAAACACACTCCAGCCACTCCACGCCATCCCAGCCCACCACCACCACCCCCCAAAGACAGACCCCCGCCACCTTGGGACCCGCAGCCGCAGAACTCCGTGAGCGCAGCGAGAGGCTACAACTGGTAGTTCGAGGCATGCCGTAATCAGCAGGGAGAGTTCACGCCACAACATCCGAAACACACATTCTCGACGGATGACATTCCCCGGCTACTTCACATTTCTCGAGCAGCCCCAAGATGGGGCTTCCGGCCAGCCGCCGCGGACCGCATTGTCATATTCACGGCAAGTGATGCACAAAAGCGTGATGCCATATTGCGCCAGGCCGAGATGTTGAAGGGGACATCCCCAGACGCGGACCGACCTCACACCCGCAAAGCAGGAGGCACGCAGACAGAGCTTGTCAGGTCGAGGCATTCGCCATCAGGTGCCGCAGATTGGTTCGAGGCAGATGCACATTTTCCCGACAGCCCGCATCGCCGGGCAGCAATTCAGTCCCAACCACAGCCCGCACGCGGCCCCCGCTTCGCTTCTACTACCACGGCCCCCTTCTCCCCGCCCTACTCCTGCTCCCCCTCGCCGGCCCACGCCCCTCAGCAAATTTTACATGCTGCCTCCGCCTCCATCTATACTTCACTCAAAGCCTCCGCTTCCCCGTCCCCCCCCTCACGCCACTGCCGGGCAAGATACCATCCCCGCCGACCGAAACAGGAATTGTGCTCCGGTGGTCTCATGGAATTGTCGCAGGCTTCCTTGGCGTGGCGGGGATACCTGAACCCCGTGGGCAGCTCCGTATGGATCTCATCTTCCCTCATGGAGACATGGGAGCATGCGTCGGCACAAAGCACCCGATTTTGCCGTTACCAACATTTCTGTCTTCAATACCGTGACAGACAGGGTCATGGTGGAGTGGCTTGCTACTACCTGACAACCTTGGCAATATCTCGTTACCCTCCGTAAGACGTGACATGCATTACAACCGTACTTCGGGTTCGTGGTGCATAATACCGCTGGCAACCCTCTTTTTCTCGTCACCTGCATATTTCACGCAGACAAAGACCTTCTATCGCAGCCACCCCGACATGATAGGATGGACCCGTATGTCGATCTATATGATGACATACAAAGAAAGATCGCCAGCTGGGTAGGGTCGCCCTTCTTGAGATTTCCAATGCACCTGACAGAGTAGAGCAGCCCCATGCGACTTGACCCTCACGGACGATGTCCCCGCAGCCTACTCTCGAAGTAGCCTCGCCACGGTCGGATGACAAAAAAATACTCGCTTTAGTGCATAGTTGCTTCCCTGCTATGTGGGCATTTTTGACTTGATAATTTGCAATGGCCTTTCACAAAGGGGTCCGATTCTCGCAAGTGCACATGCGCATGTGACAATCGTGGGGAGGGTCTAGTGTGGTGGACTATGTGCTTGTAGTTGCGCTAAGATATGCATCTCATCGGGCCGCTTCCGGTGGGCACAGACAGCCGGGATGAGGAGGTCGACATCACCTCCCACTTTATTTGACCTGGTTTGGCGAGCCGCCAAACCCCCCACTATGCCACCCCCCTCGCCCCTGAGACTCGACATGAGCGTGCAGAGGACTACCGGATGCTCATGGACGCCCCCCAGTAATTCACGCAGCACCTCCACACTAGAGCAGCAGATGCACCAGCCGACTTCGCTATTACGGATGCAAATGGACAGTGCTTTCAAGGCGTGGTTGCCGCCGCCAGGTCAGCAATATTCCCTCGTAATCGGCGGTTTGATGCGGATCAGAAGAACGCAAGCGGCAGCCCGCCACATTCTCGATCCAGTACCCGCGCCAGCAGGTTACCACACACAAGCATCGCCCTATCCTCTCAAGGACACAAAGGCGCTGGGTACCTTGCCAAGCATCGTGGGAGATGTTCTACCGGGCTGACACTCATCCTCTAACCTTTGGCGCAAAGTGCTTCAAGGCCAGCCCAGCCCCACGGGACATCACACCCCGCAGTGGGAATACAAGATTTGCAAAGAGCTCTATGACCCGGCCAGGACGCTGACGCCCATACCCCCACAGATGGCCCCCCCATTGGTTCTCGTGGACGGGATGTTGAGGAGGGCCTCGCAACGGGTTAGCTAATGGGAAGGCAAATGACCCCTCGATGGTATGCAGCCGAAGTTACTCAAGTGGGCGGTGGCAGCCAGGCTTTGGCCCCTCACTACCCTTTCCGCTCAACAGAGCATTGCAGAGGGTTTCCGACAATGGACCACAAGCGTGGTTGTTCCCATTCACAAGGCGGGCGATTCCCACAATCGTCCCCACCACGGACGATCATGGTCGGGCCAAAGATTTGCCAACCGCTATCGCATTCTCGAAAGTAGCAGCTTGACTACCGGGCGGAGGCACCGGATGTGCGAGCCCTCACACAAAGTGCAGCTTTCACTCAATTTCACTCAACGATTGACCATATCTTTACGCCAAGGGCATCGATTGAAGACAAAATTTTAATCATCTACCGGACTTGTATTGCCGCTTTGTGGACTTCGCAAAGCGCTTTTGATACGTCCCCCTGAAAGCCGCGGGCTAGGATCAAGGCTAACCGGGCTCCCGCCGCCGTAAGTGTAATGCCATATACAAGTTGTATGAGAGTTGTTTTGGCAGATGCACCGACGGGCCAAGCATTCACCAAGAGGTATCGGGTCCCAAGCAGGTTGCCCCTCTCGCCAACACTTTTTGGCCTCTACATTGATCGCTTAGAGCCCTCGCTTATCGAGCATGGGGGATGGCATACGCCTTTTGCACTGTGTCATCCTCGCCACCATCTATGACGATGTTGGCCTCACCGCCCACACCCCTAAGCTATGCAGCCTCACCCGATGCCCTAGACACATTTTTGTCGCTACGTACATGCGCCATTAACCGCCAAGACTGTGGTGGGTTCTCATATCCTCTTCACGCCACCCCATGCCTCCCCGCGACTCACATATCGGGGATGTACCGCGGACGCCACGCCCACCTACAAGTACCTAGGGGTGGAGTTCCCTCTCGCCTGGCTGGAGGCGCCTATCCGCTTAAGGGGTGACAAGCAAAGAAAGCCGAAAGCTTTATGCCATGCGTAACAACAAATACCAGGCAGAGCTATATGATTGGGGCCATCACCACATCTGTTCTCGCACCGGTCGAAATTGCCCTTTCCGTGACGGGTCGAGGTTTGGGGCCCTGGCTGCCTTTGGCGACTGAATGACTTGGAGCAGGTGCGTAGGCATTTTTGGCACGCACTTGGTGAAACCTTCCCCCCATCGCATTCTCGCAGAAATCGATTCTTTTGCCGCCACGGCAACCCTTGATAGACACATCGCCTATTTTCAGAAAAGTGGTTACTATGGGTGATGCTCTACCCCGCGACTCCCATTACATCGCGGGCCATGAGTCCGCAATGCTTAGGGCCCTCATGGAGGGGTAAGAGAGATCGCTGGTTCGGCCAGATGGAACGCAAGAGCAATGATGCGCATTACAAATGGGCGCAATGCACGATCGCGATAACCCTCGGAGTACCTAGGAGATGCTTGTTTCCTCGGGTAAGCCTGGGACCCCATTGCTCTGGAGCAGTGTCAAATGGCCCATTACAAGGAGCACATCAACCTCAGGTTAGCCCGGGCTCCACAAAATTTACCAAGGCTCCTACCGCTCGTAAAAGCCGCACTCATTGCCTCCATTCGCATCGTGCCCACCATCTTCGACGTAGACCGCGGTGTGGATTGGGAGCCCCCGCCGTGACGTGCCTCGCCGCTGCCGCCAAACCCGTGCCATTGAGGATGAGTCTCACACTTTCTGGGAGTCGCTTCAAATGGGTTCAGCCGATCCAGCGATACGCCCCTAAGACGGCCGACGTTTCGTGATTTGCCGATGACAGTTACGTATTGCTTGTCGGTGTCGCATCATGATGTGAAGAAACGACTCCGATAATAGCCTTGAGACATCTACATGAACATGAAGGGCTTGTCCATTGAGGAGGAACAAGAACCGGTGCACGAGTATGCAAAGCGATTTGTTGGAAGCGACATCATACTGGAATTCAAGCCAGGTGGATTAAGTCACCCGTGAGTTTATGAATGGGATGCGCAATGTTGCTAGTCCAGGTATGAAGGTGTGGGTAATAATTGACACCCGGGGAAAGGCGTGTCTCATATTGATATTGGTGCTTGAGCCTTGAGCACCTGCCCGGTTTTAGCGGGATCGTGGTGATACACCTTTCTTGACAACATGGCCCTAACAGAACACGGAGGTGGCGCAAAGGTGCATTTCTCGGATTTAGACTAATGCCGGACTCATCACATTTCACGGAAGCCGAGTTCCAATTTATCAAATGGTCAGCCATGGGCTGTGGCCCGGAGAAGTCATCTTGAAAAATTTGCAAGAAGGATTTTCCTTCATGAAATCATGAAAAACTGAGAGCATGATCGTTGAAGCGTTGATGGAGAGTTTGATAATCCAAAAGGAACCACCTTGTAGGCAAAAGTGCCCCGGGGTGGTGAAAGTAGTCTTGAGTTGATCAGATTCTTTGATTGAGATCGATTGTAGAAAAAACCATCCATGAAGGAGTACATCTCATGTCGACCACCTCTTCGAACGCACAGTGCGTGAAGGGAAGTGGAAAATGATCTTCAGTGGCACGATTGAGTTTAGATAGTCCACACTGAGGCCTTGGATCTTACCATTGTGTTTAAGAACAATGGCGATGGGGCTCACCCATTGAAATGTTTGACCTCATAGATCAAACTGCGGCAAGGAGTTTGTCAATTTCGCCTTGGCCGATCCGCGGTAATTAGGGTTGAGCGAATCTTTGTCGTTGCTACAGCTGTGGGTGCATCCCGGTTTGGTAGGAATGGTGAGTTCCCCAAGCTTTTGTTGATTCCCCAGAAGATCTTGGTAACTCCGGTGAAAATGTGTTTGAATTTTTTGAGCGGCTTGGCGGCCTGATTACGATAAGGAGGCCGGGAAGATTTGCGGCAATCGCGGGCGGGTTGATTGTTGCCCGTCCACAATCTCGACTTAAGATCTGAATATGGGGTATTACTTGATATCTGGACAATGTGTGCGGGGGTTGGAGCCTAACGGGATCGTGGCACTTTCGCGTGGTGAAAAAGAGGGGTTGCTTTCGGTTTCATCCGGCGAGGTTGCTTCATGGCGGCGTGTACATCAGCGAGGAGTTCGCGGGAGGTTCATTTCGAAAAGTGATCAACCGCGTTGGATTGATTGCAAGGAGCGGGTAAAGGGGTCAAGCAAAGCACCCACAGACTGGTCACGATCAAAGTCATTTCTCCCCAGGATCGGCATATTGAGGTTTAGGATGTGAGAAGCGGACTTCCTTGGGTGGAGCTGAACTTGATAAATATTACGAGCTTCTTCAGAATCGTAATGCGAGAGAGGTTCCGCATTGTCAGCTTAAAATGATCACACTTTGTTTGCAAGTCCATGGTGGCATTAGAGATGACCATCGGTGATGACTAAGCGGTCGTGGCCCGGTAATGGATACTCTTTGCCTGGCGGAGAAAAGGTCTGCCGACCAACATTTCATAGTCACACGGATCTTCGCCCGACTTTCCAAACTCCAAATTCCATGGGGGCGGAGATCACCAATGTTGATGTGAAGAAAGAGGTGTGGCGCCTTGGTCGGCGTGATATGGCCATTAGCCAACTTGATGTCATATGGGGAGCCCCGAAAGGTTGTGTGATGCCCATTTGTTTGCGGAGTTTATCCATTGATAAGATTGGCTAGCGCTACCTCCATCTATTTGAACATGGTTGACTTCTTTGATTACCCAGTGGCATGGACCGTGTGGGTGTAGAGGTAACCACTAACTAAAAGCAGTTGGGAGTGGTAACTAGTCCTTGAGGCGGGGGCCGAGTTTCAAAATGGTTGCCAAGCTTAAAGGAATTTTGATCTTGGCTAGCTCCTCTTGGAGTTCTAGAGGCACATGAGAAAAAGGATCTGCTGGTTCCAGTGGTCTTGGGAGTCGCGTGGTAGTGAAGCGGCAACTTCTTTGAGTAAGTCAACCTCGGCAAATATTGGGATCGTCTGAGAGGCGTGGAGGTTGAGATGTGGAAGGGGTATCTTGTCTTTGTTGAGCTCTAGTGGTGGCATGAACATTTGCCAATGTCGCGCCTTGGCGGCTGCATGAGTTCAAAATGCTTTGGCGAACTTTTGGCATGACATGTGGCATGAGCTTCTCCAAGTCGGGTGCAAAGTGAACCTTTTTTAGTCCTCATGAGGAATGGTGTCAGCTGCAAAGGCGGGGTTGCGTGCCATTCGGAATAATGGTCAAGGGGCGTGATGCCTTGATGCAGCGTGAAACTAAACCAACCCAATTTGATGGTGAATTTGGAGGATTAAGTGCACGAAAAATTTCCTCTTGTGCTTGTTGATCCGGTGAGGTTGATTTCTTTGGTTGGTTGATAAGCGTGATTCTTTGAGGCTCTTGGTGGCTTCTTAAGAACTGGTCTCCGGGCCTTGTTTGCCATTAGCAATCGAGTTGGTAAAGGTAGCCGTGGCGGACCGATGTGGTCGATTTGTGCGGGGAAAGGCTGTGCACGAACTTGTGGAAGTTGAGGACCGCCGGTGGTGGTATGACCCCATTCTTGGCGGTGATAACGAGCTTTAGAAGGATCAAAAGGAGGGCGTGGGTTGGATCCCGTTGTTGCTCTGTTGGCGATAGAGTTAGTGGGTTGCACTTTTGAAGTGGTGCGGCTGCGATAGTGCGATTATTCTTTGAGGTGTGTGGTTTGCACTTGATAAACCATTTTTCTTGCGGAGCGGTGTGGGATGAGTCGCGAGTGCACTCTTAGTGGCATGATGCACATGTTGCATAAACTTGCAATGGTGCGGGCCATTGGTGGAGTTGCACTCATTTGCCAAATGGCCTTGGTATTTGCAAATATGGCACGGTTGGCTGTGGATTAGCGTGTTGAGGCTGAAACGGCCGTTTGTGGAACCATGGCCAGTGGAATGAGCAGGAGCTCTTGAAGAGCCACACCTCGGGAGGAAACATTGGTGAGTGATTGACAAAGGTCGATAGCCTGCTCCAAAGTCTTGGGGCCCAGGTATTGATCATGAGTCGAATAGGTGGAGGAAGTCCTTGGAGAAACAGGACCAAAATGCGGCTCTGTGTGGGGTACTCCTTGAGCTTACTTAGCGAGAATGTGAAGTCGATCCATAAAATCCCGGGCGGAGACTCAGTGGGCTCTTGTTGAAGTTCATTGAGTTGCTTGAGATGAAGTTGATCATCATCCAGTGGTCCCATAATGAGGCGAAGAAAAGCGGTTCTCATTTGGGACCGATCTTGTTTCCAATGGCTTTTGTTGGACATGAGCCATTGATGAGGGAAAACCACGGTGGTGGAAAAAGATGTGGAATTTCAGTTGAGGTTCGCATGACCATTTAGGACAACTAGAGCCTCAAATTCTTCCATGTGGGCACGAGCACTTTGGTCCTAACGGTTTGCCTTTAGTTTGCCAAAGGTGGGATAAGTCGGTTTGATGCGAAGGTAGATGTGAAAGTCTTTGGGCTGGGCGGAGGAACGATATAGTGAGGATATTGAGGTTGAGTTGGATGTGGCATGGTGCACGAAGGACCACGATGAAGGGGTGGCTAGCGGTTGGCCTGAAATGCTTGGAGCATTGGTTTTGAGATCAGTAAGGTTGTAAGCAGAGGAAGGCGATGGGAAGCGTGGGGAAAGGATATTCTGGGTAGGCGCAAAGGAGGCGTGTGGATATCAGGTGCCCACAGGGAGATGATGGTTGTGAAGGAAAGAGGCGTATGGCACGAAGAATGATGGATGTAGGCATGTTCAGGGGTATGAAAGTACGGTTGAGAAGGTTGAGCACGATAAGGCTCTGATAGTGATGGGGCCGAGGTTGTGAGCAATGTTTGCAGCTTGGGGGCGGGGCTGGGGCGAGGCGCGGGACCGAGGGGGGAATGGCTGGCCCGAGCCCTAGGCCGAAGATGGCCTCCCTCTATGTCATAATGAATCCATACATGTCGAACAGTTTCAGCGGCGATGGCTCAAGCGAGGCAAATCGAGAAAAAGTTCTTAAGGCGTGAAATTCACGAGACGGAACATGGCGGCGAGAAAAAGTAGGATGGAATCCCAGGACCAGAGCCAGCGCCCGGTGTTTGGGAGTGCAGGTTGGGGAACTCTGGAAGGCGACCCTCATGAGGACACAATGGATCTAACGGGGAGAGTCGAGGGGACTATGTCCTTGTGGGATTTACAGAAGAGAAGAAGAAGAAGAAAAGCAGAACAAATGAGAGGAAAATGATAAGCTTCCTTGATATCAATGATGAACATACATGAGCTCTACATAATAGAAAAAAGCTGAAAGGAACAAGACTCAAAACTCATCTAAAACTCATGTGCTAAAGCTCTACTCATATATATAGTACAATGGCCTTTGGCCCAATATGAACACTCACTGATCTGGTGCCGGACTCACGGAAGGAGGCGATTCTGAGGAATGTTGGCGGTGCCTCTTGAAGTGCCTAGAATCCGTACTTGCCAGCCTTGAGGCGGTGGCGGGCCGTCACTTATCAGCGGCGCCTCTTGTTGGCAGCGCGCCGGGCTTTGGCTGCGTGATCTGTTGTTTGGTCTTCTGAGCCTTTGATGGCTGACCCGTGCTGGCCCGAGGATCCTTGAGCTTGACTGTGCATTAGGTATGCATGAATAGTCACGTACCGGGGAGGCCGCGGGACTAAACATTCCTCTTTCTTATATGTGTGCTTGCTCTTAAAACATGTTACTTAATTGTCTTTTTGGAGATATTGCTCACGAGATCTGTCATTATGTTGGCAATTGTCCTTCAACATGTAACATTGAAGCTTATCAAAGTTGCATTCTATGTTCTTGGCGATGGATGACATGTTACATTGTTAGGCGGTTTTCATTGTTTTTTTTTTTTTTTGAAGAAGCTGTGTCATCAATATATTAAAAGAATGGTAATGTTACAAAGCAAGTGAGGAGGAAGGAGCGCCCCAAAGAGGCAATGATACCTCGACACTCCACAACAAACTCCGAGAAAAAGCGCAACTCTCTTTTTTGTACAAGCCGACTATCACCATTTACAACACCCAAGTCCATGAAATGGCAAACTTCCGGCTCTACTACTCAGGGAACACCCGAAAAGCTTTGAAATAGCTTGTACGAGTCGAGGAATCAGAGAAAGGCTGCGGTTTCGCTGAATTCCCCTGAAAAGATCCACAACCCGCCGCGCTTCCAAATCATCCACACCAACCAAACCGCGCACAAATGCAAGGCTTGCTGCATAAGCGGCCAAACACCGGATACACATGGAAGGAGCAAGCTGGCGGCTAGTCAATCTCACACAGCAGGCCCCTAACCCCAATCCAGGCAGCTGCAAGTGAGGGCATAAAACGGACAATGCTCCACGGTCTCACGATGAAGGCCACAACAAAGGCTGAGAGGGGGCTCACACCAGGGCCTAAACCCGACTCACAAGGGGCATTCACCACGTCTGGCCCGGTGCACCACGCCCGCGAAGCACCTAACCTTGATGGGGGAAGTGAGCTCCGTCCGTCAAACCCGGCGCCATCGAGAACCCGAAAGGCTGCGAGACCACTTGCACGAAGAGGCGGTGTGTCATGAATAGCCGACACCGGTAAGAAGGCCGCACAAAGCAAAGAAGACACAACATGCGGATGAACCTTCCAAACCTGCACCACCACATCATCACGAGGGACTATAGGTATGTGTAGCGGAATACTCCTCCCGATAGCCAGTCCGCTTTGCCTCGGTAACAAGCTCGAAAGAACTCCCATGAAGCTAAGACCACCCCAACACCAATCCTCCCGGGTGAGCACCCCGGCTCACCTCCAGCGAACTGCGTCAGAGCATGCGATGGCGGCCAAGGAGCAAAGTGCGCAGGGGTAGGGGAACCCACAAGAAAGGAGAAGAGTAGTGATAGCGGAGGCATAATCTAGGCTGGAAGACACCGCACATGATCCCAAGCCCGCAACCTCACGTGAAAAAAGGGATGCATGTGGGAAAGGCGGAGACCATACAGCAGTGCCCGGGGGCAATTCCACATGCAGGCGGCTTCCCAAAGCGCCACACAATGGCAAAGAGACTGCAACAAAAGCGCCGCGCCGGGAAGAAGATGCTCCATCACGGAATGCTCCAAACAAACTTGGAGACCAACACCTTACTATCGGCGCCAAATCGAGAATGGCCAAGCTCCCATCCTCCCGAGGAGGACACTTCCACCAAGCTACTTTAACAAGCTTGCCCCTTCATCATCCCGCCCCACACAAAATTTGAACAATCTTATCAAAGCACATATCTTACCCTCGGGAGCTAACATCACAGATGCTGTATACACATCCTCAGCACATCCTTTTATTGCTTATACAACACCAATTTTACGTATTTGGGTGATTCCTTACTTACGTTCACTCCATTTTGTTCTATTAGCAGACCCGGCTACTCTTTCCATGCATGGCTTTACTTACAATATGTCATTTTACATAGTCATGTTGTTTTCATTTAATTTTACATGTCCATTATCTCGTTTGATTTATTATTGCAGACCATCTGTACGACACTAGCTTTACTACCGATACGTCATTTTACATAGTCATTATGGTTTTATTTGTCCTTTTCTTTTCTCATGCCTGCGTCGTATCCTTGCAAAACTCTGAATTCGATTGTTTTTCAAGCTGCTACTGTGCACTTAGATATTAGGCTTCTGAATTGATCAGGTTATTTTGGGTATTGGGTAGCCTTCTTTTGCACTTGGATCACGCTTTGAGTTGTCGGATTCGCATTTATTCCATATATACTTTCTATTGATGAACTGCATTTTCAATGCTCCATCTGGTTGATTTGAAAGCAAGTCCGGATTGGCAGACTAGTTTGCATTTCCATTTTTTTACCAGCCATAAAGAACCATTGGATACACTCCTAAAAAGCATTGCTGATTGGTTTTTTATTTTAGCCAATGGTTTGTGGCATCGTATTTAACATTTTCCTTTGTATTCTTGTTGTACATTTTCCTTCATATTCTTGTTGTGCTATGTATTCTAAATGAGATGCACCCTGGACTACCTCAGTCATCGGATATGTCCATCCTATGGCCCAGATCGTATGTTCTTTTTAAAATTATGGTCATTTATTACTAGGGGCACATGTGATTTTGAAATATAAAATACCAGTTAGCTGGCGTGTGGCGTTCGATGCGATATCGGTCTCAAGGCGTATCACCGTCTTCTGGCGCCGTCCATGGCGTACCGCCGATCGGTCGGCGTGTCGCCCGGCGTGTACCAAACAAGGGCGCCCTAGGGGCAACTTGCAATAGTGCTTACACTTAACAATCACAGCGCACCTTTAGACCTTTAACCCATTAAAAGGTAGACCAAGGGTCATGGAAACCCTAAACCTAGCGATAGCCTACATAAGACATCAAACCCTAACATTCCCTTTTAAGCCCACGGACCTTCCGGAGCTCCGATTGGCGTGCACGAGGAGTCAATTCCAACTCCCGATGCGCACATGCGTGGCTGACTTGTCGGATCATCCCTCGGACCGCATCCCAAAGCGAGCAGAGACATGGGCGCCTTGGGATCGATAGGAGTGAACGGGGGCGGTATTTAGTGATTGATTAGCTTAAACCTTGTTCCACCTTGAACCCGGTAGGTTTAGCCTATTAAATCACCCTTAGTAGCCAAGCGGATCACGAGATTGACTCTAACTAAAGAACCTAACTCTATGAATTAGATTAGTTCTTATTTACTTATGTTGATATGATGGGCCGGATGTATTACATGGACTCATTGTATTGGGAAGGGGGTAGAGACTTAAAAGCTTAGTAGATGATGCTCCTAGCTAGTCCCTCTTAGTGCATTACTAGATTTGGCACATGTACAAGAGCCCACCTGTTTGTGGGTGAAGGGGCTGAGGCCCGGCTTAGAATGAGGTTAGTGTCACGACCCTTGACCAGATCCCTAAAGTGTGTAAAGTCTCTGGGAGATCGGAGTGACTAGGTCTAATGGCTTACCAGCCCGAGTGTGGGTAAGGCATGGGCTCGACACCCGTGGGGTGGTGTTCACCTTCCGATGGGTTAAGTCGAATAAGGGCGGTGGCCCTCTAGTCACCTTGGGTCGACATGTAGATCTCTTGAGGGAGTGATCCCTACACTGCCCCATCGGGGGGGAGATGTAACCCGAGGAATAGCCCCTTTGGCTATGCACCCCATTGTGAGGGCTCTGATCGGAGTCCCAACACTTTTCAACCTACTGCAAAGTGTTGCACAGGGGGGCGGATGGAGTGGACAACCCTAAGCCATGCTCTTATGCCGCCCAATCCATTGTCATGATTACATGCACTTTGTGAACTCTAGAGGCCCAAGCTGAAGCAGTCATCCCACAAGTCTGCCTTGGGTAGGAACTCCCATGTATTGTGATGATCTTTGTCTATGTAGATGTTGATGTGCCACCCTTGAGGTGGATATATGATGTTATATTCTTGGCGTGTATGTTGCTAGGTAGGCCACGGGGGAGGCGGGGTAAAATGACCCCTTCACTCTTCCCACATGGACTCTAAGTCCGCGATGATATGTGGAGGGCCATGTATCCGGTGTGGAGCTGTTCTGAGGGGATGAACTCTGTTTGTATGGTCTTGCGGGCATCGTAAATGAGTAGGGGGCGTCACAATGGTATCAAAGCCTATGTTCTTGGAGACCAAGAGCAAAGCAGACCATGCTCCCGGTGGTACTAACTTGATAGGACCCTTAAGCCTCGAAAAGTGGGAAATTTTTTTTCTCATTTTTGTAGTTTATGCTAAGCTAGTAACAGATTAAGTGAATTGGAACTTAATAAGACTAAAAAAAAATGAGCCAAAAACTCCCGAGGGCAAGGTGGTCTCCACATTTCGCGCCTGGTCAAAAAAAACTGCACTTTAGTTTTTGAGCAGGCGCTACACAGAGACATCGAGCCAGAACACACTAAACTTGATGAATTTGAGAAAAAGTAATATGGTAAAGGCTAGTTCAAGGTAGGAATTAGTTAGAATAACATGTTTAAATTACTTAAATTACTTAAAATGTGTAAGATCTCACGGCTAGTGTGGTCTAAAAAAACTAAACTTTAGTTTTTGAGCAGTAGCTACACAATGAACCGATAAAATAGAAAAAGTCTGAAATAAGTGTAAGTTTTAATTAAATAGGTGCCTTAGCATGTTAAATAGAGCAACTTGAATTTTGACCTAAAATTTGCCAAGCTATAAATAAAGTAGACCCCCCTCATTTTACGTTCCGCCTTAGAAATTAGCTCCTGCTCCCTAAAGGCGATCTTTGGCGCCCAATATCCGATTGTCGAACCGTCAAACATGGCACGGACCAAGCGGGGCGGCGGGGAAGCCTGCGTCGTTGAAGCCACCAGCCCGATGTGCCGACCTTATTATTGAGATGCCGTCGTGAGAGCTCGCGAAAGGGGTGGGTTCGTCTTCAAGCGAGGAGAGCATCCCAAGAGCAAGATACATCTGATTTGATTGATATTTTTCAATCAGCAAAAGGATCAAGGCGAGGCCTCATCACCAACTTCCATGGGCAGGAGACAAAGGGAAGTTCTGAGGAGATAGAGCGGGAGATTCAAGAGAGCGGGGGAAAGAGGACCACTCTGATGCGTGGAAGAGATCCTCGAAGAAGAAGAGGAGGGGAAAACGGGGGAAAGGGAGAAAGGGCGGCAAATGGGTAATGCGAGGCTTAACCGGCGGGAACCTATTTGCGTTTGCTCCGAGAGGAAAGTATGAAGCAGCAGAAAGGAAAGGGAACAAAGAAGGAAGAGGAAGAGGAGGCGGCGGCCGAGGAGCTCAAAAAGCCGAGGAAGAAAGGAAATGGGTGGGAGCCCAGGGAAGCTCAAAGGAAGTCCCAGGTGAAAGCCCAACCCCAAAGTCACCATTCACCGGCACCCACGATCACCCCGGCCCTCGAGGGGAGGATTACGGCGAAGACCCTAACCCCAACAGGGGGCAAGCTCTTCAAACCCCGATTGTTGGCGGTGTGGCAAAGCGGAGTAGCGCCCAGGGAGGAAACAACCCCGGACAAAGTCGCGAGCCCCTCCTTATCCAAAGTGGGGCCGAGGAAGAAACAGCAGGCCTGCGAGAGTCCTATGTCCCGCGGGACCAGCGTAAAGATCTCTGAGCAAAGATCTTGGGGGACGCGAGGCATACATGAAGGTGGGAGGCTTACAGCTCCCTACTACCGGGAGGGTCCCGGAACCATCGGGGTGGACACCCAACAAAGCGGCCGGAGACCCGAGGCCACCACCATCAAAGCCCAAGGTCCCGAAAAAGCCAGCCAAAGAAGAAGCTCACCAGGAAGGAGGCCGAGCAAAGAGCACTACGGGAGATTCGGCACTTTTAGTGCAACTATGGCCTCTAATCCCGTGCCCCCTTGCCCGTCTAGTCGGGAGAAGTGATGCAAGACTTCAAGATTGACATGAAGTCCGCGGATGAAATGCTCTGCATTTACGGGAAGCGGCGGGCGGTTCATAGTGCAACATTTTGAAGACTTCGGCGGCTTGCTTTGTTCATCGAGCGAGTGACACTTGATGAGGCAAGATATGCAACTTGCTACTGCATCAAGGGAGGCGACCTTGAACATTTTGTAAATAGTTAAAAAAATTGTAATATAATCAATTTTGAGTACTTTATGTATGCGAACTTGAAATTAGGAAAAATTAGCGTTCTAGTAATTGTTTTAGTGAAATAGGACATTTGCAAACCCCAAAAGTCGATGTCTCACAGTCGCCTGGTCAGAAACTAAACTTTAGTTTTTGGACTGGCTAAATTTGTGAGACCTTACTAAACTTGCCCAAAACAGACTCCAAATTGACAAATAAAGGGGTCAATTCTACTGATTTGATGAGTCAGTCATTCTTACACCCTTAATTTACCTAAATTGGACCGCGTTTTGATCAAAATGGGGTTGATGTCTCTGCGTCGGCGCTGGTCAAAGAAACTAAAGTGTAGTTTTTTTGGGCGCTAGGCTATGAACCTCCTACCATTTCTTCACCAAAACTTGTCAATTGATCTTCAACTTTTTGTGTTAGCTTCTTTAGGTAATCCGGTCATGGCCAAACCCTTAAATTAGTCTTCAAACTCCCATTTTGACCTCGATTATAGGCTAAAATTGCCCAACCCCAAGAATTTTCCAAGTCACCCAAAATTAGGGTTTTCCCCTTTTCTATAAATAGACCCTTATTTTACACATAGCACACCCTCAAATTTGCTCCTGCCCCTTAGCCCATTTTCCAACTACGAGGCTCTTGCAACCATTGCTACTCTCTTCCTCACTAAACTCATGGCAACCTCGATTTCCCCGGATGAGTGCGCCCGGCCGCTCATCTTCTTAGAGGTGACATCGATGAGATTTTCGTGTCTTAGGAGAGATAGATGTCCAAGCAACCTTACTTGCGCCCAGCCTATAAGCGAGTCACATCGAATTTCAAGCTAGGGTAGAGCCATCACTAGTGCGGCTTCCACCTTGCGTAGGCTACTTTGTTCCTAGGCAATCCGTCAAGCAGCCTTGGGCGTGTTCCAAACATTGCCAAGTATCTCACAAACAAGGCCCAGTAGCGCCCGGAGCCAATGGTCACGTTTGTCCAGCAGGACCAAATACTTCTCTTTCAACCTTTGCCCTAGCAATTTTTTTCTTACCCATGTGCGAGAACCCCATGGGAGAAACCTCCATTCCACCCATGGGCGTGGACCCACTTAGCCCAGCAGCGGCACAACAGCTCCTTATGCGGTACGAGCGAGGAGCAAGAAGGAAAAGAAGAAGGCGAGTCGGAAGAAGAGGATGAAGACTTCGTCGAGCTTCGACCCGGTGGAAGAAGCGGCGACAAAGCGAGAACAAAGTGGCAAGACTTCAAAAAGCGGCAAACTCTTAGGATGGCGCCACCCCTTGGGCTAGGCATCCCAAACTAGCCCCCATCGTGTCGAGGGCAGAAGAATTTTTGCTCCTAAGTGACATCAAAACCTCAGGGAGTCGCGGGGAAAGGGAGTATCGACACAGCGAGTTGCTGCACCAACTCTCCCCAGGACACAGGGCGACTTCATGCGTCAGGAACCTCAGAGCTTCCCACTCCAAGTAAGGGAAGCCGACACTTGCGGGGAGAGTCGACCCCCGATATCAAGCCTCTGACAACATCAGGCGGTTTATGGGCCGGACCAGGCCATAAACCGACTACCGACGGAGGAAGAGTTCCTTGCTCTGAACGGATGGGGATCCGCCACGCGACCTCGAACATCTTAACGGCAAGTTCTTCGGCAAGCCTCCGGGAGCTGAAGGCGAGTTCGACCTAAGGAGAGCTCCAGCAACGGTCAGAGACTACAGGGGAGCTCACCCGGGTGGAAGTCGATGACTATGCCAATGGGCACCTGAGAAGCGGGGCGAGGCGAGGACGGGCCCGCGCAACGACAGTCGTTGCGGTATTCCTTCCTGGCGATGGATGGAAGAATAGCGGTAATTCACCTTAAATTCACCCCGGGCCGAGGAAGAGTATCGATGCTAATTGCACTCTCGGGGCTTTAGCCCGGCATGCTCGACTAGCTCCCAACACCCAGTATGCCATCACGGTGAAGAGAAGCGTGCACTTTCGATGTTTTTGACTTCGCCATACCTTATAGGCAGCGAGGAAAAAGCGCGGCGGTGACCCGCCTATACCTCCGGCGCGGGATAGAAAGAGTTGGCGAGAGCTTTGCGAGGGGATCTTGATCCAGCGTCCTTAGGAACTTAGGTCATTCGGTTAGGGAACGGCCCAAGTGAAGAAGTTCCTAGAGGATAATCCACCCCTCCGGCGATATCAAGAATAGTTAGGAATCTTGATCCGGAAGTCTTTTGTATTAACATATTATATAATATGAATATAACTTCTTTTGCACTTTAAATGTTTTGTTGATGTATTTTTTGTTCCACAACTATACCAACATCACATATAATGCAAAGAGAACAAATAAAACTAACCATACAACCATAACCAATTGTGTATGCGGATAGAAACAACGAGCGGTCGAACAAAGCGAAGGAAGGCCCGAGATGAAGAGAATCTTGACAGACAACCCCTTCAAAGGAACACATTTGAAGGATATGGTCCCCTAACCCCGGAAGAGGGAGATGTCGCCCGGAATCTCTGCAATTTGGACCCGGATAAAGGCCCTACTAGCAGCCCAAACATCATCCGGGCCAAAAGCGACACCGAAAGTGAGGGGAAAGACAAGAAAGAGGAATAAGAGAAGGAGGCCCCTAGCCCGCGAGACCTCCCGGCTCAAGCTCGACCTCGGTTCACGAATCAGAAAAGAATCCGCCGGGGTATTTGGACCGTAGAGGCAATGACGGAAGGACACTAAGGCCACTGGACTACGAGAAAGAAGGTGGACTTCGGCTTTGGGCAATGTATGGAAAGCCGGGAAACTTCGAGCGAGTTCTCGGGAGAACGAAGCGAGTCCGGCTTAGAAGCGCGAGGCATGGCTCGCCGAAATGGCGAGTATGGCAATGCCTACGGAATGAAGGATAAGGACAAAGGCAGGGTGGCGATAGCCAACTTTGAAAAAAGACGCCGCATATGGTGGAAGGGGCTATGCCAAAGCCCATGGGTTGGCGAGGGATGCATGCCAATTTAAGAAGTTCTCAAAAAGCTTTTCAAGAACCACTATGTTCCTCGGGAACACAAGTCGAATATGATCTTGCGGGTTCTGATTTCGGCGAGGGGTACAAGGCGGTCGCGAGAAGTACAGAAAAGCGTTCATGAGGCTAAAGCTTTGTATGTGCCTAAAAGTAAAAACGCTGATGAAGCTACATCAAAGGGCCCGAGAGCGAGGAAATCCGGAAGCTGTGTACGAGCAATAGACCCTAAAAAGCGATGCTCCGGAAGCAAAATCCAAAGCAATTAGTTTTGCAAGGATCGGGGGCATGAAACGGCCCGAAGGCGACCTTACTCGGGATAGAGGAAAGCAGCGAGGGAGCGCTACAGTCCTAGGGCAGCCAGCCCAAGTCCAACAAAGAATCCCCATACAATAGCAACCCGGGGAAAACGGCCCGAAAAGCGGGTGTCCTTCAAGGACAAGCGGAAGGTTCAATTACCAGCGATGCGGTCCTTCTTATAGTTGCAAGGAGAAAAGCGGGAATGCATGGAGAAGCGGCTACGCTTTAGATGTTTCCAGCCATCCCGAATGGCCCCCCGCCCATTTGTTATGAGCTTCGGCACTAAGGAGGTTAGGCGGATGGGACACTCCGTCGGACAAGGGCGGCGGGAGGCCGCGATTACATTCGGGGTGAGTGCCACATCTTATTTGCTATAGATCTGAAGCGGCGGGGACCCGGTATAAAGGTAATCACCCACAGTAGGGAAGGCAAAGGCCAAGTCCTTCATAGTCTTGATAGACTACGGGAAGTAGCTATAACCCATCCCAGAGGATGGTTGAAATGTTGAAATTGAAACCCCTAAAGTCAAACCAAGGCCCTTAATCTTGGCAAGCGGGGGCAATAAGACATCTGGTTTGGGAAGAGAATCAACCCGACATTGACTTGCCGAGGGATTAATATCCGGATAGGGGCAGAAGTAATGGGCATTGGCAAATCTGACTTGATCATTGGAATGGAGTACCTTGGACCAGCGGGGGCCATCATTGATTGTGGGAAAGCGGAAGGTGACCTTCCCAGCGCCCGGCAGCAAAGCCATTGAGATCCGCGGTAAAAAGTTACCCCCATCATGCAATGTATGTCCGTTAAGAAGCTGCTCAAATCTATAAAGAAGCGGCGGGTAGCATACATCTTCAAACTTCGAGATTGAGGAACAGTCGGGAAGGAAGCAAAGAAAAGGTGCTCGGCAAGTTGCCCAAGCCAATGTCGCCAACTTGATCACGGAGTTCCACGATCTCTTTCGGATGAGATCGAGAAGCTTCCTCCTTACGAGGGTAGAGTGTGAGATAGCACTTTCGAACCCGGGGACCAAGCCGGCGAGCAAGGCCCCATATAGAATGACCACACATGAACTTCGAAGCTAAAGAAGCGGTTACAAAAATTGCTCGTCTAGGTTTCATCGGGCCTAGGCGTCTCACCATTTGGGGCACCCATCCTCTTTGTCAAGAAGAAGGATGGAAGCTTGAGATGTGCATAGATTACGAACAATTGAACAAACACACCATCAAGAACAAATCGCACTCCCTAGATCGGGGCGACTTGATGGATCGGCTCAAAGGGGCAAAGGTCTTCTCAAGACCGACCTAAGGTCGGGTTATCACGGATCAGAATAAAAAAGAGGACATCCACAAAACGGCTTTTAGGGACCCGGATATGGGCATTACGAATTCACCGTAATGCCATTTGGGCTATCAGCGCCCGATTCGTTCATGCGACTCATGAATGACATCTTCGGGGAATACTTGGACACCTTTGTGATAGTATTCTTGACGACGATAAATTGTACAATAAATCCATTGAAGAGCATGCTTTCGGCCGTCGAGAAAGGTGCTTTCGAGAAGTTAAGGAGGCATCGGTTGTATGCCAAGTTGTCCAAGTGTCACTTCACAACCTAGAAAGGTGGAATACCTCGGTCATGTGATTTCCAGCGAAGGAATCTCCGGCATGAGACCCGCCAAGATTGAAGCGGTAATCAATGGCGGCACCAAAGAGCGTCCATGAGGTGAAAGTTTCCTTGGCCTAGCGGTATTCTGAGGAAATTAGTGAAGAACTTCCCAAAGATAGCAGCCCAGCGGCGGACTTGACAAAAGCGGGAGAAAGTAAAAATTGGGCAGACCATTGGCTCAAAAGAAAGCCCAAAGCGAGGATTTGAGTTATTGAAGGAAGCTTTGACAACCGCCCCGTCTTGACCTGCGGACGGGAAAAGGACAAGTTAGTGGCGGCGGGCGCCAAGCAAGATAGCCCGCAGTGCGGTGCTCATGCAAGAAAAGGCGGGTAATAGCGTCGACTTAAGGAAAATGAGCAGCGGCGCCAAAGCAGCGTTACCCGCGCATGATCAAGAGCTGCTAGCTTGATTGTCGGGCGTTGAGAATCACGGAGGCATTACCTCTTAGGGAGGAAGTTCGACTGGACACTGATCACGAGCCTCCGATGCGTATTCACACAACCACATCTCAATCGGCGAGAGAAGGTGGATGGAATTTCTCGAGGGAATGCGACTTTGAGATAGTCTACAAACCGGGAAGCTTAATGTGGTAGCGAGATGTGCTTTCAAGGCATCCGCCCGACAACGAGTGCAGCGCAGCGCAATCTCGGCGCTTTTTATTGCCAGTTGGAAAAAAGATAGAAGAAACCTTGCCAGCGGATGTGGACTTCAAGGAAGTATGGGCAAGCTTTGTGCAAGGGAAGCAAAAGCGGATAAGGAGAGGAAACCTTCAAAAATTTTTAAGAAGGAAGGTAACCTCCTATACCATAAGAACAAGTTGTGCGTGCAAGAATCATCTGGAGTAAGAAAGTTGATCCTCCACGACACCCACAACAGCCAATAGGCTGGCCGCGCGCGGAGATTCATGAAGACATACTTCAAAGTGCGTGGCGAGCTATTGGCCGGGAATGAAGAAGCGGAATAGCTTTGCTACATCAAGGAGTGTCGGCTATGCCCGACAAACAAAAGCCGAAACAACTCGAATACCGGGGGCATTGGAACCATTAGCGGTGCCAAGCGCTAAGTGGGAAGTCGTCGGCATGGACTTTATAGCGAGGGGCCCAAGGGCGGTAAAAAGGTAAGGATGCCTTGATGGTGCATTGGTCGACAAGTTGTCGAAGATGGCCCATTTTGTGCCTTGCGGGACCACGGACACGACTATGGACCGCGGCAAAGCTCTTCACCAAAGAGATTTTCGGACTTCATGGCATGCCAAGGGAAATTATCTCCGGCCAGAGATCCGAAGTTCATCGATTGCCTTATACGGCGGGATCTCTTCTAGCGATTGGAGCGAAGCTATCCATGAGCACGGCCTATCATCCCGCAGACGGATGGGCAAGCGGGCGTGTCAATAGAATATTGGAAGACATGCTCGAAACTATGTCTGGAACAAGCAAGGTATGTGGGAGGAATTTATTCACTTGGTGGGTTTGCATACAATAGCACCAAGCAAGAATCATCCCAAATGTAAAATGGTTCATGATCAACTTCTGACTACCAATGCCTAACTCCGGACACTTGGCACAATCCGTGTCAAAAGTGGAAGTTTAGCAACAAATATTGGCGACATCACAGCGGCTTGTGGAAGAAGTTCGGGTACCTTCTAACGGCAAGGAGTCGGCAAAGAGCATCGCCGACAAACCATACGGACGGTCGAGGAGAATTCCAAGTTGGAGAGGATGTATGGCTCAAGATCAAGGTAAAGCAAGCAAAGCTCCGCGCCGAAAATTGCAAGAAGCTTGCTCCAAGGTGGGCTGGACCATTCAGAATAGTCCAAAGAGTGGGTAACCAATCCTACAAGTTAGACTTGCCGGCACACTTAAAGATCCACAAGCGTCTTCCACGTGAGTTTCTTTGAAGAAGCACACTCCCAACCCGAATGAAGTCACGGACATTCCAGCGATGTTGGAAATAGCGAGAAAAGCGATTGGAAATAGTTCGAGCTAATTCTTGATAAAGCATTCAAGAAAACAAAGGAGATCGAGTTTCTCAATACTTGGTTAAGTGGAAACACTTACTTGGGTGGAAAGGCATAACATGGGTACTTAAAGAGATGGAAAAAAGCAGTACCCACGGTTTATGGAGCAATGGGGCGGCAAAGTCATCTCAGAAGAAATGGCTTCGAGGCATGTCGATTTGTGTAGATTAATAGCTTGCCTAGCTAAGTATAATCTCACGCGCGCAACCTATGAGTAAGGGTTGCATGCGTTATAGCGATGATGAGATTACTACGGTGATCTCTGGGGCGTGGTGTAATGTCAATGTAGGCATGACCGCGGGTGCCGCTTGGAAAGTCTACCTTCCCGCCCACGGAAGTAGAGCGACCTCGAAGAAAGGAGGTCATTGAGGAATGTATTGATAGGAAAAGCACCTCTAGCCCCATATATGCTTTGATAGGAGAGAATCTAGCCTTCCGCCCCCACATACGGGAAGGACCTATCCTCCACATTTGGGCAACTAAAGGTGTAGGCATGAGTGGCATATAGGCATATAGAATTTGTCTCCTCGGCCATAATGGAAGATTCACCCTCTTCCCTCTGTAGAGATTAGCCATGCATCCATGTAGATAGGTGGGGTGGTCACCATATAACCAAAATTTTTATTTAATATTAATGGTACTAGCGTGGTGTTGACACACAAGCCAATAGGCGCTCGAGGAGGGCGGAGGTCGAACTACGAACTTGCAACACAATTTTCTTGTAATGTGTTGCAAGGAATAAAAATACCTCGAGCAATAATTATATATATAATATAATAAATAGACATTAGGAGTTATTGTAAGTGATAACCATTGGATTGGATAATAGTATAATAATGTTCTATAAATATTACCTTGAGGTAATCCTATTAAATGTATAACTATAATAATAAGTATATGGTATGCATGAGGTTGATTGCAGGTTAAGAAGATCCCAAGGTGGGGAGACCCATGATGCTGCGGACATCATCAATTCAAGGAGGGGAGAATGTGGCGTTCGATCACGATATCACGGTCTCAAGGCGTATACAGAGTACTACAACGTCACAGCGTACAACCGTCGGTCGGCGATGTCTGCAGCCCGGCGTGTACCCAAGCAGGGCGCCCTAGGAGGCAACTTGCAATAGTGCGCTTACCTTAGCAATGCGGCGCACCTTTGAACCTTTAACCCATTAAAGGTAGACCAAGGGTCGTGGAAACCCTAAACCTATAAGGCATCAAACCCTAACATTCCCTTTTTTTAGCCCACGGACCTTACGAGCTCAGGTCCGCGCTGAGGGTCACTTCCAACTCCACGATCACATGCATGCGGTCCGGCTTGTCGGATCATCCCTCCGGCCCCATCCGGCGAAGCGAGACATGGACGCCTTCGGATCGATAGGAGTGAACCAGGGAGCAGGTATTTAGTCGATTGATTAGCTTAAACCTTGTTCCAGCCTTCGAACCAGTAGGTTTAATGATTTGCACCATTCCTTTCATGTTGATGCACACATATATCCTGTGTGAATTTGGAAGTCTTAATGTGTTTCTACACTGAATTGTAGGATAATGTCTGTTTTGGTGGCTTGCTTAACGATGGGAAGTAGGTGCTTGAAGTCACCATTAGCTACGACAACTATTCCTCTAAATGGTCAGGGATCCTGCTATATCTCCTTTAGAATGAACAATGTCTCCTGTTATGAATGCATTTGAATGTGTGATATTCATTTCATCCCACACTCTAAGTTTTGTATTTTGTATTATCCCTGCCTGTTTGCCTGTGGTATACAGGTCGGATATTGGTTCAGGTGTCAAGTCTAGCTGGAATTTGAACATGGAGTAGGCTGTTTGTGCTCCTTTTGAGCAAGACGCTTGCTATGTCTGTCCATGCGATTGGTATGACAACAGTGTCTCTTCCTCTGAGCATCCTGGTGATGTTTTTTATGGTAAATGTCTTTTTGATCCCCACAGACCATCTACATACATACATGAGCTTGTTGCATGAGGTATGTTGACTGCAAGCAATGTAACATTAGTTATTTTGTTATGCTCTCCATTCAATTTGATATAGTTTTAATTGACTAACTGGTTTTCACGTCATGTACATTGTCTGCCCTTGATATGTATGAGATTGGTTTGATATAGTTTTAATCGACTAACTGGTTATCACATCATGTACATTGTGAGGTTAGTTTGATCGGGAACTTGTCTCATTATCATGTACAACAATGTTGTATTGTATGCATCTTCCTTTATCATATCATGTGCAAAATACTCTACTAGATGGTGTTAAGTTTCTTCCATAGATGGAAAGGATCCAAGGAAGGCCCATATATGTAGTTGAAGGCGAATGTTTGGCATAACAGAACATCTAGAAAGTGTTTGTATCTTTGAGGGTTAACAAACCAAGTTCTTTTAGGTCTCATGGAATGTGCTACATTATTTCTCATTTATATTTGTCATGACTTGAGCTCGTAGAAGGAGGAGACAAAGGTAGTATCTCTCTATATCTTTTAGCCTCACATTATACATTTTTGTTTTTAGATTGAATATGAACCATTGATCTTCAGCATATCCCGAGCATCATATCAAATCAATAGCTAACATCTTTTTGCCAAAAAGATTCTTTGCCAGGTTCTAAAGTCACTTTCAAACCCATGGCAGAGACAAAACAAATAAAAACCAAGCTCCCAGCTTCACACAGGCCGGACATTCATCCAACTCGGCCTTGATCAGATACCTAAGAAGCTAGGAAGCGGCTTCCTAACAAACCGATTTAGCTAGAACCTAAGAATTTGGGTGAACATATGCTTCACAAGAAGCAGAATCTAGGTAAGCAGCGGCTTCCTAAGAATCTGGGTTTGCAAGAACCCAGAATCAATCCTTTGCCACTGTTTGGCAGCAACTAGGAACCTGCTAGCTCTGCCACTGCTAAGAACGCAGGTAGAAAACTGCCCCTGCCTTGCACGCGCCGCAAAATAAAAAGGAGCATGTTTTTTTATCCACACTATACAAATACTTTTTTTTTTCAAGCATGGCAAAAAATCATAAAAAACAAACCAAAATAGCATAGTCCCGACCATTGCGAGAAGGCCCTCCCACAATACGAAACTCAAACATTGGAGGTTTATACCATGTCTTTTTTGGGTTGCCAGAAAGGCAAACCCTAGGGATTGGTGGTGTGACAGTGGGATATGCCCCTCGTATTTCAATTCAAAGGTGGAGATGTCGGGAGAGTAATAAATTGAAAGTTGAGATTAAAACTAGCGCGAAGGGAAACAAGAAGCAATAAATACTATTTTCTTTCTTTTTATAGCGATAGTCGTGTACAAGTTATCTTTCCATACATGCAGAAGTCAGAGTCATCTTGAATTTGGAATTTAGAGTGTTTTCTTGTTTGGCTCTATTAGGTTTTGGGTCTTAAGCGTCAATAATGGGCAGATCGCTGAATTTTTGTGTCTCTATCCCATATAATTACTTATCCACTGGAATATGGCTTGAAGTAGTGGAGCAGAGTGTCGTGGATCATTGGCTGTGAAGGGATCCTCGCAATACCCTCTTTGAATCACAATATTCTTTTTGTTGCAAGAGAGCTATAGATGCTCCACTAAAGTGGAGCTAGCCTTTGGTGTTATTTGACAAGCATAGGTCTAGATAATCTCGCCTGTTTTGATTCTGGTATGTGGCAGGAGCTCGCTTGATCTTGATATTGATCTTGCTGTAAAAAATGATATTACCTACGTTGCATTTCCATCAATTTCTTGTGGAATTTATAGGTACTATGCAAACAAGCTACATCGCTTCGGTCTCAGCTGCCTCTTGCATGATCTTGATATTCTTGGTGTCCATCAAAGGTTGATCTCCCTAGTTAACTATTCAAAGGTTCTTCTTTGCAACATGTTAGTGCACTATATTGGAATTGTCGAATCAACGTATTGCTTGACCCTTGCTTGGAATTTAATCCATGCTTGATGGGCTTCTTTGGTGCAATTGACTCGATGATGAACTTTTGATCTTTTGCTTTAATAACTTGCGTCCTCATATGAATTTCACCTTTATTTCTTCCGTATCCAGCGACATACTCGTCTTATTGGCGGTTGTATTCTTGTACGCCTTGCTTCTTTATCATCTGTGTAGAGATATGGATGATTGTATATTGAGACCAAATCCATCAATTCGAGACATAGTTGGATCGACCTACCAGCCTGTCCAAATTTCCTATTTAGGTGGGTAATAGGCAACCTAGATGGGGTTTTTTGCGGACCTACCAACCTTTTTGGCAAAATTCCAAAAGGATAGCATAAAATCGATCTAATTAAGTAGCAGAATCAAACTCAAACTTTGGATTTTGACCATTTAGGAGCCCAAATAGAAGCATGAGAAGGGATGTATCCATACAAATAAGATAAATTGAACCTTTTGATCCTTTAACATTGTATTTCTTGAAAGAAGACATTTCCAGATGGAGTTCATCTTGCTTAAATGTAGATGAATCCTAGAATTAAGAGTTGGGACCTGAAACTTTCATAAGGCATTTCTACTGATGTCACACACCAAGATATTCCCTTTCTAAAATAAAAAATAGAAGCTTCATAGATGTTTTCTTATAGCATGCATTCATTTTAAGGCAACATGTCCACCCTCTCCATCATGGAATGGAAGTTGAGTTTGTGATTACGCTTAGTTGGTAAAAAGCAGCATACAAGAGGTACAATGGGTGGAGTGTGTTTTTTTCACGACCTTTTGGAATGAGTTAAAAATAGAAGAAATCTTCAATCGTGCCCTAAACTGAGCCCAATTTGTGGCCTAAGTTGTAAGAACTTCAAGATTCGCAATAATGCAAATGGCTTCCCCTCAAACTATTGAATATGTGCTTTTCTTCAATTTGTGGCTCCTTAAGCCTCACTAAAAACGGCTCCCAAACTTTCATTTTGTGACACTATATACAGGTAGCGTTTTTCATTGGTGGTGTAGTTAATCGTTGACACATGTCCTATATCACCATACTCGCGAACACAAATTCCTTATTACCTGTTGAACCGTGGATTTTTTCAATGGAAGCCACCGAATAGATCTGATGATGGTGGTTAAGATCTTGCAAAAGGCTATGCCACGAGCTGGAGAGCTAATAGATGCCATAGCTAGGAGCTCTAAAGCCAAGATGCAAACAACAGCGACAGAAAAACCACTCCCCAATTATGGAATTATTAGGGTAAGCAAACTGGTTAGTGATTCCCAGTTTGCAGCTCTCGGCTAATGCCAGTCGTTGCCGAACCAAGAATCACTTCCCAGTTATTCTACCCTAGTATATTTGTTATCCAAAGAACACCAGAATTTCAGCTACGACTTGCAAATAATAAATAGAAACTATCATTATCTAACAAAAATTTATTTCTCTGACGTGCAAATAATAAATAGACTATATCATTATTTACGGCATGTGCTAGGGTAAGCTAACTAGGAAGTGATTCACGGTTTGGCGGCGACCGAAATCACTTCCCAATTTGCTTTCCTAGTACATTTGTTAGGTAATGATAGAGTATTCATTATCGTGAGACAAATCAAGAATCACTTCCGGTTAACTTACATAGTACATTTGTTAGATAATAATAAAAGAGTCTATTTATCCACTGCATCGTAGATGAAATTATCCATATCGGTGTTCTTTGGATGGATTGCTCTTTGACATCATCCTTGAGCGACTTAGGCCCGATGATCATGGGGACATAGACTTAGTTCCTTACAGTATCTTTTCTAGTACCAAACACTTGGCTCATTTTCTAAGCACTTTCCCGAAAAAGCATTTTCTTTTTATGACTCATTATCTAAGCACAAGGGGAGTCCATAAATGCGGGAGTCGATAACTAAGAAGAACAAGATGGATAGATTAGATATTATTGGCACCTTGGATGAATTTATATCGTATAAACATCCAACTTATCTTATTAACATTGACAACAACGTAGCGGCAGGCCTGGTTATCTATCCGTCCCATAAGGTTGCAAAATTATCTGGATACTAAGATTTGGGCAATGGTGGGCCGAAGAAAGGGGGTTTCTGTGTTTGTTGTGGATTTTTTCTAAGGTCCAAAATTAGATGTTCCTTATGTGCACATGTGTTTCTATACCTGGTCTGCAAAATGTTTATGATAAATGAATCTGGGGAAATGGACACGTCACCCTCCAGCGCCCTTTTTCTTGATTCTTTTGTCTTTTCTGATTCAAACTCTTTCTTGATTCAATCCCCTCGAGAATTCCCCATTTGATCCGAACTTGCTCTCATCATCTTGCTGGCCCTGTAGAGGCCTAGCAAACATCCTATTCCTCATCCGATTACCTTTGCATGGATACTAAATTCTTCACAATTTTGAAGCAGGAACAAAGAATTTCGTGTGGTTTTCTCTCTGGAACTCATTCCAAACTCTGGGAATCTCTTGTCCTCCATCAATATTTTCCAGATTCCTTATTTGTTCTAGAATACTCTACTACACCAAACACAGAAGAATTGTAGTGCGAGATCATTGAATCTTGGGTGTTGGAATTCACAGGCAAAAGGAACATCTCAGCAACAGCAACCTTTCAAGTTCATTGTGAATGGACAGACAGAAAAATTCTGGTGAAGATCTTCTCAGATTGATGCAATCCAATGAATGCTTTCGAGATTACATGATGAGCCTTAGCAGAGATTTTAGTATATCTGTTGAGCCAGCTGAATATAGACTTTTCCCAGGACAGAGATTAGTTCATGACATCCAGTACACAGATGATGGCTTATGGACAGGCCTAGTCAGGGGCATTACAGACATTGATATACCTGATATCCCAGATCATGAAATTGATTGGGCAATAGAATTTTGAGGGCACCTACCTAATGGTACAATTGTGGTTGGTTTTACGGAAACAACAGCAAAGGATGACATACCAACAATTTGAGTACTACAGAGAATGCTATTACCATCACAGATGCTTGGCAGATGCATATGGCACCCTTATCACCCTGATGTCTTCAACCAATGCTGACAGGTTGATTCAAGAGCTAAATTGGGGAAATGGAAACACTCTAATTTTGCAACCAAACTTCCAGACCAACCTCGACTACCTTCACTCATATCATTTCCAACCAATTATCTCTTCAATTCCCAACCTCTGAACTGTACTCTTATCACCTTGTCCTTATGACCCCACCAACATCTACATATCTTTCACTCTGGATCTTAAACCAAATCAGTACTGTAAGAGCATTAACAGGATCTACAGGTTTTTGTCTTCAGAATGCTGCCTACATCTACTTGAGAGTTGTTCAATTTTCAATCTCCTTTTGGTTCAACTCAGTTGCAGCACTACAGGTTCCATGCCTTTCACAAGGCAGTTTGCTACCTTATAACTACAAACTTTTTTGCTATGGATATAGCACAACATTTATTTATGTTAATTTTGCTTGCATGTTTAATTTTGAGATTATCGCTTATTTTATCTTATCGCTTATTGTGGGCCATTGATCTCATGAATATTCTATTTCTTATTCCAAATGGAGAAACCATGGCCCTTTGTTGACCCCTTGATAGGGTCAAATTGCCATTTCCATGTCAGCATATGATTTGTTACCAATGGTTTCCAAAGTCAAGATACTGCCCTGCTCCCACAACGGGTTGTCTTTGCCTAACAAGCCGCACCAATTAAACCCCACAAAAGAAATTGCCATATGGGAAAAACTTCTTCCAATCCCATCCACTCTACGTGAAGAAGCCCAAGCAAAATCTCACCAAACACAAAATGTTCACGGGCTCAGTTTTGGCATCTCAAAATTTGCCTTGGGAAAAATAGATAGTGGGCGTAGCAATTATCTGCACAAACAAAGAATACAATTTCAACTTCTAAACAAGAGAAAGGACATCACGGGGAATTCAGGGAATCTTCAAACTTCGACCCAGACATTTTGCTTCCAAATCATAGGCTATGGCAGACACTTCGGCAGACTGGAAGCCACTTTCAGGTTTTCATCTGTTTGCCCTGCATGAAACATATCTACATATGGCAGATCCGGCTTCATCCTCTCCGCGGCCCATCCCGCGATCGGTTTGAAAAATATGGCTCTCACAACTCCCGGATGCATGTGAACAGCGATGATATGCAAATCCTAAACAAAATCCACGGACCTCCACGTCTCCGGCAAAGAAAAACAAGCTATTAATAGGTTACGTGAAGAGGTTATGTCAACAAGCGACACATCAAATCTCCACGGCACGAAGTATTCATCATGGCGCCTCCATGCATACATACCTTGACCGCTCATATTAGAAAACCCTAACATCTATTCTAGCTCCTTCATTCCTTTGATCAATATCCGGCTTCGTCTCTTCTTTCTCCCAAAAAAAACTAAGCTTATCTCCTTCATGTAACCTTCGATGTATTGAAACCCATTTTCCACCATCAGCAATCTACTAATTTATCTCTGAATACACCTCAATACCATTAGGAATCTTATGTAAGACAATATATTTTCTACATTTTTTACACTTTATGGCTCACTCACATTACTGTACCTTTTTCTATAATTAATGAAAAAAACCCCATTCTCTCTCTAAAAAAAAAAAAAAAAAAAAAAAAGCTGGTTTTGCTTGATGCGGTTGGAGTTTTTGGACACATCACGGTGATTCGATGCTTGGTATTAGCGAGGCATGCCTTATGTTGCGGGGAGAAATCGGCTGATGGAGCTGGATCCGGTAGCTTTTTTTTTTTATTGTGGCCCATTTCCGGTTTTGTAGGGCAGAGCGAGCCTTGTTCACTGTATTTCAACCATTGGCGAGGTTTACAAGCTGTGCTTTAGATTATGCACATGATTTCATGCATTTTAGGTGGCGGTGGGGGCTTGGATATAGAAGAGCGGAGATAGAATGGGCGGCTTGATGTGGAATCACTCTTAGATTCATCCACGCATTAAGGGCACCGAGTTTAGGGTGCATCTTTGGCCATTTGGGTGGTTTGGAGGTTAGAGGCGGATGAGCAGAAAAAGTCTGTCTTGTTGGAAAAACATTTTCTTTCTTCCTTTGCAATGGTTCGTGAACTGTATTATCATCCCGGTACATATTTTTATCACATACATACATACACTGGGGGCCGAAGTATACAGGGGTGTGATGTGTAAATGTGTGGACCCTAGATCTGGCATATTTGTAGGAATATGCCAAAATCCAACGAACCTTAAAATACAATAAGGAGTGAACAATAAGGGGTGCAAATCATATAATTGTCGTCATTTATTGCCTTGTAATAGTCGTGGCTTTACAAGGTATGAAGTCGCTGAGGCATTCAAAACTTCTAGGTTACGAAAGGTTTTGTCCTCAACTTCTTTTTAAAATGACGTGCCTGCGAAGCCGGACTAAAATAAAAAAAGAGAATTGTGTTGATAGCATCAATACGGCAGCTCCTTGATTGAGTATGTGAGTTGCGAACTTGTGCGCGTTTTTCCGTTTACCAGGTAATGTCCTTGTATCTGATTAAGTCGTCGTGCTACTTAATGTCGTTGGTGATTCACATAACTTCCTGCAATATGTAAATGATAAAAGAAGCCACTAAGATGATCATCTACGCACCTTTGAAATCCTATTATCTAATTACCAATGATGTTGAAACATGGGAACATTAGATTCTGGAGGGACGCTTGTGTGAATTTTAGTCTCAGCCAGACCTTTTAGTACTTATAAAACCAGGACAGCCCTATGGTGATCATTGTTTCCAACCGTTTCTAATTACAGTTGGAGTTGGCTTAAATCAACCGCAGTTTGGCATGCCCCAATTTTAGTAGGCCCAAAATGCCCTTAACAGTACTTGCCAACAAGCCTTGTTTCTGCATTCTTCATTCGATTGTGCACTCATTGAACTGAAACTCAACCTGATTAGAGTTGATTGTAGACAATAGATAGAAGTATCAGATTCAATTTGCTCCAAGTTAGATGTTGTCAGACCAACAGGGGCACCATTGATTAATATGGGCACAGTATTATGGCTGATAAAAAACAGATCCATCTTTGTAAATTACCTGGATTTGTTGCTTTCTTATTCATATGTGTGTCTTAAAACTGATTTTTAATTAGACAAGCCAACCTCGGTTGGCATTTTGGCACCATCTCAGTTGGCATATTGGCATGCTTGGGAGGTCGGACCAATGATTGTGATCTAAGGTTTCAGCCTTGATTGTGCTCCTGATTGCCAAAACAGAAGCAGGGACTAAATCCTTATCACCTCTTTTGCATAAAATGATGAAAGTTGGAATTTTGTTTTTGCTGAAAGCCTAACCCGTTTAGGGGTCTCAATTTAACTCCTCTGGCTCGTTAGACATTAGGTCACTCCTAACAATGATCATAACATGACAAGAGAATTACGAAAGCATTTTGTTTTGTTCATCATGCATGGCTTTATTCCTTAGACCTACTTGTGAGCTGCTGTTGCGTTGTGATTATTATACCCTCTTAAATAAAGTAAAGCCCTGAGATTAGACTTGGCTTTGAACTCCATTATATAGGTGAACATACTGTGATGGACGAGTCGGCATTGCCATGGGCACTTCGGATCTTATGGGCGTTAGCAATTTCTGGCTGCATCTTGGGAGCACTGCCTCTTTCCATTGGAGATCTAGTGAGGGCTTGGCATAAACGGGGCAAGCTCACGTCGTCTTCAACTTCGGTATTGCGTTCTCCAAATATTAAATTATCCTACTTTAACAGAGATCTGATTATCTTTTTGCTTCACGTTTGAGTTTTTACAGAGGTTTTTGGTTCCTCAACGTTTTTTTGCACATTTTTACATAGTGGGTGTGGCATGGACAACAATACTTTTAATTAGTAGTCTGGCATGGTCACTTTCTGCTGCTCCAACTGCGTACAGTAATTTGAAGGTTGTTTTGGCATTGATTCTCATGGAAGCACAGGTCCTTAGGAGGCTATATGAAAGTTATTGTGTTTTCAAATATGACATCAATGCCCGTATGCATGTTATAGCGTATATTACAGGCATATTGTAAGTATGTATTTTCTCCATCTGTTTGATTATGTTCTTTTGAAGTCTGTTTTTGTTGAAATCAATTAGTAAATAAAACTTTTAGGATGTATATGTTCTGCCTTATATTGTATTAGTATAAGAGTTCAAGTGGGAGGACGTTGAAGGGACAAATAATGTCATAGTTGCATATTCTTCAAAATCTACACAAACAAACTCAATCAAACATTGGAGGAAAGGCCCATTCAGTATATTTACGAATAGAGCCAAATATAGATGTTTATCTGGAATTTTGGTGTCTGTGTAAAGTTAAACATCAAGTTGAAATGTGTACAAAAGGTGGTTCCGGTTTATCTTAATTATTTGGATTATACAGTTACTACATCGGCGCTCCTTTGTCCTTGTGCTCGGTATCTGCTGGAAGAATGCTTTCCTCTACAAATAGTTTGCATGTTGAAATGGATAGTGAGAAAGTTCATTGGAAGGTTGGATGGCCACAATGGATTGGAATTGCCCTGGCTAGTTGGGGTTGGATACATCAAAGAAGATGTCATGCAATTTTGGTAAGTACCTCATTCAACCCTTTCCGAGACAGTTAATCTGTATAAGGTTCTAGTAGGGTTTCTGGCTGCTATTGGCTGTCAAGCAGAACTTAAATTCGCTTTTATTGCTTTTGTTTAAATTGCAGGCTTCTTTGCGCAGTAACAAAACCCAACAGAACGAGAACCATATTTATGGAATTCCACGGGGTGACTGGTTCGAGATGGTTTCTTCAGCTCACTATTTCGCAGAGATTGTGAGTTTTTTATCTGTTCCTTTCAAGAACTCACCCCCTTTCAAAGGTTTTCAACACAAATTAGTTAAACCAATGATATGGGGTGTAGGTCATCTATGCAGGACTTGCTATTTGCTGTGGAGATCTTACGGCTTGGTTTTTGTTTGGCTGGGTGGTAATTTTCTGCTCCCTTACTGCCACAGTTCCATTGTCTGCATATGCATCAGCAATGATCTGGAAATTTTTTGCAGGTTGCAAACCTCTCCTTAACTGCAGTGGATACACATGCCTGGTATGTGAACAAGTTTGAAGATTATCCTCGAACACGGCGGGCTATTATACCTTTCATCTGCTGAAAAATCAACATTTATGTTAAAAGGCAAATTTGTTCTGACTTTTAGATGGTCATTTGTATCATGTGTGTGTTGATTGTATAATATGTGGGATTGCTTTGTTTCTGATTTTCTTAGTATGTTTTGGTGTTTGCTTTGATGGATTGGAAAAAGAAGTTCTTTCTATACTCCCAAGTTGACAAGCTTGAGATTGTATATTGTTTAGAGTCCTTAGTGGGCTGGATATGAGATGTAGGATCTTCTTACAAGTTTTCATATTCAAGACAGGAAGTGAACGGAGACCTTGTATTCTTCATAGGGAACTCATCCTCCATGTCATAGCTTTTGTACATTTTATGTACAGTTGCAAATCTGACGATTACTAGAAAAGTGCCCAGGGGTTGCTGGAATCTATAAGGGGTAGCAGGCTTATAATATGGTATAAATCTATAAGGGGTAGCAGGCTTATAATAATATGGTATATTGAAGACAGGGCCCATGCCTTGCTCTTTGTCCATCGTACGAGCATATTTGGGAGACTTTTAATATTGATGGTGATAAGCTTTAAGACCTGTTCAATGTACAACCAGCCAAATTGGTAGCATATTTGAAGTCTATTTTCAAGGAAAAACTAGATGTTATCGTTTGGGGTGTATTATCGTTTGGGGTGGTTTAAAATTTGTTTGGACCATTGGATGAACGAATATTTCCCGTAATGTTCCCTCTCACAGCCAGCCTACCAGCCCAAGATGGGGTCAAATCCCCCATATTTAACTTACCCCTCAGAAACAAACCATGGAAATGTGTATTACAACAGAGCACGAAGCTGTACATACTGGCAAGAAATTCTAACAATTAGCATATAATTCGAACATCTTGATACCTGTAACCCAGCCTATGAATTTCCAATGCAACCCTGACCTTGGCGAAGAAGATGGGATCAATTCCGACAGAATAGAGGCCACCCATGTCCTCATAAGGGGCATTCTTTCCTCCCGTCCAAAAAGGAACAAATCCATGGACTTTTCACAGTTCGGTTTGTGTAACTTTGCCCAATAAAACGGACTTGCGGTCTTGGCAGAATCCAGCTAACAACCTTCTTTGGTACATAGCAGTATTTCTCTTTGAATCCAACGATGAAGCCTTCTTGATGTAGAAATCTGGGATTCCAAGGCCCGGAACCATTGGTTACCCTCATATCGTGCCATGAACTCTGTGTAATACAACAATGCATAACTGACCCCATAAAGGCCTAAATAATCTGAATGCAGTACAGAAGCAGTATTACGGTTCTGATCGCAGCCACATTATTGTATGACGAAGACCAGGGCTTGAGGAATCGAACCCCAACAAAAGTCCAATGCCCTTGGCTTACCTGAGGCATGAGCCAATCGAAAACTTGGCTCTACAGAAGCCTAGCCTGTGAAGATTGAAGAAAACAGAGCAACACCGACAAGACAAAAAGGAAACACAAGAATTAATTCACACAGTGCGGGTCCCCAAGGCAAGATCCCCAAGTTACGCACCAAAATTTCTTAGCACAATACAATTTTGCCAGATACGCGGTACAAACTTGTCCCTCGGAGAGGCGGGTGCCACGGGATACCCTCTTGAAGAAATCGGTAGCAAGAGCCAGCGGAAAAAGAGAACATGAAGAGATTATAAAAGAGGGGCTACGCATCGGATCTGAGCCTCCGGGACGACACCTGCAGGGGCGCGGGATTTAGAAAGAGGAATGGGATTTGCCAGGTACCCAATCCATCACGGGCTTCTATTTGCGGCTTCACCTCTAAGAAAAAACCCTATACTGGCCTCCAGCGTCATCATCTTCCTACGTATAACAATACAAATACCCCAAAAAACATCTAAAAATCATATGTTATAATAATACGGTTCTTGATCACGGCCACATTATAGATATACAATTTTTTTTGCGCTGAATTTGTTTGAAGCCATTTTTCTCAGATTGACATATGTATACCTAACATGACACATCACCAAGGTATTGGGACCATTGGGGACTAACCTAAAAGGGATTATTGGAATTAAACTAACCTAAGTAGACCAGCTAATAGTATTAATTAGCCAAATAGGCTAATTAAAGTGTGCCACTTGGCCTAACTCGATTGGCCAAGGGCAGGTTGCCATTTTTGGGTGGCAAATTGAGCTCCTAGCCCAATTACTTTAAATTCAGTGGAAAAAGCGAGAGGGGGAAGGAGGCATTGCAACCTAACACCTGACCAGTTCTATGGATGTTCTTCGAGACAATGGGTCCAGCCAGGACACAACTCAGTCTTTAGGTAGTTGTGTGTTATTCTAACCCTTGTTTGAGTAGATGGATGATTAAATTTTATTTTATGATCTACTTATGATGATGATGGATATATGTATCTGATTCTGTCTTCTCTTTCTGTTCCTCCTGTGTTGTATGGGAATTGGGGGTAGAGGCACAAAGCTATCTAGATTTAGTGATGCTCCTAGCTAGAACCTCTTAAAACCCATTAATTGCGGCTTGTGCACAAGAGCCCACCTGGGTGTGGATGTTATGATGTGTTTCAACACCAAATAACGAGTATGATAGTGAATCGGGGGTGGTGTCTTGCCTAAGCGGCTACATGACTCCTATAATGTGCTGGGCTTATAGTCGGTCCTTTGAGAGGGCCGGTATGGGTATGGCACTCCACAGGTCCGCGAATGGCGTGCCTAATGCTTATATGGGCGCCCTGGACTCGAACGGGTTGGTGAGCCGGCCTTTAGATTTAGGGGAGTAAGTCGGGTATGAACGCGGGAGTCACTAAGGTGGCATGTGCTCTCTAGCACACCTAGGGATCCATCATGCTCGGGGAGGGGACGCCTCTCTGACCTGCCTCATCGGACCGGGGAGATGTAACCCAGAGTAGTTTCATAGGGTGATTCCATGGGATTCCGTCTTCGGAACGTTACAAGCATGCCATAGTATGTTTCAGCCTATCTGCAAAGTGTGCACAGGAGGGGCGGATGGAATGGACTACGCTAGCCATTGTTCTATGCCAGCCAATGCCATTGCTATGATTCTGTCTGTTGTTATCCGGAGGCCTCGACTATCAGTCGTCCCCCAAGAGTCTGAGCCAGGGTAGAGCCATTATTTATAGTGCATTTCCTTTGTTATGTTGGTATTCCGTTGTATTTGTACTGATGATGATGGGCCACCCTTTGTGGTGGTATATTATTTATATGTGTTGTTGCCAGGTGCTAACCTTGTATGTATGCTTCCGCCATATAGGATTCCCATAGAAGGCTTGGGACAAATGACACCTCCGTGTCCTTCACCCACTTGCCCATCACAAGTGGTCCGAGTCAGACGGAGGGCCTTTCTATGGTGGTATTGTCGCTATGGAAGAGGGGATTTTCCATATTTATACGATGGGAGTATCGTATAGGTTCAGGGAGCGTCACAAAAACTTGACCTGCCTGTGGTACTACCCTTTCCTATGAATCCAGCTAGCCAGGATCAGTAGGTCTTGTTTGGAGTTTTATCTCCAGTTACATCTAGAGTGAACTGATATTAGATAACTTTGTTCTTCTATGCAAAGAAGGCAAGAACTATTCTTGTGTGTAGGTCTTCTCACAAACAAGAACGTATAGTACCTCCTCCTGCAAGGGATCTTGTTCCATAGATGTTTATGCTATATAGAGTTGAATATGTAGCAAAATAACAGGGGGTTCCAGGGGGATTTGATATAGATATAATTCTTGAAACCATAGACCATATCCCTAAAACAATTCAATGGGTTATTATAAAAAAAAACATAGATTTAAGATAAAAAATAGTCACATTAGCTCACTAGTTAGATTGGTTAAAGTAGTCTTATTAGGACATTGAGTTATTTTAGTAGAGGTTGAATCCCCCGTATTTCATATTCTAAAAGCTTAAATGAAACCGTTATACCATCAAAACCTTAGAACAAACTTCGTATTCGACATCTTAAAATCATAGGCGTCCCAATCATAATTGAGCATAATCGAAGCGAGAGGTGTCGAGGCTCAACATCAAACATGTGTGGTAGTCGAGGTGCACCTCGTTTAGAATATGTAGCAAAATAACATCTCCTTAGTTTTCTTTTCTGTTTTCCAACAAAATGCCGATGCTCGTACTTGTTTACACATATTATCCCATGCATAATTTATTTTCTCCAGTGCACCATACATTAATGATCTTTTTTAGTTTGTCTCATTTGAAGCTATGACAGGATATATTGCTTTTTTTTGACTGCAGATCTTGACTGCGACAACACCTTAAAAGTAGCGGTAACAATCCATTTTTGTAGCTTTATTATCTTAGTGAAATACATGTTTTCTAATGCTCTATAGCCACACCTTTTTTTTTTTGAAGAAGCGTGTCATCAACATATTAAAAGAATGGTAATGCTACAAAGCAAGTGAGGAGGAAGGAGAAGCGCCCCAAAGAGGCGGCGATAGCTCGACCTCCACAACAAACTCACAAAAAAGCGCAACTCTCTTCTTTGTACAAACCGACCATCACCATCTACAACACCAAGAAGTCCATGAAATGGCAAACTTCCGCTCTACTAATCTCGGGAACACGGAAAGTTTTGAAATAGCTTGTACCTGAGTCGAGGAATCAGAGAGGCTGCAGGCTGCTGAATCCCTTGAAAGATCCACAATTGCCGTCGCCTCCAAATCAGCCACACCAACCAAGCCACGCACAGATGCAAGGCTTGCTGCCGCAAGAGCGACCAAGCACCAGGATACACATGAAGCAGCAACTGCTGGCTAGTCAATCTCACACTGAAGCAGAGCCCTAGCAATCGGGCAACACGCAAGTGAGGGTATAAAACCAGACAATGCTCCACAGTCTCGCGATGAAGGCCACAATAAGGGCAGAGAGAGCTCACACCTGGCCTAAGCTGACTCACAAGGGCATTCACCCTGATACAGCGGTGCACCACCAGCTTTTGATACACAAACCTCTTCTTTTATGCATGAATCCCTAACGACATACATGTCTGCAAGTTTTAAACTCTTCCTAGTCTTTTCTGTTTTTGTAATAGTACTAAACTTGCCGCAATAATTTTCGTTTATCTTATGGCCATTGCTTCCGGACTTCTATCTAAAGTTCCAATAAACAATAGCCACAATAGATCTCCAGAATTGGATAATCATGGGTTTAAAATTCCAATAAACAATAGCCACCATAGACCTCCAAATTTGGATGATCACGGCCTTACGACTATGCCCAACATAGTTGGCAATGGTTACAGAAAAGAGCCAAATGTCATATAACTTGGCAGGTTCATTCTTACTGGCTGATATGAACATTTGAACTTGGCATGCATATAATTAAACTGCAGAGCTTTCTTGTCTTGAGTTTGATTTTTGGATCTATCTACTTTATTATGTTAATGGAATCATGTAATGCTTGCTGGATCCATCCACCTTCAGTGTTAACTAGGCTAGTGTCAAAGTAGCTTGTAAGGCTCATAGCCTAATCCTTCAGCCTTGACTTGGTATACTTTGAATGTGCAGAGTAGAGATGCCAAAATCCTAAGTTATAGAAGTGTAAACTTTTTCACTATCTCCTTGTATAAGTGTGAAAGTCTAGAAGGGTTGAATGCTAATAATAGCATTTTCGTATACAGTCATAGTGGCGAGTGCATATCTAAAGTTTAGACGGAGAGCTAATGCCTTGCTAGATGTGGCTAACTTTTCTATTAGACTAGGGTGCAAGTCTAAGAGTTTAACTTGGTTAGAATGAAGAAACAATATTGAAAGGGGATTTGATTTTATATCTAGTGCCTGACGAATACTTTCTAAAAGTAGCTACCTTGTATTCCTGACCAAGTTGCAAACATATGAGAGATTGAATTAAGCCAATGAACATATGCTATTGGTTCCCAGCATGTTCAAAAAAGTACACTTGATTGTGATCAATGTTTGCCGCCTTCTCGTACATTATTGGATCCCATTCTGGCAATTGATTTGCAACATGTACATATATGTACTTTGCATGCCCTTTTAAGGATCATTGATAAGATGGTCTATCTCAGCATATTGTTTGCATGGCGCAAGAAACCAAAACCTAATAGAGATACCACTTTGGCAAGAATTGAAGCAGTATTGTCTGATATGGGTCTCCATGGCAGAAATTACAAAGTTGTAGAAGATCCAAAAAGAAAAAGCATGCCATCTAAACCCTCGATGGGTGGTGTTAAAGCAAGAAGATTCCTTCCGAGTTTAAAACCTGGTGCAAAGGGCAAATGGGAATGCTATAAAGATCTTCTACAAGTAGAAGATGATCGCACGGACAATGGAAGAGCATTTGAAAAGAAAACAATAGCATGGAAAGCACTAATTCCTGTGTTCAAACTTATGATTGCGAAAACGTTTACTGATCAAGACAAGGCTGATTTTAGGACTGCTATAACCGAGTTTACAAGAGCATTTATAGCAGCATGGGTGAGGAGGAACTCACACATTATATGCATATCTTATATGCACATGGGCCGTGGTTTTCAAAAGAATACGGAAGCTTGGGCATCTGGAACACTCAAGGCATGGAGAAGTCCCACAAACAAGCTAAGCATGCCTACTTTAGATTTACATCGCATGGTGGTGGGAAAACTATGTCTAGTTCTTTGCAACAAATGGCACAATGGTTTTATAGAAGAATTGCTACTAAGCTTGAGAAGCGATTGACATGTACTCCAGAGATGTCGTTACCTTCAATATTGAGAGAGACACTAAAGAAGAAAAGACATAAGGATGCTTGGTATCGCTCTGGTGGAGTAGAGACAATGAGAAGATGGAGGTTGCAGCGGATGCGTCTTTGGTAAAAAGTATATACAACACTCTACCCGAGATAGTGCGATAAAGTAATTCTTATTGATACATGTAAACTTAAAAGTGGTCTAGTTAATCATTATGATCTTTGGTTATTCTGAGATAGCTTGAAGGGGTCGTTGAAAATCGACTATAGAGATAATTTACAAGTTGAAGCGGCGAGGTTTAAATGCTGCTGCCATTACTTCTCATAATTGCTTTTTTATGCTTTGATTCAGACTGAAATAGATATGGTTCAGCATACTTTAGTTGCATACAAGCCATGTTTGACATGCCATGTTTGACAGTTCTAAAATATAGCATGACAAATGGAAGATCAGGGTTTCAGGCTTCATCCAATCATAAGCAATTAGGTTGCATCCACATGCTACAGTTGTTTTTTTTTTATTTTTTTTTTATTTAGTGTATTCATGTATACACCATTCTCTTGCCTTTTGAGGTCAATTAGTACCATTTTCTTGAGGTTTAGTCTAAAGTCACCAGTAAGTAAAGTTGAGTCGATAATGTAGCATATTCAAGTCTATGCCATTTTCTTGCCTTTTCAGGTCAATTAGTTGTCATTTTCTCATGGTTTAATCTAAAGTCACAATAAGTAACCGTTAATTCAAAGTCCCTTCTAGTTGATCTAATAATCTGCTTTGCTTTGCTCTCTCTTTATTTTTAGAATTAGGTACCTATTGTGTGTAAGATTACAATTAAGCATAAGATTGCTTCTCCGGAGGCTCTTATACAGATTGATGCCAGCTCTTAAGTTGTCCCTAATTTAATGGTAACAATGGGCAATGGTTTAGTTCATTCATTTCTTTGCAATGGTTTAAGCAATGGTTTGCAAGTCCAAGTTTATGGTGTGCAATGGTTCATTATATTCATTTGTATGCAATGGTTACTGCAATGGTTAAGTCTGCAATGGTTAAGTATGCAGTCATTTGCTTGCAGTGATTTGCTTGTAGTAGATAAATAGGAAGTACGAAATGACAAAACAATATGATATAACGAAACTAGAAATCTGATTCAAGAAAGATTCTGTTAACAACGAATTTCAGTGATAAACCTGAATATCTTTCTCACTGAATTTAATCTTAACACATAACACTATTAGAAAAACTGTGAAGATGAAGAAGACTGCCAGATTCAAAAACCATGTTATATTAATACTTAAGAAAAAGCTTCACAAAAAGCCTGTACATTAGGAGCCCACTTCGGCCTTTCTTAAAAAAAGCTTCGACATTTCTTACATTTCTTACCAGAGGGATATCCGATTTAGTAACCTATTTAGTATCAAACTGGAATCTTTATATCCGATTTAGTAACTATTTTAAACTGTACAGCCGAAAAAAACTTAGTATTCACCTTCAGAGGATTTCATGGAGATTTCAAGACTAAAAGCTTAACTAAGAGTAATCAGGAGGGGGCATCTTCAGAGCCACACGAAGGATGATCCCATCAGCTTCCATATTCATCTGCAAAAGACGCTCATCCTCAGCATTAACACAATCAACCCACTGCTGCACCTTGTCCGAAACTGAAGCTCCTTGACTCTGCAATCGGGTTACCTCCAAGGCTGAGAATTTTGCCACAACTGTCATTTGCATGCCCGGATGGCTGGAAGAAGAGGACTCCTCTTGTTTGGGCTTCCGGGCAGTATACTTCAGCCTAGCCATGATCAAAGGAAGATCAAACAGTTCCTGCCCCCTGTTCTTGCCGAGAAAATGAAGAAGGGAAGATCAAACCGCGAGAAGAGGAGATGAAGATTCTTCTCTTCCCGGCTTCCCTCATAGGAGAAGTCCAATCAAAGGGATTATGGTTCATAATGGCTGCATGCAGAATTGGGGCTCGAAATCTAAGCCCCCCAAGCCATGCAAAATAGAATATTAGACATCTCTAGAATATTGAGCATTTAAATGACATTAGAATTCCCCTATTTGAGCATTGACTATGGCCCCAAATGACATCTACATACAACCTAAGTTTGCGCCTTAGTTCCAAGAATGAAGTAAAATATAGTATGGTTGTTGTTGGATAAATCAAATATTTATGCAGTGGGCGCATTAACCATTGGAAAAAACAAATACACACTACAATGAGTACAATAACCATTTGAACGAATGGAAGTTATGTGTTGAAAGGCCAATAATTCAAGTTTATTCCAAAAGGGAATATTGCCCAGGAGGATTCAACATATGGCAAAACTTCATAGGTGTTGAAGATAGCACTAGTTGCAGGAATATCAACTCCAACAAACAAGTAGTTAAGTTAGCATCATTAAAAGGCTAGTCAGTTAACTAGACCTCTATTTAATAACAGATCTTGAGGACGCAATGCAGGTGCAAGTCTTGAGTGCTCACCTTTTTGTTGTACATTTTTGCTATAACAATCTAGTGTGTAATTTGCCTTCACAGGATTTTACATCTCAAACTGAAAGTCCTACTCAACTTAATTAGATGGAACTCTTCAATTTAAATGACATTGAGCATTGGGGCCATAATCAAATGCTCAAATAGTCAATTCTAAAGCATATAGGGGAACGTCAAATGACCATTTATGTTGTATTCATATGGCCGTCACAAAGCCTTCTTCAACACATGAAGAGCAAGACTAAAATGGTCTTTTGTATGGATGCAATTATACCATGTCTACCTAGATTGTCGTTAATGAACACGACACCATTACCAGCAATAGAACAGGAAGGAATTACCATTAACTTTATTTTTGTAATAAAAGAGAAAGAGATCATTTATATGAAAGCTTGGTCTAGACCAGAGAGCATCCATCATAGAACCTACAGCACAGTTTAACAAATCAGAAGGGCCTATTTGCCGTTGATAGATTCTGCAAGCTAGTTCCTTTTCCATATTTTTAAATTCGATTTTGCCTGTGTGCTCTAAACTTGATCTTTAAACAAGAGCCCTGTTTGTGTAACCAAAATGCTCCACATGAGATGAGGACAAACTGATATCAGAAATACAAAGGCAGCAAATTGACAAACTGATGAGGACAAACTAACATTCATATTTCAGAAATACAAAGGCAGCAAACTTTCGAACTCATCTTGAGCAAATATACAATGTTTTGGCTTCCATTTACTACTCATATAATGAAGTTACAACAGGAGACAAACAATCTTTTACTTTCTTAAACTCTTCTCTTCGTTTCCCAATATTTTCTCCATTTACTAGGAACTTAAAATAGCTTAGATCTCCTTCTAGTTCCATCCTTCGTCGAACATTAAATAAGGTCCATTCAGCTTCAACTTCTATTGTTTTAAACAAAAGACCATTCATTTGAATAGGCAGACATACCACTTCTGAATGTGTCCCATCGTCCTTGATCAAGAGGAACCCACCTAAACTTCTGGCCTTCTAAAACCATGCGCCATCTTCTATACTTGAAAGTAAGGTAAAGATTGTCTTCTTAAATAGTACCTGAACCGCAATGTATTGCAACCGATCTTGCATTAAATGATATGCACCTTTGTCATGAAGCCTAGACCTCCACTTCTTAGGAAGTAGCGTATCTAATATCTCATCAGATATATTTGATATTGTTAGCATTTTGGGTGTCTTCTTCACGGAAGTTACTGAGCTGAATAAGGAAACAAAAGTGTCAATTGCCATGTCAACTTTTACATGGCCACATACACCAGATCGCTCTTTCAAAGCAGCATGAATCTCGGTCCACAACTTCTTTTGTGATAACAGCAATATCGTAGAATGGTTTGGTAGAGAAACCATTTCAGCAAGGTTAAAAAGGAGGATTTCAACTATCTTTTTAAGCTTCAGATAGAAAATGTGCTTCTAGAACCAAATTGATTTATTGCCAACTCAATTGAGTTCTCGCCTTCAAAAATGATAGAACCAAGATCAAAATGGAAAGCATGAAATACACTTGTTATGCATTCAACACTTATCAAGTCTTCTTGGTCTGATAGGCACAACCCTGTAGCAAATAAGTAAGGAAACAATGGAATTAGCAAAGGCCCGAGAAACGTACTAAGGAAAATACTTAAGCAATATTTGGTTCAATACAACAAAAATAAATAAATAAGACTAGAAAAGAACTTACAGTTCGGTTGCATCTTTGGAAGTCCATGTATTCTAACATTCTTGTACTTTGTTAAATCACAAGGGCCGGTAAAAAGATGTTGAACTAGTTTTTGGACATATCTCCCATCTTTCTTTGAATTTGCTTAACCTTGCCTTTCCAATGAGCCTTCACATCATTCAATCGGGATCTTTTAATTCTAAAAAGAACCCCTCAACGATGGTGCATTGTAACAAATGTACCAACATACACCGGTTATAGGTGCGCATCGGGGCCTCTTAATGACAACGATGTAATCATTTCTTCCATTGCAATGCAAATAATAATAATATAGCAACATTAGGGCAAAAATAGATTATCTTATGTCAATAAGAGAGATTACAATGACTGAACAGCAGACAAGCTTTCTTTCCTTTTAGCAATAGGGCATAGCAATGGTCAGAGGCTTTGAAAAAGGAAAAGATACATAGATGCATTAAATAAGCATGTGAGTAGATACATAAAAGGAAAAGCTATAGATGCATTAAATAAGCATGCAACAGCCATGCAATCCAAGTAAAAAACCTTTGAAAAGATGTCATCTCCAGCTACATCGCATTGTTGTTGCCTTGCAAAATCATACCATGGCAGCAACAAACACGTAAACAAAGTAGCTAAACCTGTACGAAAAATGAGACCAATATAATAAGGAATCAAGAATGCATGATATCAATTTGCAGGAAACAGAATTCAATGAGTAGGGTTTTTCTTAATTTCTTAATACTTGCAAGAAATATCTGGTTTACATGAGTCACATCTTGCTTAAAGCTTAAAGTAGACACATGATTCAAATCCTTATATGAACATAGACCATATTAACAGAAAAAGTAATGAAAGAAAACAGTCCGTCTCCTAACTAGATGATTCTTCTATTATGTATGATATGACGAGACGAATCTCAGATGACCGATGAGCAGGAGAAAGACAAGGCTGAGCTAAACTAAATTGGAATGGGAATGATTGACTCTCTAGGGTTTACAATCTCTCTCTAGACCCAAAACCCCCAAACCCCCAAAAGGCGCTCCACCCGCCTTTCCGAGCCCCCAAACTGGATTCTAAGCACTCTTGAGGCAGCCAGAGACCCCTCAGACTTTGGAGCCCTCAAAACCCCCACACCTGCGGTAGTTGGCATGCAATAATTGTGAGTGATGTTCTATTCTAATCTATGAGAAGCAGTGGCAGTAGATTAGAGCAGTGGCATGTTAAATGGTGTCGTGTTGTACAAAGCTTTGGAAAGACCTATGAGAAGCGTTGGCGGAGGTCAAAGTCAAAGTCAAAGGTGGTGGGCACCCCTACCCGGTGTTGCTAGGCTCGCTAAAACGCAAGACCACCCCTGCCCACCACTTAGGGTTTCCGTTGACTAGCCCAAAAGGTGCTCTGCCCGCGTTCTTGAGTCCCCAAATTCAATTCTAGGCACCCTTTCCGCGACCCGAGACCCCTCAAACTTTGGGAGTCATGGCCACGGAAGATGGGCGGCCTGGGAAACCTTAAGGCGAGGGGCCCGCCCGCACAAACGGTCCCGTCGGCCATCATGGGCGGGGGAGAATCATCCTCCATGAAGAAGGAGGCTCTGGGCTAAGGCTAAGGCCCCTCAACCGAGAAAATTCCCGGCCTGGAAGGGATTAATTGCTCGCAACCACATAGGAACGCCTGCCTGGCCAGAGAATTGGAGCCACGCCAAAGCGGGAATGGAGGCTAACAAAGGCTCGTGTGAGGCTAACAAAGGCCCGCATGGCCGGCATGGCGCTGGAGATGGAGTCCTCGGCATCCCATGTGCTCAAAAGGCAAATGGGGTCGAGAAGAACCGTGATCCTGAGCTTGAGACCCGCCGCCGCATGTGGAAGATGGCCTTGGCCTTGCACACTTCGGCGGCAAGGCAGCCGGCGGTCGTCGCCGACATGCGGGCGCCCCTAGACTACTGTGTTCATCACTCACAGACACCATGACCACCCGGGAAGGGCGCACAATGCGAGGAGGCGATAGATCACGGCGTAAGCCCGGTCGGTAGGCGGCCACCACCATAACGCAGAGCCACGGTGCTCTTATGAGCGGCCGGAACCACCGGCACTGGGATCTTGAGTAAGATGTCGGAGCGAGCAAGCCGGCCCTCGGCCCGTGTCTTTGGGGAGCTTGAGCATCGCTACTCGGGCACGGAGCTCCGGGGTTGCGGGCAACCACCATCCACCGAATGAGCAGGGTCTCTCCCCTCACACAGGGTTCATAGTCTCGGCTCTGTGATGCAGGCGAGGAGATATGTGAGCGGCGAGCTACTGTAGAAGGCTCATGCTCCCAGGCTTCATAGGGCAGGCAGCTCGGTAGCTATCACTTCCTGACCTCCACTTGGCCGGCGCAGCCCCGCTGCAAGCCGCCTCTCTCCGGCCACTCCACGCCATCCCCGGCCACACTCCGGGCCACTCCACGCCATCCCAGCCACCACCACCACCCCCCCACGAGACCCCTACCTTCGCCCACCTTGGGACCCGCGGCCGCCCGAAAACTCCGGAGCGCAGGCGGAGAGGCCACAATCGTAGTTCGGGAGGCATGCCGTATCAACGAGGAGAGTCGCCACAACATCCAAACACAATTTCTCGATCGGATGACATTCCCCGGCGATTCACATTTCTCGAAAGGCGGCATGGGGCCTCGCCGCGGACCGTGGCGCATTGTCATATTCACGGTTCGATGCACAAAGCGTGATGCCATATTGCGCCAGGCTGGATGTTGAAGGGGACATCCCCGTGCGTGGGGAAAGGGACCTCACACCCCGTCTTGTGAGGCACGCAGTAGGCGGGGAGCTTGTCGCGGTCGAGGCATTCGCCAAACGAGGGGGTGCCGCAGATTGGTTCGAGGGATGCACATTTTAAACGACAGCCATATCGCCGCAGCTGCGAACCGCCCGAGCCCCAACCCACGGTACCTGTGCCCTAGCACTACGCTTCTACTACCCACGGCCCCCTTCTCCTGCTCCTACTCCCCTTCCCTCATGGCCCACACCCTCTCGGCCACATCTTTTGCCCCTCGCTCCATCTACTTCTCCCACTCGACCTCACTTCAGGTCCTCCCCAATGACTTCGAGCTGCGCATACCATCCCACCTGGCGACAAATAGGAATTGTGCCTCGGGGTGGTCTCATGGAATTGTCGAGGCTTCCCTTGGCGAGAAGGGGCGATCTGAACTTTCAGTGGCAGCGGTATGGATCTCATCTTCCTCATGGAACATGGGAGCATCTTTGAGCCTGAGCTACTGATTTGTGGGATTTACCAACATTTCTCGGTCTTCAATAAATCACGAGGGGCCGGCGGGGTCATGGTGGCTTGCTACTCTGGACAACCTTAGCACGGTTACCCTCGGAAAATGACGGGAACTGTGCGGTACTACGGGTTAGATGCGCATAATACGGTGGCAACCCTCTTTTTCTGGCGCTGTTATTTCCCCTCGCAGACGGCACCTTCTATCGCAGCCACCCGTCACGGATAGGATGGACCCGTGTATGTCGATCTATATGATGACATCTGGCGCGCATCGCTAGCTGGGTAGGGTCGAGTCCTTCTTGGAGATTTCAATGCAGGGCGGGGGAGTAGAGCAGCCCATGTGACTTGACCCCCTCGGCCGACGATGTCCTGCGGCCTACGCCCAGAAGTAGCGGCCGCCACGGGTCGGATGACAGCCAGTCACTTCGCTTTGTGCATGATTTGCTCTGCTATGTGGCATTTTTGACTTGATAATTTGCAATGGCCTTTCCGAAGGGCCGATTCTACGCAAGTGCACATGCATGAGACAATCGTGGGGGAGGGTCTAGTGTGGTGGACTATGTGCTTGTAGTTGCATGAAGATATGCATCTCATCGGGCCGCTTCCGTTTAGGGTGGGCACGCGACCCGGGATGAGGAGGTCGACTCGGATCACCTCCCACTTTATTTGACCTGGTTTGGCGAAACTTGAGAACCCCCACTATGCCCGCCCCCTCGCCCCTCGGTTGAGACTCGATTATGAGCGTGCAGAGGACTACGCCGAGATGCTCATGGATCCCTCAAGAATTACAGGACCTCCACACTAGAGCAAGCAGACCGATTCAGCCGACTAATGCACGGATGCGGCCGGACAAAGCTTTAAGGCACCGCCGGCCCGGTCAGGGTCAACAACATTCCTCGTAACCCATGGTTTGATGCGATCGAAGAACGCAAGCGGCAGCCCGCTCACATTCTGATCCAGTACCCGCCAGGCCACCACACGCATCGCCCATCCAAGGGACACAAAGGCGCGGTACCTTGCCAAGCATCGAGGGGAGATGTTGGCCTGGCCGACACTCATCCTCGAACTTTGGCCAGAGTGCTTCAAGGCCGTGACCTACGGGACATCACACCCAAAGGGAACAATACTTGCGCTACTCTATGACGCCAGAGGACGCGACGCCCATACCCCCACGTGATGGCCCCCCATTGGTTCTCGTGGACGAGGATGTTGAGGAGGGCTCACATAACGGCTAGCTAATGGGAAGGCAAACGGCCTCCGATGGTATGCGTGTCGAAGTTACTCAAGTGGGGGTGAGGGCGCTTGTGCCGGTCCTCACTACCCCGCTTCAACGTGAGCATTGCGTAGGAGGGTTTCCCGGACAATGGACCATAAGCGTGGTTGTTCCCATTCATAAGGCGCTGGGCGACCCACACCGTCCGGCCAATTACCGGACGATCATGGTCGGGCTCAAAGATTTGCCAAACCGCTATCGGGTATTCTCGAAAAGCAGACCACCGGGCCGGGCGTAGGTAAATGTGCGAGCCTCACACAAAGGGCTTTTCTGACCCGCCACTCAACCATTGACCATATCTTTACGCCGCGGTAATCGATTGAAGACCCGGCGGCCAAATCATCACCGGACTTGTATTGCCGCTTTGTGGACTTCGCAAAGGCTTTTGATACGGTCCCCTGGAAAGTAAGGCGGCGATCAAGGCCAATCGGGGCTCCGCTGCACGCGCGCAATGCCATATCACAGTTGTATGAGAGTTGTTTTGGCGGATGCGATGCCGGCCGGCCAAGCATTCACCAAGAGTATCCGAGTCCCAAGGGGTTGCCCCCCTCGCCAACACTTTTGGCCTCTACATTGATCGCCCCCCCGCTTATCGAGCATGGGGATGGCATACGCCTTTTGCACCAGGTCATCCGCCAGCCATCTATGTGGACGATGTTGGCGCTGGCCCACCACACCCCGTATCTATAGCTCACCCGGATGCCCTAGACACATTTTGTCGCTACGACATGCGTATCAATCCGCCAAGACCAGTGGTGGTTCTCATATCCTCTTCATCGCCACCCCATGCCTCCCCGCGACTCACATATCGGGACGACAAATGGGCGCCACCCACCTACAAGGTACCTAGGGGTGGAGTTCCCTCCTCGCTTCTGGGCTGGAGGCGCCTATCCGGCTTCTGTGTGATAAAAAGCCGGAAAGCGCTTATGCCATGCAATAACGTCACCAAAGAGCTATATGATTGGGGCCATCGGTCACATTCGCTCCGGCCGGTTTCAGCCTCGGTCTCTTCAGACGGGTCGGGGTTTGGGGCCCCGGCCGCTCTTTGACACTGAATGACTTGGAGCAGGTCTGGCGATGGCATTTTGGCACGCACTTGGGGTGAAACCTTCATCCCCTATCGATTCTGCTGCAGAAACCTGGATTCTTGCCGCCGGCGCCGGCAGCCCTTGATAGACACATCGCCTATTTTTCGTAGTGGTTACTATGGGTGATTCCCGCACTGGGCTTTCACACCGTGGCCATGAGTCCGCAGGCCCGGCTTAGGCCCGTTGGAGGGGTAAGAGAGATCGATTCGCCAGATGGAACGTCGCAGAGCACGATGCGCATACCGGGCGCCAGCCACGATCGTGACAACCTGCTGGAGTACCCTAGATGCTTGTTTCCTTGGCAAGCTCTGGGGACCCCATTGCTCTAGAGCAGTCCAAAATGGCCCATTACAAGGGAGCACATCAACCCCATGTTAGCCCGGGCCCACAGCTCTACCTGGTTCCCAAATGCCTCAAAAAAGCCGCGGACTCATTGCCTCCATTCAAGACAGTGCCCACCATCTTCGCCGAGGCAGGCAAGTGGGATTGGGGAGCCCCGCCAGACAGCTCTGGCCGGTCTTTGCCAAACGGTGCCATTGAGGATGAGTCTCACACTTTCCGAGTTGCCCAAATTGCTCCGGATCCGCCGAATACGCCCCTTAGTAATGGCCGGACGTGCCCTTGCATTTGCCGATGAACACACCGCCGACGTGCCACCGGGGTCATACATCCAGGGAGGTACCGGACCTTGCGGAGGTCACCTTTGCCCCGCTTTGGTCGTCCGGTGACTAGGCACTACGGGGTGGTGCATGACCAGATATATTGGGATGTTTTCATTTTATATGATTAGCACGGTTTGTCGGGCCGATTGCTGCCACGGTTTTTCCCTCGAAAACCCTTCGGGGCGGGGGTTTTTTAATCCGGGCAGTAATCCGCTTGCTGCGTTTTTGTATTGGGTCCCATAGACCGATTGGTCTCCGTGGACGATAAAAGTACCTTCCTTCCTTCCTTCCTTCCTATCTTCTAAATATCTTCCACATAAATTTGATGGGTATCTGGAACAAACAAAATAATGAATATGAGAAACAATAGAATCAAAACTTATTGCACAACCTTAAAACCCTAAACCTGTATAAATTTTTGCATATAAATCATGTGGCAAGCATCCCTAGATCTCTGCTGCAATGATTCTAGAAACAAATGCAAGAAACAGTCAAAGCAATATTTATTTCTACATTTACTTGTGATCTTACATGTTCATAGGTACATGGGAGAAAGTCAGGTGCTCCAGTATGCTCCCGAACATGTTTAAATCTTCCAGCATTAGATATCAAAATGCTTCTTGATCTCGGTAAACTTCTGAAGCGCTTCCAGTGAATGGATTCAAAATGCTTCTCCGTCTGGTCTGGGCGATCTTGTGAAGAGCTTCCAGTAAATGGGAGGGAGGGAAAATTTGTGCGAGGGGAGGGAAAAAATCGAGGGAAAAGTTTTTCTGGTAATTTGTTTGTTTCTTTCGTTTGTCTCTTCCCATTTCGTAGAAGAAAAAACAAAAGGATTAGGGCAGGTCGGGCAGCTCAGGGTAGGGCAGCATAAAAAGCTAGGACCAGTCACGCCATGCCACGTCAAAATTTATAACCGCTTCTGTCAAGTTCTTTATTTTGATTGGCCAAGCAATTTCCTAGTTGGCAAATCTCAAAAGACCTTTTATAACCCCAAAAAATTTCTAATGGGAAGTTATTTTGAAAAGGAAAATAGAACATTGTAAAGGCCATAAAGCATAATCATTTGGTCATTGATCTGTTTATTTTAGAGGCTTTGCTTGGTAGTAATGTGAAGGTAATTTCCTCCTATGTCTATTGTGTTGGTGAATACATGGTTCGGACCTACTTGCTTTAATCACCTTCCATAGTAGTGGGCAAGTGGTGAGGTAATTATCGGATCGTGTGCTTTTGTCTTTCACAGCCTACAAGTGTGGCTATAGAAACCACACTGCGCCACTAAGGAATCTGAATTGAGCCATATACGGGGAGGTATACTCCATGTTGTGAGTCAGCAAAGCATCTATGTGGGCAGGTATACTACATGTTGGGGGGCAACAACATTCCTTATACAACAAGTATGAAACTATGCTACATTTGAATATTGATGGCGTACCAATTTTAATATAAACAATGGTCGTTGCTGTAGATTTATTTAAATTGACTAAAGCCTGAGATGGGCCTATACACCACACGTTGTATGTCCAAGGAGCAAAGAATGTTCATGAGCAGACATGGCATTCTTTTATGGTGCATATAATAATTTTGTCATGGCATTCTTTTATGGTGCATATAATAATTTTGTTATGTATCCCGTTGACCAGGATTACAATTAATATGGCCAATTATCATTGTGATCAATCAGATCGAGATGCCCAATTGTTGTCAGCCATCGCAAGCAAAAACTATTTGTACCAGTATCTTAAATTTGGTGCTCAGAGGCCTTGGCTTTTTGTTCAGCCTCGTTGCTTTTTCCCTCATGATTGGAAACAATAAATCCACAATTTTTACATACAGATCCATCATTTCCTTCAAGTAAGCATAAAACCCACATAGAAATAACTAGTTTAAATTATATTGAAGAGCTTTGCTTCTGATCCTGTGTCTGCCATACTTGTTCAGGTATCTAGCTATGGCAAATATCGTTTCTTGCATATACTCGTTTTTGCAAGGACTTTGCATAGGTATCCGCCTAGGGAATACAGAAGAAATTAAGTTGTTTAAATCTCCTCTTGTGGAATATGTGAGCTTTTCAGGAGATCAGGTAGGATCTGTGGCTTTATATTCATATTCTGATATTAGGTGAATAATTTTTTAAGTGAAATTGTGGCAGATTATGGCTTATCTTCTCATGTCGTGTTCTTCAAGTGCTGCTTTAAGCATACCAGCTGCAAAAGACGGATGTATATGTGGGGAATTTTGTATTCAAGCAGCTGCATCTATAAGCTTGAGCTTTTCTGCATTCGGAGTATTATGTTGCAGCTCTCTTCTATCCCTATATTTTCTCTCGGGATATTATGTTGCTAAAGGAAGAAGGTGAAAAAAAACTGAAAAAAGCTGGAAAAAAAAGGATGAAGAAACGGAAACAGGCTGAAGAAAAACTGCAAACTTAATTCTCTTCTCTTTTCTTTTCTTTTTGTGTTTTACTTTGTGCAACAACGACACCTTCCTTTGTCGGTAAGTTTTTTCCTGTGTCTTATTTTTATAAAATGAGGTCTTCCATATATGATCGATTGCTGGAATTGGAGTTGTATATCATCTTTTCTGCCTTCTATTTCTTCTATTAAGATAGATGGATAATATTATTTTTACGTCGCGCCACATTGGAGGTTGCTAGCATTGCTAATGCCCATCCCATGCCCAGGCATCAGGCATGTTTGTAGAAATACAAACAACTTATTTATCAGGCTATGCTATACACCATGGACTTGAACTTCATTAGTACGCAACCTTCGTGTTTGGCCTATTCCATCTATATAGAAATATTACAAACCTTTCTTCCAACATTATTTTAGTAGTTCCAAACTCTAAGCTAGCATGTCTAAAATATTGGATCAAGCCATACTATCATTCCATGCTCTTATTCCCTTCTTGTATAATTACGAAATGATGTTGTGCCAAATGATGCACATGAACGATGCGTATGCAGAGATTAATAGCAGCAAATTGTGATCGACATAATCCCTGATTTACGATTATACAATAACAAGAAGGGATATACATTTCCAAAGACCAATATGAAATTTAACATTTTTTTTTAGAATTTGAACATAATCCTTATTCTATTTTTTGCTTCAGCCAATTGTCATCTTATCCGCCTTTTTGCCTCCTTAAAACAAATGTAGCATGTGAAAAAGGCAAAAAACCAACTATTGTTTGCAATTGTTACATTCAATCCAAAGCTTGGCATTTTAGTTGTTCTAGTCACTTTGTGTATGAGGATATTGTGCTATCAAATTCATGTATGGAGGAATCTTAAGATTTTGAGGCAAGTCCAAAACTTGCCTAGTTGATTTGCTCAGTAATGGATTTTGTGCTAGTAATGGTCTCGCTGCTCATGTTTCTTTGAATGCATAATTAACAGCCTTCTATATACATCGGCATTGTCCATGTTATCCATGGCAGATACAACAACTTCTTTCTCTTTGTGACAACACTGCTAGATCAAAGCATTCAGAAACATAACGGGTTTGGCTTTGTGACCGTTGGATGCTCATTTCAAGCCATTTTGGCCATCATTAGAAATGCCGAAAACCACCATATATTTTCGCCTAATTTTATTTTTCTATTTTTCGAAAGGTTTTGGTTCATTTCAAGCCATTTTGGCCATCAATTTTTTCTCGGTTAACAATACAGGGCTTTTGTAAAGGTTATGGAAGGGAAATTGTATCTTATATGTATGTATTCAGATGTATATCTATTCTCGCCTACCACTGGATGCTCTGTACGAATATCAGCAAAAATAAGATTATTTTTTTTTTTCCTTTTTTTTTTTTTGGGTTCCAATGGCTTAATGTGGAGTATTTATATAACATCTATTCATACAAGAAATTTATCGGTGGCGCCAAGTCTGCCACAAACATTTCTATCTATCTACCTATCTACCTACCTATATACCTACCTGCCTACTAATTCATTGGATTGAACTCACTATCCAACATTTGATAATGCAATTAGGACCCTCCACCATAAACATTCCTTCTAGACTTTCTTAGGTTTAAGGTTCCCCTATATTATCATAAACAATATTCCCAAAATCTATCAAGATTCTCTTGGAAAGGTCAAACGTGAGAAAATGAGGGGCAACATAATCCTTTGACATTGAAGAAGCTACACATTTATCGCACACTTAAAGGGGTTTAACCGTCATAGTAGGGCCAATATGATATTTTTAATGTTTGTTGCATATGAAAAAGTAAGATTCTAGCATTGTAGAGTGAGATGTATTCTACATATACTGTTCTTTGAAAGACCCAAAGATTTTTACATTAACGGTATATTATTTCTACATGTGCAAGTAGACATGTATGTAAAAGCGATTTGGACTTCTATTATATGATGTCATATTCTTAGGATATTGATGTGCATATGTATGATTGAATGAGGTGAGCATGAGAAATCGCAAGGACCCATCTCCGTGTAATATGTGCATCACATATACAAAGTGGTGATTTAAGACTTCATGCCATGCAACATCTTAGCTTAAAAATTCTCATGAAAATCGCACGACATTGTTAACTTAAACTTCTTTTTAACAAAGTCTTCGAAAAGTAATACTCATTTGGAATTATCAACCTTATGTGGAGCACAAATGAAGAGTTGGAGCAAATTGGTGGAGACGAGAGTTCTAATATTGCTCCATCTATTATGTTGTTCCCAGTTGGATGATGGATTATATGCTTATAAAACATTCTGGGTTACGTGGTCTTCATCTAAACATATGTAATTGAGTTTCTAATTTTTCTTTTTTCTTTTTTCGTGTTCTCCGCCGCAATCTAAATGAAGGTTGGGGAGCCACATTTGTAGGTAAATAGCTCCCACTTCCATAGCTGGGCTGGCATTCAAGAAACCTATGCTGCTGGAGGTGGCAGAGCTCTTTCTTAGATTCACTGCGCGAGCTAGGGCGGTCGCTCACCGACTTAAATTTGGAGCAGGCCGTCTATTCCGCTCTTCCCAGGCAGCTCCCGTTTCTGTGTCTGATGGGGCCCTTTCGAAGCCTGATAAGGTGATATTTCTATAATTTGCTACTGCCTTTCCATGCTCCATTACTTTACTCGCAGTGAACTATATGGACTTACATCTTATTATAACACCTGAGGTGTTGTTCCCTTATGATCGCTTTATTGAGTACTTCAAATGGGATCGAATGCGGGCTCCATGTGGGCTCATAAATCTGGGCAACAGGTATCAGTACCCTTACCAAATGTTTTGTCTCTTTTAAGGTCTTTTTAGTGTATAGGTTCTTTTTTCTATTTTACCAGGTATTGCAAAATTTTGTTATATCTCAACTGCTTTTGAGGTTGTAATGGTGGTCATCTTTTCTGTTTTGCTGATTTTTCCATTTGATAATGTTCATTTAATGTGCTATCTAGATTTTGTTTTTAAGTATTTTTATTGTGTGTGTTTGTTGGAGGCATTGTTTGATGATAGTTGATAGTTGGTTGTGTCCTTGCTGTTTCTTTTAAAGCCATAGGAAACAAAATCGAGAGTTCCAGATACTGAAAAATGAATACTAAACAGAAGATTATGCAAGTCATATGACCATCATATCGTGTGTATGCTTATCTAGAATTCATTTGTTTCTGTTGCAGCTGTTTTGCAAATGTTATTCTTCTGTGTCTCACATACACGAGAGCACTCACTGCATATTTATTACAAAGGAGCCACCAGAAAGGGTGTAAGTAGATCCGAAATGTATTTGTCTCAACTATTCGAAGTCGTTATCATGTCTTTAGATGTTAATATTGGTTTCTTTCTTGGTATAAAGGCAAACGAAATGATTAGTGCTTTATGTGCGAACTTGGAAATCATATACTACAAGCTTTTCAGAACCCACATCTGAATCCATTTTCACCCATTCATATTTTGTCACGTCTGCGTGACATTGAAAACCACCTTAGATCTGGAAGGCAAGAAGACGCACATGAGTTCATGAGGTATGAGAGTCTGGGCAAATTTGTGAACTGGCTCAATGCAGTCAATCTGCTTAGATGAGGCTGGGGGTGAGAAAGTTGTAGATCCACATTCACAATTAACAACTTTAGTTCATTATATATTTGGTGGACTTCTGCAATCTCAAGTAATGAAACCTCCTTGGAAAGAATAAGGGAATTGGATCATCACTTAGAAAATGCAGTATGAAGACAAAATGTTTTGTCCTTATGTGCAAGTGAAATGTTTCCACACAATGCCATATATAAGACATTGGAAATAAGTACAAAACAAACTCTTCAGATGTAAAAGATGTATTTGGCAATAGTATTTGTTTTTTGTATCACATGTTTATCATTATTCTGCAAAATATGGAAACTGGAGTTTTCCAAGCTTAGATCCATTTAGTTCAATTTGGCAGGTTCACAACTGTGATCGTTCCGGCTTAATATCAAACCTTATTTAAGAAGAGTTGGACAAAAGAAATGTTCGCGGCGGCCTTGGCCGCCACGATAAATTTCTTGTATGAACAATTTATAGTCAGCTACGATTTCTTGTTCGCTAGTGCCAAAATTCATATTTGGCGCAATGATATGCATTTAACCACTCAATTTTCATTGTTTAAATAAAGAAAACGATATTAAACAATATTATTGTTATGCCTCTAAAGTTTCCTGAAGGTAAAAATGCACCAGAACATATTAACAGTGGCAATCCTGCTTGCACCCAGGAGAGCACATCTATGCTTTAGCAGAAAATAACAACCCATAAATAATACAGTAATTTTAATGAAATAAGTCGCTAATAGACTCATTCACAAGGAATGCTTGAGTTCCTACTAATTAACAACTAATTGGGCCACCCGGAAACTCAATTTTTTTAGGGATATGGTCTACAGTCTTAGTGATAGTGATTTATGCATCCATATCGTATCCCCCTGGAACTCCCTAATATTTTGCACGTACAAAATCAACACCATATAGTATATTGCCTGAAATCTTATAGTATTTTGCAAATCTTGTTATACAGTATAACAAATTCTGTACATCCATACCCCACAAATGAGGAATTTTGTGTACGGTGTAGATTAAGGAATAAGGGGTGAATATGCCTATCCAATAGCTCTCGTTGCCCGGAGTCACCCCCCGTGTGAATATGCACCCAAACAAAAGGGGTTTTAAGGGGGAATTTAATTTAAAGGCGTGTAATGTAATAATTTTTGTTATAGGTTAAATTTTTTTTTTGCCCCTTCGGGACCAAAAACAAACAACATTACATCGCACTTGGATGAGTTGATGTTATCTAACATATATAACTCTCCTATGAAAATTCCTTTGGAATATTCTTTTTCGATGCCTCCTTCTAAAGGTGACACGTACCGTTCTGAGGAAAAAATACAGCGACAAAAAATAGGGAAAAAATCTGCTGGTTCCGGTGAGGCTGGATTCACCGCAATAGCGGCCCTGGCAGGGCATGGATCCACGTTGTGGCATTCCAATCCGCCATGCCCTAACTCTGTAGTTGCAGCGGTACTTCCGTTTGCATTCATTTCAGTGTAGTCAGCCGGGGATCAAGGCGGTGAACGCTTCAGACGGTGCAAATCATCTGGGCCGCAATCTTAGCGGCCACATTTTCTTCTAGAACATCTCCTGCGTCAAAGCTTTGAATCCTGGCAGTGGCCCTGTTCTGATCCAAGTTGTGGCAAGCTATCGGCCTTGGTTCCACAAGCTGGACACTGCTCCGACGATTTTGTCCGACTACTTCTGCCTTGCCCGACAAGATAAAGCATGAAAATGATTTCGTACTTTGATTTGTAGTTCGGCTATGCGCTTCTCCAGTCTTTGAAGCGATCTTTCGAGAAGCGCTTTCAGGTAAAATTGCAGCTAAAGCCCCTCTTTTTGTGAATCTTTTTAGAATACCGTTAGTGCAGAGGATGAATCAATGCCTCTTGGGTATGTTGCTCTTGGGCTAGACAGTTCTAAAAATTTATCTAGTGGGTATGATGATGGCAAAGAAAATGGTATTAATTATGCAAGGATAGCAGATATAAAGCCACGTTTGATTAAGACCTTGGAGAAGAGATCTTTCCATGACTTATTTTCTACAGCATCTCGCCTACTTTGTCTAATTATGCTGCAGACATGGTGGCACTCATTATTACTCCAACTGTTTCTAGAGCAAGCCTTTGCATATGCAATGGGAAAATATTAGACGGTCTCCATTTTTTGGAGGCAAACCAGTTGTGGCACAATTATAGCCAGGGATCAATTTGAAGAATTATAAATATATAACTAGGTCTTTCAATCGTACTTTTGTGCGCTTATGTGAAATTAATAGGAGATGTGCAAACATTATGCTCAAGCCTAGTAGGGGGAAAGAATTGATTGAAAGACCTGAAAAATGTCTACATGCTTTAACTTATGAATTGAGATCATACTTCTGGCTACGAGCATCATGATTGATTATTACTCTTTGTATTTTCAAAACGATTTGTTAGCTTTGCAACCCTTCTTTGCGCAGGTGGCTGTTTACAGAAGAATGGTAAAATGATAAAATGGTAAGGTTCCTGTATTCCATGTTGCTCATTTACTGTTTTATGAATTTATTATTCTATTGTTACAGGGTATTTATGAATATACAAATGAAATTCAAGCTCCTTTCTTCATGGCTTTTCGATGTGCAAAAATTATGCTCAAACCTGAAAATGGAGGCAAGGAATTGACAATCATTTGCATTCTTTAAGTTATCACTTGATATCTCATTGGCTCTCCATTGAGTGGGTAACATAACTTTGATAACTTCAGTTTGGAGATTGGAGATCAAGTCAATGTGGAGAAGTTCTGAGAATTTGTTACTTACTACAGATATCCAAGAGTCAGTTTATGGATTTCTCAGCCTTTGTTGCTAAAATTAGTTACGTTCGTGACAGTGTGTTGGTGTACTACTCTAATGTTTTATATAAGATGACACGTCATTAAGACCTTGGTATATTTGCGCCATAATATTGTCATCGTTCTATCTTGAGCTAGGTAGAACTATAAATTAGGAATTAAACTTTTTCGTGGCATTATATTTTGACTTATGTTGATGAGGCAACCCATGCGTCTTCCACAACAAACTCTCTGACACGTGGCACCATCACTCGGGTCACCAGTAGAAAACATTATTCATGCCACCAATAGCTAACATAGCAACCATTAATTTAAATGTATCTCATTAACTTCAATACCTTCTTTTATAATGGCTTAAATTAGAACAAAATTCAAATGTCCACATATACTGTCAAACGAAGAAGTGAGTCAGTTGGGAAGAGAAATGTTCGCGGCGGCCTTGGCCGCCGCGATAAATTTCTTGTATTGTGTAATTACTAATATGTCGGATGTAAAACATATAGCAATACCTAATATATAGGATTACAACAAATAAAAACAAAAACTTATATGAAGCCTAAGTAACTATAATGTTATAGCATAATATAATTTAATTACATGCGCTTTAAAAGCATATATTATTTATAAATTTATTTAGTCATTGAAGATAGTAAAAGTAGTATATCAATTTTGAAGCATTCAATATGGATAGCAGCTTAAGATGCGATACACATCTTGGTTGATTTGCCTATCAAACAACCTGCAGAGGGCAGTTAGTCTATTTACTTGCGCACGTAATTGCCTCCGCTGATCTATGTCCAAACGAATGTGCGCATCAAGAATGAAGTTCTCAATTGAGTTCAGTGCGTTACGGATTTGTTGCATAGACGAGCGCATGTCATTGATGTATCCAACTAACCACAGTGACATAACGTCAATAGGGTCCTCGCCATGTGGAGGTGGTGGTTGTGCTAATGGCGGAGGAACTAAGTAAACTTGAACTTCAACCGTTGGGCTTTCTGGTACTATGATAATTTCGGGCTCCACATTATTGCTTACTTTAGGAATGACGAGGATGTCACGTGGAGGTGATTCATTGGGGGGGTCTATAACCTGCATGTTAACAAAACAAATTGATGAAATTGAGAAAATGAGAACGTAATGAAATAATATGTTATTATACTAGATATTGAACTAGATGGCAATTACTATAGTATTCTATTCAATACCCGTAAGTGTCACTCTGCTGCAAAAGATGAGTTCCAGTTGGTGAGGATAATTTCGTTATCACCCAAATCTCTAACTACAATTGTGTTTTGGAGTCTGTCTACAATATGTGCTTCAATGATTTCGTCTGGATCTTCGTTAACAGGCTGGTGCTCGTCAAAGTACCTTGGTGGATTAGCAAATGGATTACTGCTACGGGCTCTTGACGGGCATGCTGGATCATTATTCGGTGGCCCATAAAAAACTAACGATACTTTTTCACGGGTTGCTTGGAATGGGTTCATCATTAGATCATATGCAGCTTCAACTTTTCTTTGGTCTACGTTTTGGCCATTAGTAGGTATAGCCCATTGTGTGCTGAGACAGAACTTTCTTGTCTTGATCATCTCTGTGATTGTGAATGTCAGGGGTGGCTTACGACGATTGGCCATGCGATAATTTGGAAAGTGACGGACTTTGAGGAGTAAGTTTTTAGGATCTAGACAAACCTCATCTTTTATTTCTCCTGCTCCATACATCGCATATCTTTCTTTCCCTCTCATCAATTCTGCTGATGAGACATTATGCATGCGTACTTGAAATGAGGCTTTCCAAAGTTCTTCATGCAATAACCTAACATACCTTCAAAGCAATGCAGCTTTGTGTCCTTTAATGTCCTGCACATTATTTTAGCTCCAGCTGGCTTTGTGGTGTTCCATCTCATAGCTACTTTGAGTAATGCTGCAGCACCATGGACTCCTACTGTTTTGAGTTTGGCTGTGGCTTGGAAGTGCAAATGATCTAGATTTGATCCACGCTCTGTTACAAGTAATCCTGCATGACAATGCTCAATAAAGAACTCTAAGATATTGTCTATCAATTTTGGATAAACATCTGTGCCCCCAATTTCTATTGTTATGGATACATCTCCACCAACTGGCCCTTTAGTTTTGTGTTGTTGCTTGTTCTTCCCCTGCTTCTTTGTTCTCTTTCTTTTTTTTTTTTTTGGTTATTTTCAAAATAATATGTGTCACTTGGGCTATACGTATGAATGCTAATCAAATCTGTATCATCATCTTCAATAAGGAGTTGCTTTTCTTTTCTTGTCTGCCTGACAGGACTGCAATCTCTAATAGGGCTAGATGGTCCAGGATCTTGATGTGGCGAGACTTATTTAGATGTAATGTGTTGCAAAATACCTCAACACGTTCGTTGATTTGCGCATCTTCAGCTTCGATGACATTTTCTTGTGCAGGGTGATTTATCTCATACGTGATGCCTTCTGCCTGCATGACTCCCATTCATGATGTTGAGCCTGGGCCTCGTCTGTTTCGTGCCATTCGTCTCATTGTAATATCTAGATCTAATATCAACCATTAAAAAAACAACACAATTGTTAATAACTAGTAATGGTAGTAATAATATGAGTAACACAAGCTTCTAATACTAGTAAACCATAAAAACTAATATAGTAAATGTTATGATATTAGATATTGCTAGATATTGTAGCATTTTATTTTTGCATAGAAACTTAAACAATGGCCATAATGGTAGATATTGAAAGGAAGGGTGAGATTTTAAATTTTGAAGCTTAAAGAATGGGCAGTAGATATTTGAAAGGAAGGGCGACATTTAAAATTTTAAAGGGAAATAGTTAAGGAAAGAATGGGATTTTTGAGACAAAAGAAATTAGGGCACAGTTAGGGTTTCTGCAATCGATGATGGCAGCTGCTTGCTTGAAGACATGGAAATCCGATCGAACAGGGCAATCTGAGGGCGGAATGTAACTGTGGTGTTGGTAGATGTTGAAAACGGAATATCTTAACATGCTAGACACAGGTTCCGGAGGGTTTACAGAAGAAAAGGTCAGCAGATGTGGCTATGGCGGCTAATGGCTCCAATTTCAAGATAAAACTTCAAGATCTGGCTATGGCGGCCAAGCTATGTCAGGCACATTCTGGCTATGGCAGGCTAGATATTCATGGCTCCAGTTTTGGACTAAGGGGCCAATGCTTTTCAGAGGTAAAGTTGAGGAAGATAAACATAGGGAAAAACTGCAAGATCTATCTCCATCTCCAATTTTGCATGCTAGATATTTGCCTGCAGGTTTCGGATTTTGAAAAGCAAGACCAAATAACACAACACCAAATCTGAAATGTTACAAAAAGATGAATGAAGAACAAAAACAGAATAAGAATGGTTTTTTTTAATATATGCCATGAAAGATCATGGAATTCAGGGAACTAACGCTGTTAAACAGAATCAAGAATGGATTTTCTTATTGAGATTGCTTCTGGAGTGGTGCTAAATAAAAATAAGTGTGCTATAATTCTCGATACTCACCTGACTGACATGCAAAGGATTAAAATGCTAAATAAACAAGCTGCCACAACCATTTTGAGTATTCCCTAGCTTTAACAGATCTCTGAATGGGCTATGGGTACCAATAGTATCAAACAAAAAAAGAAACTCTCAGCATAGTCTTGGTTAGCAGAATAGAAATTGCTAATGCTGTAATTGGAAACACCCATGTGTATTCCTCCTCTACTATTGTGGGAGATAAAGCTTCATACAAACAGATTGAGAGTGCTATCTGAAAATTTATTTGGCCAATGTTAGTCTTGTACGTCCAGGTACAGGACTATTCATGAAGACCACGGATCAGGGCAGGAATAAGGGACCAGGTCAAGCATCGGGAAGTAGACCCCTGCCCACGACGAATACCACGCCTAAGACCATGCCAGGGTCCAAGAAGAGACAGAGAACAGATAAATGACGGCCCTGCAGAAGTACAGTCCAGAATCAGCGTGATTCCAAGCACATAAAGAAGGCACTATCAGATTCCCGAAAAATCTGGCTTTGATCCATGAGTTGGTAGCGTGATCTTGCAAACGGTGCAACATGTGCAATCGTGCCACTGAAGAGTGCACTCTTTCACATCCCACACCCTTTAGACAGAAAATGGTCTTCCAGGTGCAGACCATGCCACAGCAGCAACCATCGTATATACCTCAGCAATATCAACAAGCTCAGCAACCTCAACAATCTAGGGGTCAAGGCCCCCGACAACCTTTTGATCCTTCCAAGGCTCAGTGCTATCACTGCCAAGAATAGGGTCATACCACCATGGCATGCCCTCAGCTTCCTCAAGTCCAAGTTCAACTTCCAAGTACAAATCAAAGGCCACCTCAACAACAGCGCCCTCAGCAAGCAGCATCGACCTCTACTCCTCTGGATCAACAAGCTCAATAAGAAATTCATCAGGCTCTCAATCCTCCGGTGCAACAGTCCAATTGGGTTGGTTTGGTTTCTCGCCAGACCAAGGCCTCACGTCCTTTGACGATCATACCTCACGACACGCAACCTGCGTTTGTTGTCGACATGATTCCACATGAGGACACAAAAAAGGTCCATTTTGTGCACGCTTGCAAATGTTCATGCCACCACGCGTGCTCAGCAGCGTCAAGAAACACCATCCTTGTCTAAAAGCCCACGCTCTCAGCAGTATCCCAATATTGCTGCAGAGGTTGAGCTTCTCAATGAGGTTTCAACTTCCTTGCCTCAGACCCCTACACCTTTGGATCCCGCTGATCCATTTTCTCATGTTCTCTTGGAACTCCAAGAAGAGCTCGCCAAAATCAAGATTCCCTTGAGCCTTGCCACTATTCTCAAACTCTGTCCTGCTCTCAAAGAACAGTTGCCCCTACCCGCTGTTTTGGTAGGAGCAGTGGCTACTTCAACCCCCACGGTGCATGCCATGGTGAGCAACCAACAGATCAATCATGTCCAAATTGATGGAGGTAGTGCTGTCAACCTCATTACAGACAAGCTTCGGAAGCAATTGGGCATCAAGCACTTCTAGACATGCTAACTTCTGGTTTAAGCTACAATTTTCACAGATGGTCTTATTTTTGTCAGAACAATTTATTTTACCTTTAGCATTGTTTTTTGAAACATAAGTACCTTGCTATCTACTCATGCTCCCCAGTCAGAGTCATCCACGTAAAAAGTTGAGCCTTTGCTTTTGGTCAACACAAAGAAGACGGGATTGGCATGCTGGTGCTTAAACCTTTTGTGAATTCACAACTTTGATGTGGTTTGGGGCTTAGGAAAAGCATGTTGATGATCCACATTAGTAGTTTGAATGAAGTTTGAGTCTATATAAAGCAATGCATGTGAGTACAAAACTGGAACATATAGGGTCAATAAAGAAGCAAAAAGACATTGGATTCTAATGAGAAAATCAGTAGATAAGTACAACAAAGGGATAAGAAAGAAGTAGATAAGGCATTAAGTTTTAATCATGAAAGTCACGAACTTTATTCAAACGCATGGAAGCAAGGGTCAATTCATAAGCTCCACAACGTATAATGCTCCATAAGACATAAGCAAGTCATAACTACAACATCCAAAGTCAACTACACTCAAATTCCTTATAGCTGCAGCAACACATAAGCAAGTCACAACTACAATAAAAAACCATCATTAGTAAAACACATACATAATGCGCATTTAACGCTCTTTTATGTGAACCTACAAAGGAACACGGGTCCTCATACCAAGGATAACCCTGGAGCCATTGGACATCAACCTCCTGCCCTTCAAGCGAAGGCAGTTCCCTGTAATAATTATATTTACATCTTTGTATGAAGTCCTTGGCTTATTTTAGTTGTCTACAGGTCATTTTCTCATACAATATGAAGATGAACTATGGAGTAACAAGGTCATTAAGCTAAGCCAATAGTTTGATCATTTCCTTGCAATTATTTATCTGCAACTCTCAATAAGGTAATCTTCTATATATTCTATCTGGTATTTGTTTCAAAATTAGACCTTCTTGAGAAGTTAAAATTCTCGGTCAATGCATCCATTGCAGACTTCAAGTTTAGGAAGAAGATTTTGTTTTTCCTTTTCTTTAACTTTGCAAATTAGAGCTTAATGGCTAGGGTTTGAAGAACATTTTCACAAGGTCATGAGTAATCTTAAAATTGCATTTTCCATTTGTATAAGATATATGCTGCGTAATGCTCTAAGTAAGGACATGTCGGTACTTTTATAAATATGCTGCAAAGGGGCTTGAATTGGGCATTAGACTGTTTTGTATGTTGCAGAGAATTGATGATGATGCCTCTGAATACTGCTCTACAAAGTTACATATAGTACTGAGAACATAAAATTAAGAAATTATAGGCATGCATATGAATGTTATAGGGACATATTATTGTTATACAATATGCGATAGAGTCAATTGAAACAGTAACACCCTTGGTTTATTTCAATTGTTGGCATTTTCTGGGTTCATCATGGATGTGTCGTTGCATTGCCAATATTTCTTTTATTCTAGAATGGGGCTCGCATGAAACCAACAAACCGTAGATAGATAGGCTTCTCATTCATCTCAGCAGATTTTCTACAATGGTGGACAGTGGGTAGCCGCACACATGCGAACTACCCACGAAAAATAAAGGGAAAATCCAATTATATCATTTGGACCCCAAAAAATACAATGCTAATAGATGTGTGGCTGGTGTACTGTGACATTCCAGCACAGTATACGGTCCCAGGACGTATACTGTACTGCCTCGTCACGCGTACACGCCACTCCGACTGACGTGTACGCCAACGTGTAGCCAGGCGGGTAGCCCCTAGGGGGCAACTTGCAAGGTATGTGCACTTATTAATGTGCACATTTACCAATGTGCACATTTATTAAGGTGCACACCTTTTCATGTGGATACATTTATGCCACCTAGCCATTAAAGGCAAGTGGGCCATTCCCAATTATCCCACATGCCTAAAGGGATAATTGGAAACCCTAGCCCTAACCATTTGTCTATATAGGTTAAGGAAACCCTAACTTGCCATTTTCGTCCATAGGGTTTTAGAGCTCTGTTTTGGCCGCCCCAGGAGCCAAAACTGCCTCCCAGACTCTGCCCAAGCGAATTGCACCATTAGATTCGAGCAGCTCAGCAGGATGGTCGAACTCAGGTCAGGAGGAGCAACCCAAGGATCATGTATTTAGTTAATCTAATAGCTTAAACCGTCTTCCAGTCATAGAATCAGTAGGTTTAGCCAATCAAATTGCCCATAGTAGCCATCTAGATCCTCAGATCCCAGACACTAACTAAAGAACCTATCTCTATGATATAGATTAGATCTAGTTCTTTAGTTCTTCTGTGATGTATATGGATGATGTATCTCTGTGAACTCCTTGTATTGGGAAGGGGGGTAGAGGCCCTAAAGCTTGGTAGTTGATGCTCTAGAGTAGCCTCTCTAGCACACTGTAGATTCGGCCTGTGTACAAGAACCACACCTGGTTGTGGGTGAAGGGGCCAGACTGGCTGAGAAGGAGGTTCGTGTTCTGACTCTTGAACGATCCCTCTGGTGTGTAAGGCCTACCGGGGATCATTGTGACTAGGTCTAATGGCTTACCACTAAGAGTGGGTAAGGCATGGACTCGACACCCGTGAAGTGGTGTTCACTTTCCAGTGGGTTCAGTCGAATACGGGCAGTGGCCCTCTAGTCACCTTGAGTCAGCATGTAGATCTCTGGAGGGAGTGATCCCTACCTGCCCCATCGAACCGGGAGATGAAACCCGTGAATAGCCCCTTTGGCTATGCATCCGGCTGGCTCTGATCGTCCCAACACTTTTCAGCCTACTCGCAAAGTGTGCACGGGAGGGGCGGATGGAGTGGACTACCCTAAGCCATGTTCTCATGCCCGCCCAAATCCATTGCCATGAATTCTCGTGCGCAATGAACTCTGGAGACCCAAGCCGTCAGTCATTCCTTTGAGTCTGAGCCTTGGGTAGGATTCCCCATGTGATGTGCTGATCTTTGTCTATGCAGATATGTGGAGAACCATCCTTCGTGATGGTCATATGATGTTGATGTATGTACTACTGACATATATGTTTACGCTTCCGCAGCTAGGTAGGCCATGAGGGAGACAGGGTAAATGACCCCTTCATTCTTCCCACTGGAACTCTTCAAGGTTGCAGTGATACGTGGAGGGCCCTATATTAGCATGGAGCTGGTATGGGGGATGAACTCCTGTTTGTATACGGTGAGTGCACCGTATATGAGCAGGGGACGTCACAGTGGTATCAGAGCAATGTTCTTGGGGACTAAGAGCAAAGCACTGGCCATGCTCCCAGTAGTACTAACTTGATAGGATCCTCAAACCTCGAAAAAGTGGGAAATTTTTTTCTCATTTTTTTAGTATGTGCTAAGCTAGTAACAGTTAAGTGAACTGGAACATAATAAGACTAAAAATAGTGAGCCAAAACCTCCTTAGGCAAGGTGGTCTCACACGTCGCGCCTGGTCAAAGAACTGAACTTTAGTTTTTGAGCAGGGCGCTACCTGTGAGACATTTATCCTAGAACACCTTAAAACCTAATGAATTTCACAAAAGTAATATGGTAAGGAGAGTTCTAAGGTAAGAACTAGTTAGAATAGTATGTTTAAATCACTTAAATTAGATTAAAGGGCGCTACCTAGATCCTAGAACACCTTAAAATCTAATGAATTTTACAAAAGTAATATGGTAAGGAGAGTTCTAAGGTAAGAACTAATTAGAATAGTATGTTTAAATCACTTAAATTAGATTAAAGGGCGCTACCTAGATCCTAGAACACCTTAAAATCTAATGAATTTCACAAAAGTAATATGGTAAGGAGAGTTCTAAGGTAAGAACTAGTTAGAATAGTATGTTTAAATCACTTAAATTAGATTAAAGGGCTTCACAAAAGTAATATGGTAAGGAGAGTTCTAAGGTAAGAACTAGTTAGAATAGTATATAGGTAAGAACTAGTTAGAATAGTATAGTATATAAGAACTAGTTAGAATAGTATGTTAAGAATAGTATGTTTAAATCACTTAAATTAGATTAAAGGGCTCCACAAAAGTAATATGGTAAGGAGAGTTCTAAGGATCCCCACAGTAGCGGGAATTGAACCTCCCACCCACAGAGTTGAACTCCCCCAAACCTCCACCCCCCCCCCCTCGTGCCAACCACTGAGGGCGGGCATCATTTATGTTTATAATATGATTCTTAATTAAATTTAAGCTTTAATAATGTTAGATAATATTAATGGCCAAGCCTAAGCTTTAGACTTAGAACCAAGACCCTTAAGCTAGATAGAGACAGCATCTGCATTCATCATAGCTTAGTTGTCATTTTATCTTGCTAAGTGTCTTCTTGTCTATATATAAGTAGTATAATTAAACCTTTTTTAGAAACCCAGACCCAGAATTGGCCATCTATAAATAGACCTAGGACCCCCCCCATTTCTACGTTCCTCTTTGGAAAAAAAAATCGCTCCCCCTTGCTAAGGCGATTTTAGGGCGCCCGACCTCCGATCGACATGGCGCGCAACAAACAGACCGCTCGACTTCCTCGACAAGGCAAAACAGCCAGAGGCCAAGGAGGCCGAAGGAAACAAGGAGTGGAAGGGCAAAGGCGTGGAGGAGCCCAAGCGAGAGACGAAGAAGACCCCGAACGTCAAGGTAGTCATCAAGGAACGGCAAGCCAACCAGCCAGCCCAGGAGTAGGGATCCCAGGGATCAACGAAAGCACTAGAGGAAGAGGACATTGGATCTCCGGATTCAATGGATGAAGAGACCCAAAAGGCGTACGAGCAGATAGAGCGAGAGATACAAGAAGAGGAGAGGGCAGAACGAGAGCAGGAGACCAAGGTTCAAGAAGTAGCAGAGCAGAAGCTAGTGCAGCATTTTGAAGATTCGACAGCCTGCACAGTTCATGCGAAGAGGGTGACACTAATGAAGAAGGACATGCAGCTTGCCAGCTACATCAAGAGAGATCCACAGTAAAATTTTGTAAATGATGGAAAATTTTTGAGTTTTAGACTAAATAACGTGTGTAATCTTACTTAATTAAGTTGAGTTGGTAAGTTCTAGCTTTTGTCTTAGTCAAAACGGACATTTTAGACCAATTTGAGAGGATGTCTCACACGTCGCGTCTGGTAAAAACAAAACTCCAGTTTTTGAACGAGGCGCAACGTGTGAGACCTTGCCCAAAGTTGTCCAAATCTCCTCCAAATCGACCAAGTAAGGGGTCAATTCTGCCTAACTCGATGAGCCTAGCATGATTAGACCCTTAGATCACCCAAATTGGACAAGTTTTGACCAAAATGGGGCCAATGTCTCACACGTCGCGCCAGGAGCAAAAACAAAACTTCAGTTTTTGATCTGGGTGCAATGTGTGAGACCTCCAAACTTTGAACCTCCATAACTTGAGCTACAGAGCTCTAAATCGCTTGAAATTTGTTAGGACCGTTAGGACCGTCAAACCCCAGCTCAAAATGACCAAAATTGCTCAAACCCTTGAATTGCTTTTCCAAACTGTGGTTTGTTTGTAAATAGAAGCATACCCCATTAGTACCTCGCAAGTATTGCTCTCGGCTCAAAGCTGATGCCTTACTCCTAGATAGAAGTACCCAAGAACACCCCTTTGTTATAGTGATCTAGACCTCAGCATAGCAACCCAAGTCCAACTGTTGGTACATCACCTCTGCTCATGCCAAAGGCATAAACCTTGACCTAATTTTGTGTCCTTCTAATGGAGTTTGACTTATACAGCCGCCACATTGACACTCCCTATTGCCAGGATACCTAGAAAGGAGCTAGAGTCTAGAGCTGCCCAAGTCACTCCATGTGTAGAGATTGGACTCCCCCAAACCAACTTTGCTAGGACCTTAGAGTATGCCTCAAACATCATGGAGGTTTTGCAAAACAACCCTCATGTCATACCATACCACACGTCCTAATGTCCATAGACTTGGAGATTATAGATATGTCTTCAGTAACGCTGCTCGAGCCATCTTGCTTGCTTATAGAGCCCAGAATGTTGTAGGAGAGCCCTTCAAGTAGACCCTTAGATTCTAGGATATACGAGCATTGCTCTCGAAGTACAGGGCCAGAGCCACAGAAGAGCTAGAGGCGCAATTTCTTGAAGACATCAAGGTCCCAGCCGGTGTATGCATTGAGATAAGGAGAGGAGACCGAAAGGCGCACCCAAGAGAGGGAAGCACAACGACAAACACCTCAACCGACAAACGAGTAGACCAGACGAAGCTTCCCAAACCCCTTGCACCAAATAGGGAAACTTTCATCGGTTCCAAAAAGTAGGAGACCAGGAGGGGGAGGAGACGCATATCAGGGAAGGAACACCTCCGACTTGAAGGCCTATATTAGCATTAGGGGCAAGATCAAGGAGGAGAACATTCTGCTCGAACAAGAATTTCGGACCCAGAAACACCTAGAAACCAAAGGAAGGGCGACCTTACTAGTACTTCCGAGGAGATGACTCGAATGGAATGGAGGACCCAAAGGATCGAGAGGGGACGACCTAGCCGCCAGGGTACAAATCACGCAAAAGGCGACACCGAAGGAGCCGATGATAGGTGCAATGGAGATGACCACACTTCCGTGCACCGTGAGAGGCACCACTGAATGAAGCAAAGCCCAAGCAAAGTCGTCCCGAAATTCAACTCCGCGGAGGAATGACAATGCCCCGCCTACCGACTACACGATCATCTCGAGAGCTTTGAAGACATTCAAGAATGCCCGACGACAACGACCAGGTGATCCTACTCAAGCGTCGGTGGCACCGCACATCGGCAACCTTGCAACGACACACACGCATGGGGACGCGTTGAGCGGTCACCGCATTCGCATACAACACACACACATTAAGCAGGAGCATCTCTTTCAAGGGATCACATCGACGAGCACTCTTCGCAACTTGGGGTGACGAGCTCGGATCAGACATGAAGGTCAACAATAGTAGCAGCATCTCAAGGAATCCTAGAGTCAACCAGAACGAAGAAGATACAGCAAAACCGAAGAATCAAACGCGATAGGAGGAAGGGAAACCCTAGAGGAGTATAAACATTTAAGTAGATCTTCGTAGCTGTTTTGGAAAAGTGGATGAATTAAAATCCCAACGTAAATGCGTACATGTCTATTGTATACCTCGGATGTTCACAGATATAGTGGAGAAACATGAGTTTACAGTCATGTTTTATGGATTTAGCGCTTAGATCAGGAAGCTCCTTCACTTCGACTACCAAAGGAGGAAGCAAGGAAGCACAACTATAGCCCAAGATCAAAATGGAAGAGCAAGTACGAGGGAGAAACGACCAGAGGCCAAGACACTTCGGGAAGTGCCCTCAGGTAGAAGACCGCTCGTCCACCCAATGTCAGAACAAGAGACAACACCGGTCATGTCAAGATTATCAGCGCGGCACCAGGACATCGTCAGGGCACAACACTATCTCTTGTGGCAGCGGCAACACTTGACGAACTTAGGACACGAGTGGCCTCAACAATAGAAGGAGGAACGACCCGACATCAACAGGCCAACTAAGAAGGCAACATCTCGACGACCATAATTCCACCTTGTGGTAATATAGGGTGATGCGCTATGACACGTGTATTAGATGGAGATGCACTTACGAAAGGCACTGTGACGAGGAGATATGCCTTCAACAACTAGGTGATGGCTTTGTCAGGTACTCCTCCAGTAATTAGAAGAGAAGAAGTCGATCATATCTCCGACATGGGTACATCAAATGCCCAAGGTAGAAGCATTCGACACCTTAACGACAAGGATAGCAACTGAAGCACCTTCGGCAAAAAGAGAGTTCAAGATAATAGCCAGGCTATTCAACGACAAGGGCATATCTAAGGCAGGTACTTTTTCAACTCAAGGGTCAAGCTGCGCAGATATAAGGATCCATCATCTCGACAACATAGCCAGCAGAGAGGAGAGCCATGATGCCTTACTTGCCAGAGAGACCGACATGCATAGAGGGACAAAGGTCAGGAACTGAAAGCTGGAGAAGTGCTAGCAACCGACTTCTTCCACGAGTTCCCTAGAGGCAACAGGAGGATCAAAACTGACGAGCACAATCAAAGCCACCGGAAGGTACCTCAAGACAAGAAGACGGCATAGCACTGTGGAACGTGACAACGTCCAAGCCATGTGATCGAGGGGATCAAACAAGGAAGTTTGGAAGCTCGATGGAGAAGCAATTAGGTGAGGCGAGGCGAGCCGATAACTTGGACGCGGACTTGCATGCAACTTGGTGAACCCAAGGATGGACGATTTAAAAAACAACTCCAGAGGAGTATAGCCAAAGGAAGCGCGCACAGCCTCAAGAGACGCCTTCAAATAGCTTCAAGTACCATGAAGGGGGGAACAATCACCGCCCAAGAACAGGATCAGGAAGCAGACCGAAATGTCGAAGCATCAACGACCAACACACCTTTAGTTAGAATGTGATGCAAAGCGTGTTGTGCCATAGCCGACAAACATCGGAGGACCCAAGTATATCAACAAGTTACCCCGGAGTACGAGCTGACGTACAAATAGGAGGATATAGATCGTCAACACCATTGCACCGGGAGGAACACCGATGACATTGCCAAGGAGTAGGTGTGCAACTCGAAGGGAGGCACAAGGGGGACCTAATAGCTCTAGTAGTAATTGTAATTATATAAGTTGTATGCTTTGCACATATAGTTTCCTTGTTATTCCTTCCCTCCCATAGCGTAACAAATCAAAGGAAGAGATGTCAGACAATTTGCAGGGGTGAAGCAATCAACATCGTCAACACTCTTCGGGCAACACGATAACGACAAGAGGACTTGACGCATGAGACGTCGATGGAGTCGAAGAAACAATATCGGATACAGAGTCGTCCTTTAGCTGCCAAGACAAAAAGTTCAAGATGAAAGATCCTTTTCAACGGCGCCACCTTCAGGCTTTTGAAAAGCGGCATGGAAGATTTCAAGTGATTAACTACACCATCAAGCCACCAGTAATGAGAGGCTTCTAAACGAACAAAGTCAACCTCTACATCAAAGAGGATCCACCGCCAAGAAGACTGAAGTATCGAGCGACTCGGAAGAACGTTACCTTACTAATTCAAGCAGGCAACGAGTGGATGAGCTTCTAGCAAGCTCAAGGATCTAAGGCCATGGGGCCTAGTAGGTTAAATGTAAGGATGGTAACATCCATAATGGGATTAGAAGGCATTTCTAGATATTCTCGCTGAAAGGATTGCCCCAATATTGAGCTAAGCGTCAAGTATTGGGAAGGAAACGCATAGGAGTAACTAAAATTATACACGATTGTTAACAGATATCCAACATATTGAAACCACTTGGTGAGATTGATCTCCTCGCTAAGAAGGATTCATTGCTAGGATAATTGTTGACCATGTATAAATCTAGTACCTCCAAAAGAATAATCCAACCGAAAGAAAAGAAGTAATCTAACAAGTCCGGCCAACTTGTTACGATGACATCAATTCGATTGGTAGGAATATTTTAAGACTTTAAATAGCTAAGAAAGGGGTAATCTCTAGAATATAAAAGAATAGTACATGTAAGGTACATCTAAAATAAGAATTATAGGAGACAAAAGGAATTGTCATGATGACAAAACCTTGTCGTTTAGAATCATTCTAGCTAAGTAGGTAACCCATAACTATATTGAAATAAATGATAACATAATATGTATATCCATCTTAGATGGTTATATATGATAGCTAAGGCTAGTAAATTAATGCGCTAAGTAAGAAGCATATAACCTCTTAAGGGGAGAGAATAGATATGACGTTGTGTACAATGTCATTGAAGGGGTGCAGGACCATTTTCTTTTCGAAGAAAGTGGGAGGGCTCAAATTGACCGACTCGTAGAATAGAGTTCACCCCGGCAATGGCCGAAGCGAACAGAGCGTAAGATAGATAGATATCTTAGCGCTCAGGAGGCCTTCAACGTGCGAGACTAATGTAGTAGCTAACTACACCAACGAAGTGGAGCAGAACTATGGGAGCAATGCAACGACCAAGTCATCTCCAAATTACTCAACGCCGGCTCAATGGGTGGATGCGTTCTAGCCTTAGGTAAGGTGTGCGCATGTATTCTAAGCTTTAATGTGTCTTATTGATAAGTTAAATATAGATCCTAATAACTGCATAGAAATTGTTGTACGTATATGTATCATAGGGAAATAAGTTAAATAACAACGATAATGTGAGGTAACATGTTAATTAATCCTTCGCAAGGATGCAATTCCTTCCGAGGATAGCTATATAACCTCGGGGTCCTTATAAATATAAATAGAAAATAGAATTCAGATATACTTAAGTGCATCTTAGGGATATACTTCCAAGGGTAATGCAGGACCCAAGGAAGAGAATAAGAAGCACATCTAATCCTTGTGTATGATAATTAAAACCTTGTCTATGTAACAATAGGTCTAAATCAGGGTTATTGTTTAAATAATCGCGATCTAAAAGTCGTTAAATATTGCAAAGCTTAGAGTAAATATAATTGTACTATCGGAAGTAATGTATCCGATACTATGATAATGTTAATTCATAAGTATTACCTTAGGGTAATTATGTTAATCACATGCATTAAAGGAGCCAGCAAAAATCGGCTCAGGCATGTCGTTTTGTGTGTAGATTAAATGCTTGTATAGTTAAGATTAATCTACGCATGCAACCTATGCTAGGTATGGGTTGCATGCGTTGTTACCGATGATGAGACCGCTACGGTGATCTCTAGGACGTGGGGTAATGTCATTGTAGGCATGACCGCGGTGCCGCTTGGCTTAGTTAGAGGTAGATTGAAAAGTCTACTTCCGTCTCACGGAGGTAGACGACCTCGAGAGATAAGAGGCCATTCAGGAATGCATTGATAGGAAAGGCACCTTTAGCCCCATATATGCTTTGATAGGAGGAATCTGGCCTTCACGCCCCATATACGGGAAGGACCTATCCTCCACGCTGGGCAACTAAGGGTGTAGGCATGAGCGGCATATAGGCATGATAGGGGCCGTTCCACTCGGCCCGCGATGGAAGAATCATCCTCTTCCCTCGAGAGATTGGCCATGCATTCATGCAGATAGGTGGGGTGGTCACCATATAACCAAAATTTTATTAATAATTAAATGGTAATAACGTTGGAATTCGACTGGCAGCCAATAGAAAGCACCCCCAGGGCGGGGAGGTCGAAGCTCAAGACTTGCAACACAAATTTTTCTTATAATGTGTTGCAAGGGATGAAAAGTACCTTAGAAGTGTAAATTTTGTATGAAATTGATAAACTTTGATAAACTTAAATGTTGTATTAAGTAAGGTTAATAATTACCTTAGCGTGGATTAAGTTATGAAGTGATAAGTGAATTGGATAATGAAATAGTACAGAATGTCTTAAACATTACCTTAGAGTAATTCTAATAATTAAGATAGTAAGTATGTAATTATAGATATTGTAAAATTAATGCGGATTTTTAAAGGTCACGAAGACTTGCAACACAAATTTTGTGGAATGTGTTGCAAGGAATGAAAAGTACCTTAAATAGTAATTGTATATGAAAGTGTTAAATTGTGATAAACTAAATGTTGTGATAACGAACTAATAAGTACCTTGTTTTAATAGAAGTTACTTAATTGACAAGTTATTTGATAATGTAATGGCGTAATAATGATTTAAAAAAATTACCTTAAGGTAATCTTAATAAATGTGTAAAATATTATAGTAGTATATCGTATGCATCGGGTTGATTGCGGGTTAGGAAGATTCCAAGGTGGGGAGACCCATGTTTGCCAGACATCATTTCAAGGTGGGAGAGAATGTGACGTTCGGCCACGATTATAACGGTCCCAGGCGTATACATCTTGCCCTCAATCCGCAGCGTACCGCCACCGGCCGACCGTTACGCCAACGCGTGGCCGGCGGGTAGCCCCTAGGGGGCAACTTGCAAGGTATGTGCACTTATTAATGTGCACATTTACCAATGTGCACATTTATTAAGGTGCACACCTTTCCATGTGGATACATTTATGCCACCTAGCCATTAAAGGTCCCAATTATCCCACATGCCTAAAGGGATAATTGGAAACCCTAGCCCTAACCATTTGTCTATATAGGTTAAGGAAACCCTAACTTGCCATTTTCGTCCATAGGGTTTTAGAGCTCTGCTTTGGCACCTGAGAGCCAAAACCGCCTCCCCCGTGACTACCAAGCTTAATTACACCATTAGTTTTCCTTGATTCGAAAGCAGGCCAGATGGTCGAACTTCACTCGGGAGAGGAGCAACCCAAGGATCAGGTATTTAGTTAATTTAATAGCTTAAACCGTCTTCCAGTCATAGAATCAGTAGGTTTAGCCTATTAAATTGCCCATAGTAGCCTAGATCCTCAGATCCCAGACACTAACTAAAGAACCTAACTCTATGATATAGATTAGATCTAGTTCTTTAGTTCTTCTCGTGATGTATATGGATGATGTATCTCATGAACTCCTTGTATTGGGAAGGGGGCAGAGGCCCCAAAGCTTGGTAGTTGATGCTCCTAGAGTAGCCTCTCTAGCACACTTGTAGATTCGGCATGTACAAGAACCACACACGGTTGTGGGTGAAGGGCCGACCGGGCCGAGAAGGAGGTTCGTGTTCGACTCTTGAACGATCCCTCCGGTGTGTAAGGCCCTCCGGGGATCATTGTGACTAGGTCTAATGGCTTACCACTAAAGAGTGGGTAAGGCATGGACTCGACACCCCGTGAAGTGGTGTTCACTTTCCGGGGGTTCGGGGCCGTTGGGGCTGGCCCTCTAGTCACCTTGAGTCAAGATGTAGATCTCTGAGGGGGAGTGATCCCTACCCCCCCATCTGGCTCGGGAGATGAAACCCCGAATAGCCCCTTTGGCTATGCATCCGTGAGGAGTTCTGATCGGGTCCCAACACTTTTCAGCCTACTCGCAAAAGTGTGCAAGGAGAGGCGGATGGAGTGGACTACCCTAAGCCATGTTCTCATGCCGCCCAAATCCATTGCCATGAATTACATGCCAAGAATGAACTCACGAGACCCAAGCCGCCGGTCATTCCTTTGAGTCCGAGCCTTGGGTAGGATTCCCCATGTGATGTCTTTGATCTTTGTCTATGCAGATATGTGGAGAACCATCCTTCGTGATGGTCATATGATGTTGATGTATGTACTACTAACATATATGTTTACGCTCATAGCCTAGGTAGGCCCCGAGGGAGGCACAGGTAAATGACCCCTTCATTCTTCCCACCGGAACTCTTTAAGGTTGCGTTGATAATGGAGGGGCCCTATATTAGCATGGAGCTGGTATGGGGATGAACTCCTGTTTGTATACGGTGAGTGCACCGATATGAGCGAGGGACGTCATGTACCGCCGAAAGCTTATCACCGGGATTAAAAAACCCGCCCCTTCGGGTTTTCGAGGAAAAACCCTAGTGATAAGCCTTCGCAAGGGGCTTGACAAACGTAAGGCATAGAAATCGCTCCCAAAACCCACGCATGGAGAAGTCGAAAACGTGCAGCCGCCGCCAACCCGCACTGCGCACATCACCAATACAACAAAACGAGACAAAACAAACCTCCCGTGAGTGGAGGGTGATCACGCGTGCCACGACAAAAAACAAAAACCTCTTCAAATAGAGGGGCTGGTCACGCGTGCCAGGCGACAAATACAATAAACAAAGAAGGGGGGGAGGGTGGGTTCAAAGAGAATAAGGTACTGCTGAGAGAAGAGGAAGCGCCGATGAGACGTTGATGCAGAACCGCGCCTAAAATAGCGAACTCCCAACCAGAAAGGGCATGCGCCGCATGCACCCCATTCTAGAATGTCGATCCGATGTCTCGGATCGATGGGATTAAATGAACGTGTTCACATGGATTAGCAGAAGCAAAATACTGTCAAGTTTAGTCGATCTTTCTTTTCTTTTCTTTCTCAAATACCTGATAACCCCTGTAATAATGATAGGACAATATAATGGTATATATGCTTGCATTGAGGCGGAACACTAGATTTTGTGCAATGTAAGTTTACAGGATATAGTGTGAATGATATTGAATGCAATTTTTTTTTGCCTTGATTGAGAATGAGAGAATGATTTTGATTTAGCTCAGACCACTCAAGAAATATATATTTCTCAAGAAACACATATTTCTACTGAATTTGATACTCTGAAGCTAATTGATCTGATCGGCGGCTTGGGCGGTAGAAGAAATCCGTGCAGAAGAAAGCTTGGGTGCTGCCAGAAACCTTGTGCTAAGAAACCCTGCAGACGAAATGCTTCCGGAAGAAGGCTTGAGCAGCGCCACCGTGAACAGGTGGAGGAACATTCATGGCATTTAAAATGAGTGGAATAATGCAGAAATTCGCACCAAGTGTGGATTACGGACCCGAAGGAAGAAAGTAGTCCAATTGGGGTGTGGTGTGGTGATCTTGCAACCTGTCAAAGTTTGCCACGTGGGTCGCAAGGCTAATTTAATAAAGTAGCATTAGATTAGGGTTTAAGACCCCAAAGCCCATTACATTAGGGTTTCAGCTTTGGATTAGGGTTTAAGACCCAAAGCAAAATCTTGCCCTAAGTTTTGAGGAGTCCGCCGCTAAGAAGAAGCCATGTTTCTGGGAGCTCTGCCACGCCGGCCTGATAAGGCTCAGGCCTTCCGGCAGCTAAAGAAGCACCTCGTCGTCATGGGAGTTTGGATCGCCTGCGTCAGAGCTGTGCCTTACGTTTTGCACCTCTTAAACAAGGAATCAGAGGAACTTCGCCTTGATCTCTAGCTCCTTCCGTCCATTCCCTTGCATTTCCAGTCTCTGTTTTGTTTTCCAGGAGACTTTAATGATTTGTAAGTTCTGAATCTCATATACTTGTCATTTTGATCTGAATATTTGAGATGATTTAATTGCTCAAATCATGCCTTTTACCTGATGTTAAGTTGTGTGCGTCTTATCATTCTTTTTTGCACTTTTCTAATGTTTGAACTGTAATCCTTGTGAATTTTTTCCTTTTGTTTTATATTTTGCTTTGCATTGTTTTCATTTCCAGCTTTCTTCTTAATCTGGTTTTGGCCGTAAATAATTGCAAAATAAATATTCATAAGCAGTTCTGACCGATTGATCCTTTCTGCATTTTTTCTGTTTTAAATGAGGACACTACAGACTATTACGTTATGGCAAAATTATAGAAAATTGTGTTTGAGGGAGTTTCTTAGAAAAATGTGTGCTTAATAATAGAGGCATTGTATCAGACTATAAACTTGTCTTGTAAATTAATCTTTGATCTAAGAATGAGACTTGCGGACACAGCCTTCTTCAGTGACTCATGCCTGCAGCTGATTAATCCCTACCAATAACAATGGAGGGATGGAGACGCAGGAGGGTGAAATCTGTGCATCAATGAATTTGGTGGTGCTCGAAATTGAGCTCAGCTTCTTTCTCAACTTCATCAATGGTAAAATGTGTGCGTCAATGAATTTGGTTGTGGTAGAAATTTAGAAATATTCTTTCTAAACGTCAATAGTCAAGTAAAAACCCAAAGCTCAAGGAGGAAGGTCTGAGACCAATACAAAGAGATGGAGGAGAAATTCCCTGCTTAAAGCACAACTCGAGCGAAGGTGAGTATTAAGTGCAATCTACCAATTTTTTGTTCATGGCTTGTATAATGGCCCAAAATTGCCATTTAGATTACATATGTTCATATAAACATTGCTCCTTTTAATGTTATTAAACATGCAATTAGTTTTCTTTGCTGTTCTTGACAAAGTCTCCAGAGTCTTTTCAGTATTCACCCAGAAAAAATTCATCGTTCGTGGAGTCTTTACGGAAATCCATTCATTTATTTGGGGAGAAAATTTTGTTCGTGGAGTCTTTACGGAAATCCATTCATTTGGAGAGAAAATTTTGTCAAATATTGAGCCAGACATAAAGTTTGTCTCCGGCTTTTCCGACTTCACACAATATATATATATTGAGGCAGACACAAAGTTTGTCTAAGTGCAGCCTTTTTTTATTTTTTTGTTTAGATTATAAACCATTGGGTTTTTTAAGTACAAATAACGAATACATCAAAACGTATAAGCACATGTAGAGTTCCAAACCAACACAAATCAGACTCAGGGTCTATTTGCACCCATGGTTAAGTTTAGTTAAGTTAATTTTTACCGTAAAGTTAACACTAACTGGGTGATTGCCTTCACACTAAAGCTAGTTAAAAAATTTAGTTAGGCTAACTTAACAAATTTAGTTAGGCTAACTTAACGAAAATCATTTCGCACTCGTTTAGTTAAAAAATTTGGTTAAAAAATAACTTAACTAGCTAACTAAATGCTTTCAAACATGTCTAGTTAAGTTAGTCAAAGACATAAAAAATTATAAGGGTACATTCGCACCCGCAGTTAAGTTAAGTTAAAATATGGTTTTTAACTAAATTTACATTCGCACCACTAGTTAAGTTAGCATATAGTTAAGAAATATAGTTAAGAATTTAGTTAACTTTTTTAACCAAAAACACTAACTAAACTTGTCTTCGCACCTTGTTCAGTTAAGTTAGCAAAATTAACTAAAAGTTAACTAAATTAAAAATTAGCACTAAAAGTTAAATGACCTCATAGAGGTCACTTTAAGTTTAGTTAAATGTGCTTATAATTTTTTATGCCTTTGGCTAACTTAACTAGACATATTCGAAAGCATTTAGTTAGCTAGCAATCATTTAAACCCAGTGGAAGCACAAATTTGTTCAGAACCAAGAAATCAAAGGCGTCATTATGACTTTCACTACCAAATATGAATAGAGAAATCAAAGGCGTCACCATGACTTCCAGTACCAAATATGAATAGTCGTTTCAACAAAACATGGCCATGACGATCAGGTAAGAAGAGCTGCTGATGGTCTAAGACAGGAATCTAAAATAGAACAGAAATGATACATCCACATCCAAAACGAAATCCGAAATACAAATTCGAGGCAGCAAATCTACTGACCGGGGAGTTGAACCCCGGCAAAAACAAAGTAGGGCTGGTCCAGAGGAATGATGAAGAAGAGTGCAAGAAATCCAAAAAAGTGCTATTTGTAGGTGCAACAACCAAATTCCCCGCCATCGCTCTGTGGTACAGTCAAAAGTGGAAGCCCTTGTGACACCCATAAACTGTCTAAAAATAAACCTTTCAAACTAACTAAACAAGAACAAGAACCAAAATATTAGAAACCCTCCCAACCAAAATATTAAAAACCCTCCCTAACCTTTAAAAAACAGATGCAAATTGTTTATTGCAAACCTTATCGACTCTACATAAAATCTCTATCCCGAACCTATACCCAAATGTGTTACATATATATCAAGTCTAAAGTTTCAAAGCAAGGTTTATTTTGTCAATTTCCTCAATTTGGCTTCCTTTTGTTTGACTAGACGTAGAAGAAACATAACACGTGCTATACTCAATGACATCTTAGAGACGTGCAAAATTATGCTAATTATCTAACTCGTATAATTGCTATTGGCAAGATGCTCTAAAAATTCAGTAGTGACACATCTACGTTTTTGAATATTTTGTGTTTTGATGGTGGGGGAAAAAGTAGACGTTTCAGAAAATAAAATAAAAAACCAAAAAATGACACATTGAGAAAATTCAATGGGGAAAAAAAAATAGATGTTTCAGGTATGATTTTTGCTTGTCGGATCCAATGTCTCACTGTCGGATCCACTGTCGGATCTTCTTCGTACTTGAACGTCTCACTCAAAGATGTTTGCCTTCTAAGTTTGAATCTGTCATGATTTTATGTAGAATTGACTGCATTGCTATCGATAATCAAAGCAAGGTACTAATCTAATTTCTCGAAGATTTTTTCTTTTTTCATCATTCAATGTAAATCCAATGTATATATGGTTGCTGTATATTTTTATTCCTTTGACTGTTCAGGCTCCAGTTCTTGCTGTTATACAAAGTTCATCTTTATAATCTTTTTCTTTTTTTTGCAGGGAATAATGTTTGAAATTGCGTATTTAAAGAAGACAACTAACTAATGTCGCAGCATAACACTGGCTTGCAGATTCTAATTACTGTTGTTAAGGGAGGATTTAATTACTCTTTCCAAAATCATAGTGCCAACCACGTAGATTAATATATAACAATAGAACCATGTGCATTTTTGAGAATATTTTTTGAAAATTTGTAGTCTGAAGTGTTAAAGATAGATAGATAGATAGTAGTTTTAACGTCACGCCACTAGGCAGCATCCAACTGGACATGTGACCACACACCACACTACATTGCTTGGTTGGGCCCTGCCCCCAACCACCTTACATTGCGTCTGTTGGGATTTGACCCCCAACAGTACCGAGTGCGATTCTGGGTGGTCTCGAACTCGAGACCACATTGCTAAGGAACTAGTGTGTTAGGCAAGTGTGAACGAGCCTTTATCATATACTACTCACTTATCAAGCCGCTGCCACTGCAAACCTTTACTGAACCCCAAGACAATCATTATTTTGAAGTCCAATTGTATCCTTTGCCACTGCGACTGCCACTACTAACCTTTATTAAATGCCAAATACTCATTATTTTGAAGCCCTAAAATTGGATTTGTGCACTCATTATTTTGAAGCCCTGTAAGTGGATCTATGAAATCTAAGAAATTTATTATACAACAATTATGGATATCATTTACACATGTTTGGAATCATTCGCGGCGGCCTTGGCCGTCACAATAAATTTCTTGTAATTGTAATACGGACATTAAGGGTGCAACTTAAATGAAGTTTGTCTATATTTGTGCCTTTGTTTAGGAATGTGCACATGCACGTGCACGTATAAAACATTTAAGGAAGGAGGTCTTTCCAAAAACTTCTATTGTTATTCTAGAACGTCTCGGATCTTTTAGAAGCATTGATCTCGAGTGTCTCCTGACTTCTGGAAAAAGTTTCTGGAGGGATCTGGTTACATCTGTATAAATATAAAAGGGGGAGCAGGCTCTATCGACTCAAAGCTCCATTGACTCAAATTGAAGTTGAGTATTTTAGTTTGTGAATAATAGCAGGTAGGAAGGTACAAAACAAAGCAAATGAGTTCTCTGGTATGTTTTTTCTGCCATGGTAAAAGTTTTTCATATGTTGTAGAGGCTGCTGCAGAAGGTTCTGGAAGGTCCAAGTTTTTTTCAGCCCGTCGTGTGAAGGGACGAGAGGGATTTGAAGCTTTCAATTATAGTCTTTGATTGATAGTAAAGGATTCGATGCTACTGAGGTATTCTGAGTTACCACTTATGTGTCTAAACTTGGACGTTCCTATTCCGAGCTAGATCTTTAAAGATTATAGGCCCTAAGTTTAGGTTCGATCAGCTTAAAAAGGTGCTTCTTGGCGATAAATCTTTATCTGATAATAGTAGCAATATATGCCATAAATTTACTTTTGATACTTCAATTCTAAGTTCGATATGAGGACTTCATTCTTGGGCAGTGTGTTATGAAAACTATGTTTTCCTGCATTTTAAAATACAAGGATTTATGCATTGGCAATGTACATACAACAAGCCCATTTCTTAGTGGAGTTTTAGCTTATTCTCAGCAGCATATTACACTTCGAGAAGGAGATATTCTTACTTTTCCAACTAGCTCAAGCTACTACTTAAAAACCATAACAGACTCCAAAAGTCCTCCCTCTTTCCACTGAAATGCAGAATAGGTTCAAACTTTCATCATGACTAAAGATACTATTGCTTTGTGTATACGCATTTGAAAGAGCATCAAATGATTTTAAGAGCATTTGAATGTAATTACTACAAGTAAGATCTTTTGAGAACTACAAACAAGATATTTCCTCTCCAGCTTGATGTGCCAGACCCATTTAAGGCAAATAAAATAATTCTAGACTTGTTTTGTTATGCCTTGTCAAATCCTGTTATGCTGCTTGATTTCACAGAGATATAGATTCATGCTTACAGTTAGGCTGCTACAGGGTAGAATTTCAGAATCATTGCAGACATGTGATAATTATTATAGAATAGAATAGAATAGGTTTTTTAGCGTCCACGGAGACCAATTGGCCTATGGGACCCAAACAAAAAGAGAGCAGCAAGCATATTACTGAAAAAACCCTCGCCCCGAAGGGTTTTTGAGGGAAAAACCTTAGCAGTAATAAGCATGCTGGCATACTGTACAATTGCATATGACAGTTCAATACCGTCCCGTAGGACACAAGCAAGGCCGTGCATCCATAACCTCTTGGAAGTATGACCCCAACAAACCCACTGACGCCGTAGTCAATAACTGATGCAACGGTTGGCCAGGCACTAGTAATCGAACATATCGCTCTCGGATATGGGCAAATGCTGGGCAAATCTGGAGGGCATGACATTCATCCTCAATCGCGCCCTGGTGGCAACACTGGCAAAGCCTTTGCTCTCGTGCTTCCCGAGCCCAACGCTCCGTGATAATCATTCTAGAGAGTGGTCAACTCTGGCAGTGCCCACAAGCTTAGGAGCTGCTAGAAATGTTTGAGTTTCTTTACATGCAAACTTATCTCTCACAGCTTATGCTATAGCTCCAACCATAGAACGAATTTGAATTCTAGATAAATCCATTTTGATCTGAATTGTTTCTCTTCATTCCTGTTATCTTACTAGCTTTATTGATTGTGATTTACCTGTATATCTTCCTCTTATAGAAAATATCCCAATTTCGGTCTTCCAAAACCCTATGTATGCACCTTCCATGACCAGATTTGGGTCGTTATACAAAACTTTTTGTGCTGGGTCCGGAATTACCTGTACAGATTTTATCTTTTATGTTCTAAGTCCCTGTCAAAAGAATATACACGAGAAGTAATATCTTCACTTTAAGTTTGTGATATGGCTTAATGTGGATTTTTTGTCTTGCAAAGGCCAGGCCTAACCCCAATTTAAGTTCTGTCATAATTTCTAGTTCAACAACTTGAAATCTTGTTTCATTAATCACTAGTATATTTTAGGGTAGTGGTGCTAAGACTCGAATTCAAGCCTTGACTGCCACTAACAAGGTTGCAAATTAAATGGGAGTGTTGTAGCACTCCCATTTCAAGATTCCCTTTAAAAAAACACCATGCTCTAAAAATTGATTGGAAAAAGTTGAAAATTTCAAAAGGTTCAGATTGTTTTTCCCTGCATTTTGGGTCCTCATTAAGGGACAACCTTGTTTTTGTAAAGAAAAGTACTTAAAAATGGCAAAATTTAGACATGAATATGCAATATCTGAAGTAAGATATCAAAAACATCAAAATAAAGTAGAAAGAATAATAATTATTTCTTTAAATCTTTTAGTACATCAATCTTGGCAATAATCTAGTATTAACAATAAATATTTTAGCATAAGACAAGTCAGAGGTCCAAATCATAATCTTCCTCTTTTTTTTTTGCTTGTCTCAACTTGGTCCTTCTCTGTCATTCGCTCTTTTTTGTGGTGATTTACCCTTATTTGTTTCTAGATTGTCTTCGAATAATAGTAGCTAGAGCTACTTCTTTCAGCCAACAAAGGTAGCTTCATCATCTAGAGAGCTCAAAACGAAGGTCATCTCTCCTCAAGATATCATCTTGGCATAATCGATGAAGATTTGCATCTAACTTTTTGATTCTCGCCCGTAGAGTAGGTAAGGCAAACAATCTCATCTTGATAAAGTTCACAACCTCCTTGTTGGCGTCCACGACTACACAATTGCGCCCTTCTTAAGTGCATGTTTATGGTTGTACCAGAGCTAGAAAAAGCATCAAGCACCCAATCTCCAGGATGTAAGAACATCTCAAGTAGATGGTTGATCAGTTTTTGTGATTTTTGGTAGTGATTAACTATCATGCCTTATGCACTAGGGTCATGCATCTTCTGCAACACTGCTGGATAAGACATTCAAATTTTGTTAGTAGGCTACTGTGTTAAAATATTCCATGGTCCACTTTCCATCAAAACTCCAGTAAGCAACATGGAGATATTCCATCTTGCTCCGCAACCTGGGTCCTCCACCATAGTGATTAATATTTGTTTTGTACCTACAGAAATAAAAGTACAGTTAACAACAAAAACTAAACACGGAACCAATGAAGCGACTATGACTAAATGAATTGTATTCCCGAATAGAAAATAAAAACAAGGTGGTCAACATGCAAGCAACTTCAATAGCAGAATCCAAACATGAACGAAAGTAAGAAACAACTCATTCCAGAATAAGAACCTTACCAGACCATGTTTTCGTAACTTGCTTGTACAGGGGATCCAAATTGATTCTTGAACTGGATTCCACAAGTCCCCCTTACATCCTCGAATGAAACACAATAAGACGCCAATGCTTGGTTGTTGTGATCTATTTAATGCCATCGACGAACGCATTAAATTTAGAGTTTTTGAAGGGCTGGTCGTCGTATTGGCTCTCCTTTAATTTGAAGCCATATGGAAGGTCCGCCATGACCAAAGTGAAATCCTGTGGATTTACTGTTCCGACCAATTTCGTCAGTCCCCATGAATGATCGAAAATAGGTTGTTTTGATCAAACGTGCTAAATCTCTCGTATGCGGACGGCTCAACATCTACAATCTGCCTGCCCGCTAACAACCTCTCCTCCCAGGCTGTTCTTACCAAGTGCATGAAGTCCTCTAGTAGATCTTTATTCTTCTTTTTGTCTGTAACAAGAAAACATTACTGCAACAGTATAAAACATAGAAACTAAAGAATAAACACAAGAAGACAACATATCTAGTCCTCAAAATTTGGAGCATATTGAATGATGCATTCATCAGAAGTTGCAACAGGGTAAAGTTCTTTACATGTGTCCCAGATGTCCACGTTTAATTGTTCCATCAAACATGTTTGATATGTTATGACGTTCTTTTGGCTGAAATACAAGCAAGACAACAATAAAAAAACTACAAAAATTCTGAAAAAAGCAAGACAAAAAATGCAAAACTACATTCTCGATACAATGTTGGATCCTTGGGTGTTGACATTATGATCTGTGGATTGCAGAGAGATTTAAAAATGCTATCCTCAGGAGGAGGAGGAATATTTAGAGGCTTCGTGGTTACCATAGAAGTATTCAAGGGAGAAGTCTCCGTATAAGCAACGAGAGCAACTCTTGATGATATTGAGGTATGAATTATGAATAAGTTGGCATTGCATATTAATTCTATAAGTTGTTGGAGAATTGCTTCATCAAATCAATGATCGACCCATGAGGACATGGGTGAAATATTAGAAGGGGAGACTGTAACAGTCCTGGCCACTTGATGGGTTAATATACATATTTATGTATGTATATACATATTCATGGCATGTATACAGCATGAGACCAGGGTTTTGTCTCTTTGGAGAAAGTATTGTTGCAGAGCATGAAGGTAGGGAGCAATTCTGGGCAGTTTTAGAACCCGATTTTTGAAGCATCATATCTCGGCGACCCGAGATCCTTTTTAGGTGATTTTTCTTTTGCTGGAAAGATCTTTAAGTTAGCTTTCCAGAATGGGTCTGATCGGGCCGAAACTCATCCGTATGAAAAAGTTATGACAGAAACTGTGATGCTGGGTCAGAATTGATCGCACTATGTATGTTCTTCTCAAATTGCTTTGATTCTTGGAGTTAGAAGACGATCTTTGGAGGCGCAATCAATTGCAAGGGGTCCAGAGGTCTATCCGCTAAGAAATTCTAAGGTGGGGTTTTTTGAGTTAATTTGAGATTTGATATGGACTCATGGTTAGATTTATGATGATTTGTTAAGAGGGTTATGGCTATGTATTTCCAAGGAACTATGGCGCAAAAAAACCCGTGAGGTAAGAAATCATAGTTGCTTCTATGCCTAAATTTGTTCATGCTTTGATAAGATATTTGGGTGCTTATGTGTTGATGTGAACATAGAAATTCAAAAAATGATTGTTTAGGCTTTGCTTGCGAGATGGCATGGGATCTAATTGAGAAAAGTCAATTGATGCATGTGGATTCTTTTAAGCATTTGGGCATAGCTAGAATGGTCGATTTGCATTGGACTTCTTCAAAAGATAGAGATTGATGCTGCCTCGGAGGGGGTATAGAGGCCTTTTGCCGAGATTTGCAAGCCTAAGCTAGTCTAGTTGAAGAGAAGTCGAGAGGGATATGATGTATTGTATATAAAAGGACCGATTCAATGGTAAGGGGCATTTCGGCCCCATCGGGGATATCATGGAAGGATTTTGGAGCTATCCGGATGGGTTTGATTCACGTGAAAGCATGCCAAAACAGCCGGGAAGTGTGGATTTGGGCATGGAAAGTCCCGACCGGATGTGCAACTCGGATATAGTAAGATCGGGCTGGAATACGAGGTGTTGTGGCTATTCGGTCTTCTAACTTGTTGGTTTTTCTTTTCTTGTCTCGTTTGTGATATATGCATGTTGTTAACAAAATTGGTAATTGGTAATGATATAATAATAGGTAAAGATAGAAGCCAAAGGGGAACAATGGAAGTGTAAGGGCTATGGTATGAATATAGATTAGCCAAGAGAGTAGCTTGCAGGAGATCTAGAGATCCGAGTGGTAACGTGAAACTTAAATAATTCTAAGAACATGAGACATGGATATTTTGGCTCCTCGCAGAGGTGGAGCCATAGTTCTAATCATTTGACGTTTGATATAAGCAGGTGGTCATGAGTCGATGTGGATTTGTAATCCTAATGAGTTCCACCTAGATGCACTAATAATCCTTAGCTATAGAAAAGAGGGTTTTAATTGGAATATTAAAAACCTTAACTAATTGGAGATAAATAAATGGTGGAACCTTAGATATCAAATGAAGTTGGGCCGAGAGCAATATGAGGCATATGTGGGTGTCTAGATGAGGCTATGGCATGGAGCACATATTCTAAGTGTACACCGTAGTTTTCAAGTTATTGCACTATACTTTGTCAAAGGCATCATAGCTAATAGATTATCCTCGTGGAGAATGGTTTTGAGGTAAGGTTTGCATTGTGTGGATTGTTAGTATATCTTTCCTTGTTGTAGCTACATCAAGGATAGTTAGGCTTATGGCTTCCTCGACGGTTGGATTGGCGATCGGATCTTCATCAAGAACCTAGCTACTTCAACTTGGGTTGTATAGACAACATCAGCAAAAGATAATCTAGGCACATGATAGTAAACATTCTAATGAACTTCACATGTTATGGTCTTGCATTGTCCCACTCGTTGATCTTGATCTTTGGTATGTACTTGAACCTCCTGGGTCGGACTTCTAGGTTCGGTGGGCCTAGGTTGCTTCTACGCATGCTTATGTTCATCTGTGGATTCTCTGCGGGTTATTGTGCTCGCGGACAACGGGCGCTAGCTCTCCCGGGCTCGGATTGCTACGCCACCAACTCTTGTGAACTCCCATGGTAAGAGGTCCTCCCAAATACAGACGGGGCGGGAGGGTATGCGACACGAGGTTCACCCCACCAACTCCTCCCCGCCAATCCGGGGTTCTAATGTGAGCTGGTCAAGCATTTCTCTCGCAATGGGCCTCGCATGTAGGTCAGGTCGAGCTACCCATTGTCCCGAGCTATATTTCCGATGTTTTGTTATTCGATATGTTCTTTGCTTTTGTTGCTCGTGAGGTTGGTATTTACTTGATTATGTTGTCATTGTCTTAGCACTGCATCATGTAGGATTTTCCTCCGGGCCCGTGGTTTGTGCTTATCCAAGATTTCTAGAGTATTTCCATGCATGCAAAGGGGAAACCGTGGATCCCCACTTAGTCACGGTGGACTAACCCCAAAGGAGTGTATGTGCAAGGAATGAGCAAGGCGATGGCACCAAAGATGATTGTGGGCTCATGGATGAGCTTAGAAGCTTCTAGGGTTGAGTTGCTAATGTGGATGTCAGAATTATTGAGAATATGAATTTTGAATGTTAATATTGTATGATTATATTGAGACCATAGACCATTGAGTTTTGAGTATGCTATTTCAACTGCAATCTTCACCCTTTTCACCATAGCTCATTGAGTTTTGAGTATGCTATTTCATTGCAAACTCACCTCTTCATTGCCATTCCATTGTTTGTCACACCCTAAAAAATCATGAGTGTTTTTCTATTATATAAAGGATATAATGAGCATATTAGTGATGCAAATGATGATGACATAAATTATTTGGTGAAGGTGCTTATATGTGGGTCAAAAAAACTGGTAGGTCAATAAAAAGTTACATTTCAATTTTTGTCACACCAAACTTTAAAGAAAAATCCCGATATTCCAGGGTCAACTGAATACACATTTACTTTATTTAAAGCAAAACTATATTCCGTAATTTTAGTGAATAGGAGGTATTCAAAAATACACGTATTTTGATTAACAAGTTGCCCACATATTGAAGTTAAGGCCCAATTTACTTGTGCCACTCCTTGGACGCTGCTTCCAACGTAAAGACCTTTGTCCACAACTTTTGCACAAATTTCTAGCAACCCATGTTTGTAAAGCCCCAGATTTCTCTAGATGGTTATGGTCATCTCCTTTTTGGTAATTTGATCCCTTTCTTCTTGTCCATTTTTGTTTCAACTTCCCCTTTCAAACATATTGAAAATTTCGGTCCGAGAGTTCCCACATCTGCACTTGCAAACGAAAGGTTGTTAGTGTGAGACAAGGAAAATTAAACAATAAAGATTATTCCGGACCTTACCCTGCCGTCTCTAAAAGCAAGTTGGAGCCAGTTGTCATGGCCTATTAGTGATCGCCTTTGTTGGCCTTTTTGTTGGCTCCATCGTGACGTAAGGCAACATTCAAGAGCATGTGCCTCCTTCAACTCCAAAAGTTGACCGCTTTAAGGTCATCGCCATATTTTTCTTTGAAGATTACATACTCTTTGTACATAAATCTTTATATTTTCAACGAAGCTCATTTTGTTTGTACTCGTTGTCAACATTGTGCATGTTAGCAACGATTTTTGCTTCTTCATCTATGAAGTCCCCGTCAACACCACAGAGGACTGAGGGGTTCCTCGGGTTATTCTTTTCCTTGTACATTGCCTCCTTGCCTTGAAGCTATAATTACCTCGCAAAACATGATGCATATAATTGTTCCCAGATTTTCTCTATCATACTTTTTGGCTCTCAGGTAATCGCTCGTCATTCACAAGAATCCACTATTGAGCTACATGAGCATTGAGTTGTTCGTATCCTGCCCTTCGTGTTCCTTAAATGGTCAGCATAATTTTTGAAAATGAAGTAAGTCTCTCACCAGCTTCATTGTTTGGTGGCAACCCCATTGAAAGTCCGTGATTTAATGAAATTGTGCTTATTTGTGGTTAATGTGCTCTTTCAAAGGAAATTTAGATCCGTGGTGTATGTTGCTCAGATCTTTTGGTTTAGACCATTGATTTGTGGTCTTTTCAAGAAAATTTAGATCCTGGGCATTTTGCTCGTGTGCTTGGCAATTTAGGTTACTTGAACTTGTGATTCGATGTGGCTAAAAGTCATTGTGTTGAAGGACACGTGGCTCCTTGATGGTGCCTTGGCAAACGTTTTCATTTCAGCGGTGGATAAGGACCTATATTAATTGATTCTTTTACGGACGCTTCAATTGCTAGACTCACCGAATAGTGATTCCGCATCGATTCCAACCATTGTACCCATTCAAGATGACCCATCCCGGAAATATAGGTCACGATGTTGGCCTTTTTATCATTTGACCACAATCAATGATTTGATAATATGTTAGGATAGCTACTTTCTTGCATGCATTTGTTTATATATGGTCCATCTTGCAATTATATGGTTTGTCTTATGATGTTATATAGTTTCAAAACAGGTTTGGTTCTTTTCTCAATGTTGTTTTCACTTATCTCATCTCAAAGTTGATACATGTGAAGACCGATGATAAGAAAAACCCAATAACAAGTAACTTCTCGAATTCACTGCTAAAGACATAACCCCTTATAACACGTCCACTATGTAGTCACAACCAAGTTGTTAAAGAGGTCGCCACGATAAATTTCTTGTAAAGATAAATAGTTCGGCTTTGAGCTTTTTCTTTGAAATAAAACATGAGAAAACATGAGCTTTACTTCAAAAACGTATTTTGAATTATACTTTATGTTCAAGTTTACATGCTCCCATTTGGACATAATGGACATATAATGTCAAAGTGAATCTATCTTTTGGTAATATGGTTTTGAAGTACTTCGATGTTATTAACTTGATCATCAAGAAGAAATTGCTCTCATTTTAAGCAAAAATAAGGAAACCGGAAGAAATTTCCTTTGAAATAAAAATAAGAAAAATAAAAGATTCTATTATCACTACCATTTCTTCAGTTGATGGCTCGAGAGCGATAAAGTCGTCTCTGAATAAAGCTGAAAATGCCGCCTTATTTCCATGGCGCTAAAGAAAAGGTCATGAGATCTGTACTAGCAGATTATCACAAAGAAATTGGAATTCTATTTCGATTTAGCATTGTGCATGCTAGCTAGTAAATTACACGGTGTGTGAAACTTGTACCTATAAAGAGAGTTAAATTATATCTCTCTGCATTCTTTCACTGGCTAGATTAAGACAACACACTACCAGCTCTAGGTCAACCCCATGCTTACATGGAGTCCACAGCGCTACATACCTACAAACTCGTTTCACTGAAAAAGCATAGATTGATATTGTCAATTCGCATAGGTGCGCATCGCCTCACAATTGAGACATGCAGATGAGCTCGAGAGGCACTCAAGGATAGATTCTGTCTGTGTTGCCATCAGGGCGCCATTGAAGACGAATGTCATACATTGCAGTGTCCATCATTCACACATTTGAGCCTGCTATGCTGAGTTGATTCTGCCTAACTAGCCGCTTCATGCGCTGCACACGGCTTCAATGGGTTTGCTAGACTCTTTTCTTCAAGACATCATGGATACAGGCACTCAGTTATGTCCTCAAACACGACACTGAGACTAAAATGTATCATAGTGTATCATTGTGCGCCTCTCAAGATACCTATTGTCACTTAGGTTTTTCCCTCGAAAGCCCCTTCAAAACGGGAGGGTAGCAAGGGGGTTCACATATGTATTCCATATAAAAAGGGTGCATGGGAGGAAGGGGTTTTTTTGGGTTTCAAAATGTATGTATGCTTAAAAGACCATGTACATTTTGAGCTTGGACATGGCATATAGTTACGAGAGGGGGACCTTGACATCTTACTTCTAGCAAAAGTAATGTTACAATGAAGCATTTGTTTTGTATGGTAGTCTAGCTAAGTTTATTATAAATCCCAAATAAAATTTGCATAAACCTTTGTTCTTAAGGGCAAAATCAAGTTCAACTTGTCAATATTGTCAATATGACTTCAGCTCTTACTTCTACTAATGTTTCCTCATTTTGCAAATGAAGTAAATGTGTTAGAGGGTACAATAGATGAATAAACTACTCAATATAAGTTATGGTTAAGGGTAGGATAAGTTAAGATCAAACTGGTGTAAAAGTAAGGAATAAAGTATTCCAGCCTTTTAAGAGCACAAGACTACATACAAAGGGGTTTCATGGATGGCAACCAAAGGATGAGGTGAAGCCTACGCTTGTTGTATCCTTTAAGTCGGGTCCCATAGGCCATTTATTCTTTGGCGAACGATAAAAATCAATTCAATTCAAGTCTTATTCAAATACTTTGTTGTTTCAACAACAACGATCCTCCCGCTTGTGTTGACAAAATTTGCCTAACTAAGATCACATGACTCACTACCTAAACCCACAATCTTCAAATACCCAAAGTCCTTAAATTTTGCTTGCTCAACTAATACCAATTGTTCAACCTCTTTCTGTCATCAACCCAATCAACGTTTTATCCTTACCCTAAACCAATCAGCTTCCAGACTTTTGTGGAAGGGCTGGTTGACATTGTCATGTCACAGTTTTTTGTGTGTGTCAATTTGTGAGTTTTAACTATTCTAGGGAAAGAGAAGGAAACGAACCTAGGCAATGTTTGATAGCATGGCAAAGGCGATGGTGGAGGTCTATATTATGCTCTAGATCTGTCTCAAATCAATATGATGCTTGCATAGATTTCAAACTCAAGATCATCTAGTGCTCGATATGTCTATATTTTGCTTCTTGCATACAACAAAGGTGTAGCCAGAAGCATGGCTATGGCAAAGAGCCTTTTTCTTGATGACATCTTCGAGTGCTTTAACCCATAAATTCTACCCAATTCTAAGATCAAATATTTAATAAACTACACAATTCTAAGTTAGATCAAAGATTTTACTTTTGTTAACTTCCTTTTTGCCTAAAAACCCAAGGGTAACCCATTGTCGCTAGCTTAGCATCTTGTTTTGTTCCATCACTTCCTTCTTTGGCATTTTGCTTGTTTTTCTCTGACATCATAGTCTTTTCATCCCAATTTGTTTCATAGTCTTTTCATCCCAATTTGTTGCATATCTGCAGCAGATTGAATCCATGTGTGCAGCAGATGGCCTGTGTCTCATTCTCGCATGTTGTATGTACGGAATATATATAGAACAATTTCAAATGGTTGATAGCCCTGCATATTTTGTGTGTATATGCCAAAATGCTTAGTAAGATGAAGCATCGACTTCTAAATCTTTAAAGCATTATACAAGAGAACGGGTATTGCTCTTTTCTTTATCAAATATTTTTACTACAAGTAGCAGTTTATATTTGAACTCTGCTAGATGAAACGATCCTGAACTCTGTCCAACCATCAGTAAACATGCCATATATGTATGCCAATTCTATAAGTAAGACTACATATGGGCAAGACTTTGTCTGTTTTATTTACCCATTAATAAGATGATTATGGTATTTACAAGAACCTCACAAAGTCACACGAATATATAATGGCTAGCAACCTCTCCCCTGACATTTCAATTAGACCCAGCACTAGCTGCATCCTCTTTCATCCACTGTTAGCCAATCATTGGACACTACTCGCTCTGAAAACCTTACTGCAGCATTGGTATGTTCCTGAGGAGCAGCTCCAGAGGATCCAGCAAGCACTTCTCCCCTGTGAGGAATGAGTTAATTTACCCATCCCTGAGGTTTCTTTTGGAACCTTGTCTACAGTTCCCATGATTTTCGACCTCTTCATCTTCCAGGTCACTGAACGATACGCCTCATCTTCATTTCCAACCAATGGGAAACTTACCGTCTAATCGCCATCAGATGGCTCATCCTCTAACCACTCATCTACCTCTGCATCGCCTTCAGAACTGCAAACTTTTTCTTTTCTGCAGTGTTGCTCAAATCAATGACCATGGATTCTACCCCTGAATAACATCAGATGTTGATTTTGATCTTCAGCAGGCTTAAATGTTGTTGATAATGTGGATGCATTAGACATGCTGAAGTGGTCCTCAGGAACTTTCAGTCCAGAAGACGAACATTAATCCAACAGATGATGTTTCTATAGGACCAAGAATGGGGTTGCCTTGGTTGGGAGTACAAGCGGTACTCTTCTTTGCAGCTCCTTCTTTGTAATTTTGCAACATTCGAGAGCTACTTAAACCTACAAATTATGTTACCAAGGAGAATTAACACCTTCTGACCTTCAAACATTTTCACTTGCTCCACTAATTTGATCCTCTATAGGAAAGATAAACCAGACAGACATACATATTGCTGCTTACCTGAGGCGCCGATAGCAGTGCTGCATATAGTCCTTGCTAAGTCGGAAATGTAGAAGGGACGGTGATTTTCCAAAACCGAGCTTCACTCATATGATGTGGACAAAGTTCAATTTTATGCAGCAAGTCGAGGTGCGATAATCTCCACAGCCTCAGCATGTTCTTGCTGAATATCATTCATCTCAAAATCTAGTGACACGCCCAGGACAAAGAAAACAGATTACAAGCTGTACATCAAGCAAAAGCAAATGATGGTATAAAAGCATATTAACGGAAAAACTGTGCATGCCAACATATACCATGAAGTTTATATTTTTTTGTAATCATTCCCACGCATTCGACAACTGGTCAAAGTACATAAATGGAGGGAAGCCCCATTTCATAACTCTTCATCCACAAAAGGGCATAAACTAGAACTCTGATGCCATTCATTCAAAACATATACATCTTTTCTGGTGTCTTATGTGATTTCATAAACACCGTAATGGCTTTGCCTACAAAATGAAACAACTATATAGGTTCATAGGTAGCTGCGCTTTCACCTTGTCTTATTAAAATAGCAAGTTTTAAGGCACCGCTTCTCATAGCAGCTGCATATCATTTTCTTTTTTTTATTGTATGTCATACGCACTAAGAAACTATATTTCGAGAAAATAGCAAGGACCTAGAAAAATTATGTTATGAAGTAAATGAAAATAAAAGCCCACATTAAAACCATGAATCCTCTATATATATTTGAGCAAAATTTTCAAAACTGGCTGTAGAAGAACAGAAACCACCTTACCTTTCATTAATTTTCATCATCCATAAACGTTGGGAAGTCCAAATCAAGTTTCTGGATGCATAGCAATACTTGCAAAGGTTGCAACCTCATCAGTGACACCAACAGTCTCAAGCTTTGAAATGGCTGACTTTCATCAACAAATGGAAGCAGGCTTGATGCGAACTTAGAGATGCCTTGAATGTGGCTCACAAGAGCTGTAGGTAACTTGACACCTGATGCTTTCCTATCATTTGACAAGGATGATTTGGCTTGTTCTTCTGGTTCATCCAAAGCTTCATCACCTGAAAGAATGTTACTATACAAGGGCTTCAGCAACAAATTGAATGATGTACTTCTGTCAAGCTCCTCAGCATCCCCAAATTTGGTTTTTCTGGGGAAAAAGATTCTTCAGAATCATCTCCTGCAACAACACGTATGACAGAAGACAATTTTGACAATCCCTTCGAAAATCCACCTCTCAAATCCTCTATATCACTGGGCCTATCTCTCCTCGTGCAGATTTGAATCACCATCAAGAGTCTGAACATGCTCCTCAGTACTGGCCAGAAGAATTTGGGAAGAATCCAATGAAACTTTTTGTCAGCTAGATTTTGTCCTGAAAAATGATGCCTCGTTGGATTCAAACACAGTATTCTGCAAAATGGAGGATTCATGGCTGCCTGCTGAATCTAAATTGGGATCATTTAAATCTGATCTTTGAGGAGGTGCTAAAAGCAGCTACACCCCCAGAGCTGTTTTGTGAAGCTCTTTTTAGTTCTGATAAATCTTCCTTCACACTTTTAACTCCATGCTCTCCCCTGTTCTTCCCTTTGTTCTGATGGCTTATCATCAGTCTCGCCCAGAAGACCAGAAATAGACTTGGCAAACCAGGACATAGCTGAATGTCCAACCAAATTCCTCAATCAATGACCTCCTTGCAAACAAACAAAACCGAATTCCTTCATAACCCCATCCTCACTTAAAACCCCAAATTGATCCTGTGCAAAAAGGACGCAACAAATGCAACTTCATCAAACACCAAGCATTGCTTTTATACTTACCGGACATCGGTTCAAGGCTGCATAACTTCTACGTAAACCAAGTCTGCGTTAACCTCTTTAATAATCGAAGGATTGATTTCCTTGCAGCCCAAATAAAGGTTCGGTATAAAGAATTTGGGGCAGAGTCGATGGACGTAAATGAGGAATTGCTTCGTGCCGATGGGGTGCGTGCGGCCGGGCTTAGGGACGCGACCAGAAGCGAATCTTAGATCATCCAAGTGCTCGACATTCCGCCGTAAAAACAGCTTCCAATTCCGTAACAAAAACAAACGTAATAATTATTCGTTTTCACCCAAGGAATACTTTCGTGAATTGTCGGGGACTTGTCGTTAATATTATTTGTTTAACAAGGTGCTCCACCCTCCTAAGTTTGGTCTTTCAATGTTCCATTTTGGTATCTATCTATATTTGGTTAGTCATAGCTCGAATGCGTCCATCATACCACCCTATCAATAGTAGTGTGGGAGTCCGCCAAAGATGTCCACCGGCCCCCACATTATTTAGATTGTAGATTGTACATCGCCTAACCGAGGAATGACTTCCATTGAATGGAATGGAGGAGCTCCTACCGCCAATTACATCACTAGATAATTGATAGATGCATGATGTGGACCTACTAGTCGACACTCCAAAGAAGCATACAAAGAAGATCTAAACGACCGAGCGCTTTTGTCGACACCGGAATGCGAGACAAAGACTAAGGTATTCCTCATATCATCTTCTAAACAAATATAGAAAACCTCGTGATCACTTATCGTGGTCAAATCCAACAACGGGTAATGATGAATTTGAAGGCACTCTATGCTATGCAAAAGAATTGCCATAAAATGGAGCTCTATGATTGGTCCCATCAGTACAATTGTTCAGGTGTTGGTAGAACCAGCTTTTTTTATATGAAGTAGAAGTATGGGGGGCCTGATGTTTCTTGCCACTTGAGAAGATTTGAAGAGGGTCCAAAAGGCATTTCTCACTAGTCAAGTCCATCTACAATGTGCCTCTTTGGAAGGACACATACTCTATTGCCAAAAGGTGGTGAACATGGAAAAACATCCGCTTTTAGCTCCGCCTATATAATCCGCCATAGATCCACATTGTCTTAAAGCATATTGGAAGAAATCCATAAAAAGTGAGTGTTGGAGTAACATATCCGGCCGGGGAACATTCTTCCAAAGATAAAGTTTAGGATGAAGATGTTTTAAGCATTTTAAAGCATTTCTAAATCAAATGTTTTTGCATTCCTCGCAGCTTATTCGCTTTGGTTTCGCGGGGCATGCTAAAATCATTTAAAGCTACTGAATACATTAATAGTAGTGATCCAGAAATGGTACGCAAGAATCTATCTCGAGTCCCGGATATGAAGCTTGATATGTTACCTCCGATTATCATTTAGATAAAAAATATATAAGCTTTGAGAGAGACAAAGGGTGGAGTATATATTTTTTTTAGAAGACCCATTGTATTTCAGATTTTTCCCCTTCTTCGTAAGACTCAATGATATGCCTTCCTCTTTAGCTTCAAAATAGTAGGCCGAGCTTCACCTTCAAATTAAATTTTTTAGTTACTTTTAACCGGTAGCTTTTGTTCATGTAATATTTTTACTTCATTCTTAACCGTGCACTATATGTACATGTGATATGTTCTTTTTTCTTCCCATGTACTATGCCAACATCGCTTCCATTTTTAGCAATAGAGGTCTTCATTTTTTTTCAAATATGAGCCTTCCCAAGCAGACTTTTTAGGGTAAGGTTTCTCCATTTTCTGAATGGAGGCCTCTTCATTTTCACCGCAAAATGTGAGGAGCCTTTGCAAGTAGGTAAGGATTTTGGCAAGGTCCTTGATTAGCTTTGTTTCCAATGGTTTTATGTTTGCTAATTGGGATACGATAGAAACATCTCATTAATCGCATGTAGTAAAAACATAGATATTTTTATCCTTAAAAATGACATTTGATGTTGCTTGATCTCTTTCATGTGCGAAGCTTTGTGTACAATCAAATTTATTTGAAGAAGAGCTTTTGAAGGAGGTGTGAGTATAGTAAGCTTTAGGCATTTGAAATCTACCAATGGGATAGGCACATTATTTAGAGTTCCAAAAAGAAAGGAGGTCCGCACTCAATTCTCGATTCCATTATTTGGTGTAAAGGTTATTACGCGTAATATCGACATCAAGCAAAGACATTAAATGAGTTGAGATCCTCAGAAGAATCTGATACCCACAATCCTCACAAAGGTATAGAAGCCCTTCAGCCTATCAATGCTATCGGAATATATGAACGCCAACAAACCACGACCTAACAATGCAAACGTATTCCACATTCTTTTTGATCTTCATGCTAATCATGCCTCGTTAATCATTAGCTGCCACCAACCCTTCCCTAAAACTAGAAGATTAGCTCTACCTTTTGTACATGCAAACTTTTGTTATGTGTTCTCTTTAACTTCTATATTAAAGAAAATTCACTTTTAAATACAAACACTTTGTACATTTGATCTTTATTCTATGCGTTGTTATTCTTCGAGGGAAGGGAGGCATGTCAATTCGGGCTTTCTGCACCATAATGAATCGACATTAAAATGCATTTTCCACATTTTGCTCTTTTCAATGAATTTCTTTGAGAAGTAACCGAGTTATGATCTGAACTCTTTAAGGTTGCGGTGTCGTGGAAGGGGCCCTATATTAGCATGGGCTGGGGATGAACTCTGTTTGTATACGGTGAGTGCGGTATATGGCGAGGAGCGCGTGCATGTACTGCTTGAAAGCTTATCAACGGAGATTAAAAACCCCGCCCCTTTAGGGTTTTGGGAAAAACCCTAGTGATAAGCCTTAGGCAGGGGCTTGGACAAGCGTGGGCATAAATATAAACTCCCAAAACCCGCATGGAGAAGTCGAGAAGCTTGAGATGCGGCTAAGCCAACTGTACGCATCGCAATACAGCAAGCGAAAACCAAAACAAACCTCGAGGTGGAGGGGCTGATCCGCGGCGTGCCGCAGCGACAAAAATAAAAACCTCTCTTGAATAGAGTGCAGTCCGCAGCGTACTTGAAGGCGGCAAATACAATAAACAAGAAGGGGGGAGGGTGGGTTCAAGAGAATAAAAGATGCTGGCGAGGAGCGGCGGAGTAGGGGCGTTGATCGCGACGCGCTAAAATAGCGAACTCCCGTAGGGAAAGGGCATGCCACCAGGTCTAGGAATAATACGATCCAGATGTCACCGGATCGGTGGGGATAAATGAGCGTGTTCACATGGATTAAGCGAAGCAAAATATCTTGCATCCGGTTTGAGAGTCGATCTTTTCTTTTTCTTTTTCTTTCTCAAATACGATAACCCCTGTAATAATGATAGGACAATATAATGGGTATATATGCTTGCATTGAGGAACACTAGATTTTTGTGCAATGTAAGTTTTGAGGGATATAGTGGCGAATATTGAATGCAATTTTTTGCTGCTGATTGAGAATGAGAGAATGGAGATTTTGATTTTGGCTACCAGGACCACTCAAGAAATATATATTTCTCTAAAAACACATGTTTCTCTTTGAATTTGATACTCACAGGCTAATTGATCATTCAGTGACGGTAGAAATGGAGTCTTGAGGAAAGCTTGGGTGCTGCCGGGGAAACCTTGTGCTAGAAACCTGCTGAGACGAGAGAGCCTTTGGGAAGAAGGCAGAGCAAGCGCCGCAGGTGAGCAGGGTGGAGAGGAACATTCATGGCATTTAAAATGAGTGGAATAATGCAAAAATTCGCTTTTAATGGGATTACGGACCAGAAGAAAGAAAGTAGTCAATTGGGGTGTGGTGTGGATGATCTTTGCAAACCTGTCAAAGTTTGCCACGTGGGTCCTGAAGGCTAATTTAATAAAGTAGCATTAGATTGGGGTTTAAGACCCCAAACCCATTACATTAGGGTTTCAGCTTTGGATTGGGTTTAAGACCCAAAAGAAAATCTTTGCAGTTTTGAGGGGTCCGCCGCTAAGAAGAAGCCATGTTTCTGGGAGCTCTGCCACGCCGGCCTGATAAGGCTCAGGCCTCCGGCTAAAAAGCACCTCGTCGTCATGGGGTTTGGATCGCCTGCGTCAGAGCTGTGCCCCCGTTTTTTGCACCTCTTAAACAAGGAATCAGAGGAACTTCGCCTTACATCTCTCTCTCAGCTCCTTCCGTCCATTCCCTTGCGTTTCAGTCTTTCTGTTTTTTTCAGGAGACTTTTAATGATTTGTAGTTCTGAATCTCATATACTTGTCATTTTTGATCTGAATATTTGAGAGATGATTTAATTGCTCAAAAATCATGCCTTTTTACCTGATGTTAAGTTGTGTGCGTCTTATCATTCTTTTTTTGCACTTTTCTAATGTTTGAACTGTAATCACTTGTGAATTTTTCCTTTTTGTTTTTGCATTTATTTTTGCTTTGCATTGTTTTCATTTCCAGCTTTCTTCTTAATCTGGTTTTGGCCGTAAATAATTGCAAAAATAAATATTCATAAGAAAGTTTCTGACCGGTTGATCCTTTCTGCATTTTTCTGTTTTTAAATGAGGGACACTACAGACTATTACGTTATGGCAAAATTATAGAAAGAAAATTGTGTTTGAGGGTTTTCTTAGAAAAATGTGCTTAATAATAGAGCATTGTATCAGACTATAAACTTGTCTTGTAAAATTAATCTTTGATCTAAGAATGAGACTTGCGGACACAGCCTTCTTCAGTGACTCATGCCTGCAGCTGATTAATCCCTACCAATAACAATGGAGGGATGGAGACGCAGGAGGGGTGAAAATCTGTGCATCAATGAATTTGGTGGTGCTCGAAATTGAGCTCAGCTTCTTTCTCAACTTCATCAATGGTAAAATGTGTGCGTCCAATTTGGTTGTGGTAGAAATTTAGAAATATTCTTTCTAAACGTCAATAGTCAAGTAAAACCAAAAGCTCAAGGAAAGGTCTGAGACCAATACAAAGAGATGGAGGGAGAAATTCCCTGCTTAAAAGCACAACTCGAGCGAAGGTGGCGGTAATTTTTTGTTCATGAGCTTGTATAATGGCCCAAAATTGCCATTTAGATTATATGTTCATATAAACATTTATCCTTTTGTTATTAAACAATACGGTATTTTTCTTTGCTGTTCTTGACAAAGTCTCCAGAGTCTTTTTCAGTATTCACCCAGAAAAATTCATCGTTCGTGGAGTCTTTACGGAAATCCATTCATTTATTTGGGAAGAAAAATTTTGTTCATTAAGGTCTTTACGGGAAATCCATTCATTGGAAAAATTTTTGTGTAAAATATTAAGCCAGACATAAAAGTTTGTCTCCGGCTTTTTCCGACTTCACACAATATATATATTGAAGCAGACACAAAGTTTGTCTAAGTGCAGCCTTTTTTTTTTTTTTGTTTTGAATTATAAACCATTGGGTTTTAAGTACAAATAAAAACATAAACATTATAAGCATGTAGTTCCAAACCAACTTCATCCGGACTCAGGGTCTATTTGCACCCATGGTTAAGTTTAGTTAAGTTAATTTTTTCTGAAGTAAAAGTTAACACTAACTGGGTGATTTACTTCACACTAAAGCTAGTTAAAAATTTAGTTAGGCTAACAACAAATTTAGTTAGGCTAAACTAACGAAAAAAATCATTTAAGCCTGCGTTTGGTTAAAAATTTGGTTAAAAATAACTTAACCTAGCTAACTAAATGCTTTCAAACATGTCTAGTTAAGTTAGTCAAAGACATAAAAAAATTATAAAAGGGTACATTCCACACCCTTATTTAAGTTAAGTTAAAAATATGGTTTTAACTAAATTTACATTAGCACCACTAGTTAAGTTGGCATATAGTTAAATATAGTTAAGAATTTGGTTAACTTTTTAACCAAAAACACTAACTAAACTTGTCTTACGCACCTTGTTAGGACAAGTTAGCAAAATTAACTAGGTAACTAAATTAAAATTAGCACTAAAAGTTAAATGACCTCATAGGTCACTTTAAGTTTAGTTAAATATGCTTATAATTTTTATGCCTTTTGGCTAACAACTAGACATATTCAACATTTAGTTAACTAGCAATCATTTAAACCCGGTGGAAGCACAAATTTGTTGAGAACCAGAAATCAAAAGGCGTCATTATGACTTTCACTACCAAATGAATAGAAATCAAAGCGTCACCATGACTTCGGTACCAAATATGAATAGTCGTTTCAACAAAACATAGCCATGGCGATCGGTAGAAAGAGGCTGGCGATGGTGCAGGCGCAGGAATCTAAAATAGCAGCGAAATGATACATCCACATCCAAAAGCGAATCCGAAATACAAATTACGGCCAATCTCTTGGCCAGGGGTTGAACCCAGAGCCAAAAACAAAGTAGGGCTGGTCGGAGAATGATGAAGAAAGAGTGCAAAGAAATCAAAAAAAAGTGCTATACGGCAGGTTGTTCTGAGAAGAAAGGGTGCAAGGAAAAAAAGCTATATGTGGGTGCGACAACCAAATTCCCCATCTTTGGCCAGGGAGTTTGTAGCAGTAGGGGCTGGTCGAGGAGGGAATGATGAAGAAAGAGTGCAATCCAAAAAAAAGTGCTTTTGTAGGTGCAACAGCAAATTCCAGCCATAAACATTGTGGTGCAGGTCAAAGTGGAAGCCCTTGTGACACCCATAAAGCGTCTAAAATAAACCTTTCAAACTAACTAAAAAGCAAGAACAAGAACCAAAATATTAGAAACCCTCCCAACCAAAAATGTTAAAACCCTCCTAACCTTTTTAAAACAGATGCAAATTGTTTTGTGCAAACCTTATCGACTCTACATAAAATCTCTATCCCGAACCTATACCCAAATGTGTTGTTGCATATATATCAAGTCTAAAGTTTCAAAAGCAAGGTTTATTTTGTCAATTTCCTCAATTTGGCTTCCTTTTGTTTTGACTAGACGTAGAAGAAATAACACGTGCTATACTCAATGACATTTAGAACGTGCAAAATATATGCTAATATCTAACTCGTATAGTACTGGCTGGCAAGATGCTCTAAAATTCAGTAGTGACACATACGTTTTGAATATTTTTTGTGTTTGATGGTGGGGAAAAAGTAGACGTTTGAGGAAAATAAAATAAAAACCAAAAAATGACACATTGAGAGAAAATTCAATGGGGAAAAAATAGATGTTTCAAGGTATGATTTTTTGTAGCCGGATCAATGTCTCAGCGTACGGCGGATCCATTGGATCTTCTTAACCGTGCCAGGCGTCTCACTCAAAGATGTTTACCTTCTAAGTTTGAATGCAATGTGATCATATTTAGAATTGGTGCATTGCTATCGATAATCAAAGCAAGGTACTAATCTAATTTCTCCGAAGATTTTTTTTTTTTCATCATTCAATGTAAATCCAATGTATATATGGTTCTAGCTGTATATTTTTATTCCTTTGGTTTGTTGAGGCTCCAGTTCTTCTTTGTTATACAAAGTTCATCTTTATAATCTTTTCTTTTTTTTCGGGAGAATAATGTTTGAAATTTAAGTATTTAAAGAAGACAACTAACTAATGTAGCCCTTGACATAACAGCAACTTCAATTCTAGTCTTGTTGTTAAGGGAGGATTTAATTACTCTTTTCAAAAATCATAGGTACCAACCCGTAGATTAATATATACAATAGAACCATGTGCATTTTGAGAATATTTTTTGAAATTTGTAGTGGAAGTGTTAAAGATAGATAGATAGATAGTAGTTTTAGCGTCCTTGCCGCTAAGCAGCATCAAGCGGACATGTGACCACACACACACTACATTGCTTGGTTGGGCCACAACCCCAACCCATACATTCGTCTGGGGATTTGACCCCCAAAATTGATCAGTCGATTAGGGTGGTCACCGAACTTCGAGACCACATTCTAGAGGAACTAGTGTGTTGGGCAAAGTAAAGGCGAAAAAGCCTTTATCATATACTACTCACTTATCAAAGCCCGGCATTTTGCCAGCGCAAACCTTTCTTGAACCCCAAGACAATCATTATTTTGGAAGTCAATTTGTCCTTTCCTTTGCCCTTGCCACTACTAACCTTTATTAAATGCCAAATACTCATTATTTTGAAGCCCTAAAATTTGGATTTGTGCACTCATTATTTTGAAAAGCCACAGTAGAATTGGATCTATGAAATCTAAATTTATTATACAACAATTATGGATATCATTTACACATGTTTGGAATCATTAGCGGCGGCCTTGGCGTCACAATAAATTTCTTGTAATTGTAATCTGGACATTACACAAGGGTTACAACTTAAATGAAGTTTAATTATATTTGTGCCTTTTGTTTAGGAATGTGCACATGCACGTGCACGTATAAAACATTTAAAAGGAGGTCTTTCCAAAACTTCTATTGTTATTCTAGAACGTCGGATCTTTTAGAAGCATTGATCTCAGTGTCTCGACTTAGGAAAAAGTTTACGGAGGGATCACGGTTACATCTATATAAATATAAAAGGGGGCTTGAGGCTCTATGGACTCAAAGCTCCATTGACTCAAATTGAAGTTGAGTATTTTAGTTTGTGAATAATAGCGGTAGGAAGGTACAAAACAAAACAAATGAGTTCTCACGGTATGTTTTTTTTACTGCCATGGTAAAGTTTTTCATATGTTGTAGAGAGCTGTGCGAGAGGTTACGGAAGGTCCAAGTTTTTTCAGCCCGTCGTGTGAAGGGGCCAGAGAGGATTTGAAGCTTTCAATTATAGTCTTTGATTGATAGTAAAGGATTGATGCTCTTGAGGGTATTACGGTTACCACTTATGTGTCTAAACTTGGGCGTTCCTATTCGAGCTAGATCTTTAAAGATTATAGGCCCTAAGTTTAGGGTTCGATCGACTTAAAAGGTGCTTCTTGGCGATAAATCTTTATCGATAATAGTAGCAATATATGCCATAAATTTACTTTTTTGATACTTCAATTCTAAGTTCGATATGGGACTTCATTCTTGGGGCCGATGTGTTATAGAAAACTATGTTTTCCTGCATTTTAAAATACAAGGATTTATGCATTGGCAATGTACATACAACAAACCCATTTCTTAGTGGAGTTTTTAACTTATTCTGTTGACATATTACACCGAGAAGGAGATATTCTTACTTTTCCAACTAGCTCAAGCTACTACTTAAAACCATAACGGACTCCAAAATCCTCCTCTTTCCCACGAAAAATCGAGAATAGGTTCAAACTTTCATCATGACTAAAGATACTATTGCTTTTGTGTATATACGCATTTGAAAAGAGCATCAAATGATTTTAGAGCATTTGAATGTAATTACTACAAGTAAGATCTTTTGAGAACTACAAACAAGATATTTCCTCTCCAAGTTGATGTGCCGGACCATTTAAGGCAAATAAAATAATTCTAGACTTGTTTTGTTATGCCTTGTCAAATCTGTTATCTTTGCTTGATTTCCGCGAGATATAGATTCATGCTACGGTTAAAGGCTGCTCACGAGGGTAGAATTTGAGAATCATTACCGGACATGTGATAATTATTATAGAATAGAATAGAATAGGTTTTAAGATCCCGCGAGAACCAATTGGCCTATGGGACCCAAACAAAAGGGAAGCGACAAGCATATTACTTGAAAAAGCCCTGCAGCCCGGAAGGTTTTTGAGGAAAAACACCTTAGCAGTAATAAGCATGCTGGCATCTTGGCCTAATTGCATATATAAGTTCAATACCGTCCCACGTAGGACACAAGCGAGAGCGATGCATCCATAACCTCTTGGAAGTATGACCCCAACCAAACCTTTGCCGTAGTCAATAGCCGATGCAGCGGTTGGCGGGCACTAATGTCGAACATATAGGCTCTCGGATATGGGCAAATCTTTGGGTAAATGCGGAGGGGCATGACATTCATCCTCAATGGCATACGGTGGCAGCAAAAGCCTTTGCTCTCGTGCTTCCGGACCTAGCCTCCGTGATAATCATTCTAGAAAGTGGTCAACTTCGGCGGTGCCCACAAGCTTAGAATTTTGCTAGAAATGTTTGAGGGATTTCTTTACATGCAAACTTATCTCTCCACGGCTTAATGCTATAGCTCCAACCATAGAGCGAATTTGAATTCTAGATAAATCCATTTTGATCACGAATTGTTTCTCTTCATTCTGTTATCTTACTAGCTTTATTGATTGTGATTTACACTGTATATCTTCCTCTTATAGAAAATATCCCAATTTAGGTCTTCCAAAACCCTATGTATGCACCTTCCATGACCAGATTTGAATGGATTATACAAAACTTTTGTCTTGGGTCGAGAATTACACAATGCAGTTTTTATCTTTTATGTTCTAAGTCCACGTCAAAAGAATATACTGCAGTAATATCTTCACTTTAAGTTTGTGATATGGCTTAATGTGGATTTTTGTCTTGCAAAGGCGGGCCTAACCCCAATTTAAGTTACGTCATAATTTCTAGTTCAACAACTTGAAATCTTGTTTCATTAATCACTAGTATATTTTAGGGTAGTGGTGCTAAGACTCGAATTCAAGCCTTGACTGCCACTAACAAGGTTGCAAATTAAATGGGAGTGTTGTAGCACTCCCATTTCAAGATTCCCTTTAAAAAAACACCATGCTCTAAAAATTGATTGGAAAAAGTTGAAAATTTCAAAAGGTTCAGTTGTTTTTCCACGCATTTTGGGTCCTCATTAAGGGACAACCTTGTTTTGTAAAAAAAAGTACTTAAAATGGCAAAATTTAGACATGAATATGCAATATCTGAAGTAAGATATCAAAAACATCAAAATAAAGTAGAAAGAATAATAATTATTTCTTTAAATCTTTTAGTACATCAATCTTGGCAATAATCTAGTATTAACAATAAATATTTTAGCATAAGACAAGTCAGAGGTCCAAATCATAATCTTCCTCTTTTTTTTTTGCTTGTCTCAACTTGGTCCTTCTCTGTCATTCGCTCTTTTTTGTGGTGATTTACCCTTATTTGTTTCTAGATTGTCTTCAGGAATAGTAGCTAGAGCTACTTCTTTCAGCTCTGCAAAGGTAGCTTCATCATCTAGAGAGCTCGTAAACGAAGGCTGTATCTCTGAAGATATCATCTTGGCATAATCAGATGAAGATTTGGCATCTAACTTTTGATTCTCGTCTGGTAGAGTAGGTAAGGCAGCCAATCTCATCTTGATAAAGTTCACAACCTCCTTGTCTATGTCCACGACTACACAATTGCGGCCCTTCTTAAGTGCATAAGCGATGGTTGTACCAGAGCTAGAAAAAGCATCAAGCACCCAATCTCCAGGATGTAAGAACATCTCAAGTAGATGGTTGATCAGTTTTTGTGATTTTTGGTAGTGATTAACTATCATGCCTTATGCACTAGGGTCATGCATCTTACGCAGCAACTTCTTTGGATAAGACATTCAAATTTTGTTAGTAGGCTACTGTGTTAAAATATTCCATGGTCCACTTTCCATCAAAACTCCAGTAAGCAACATGGAGATATTCCATCTTGCTCCGCAACCTGGGTCCTCCACCATAGTGATTAATATTTGTTTTGTACCTACAAAAATAAAAGTGCAGTTAACAACAAAACTAAACCACGGAACCAATGAAGCGACTATGACTAAATGAATTGTATTCCCGAATAGAAAATAAAACAAAGGTGGTCAACATGCAAGAAACAACTTCAATAGCGAGAATCAAACATGAGCGAAAGTAAAACAACTCATTCGAGAATAAGAACCTTACCGGACCATGTTTTAAAGTAACTTGCTTGTCGGGGGATCAAATTGATTCTTGAACTGGATTCCACAAGTCCCCCTTACATCCTCGAATGAAACACAATAAGACGCCAATGCTTGGTTGTTGTGATCTATTTAATGCCATCGACGAACGCATTAAATTTAGAGTTTTTGAAGGGCTGGTGTCGTCATTATTGGCTCTCCTTTAATTTGAAGCCATATGGAAGGTCCATATGACCAAAGTGAAATCCTGTGGATTTCTTGTTCCGACCAATTTAAATCGAGTCCCCATGAATGATGAAAAATAGGTTGTTTTGATCAAACGTGCTAAATCTCTCGTATGCGGACGGCTCAACATCTACAATCTGCCTGCCCGCTAACAACCTCTCCTCCCATTCGGTTCTTACCAAGTGCATGAAGTCCTCTAGTAGATCTTTATTCTTCTTTTTTTTGCATGTAACAAGAAAACATTACTTTAGCGGTTATAAAACATAGAAACTAAAGAATAAACACAAAGAGACAACATATCTAGTCCTCAAAATTTGGAGCATATTGAATGATGCATTCATCGGAAGTTACAGCGGGGGTAAAGTTCTTTACATGTGTCCCAGATGTCCCGTTTAATTGTTCCATCAAACATGTTTGATATGTTATATGCGTTCTTTTGGCTGAAATACAAGCAAGACAACAATAAAAAACTACAAAATTCTGAAAAAAGCAAGACAAAAATGCAAAACTACATTCTCGATACAATGTTGGATCCTTGGGTGTTGACATTATGATGCAGTGGATTTGAGAGATTTAAAAATGCTATCCTCGGGAGGAGGAGGAATATTTAGAGGCTTAGTGGTTTACCATAGAAGTATTCAAGGGAGAAGTCTCAGAGTATAAACTTAGCGAGCAACTCTTGATGATATTGAGGTATGAATTATGAATAAGTTGGCATTGCATATTAATTCTATAAGTTGTTGGAGAATTGCTTCATCAAATCAATGATCGACCCATGAGGACATGGGTGAAATATTAGAAGGGAGACTATGTGATCCACGGCCACTTGATGGGTTAATATACATATTTATGTATGTATATACATATTCATGGCATGTATACAGCATGAGACCAGGGTTTTGTCTCTTTGGAGAAAGTATTGTTCTGCGAGCATGAAGGTGAGGGAACAATTCTGGGCAGTTTAGAACCCGATTTTTGAAGCATCATATCTCGGCGACCCGAGATCCTTTTTAGGTGATTTTTTCTTTTGCTGGAAAGATCTTTAAGTTAGCTTTCAGAATGGGTCTGATCGGGCGAAACTCATCCGTATGAAAAAGTTATGACAGAAACTGTGATGCTGGGTCAGAATTGACTGCACTATGTATGTTCTTAGGTTTGATTCTTGGAGTTAGAAGGCGATCTTTGGAGCGCAATCAATTGCAAAGGGGTCAGAGGTCTATCCGCGAAGAAGAAATTCTAAGGTGGGGTTTTGCTGAGTTAATTTGAGATTTGATATGGACTGCCATGGTTAGATTTATGATGATTTGTTAAGAGGGTTATGGCTATGTATTTCCAAGGAACTATGGGTGTAAAAACTCGGTAAGAAATCATAGTTGCTTCTATGCCTAAATTTGTTCATGCTTTGATAAGATATTTGGGTGCTTATGTGTTGATGTGAACATAGAAATTCAAAAGCAGTTGTTTAGGCTTTGCTTAAGCGGATGGCATGGGATCTAATTGAGAAAAGGCTGAATTGATGCATGTGGATTCTTTTTAAGCATTTGGGCATAGCTAGGAATGGTCGATTTGCATTGGACTTCTTCAAAGATAGAGATTGATGCTGCCTCGGAGGGGGTATAGAGGCCTTTTTGCTTGAGATTTGCAAGCCTAAGCTAGTCTAGTTGAAGAGAAGGTGGAGGGATATGATGTATTGTATATAAAAGGACCCGGATTCAATGGTAAAGGGGCATTTCGGCGAATCGGGGGATATCATGGAAGGATTTTGGAGCTATCTGGATGGGTTTGGATTCCGTGAAAGCATGCCAAAACAGCTTGGGAAGTGTGGATTTGGGCATGGAAAGTCCCCGATTCGGGATGTGCAACCGATATAGTAAGATCGGGCTGGAATCTGAGAGGTGTTGTGGCTATTACGGTCTTCTAACTTGTTGGTTTTTCTTTCTTGTCTCGTTTGTGATATATGCATGTTGTTAACAAATTGGTAATTGGTAATGATATAATAATAGGTAAAGATAGAAGCCAAAGGGAACAATGGAAGTGTAAGGGCTATGGTATGAATATAGATTAGCCCGATGGAAGCGATTCGCGGGGAGATCTAGGAGATCACGGTGGTAGCGTAAACTTAAATAATTCTAAGAACATGAGACATGGATATTTTGGCTCATGAGAGGTGGAACCATAGTTAGGAATCATTTGGCCGATTGATATAGCGGTTGTGGTCATGAGTCGATGTGGATTTGTAATCGAAATGAGTTCCACCTTAGATGCACTAATAATCCTTAGCTATAGAAAGAGGGTTTTAATTGGAATATTAAAAACCTTAACTAATGGAGATAAATAAATGGTGGAACCTTAGATATCAAATGAAGTTGGGCGAGAGAGCAATATGAGGGCATATGTGGGTGTCTAGATGAGGCTATGGCATGGAACCTTTGTTATTCTAAGTGTACCTTTGTAAGTTTTCAAGTTATTGCACTATACTTTGTCAAAGCATCATAGCTAATAGATTATCCTCGGGGAGAATGGTTTTGAGGGTAAGGTTTGCATTGTGTGGATTGTTAGTATCTTTCCTTGTTGTAGCTACATCAAGGATAGTTGAACTTATGGCTTCCTCGGCGTGTTGGATTAACGTCCGGATATCTTCATCATTAACCTAGCTACTTCAACTTGGGCGGGTTGTATAGACAACATCGACAACGGTATAATCTAGGCACATGATAGTAAACATTCTAATGAACTTCACATGTTATGGTCTTGCATTGTCCCCTGTGTTGATCTTGATCTTTTGGTATGTACTTGGAACCTCAGGTCGGGACTTCTAGGTTCGGTGGCCTAGGTTGCTTGGCGTGCTTATGTTCATCTGTGATTCTCGTGGTTATTGTGCTCTGTGACAGGAAAAATTAGCTCTCTGGCGGGATTGCTCGTCGGTCAACTCTTGTGAACTCCATGGTAAGAGGTCCTCGGCGCCCGGGCGTGGGCTGGGAAGGGTATCTTATCTGAGGTTCACCCACCAACTCATAGCAGGGGCTCGGAATGTGGTTTGGCTGGGCATTTCTCACGCTTAGCCGGGGCACTGCATGTAAAATTTGGTTGAGCTACCATTGTCGGGAGCTATATTTCTGATGTTTTGTTATTACGGATATGTTCTTTGCTTTTGTTGCTTTCGAGGAGGTTGGTATTTACTTGGATTATGTTGTCATTGTCTTAGCCTTTGTACTCATGTAGGATTTTCCGTGCGTGTTTGTGCTTATCCAAGATTTCTAAGTATTTCCATGCATGCGATGGCGACCGGGGATCCCCACTTAGTCCGCGAGGACTAACCCGGTGAGTGTATGTGGGTGAATGAGCAAAGGCGATGGCACCCGACATGATTGTGGCTCATGGATGGCGAGAAGCTTCTAGGGTTGAGTTGCTACTGAGGGGATCTTTGTAACTATTGAGAATATGAATTTCTTGGAATGTTAATATTGTATGATTATATTGAGACCATAAGTACTTGCTCATTGAGTTTTGAGTATGCTATTTCAACTGTGCAATTCAATTCTTCACCATAGGGTGGTTTTTTAATTCACATACTCAAAAAAAAAGCATGTGGGCGACATGTCTTTAAAACTTTCATTGCCCTTCCATAGCCCTTCATTGCCCTTCAAAAAATCATGAGTGTTTTCTATTATATAAAGGATATAATGAGCATATTAGTGATGCAAATGATGATGACATAAATTATTTGGTGAAGGTGCTTATATGTGCTGTGATGGTCAAAAAACTGGGTAGGTCAATAAAAAAGTTACCCCATATTCAATTGTTTGTCACACCAAACTAGAATTAGCGCAGTATTGACAAGATCCCGAGTTGCCTAGAGGGTCAACTTCTGGAATACACATTTACTTTACTTTAAAGCAAAACTATATTCCAGAATACACTTTTGTTTTAGTGAATAGGGAAAGTGTATTCCGAAATACACGTGTATTTCGGATTAACAAGTTGCCCACATATTGAAGTTAAGGCCCAATTTACTTGTGCCACTCCTTGGACGTTGCTTCCAACGTAAAGACCTTGTCCACAACTTTTTGCACAGCTTTCTAGCAACTCCATGTTTGTAAAGCCCTGTATTTCTCTGCAGATGGTTATGGTCATCTCCTTTTTTGGTACGTCGGATCCCTTCTTCTTGTCCATTTGCCTTTCAACTTCCCCTTTCAAACATATTGAACATTTCGGTCTGGAGTTCCCACATCTGCACTTGCAAACGAAAGGTTGTTAGTGTGAGACAAGGAAAATTAAACAATAAAGATTATTCCGGACCTTACCCTGCCGTCTCTAAAAGCAAGTTGGAGCCAGTTGTCATGGCCTATTAGTGACTGCCTTTTGTTGGCCTTTTGTTGGCCTCATCGTACGTAAGGCAACATTCAGTAGCATGTGCCTCCTTCAACTCCAAAAAGTTGACCGGTTTCTTAAGGTCATCGCCATATTTTTCTTTGAAGATTACATACTCTTTGTACATAAATCTTATATTTTCAACGAAAGCTCATTTTAAGTTTGTACTCGTTGTCAACATTGTGCATGTTAGCAACGATTTTTGCTTCTTCATCTATGAAGTCCCCGTCAACACCACAGAGGACTGAGGGGTTCCTCGGGTTATTCTTTTCCTTGTACATTGCCTCCTTGCCTTGAAGCTATAATTACCTCGCAAAACATGATGCATATAATTGTCTGCATTTTCTCTATCATACTCATTGGGCTCTGTGCACTGCGTTCTGTCCACAAGAACGACTATTGGAGCTACATGAGCATTGGAGTTGCTCCGTATCCTGTCCTTCAGGTTCCTTAAATGGTCAGCATAAATTTTTCGAAAATGAAGTAGTCTCTCACCAGCTTCATTGTTTGGTGGCAACCCCATTGGAAAGTCCGTATTTAATGAAATTGTGCTTATTTGTGGTTAATGTGCTCTTTTCAAAGGAAATTTAGATCTGTGTGTATGTTGCTCTGTATCTTTTTGGTTTAGACCATTGATTTGTGGTCTTTTCGAAGAAAATTTAGATCTGTGCATTTTGCTCAGGTGTGCTTGGCAATTTAGGTTACTTGAACTTGTGATTCGATGTGGCTAAAAGTCATTGTGTTGGAAGGACACGTGGCTCCTTGATGGTGCCTTGGCAAACGTTTTCATTTCAGCGGTGGATAAGGACCTATATTAATTGATTCTTTTACGTGACGTTTCAATTGCTAGACTCAGCGGAATAGTGATTCTGCACGATTCCAACCATTGTACCCATTCAAGATGACCCATCCTGGAAATATAGGTCACGATGTTGGCCTTTTTTATCATTTGACCACAATCACGATTTGATAATATGTTAGGGATAGCTACTTTCTTGCATGCATTTGTTTATATATGGTCCATCTTGCAATTATATGGTTTGTCTTATGATGTTATATAGTTTCAAAACAGGTTTGGTTCTTTCTCAATGTTGTTTTCACTTATCTCATCTCAGGTTGATACATGTGAAGACCGATGATAAGAAAACCCAATAACAAGTAACTTCTCGAATTCACTGCTAAAGACATAACCCCTTATAACACGTCCACTATGTAGTCACAACCAAGTTGTTAAAGAGGTCGCCACGATAAATTTCTTGTAAAGATAAATAGTTCAGTTTGAGCTTTTTCTTGAAATAAAACATGAGAAAACATGAGCTTTACTTCAAAAACTTATTTTGAATTATACTTTATGTTCAAGTTTACATGCTCCCATTTGGACATAATGGACATATAATGTCAAAGTGAATCTATCTTTTGGTAATATGGTTTTGAAGTACTTCGATGTTATTAACTTGATCATCAAGAAGAAATTGCTCTCATTTTTAAGCAAAAATAAGGAAACCGAAGAAATTTCCTTTTGAAATAAAAATAAGAAAAATAAAAGATTCTATTATCACTACCATTTCTTCAGTTGATGGCTCGAGAGCGATAAAGTCGTCTCTGAATAAAGCTAAAAATGCCGTCTTATTTCCATGGCGCTAAAGAAAAGGTCATGAGATCTGTACTAGCAGATTATCACAAAGAAATTGGAATTCTATTTCGATTTAGCATTGTGCATGCTAGCTAGTAAATTACACGGTGTGTGAAACTTGTACCTATAAAGAGAGTTAAATTATACCTCTCTGCATTCTTTCACTGGCTAGATTAAGACAACACACTACCAGCTCCAGGTCAACCCCATGCTTACATGGAGTCCATAGCGCTACATACCTACAAACTCGTTTCACTGAAAAAGCATAGATTGATATTGTCAATTCGCATAGGTGCGCATCGCCTCACAATTGAGACATGCAGATGAGCTCGAGAGGCACTCAAGGATAGATTCTGTCTGTGTTGCCATCAGGGCGCCATTGAAGACGAATGTCATACATTGCAGTGTCCATCATTCACACATTTGAGCCTGCTATGCTGAGTTGATTCTGCCTAACTAGCCGCTTCATGCGCTGCACACGGCTTCAATGGGTTTGCTAGACTCTTTTCTTCAAGACATCATGGATACAGGCACTCAGTTATGTCCTCAAACACGACACTGAGACTAAAATGTATCATAGTGTATCATTGTGCAGTCTCTCGGCATACCTATTGCTGCCTAGGTTTTTCCCTCGAAAGCCCTTCAGACAACGAGGAGGGTAGCAAGGGGGGTTCACATATGTATTCCATATAAAAGGGGTGCATGGGAGGGAAGGGGTTTTTTTGGGTTTCAAAATGTATGTATGCTTAAAAGACCATGTACATTTTGAGCTTGGACATGGCATATAGTTACGAGAGGGGGACCTTGACATCTTACTTCTAGCAAAAGTAATGTTACAATGAAGCATTTGTTTTGTATGGTAGTCTAGCTAAGTTTATTATAAATCCCAAATAAAATTTGCATAAACCTTTGTTCTTAAGGGCAAAATCAAGTTCAACTTGTCAATATTGTCAATATGACTTCAGCTCTTACTTCTACTAATGTTTCCTCATTTTGCAATGAAGTAAATGTAAGTTAGAGGGTACAATAGATGAATAAACTACTCAATATAAGTTATGGTTAAGGGTAGGATAAGTTAAGATCAAACTGGGTGTAAAAGTAAGGAATAAAGTATTCCAGCTTTAAGAGCACAAGACTACATACAAAGGGGTTTCCATGGATGGCAACCAAAGGATGAGGTGAAGCCTACGTTTGTTGTATCCTTTGGTTGGGTCCCATAGGCCAGTTATTCTTTGCGAACGATAAAAATCAATTCAATTCAAGTCTTATTCAGTCACTTTGGTTGTTTCAACAACAACGCATCCTCTGCTTGTGTTGACAAAATTTGCCTAACTAAGATCACATGACTCACTACCTAAACCCACAATCTTCAGCTCCAAAGTCCTTAAATTTTGCTTGCTCAACTAATACCAATTGTTCAACCTCTTTCTGTCATCAACCCAATCAACGTTTTATCCTTACCCTAAACCAATCAGCTTCCAGACTTTTGTGGAAGGGCTGGTTGACATTGTCATGTCACAGTTTTTTGTGTGTGTGTCAATTTGTGAGTTTTAACTATTCTAGGGAAAGAGAAGGAAACGAACCTAGGCAATGTTTGATAGCATGGCAAAGGCGATGGTGGAGGTCTATATTATGCTCTAGATCTGTCTCAAATCAACATGATGCTTGCATAGATTTCAAACTCAAGATCATCTAGTGCTCGATATGTCTATATTTTGCTTCTTGCATACAACAAAGGTGTAGCCAGAAGCATGGCTATGGCAAAGAGCCTTTTTCTTGATGACATCTTCGAGTGCTTTAACCCATAAATTCTACCCAATTCTAAGATCAAATATTTAATAAACTACACAATTCTAAGTTAGATCAAAGATTTTACTTTGTTAACTTCCTTTTAGCCTAAAACCCAAGGGTAACCCATTGTCGCGCTAGCATCTTGTTTTGTTCCATCACTTCCTTCTTTGGCATTTTGCTTGTTTTTCTCTGACATCATAGTCTTTTCATCCCAATTTGTTGCATATCTGCAGCAGATTGAATCCATGTGTGCAGCAGATGGCCTGTGTCTCATTCTCGCATGTTGTATGTACGGAATATATATAGGAACAATTTCAAATGGTTGATAGCCCTGCATATTTTGTGTGTATATGCCAAAATGCTTAGTAAGATGAAGCATCGACTTCTAAATCTTTAAAGCATTATACAAGAGAACGTAAGGGCTGCTCTTTCTTTATCAAATATTTTTACTACAAGTAGCAGTTTATATTTGAACTCTGCTAGATGAAACGATCCTGAACTCTGTCCAACCATCAGTAAACATGCCATATATGTATGCCAATTCTATAAGTAAGACTACATATGGGCAAGACTTTGTCTGTTTTATTTACCCATTAATAAGATGATTATGGTATTTACAAGAACTCACAAAGTCACACGAATATATAATGGCTAGCAACCTCTCCCTGACATTTCAATTAGACCCAGCACTAGCTGCATCCTCTTCATCCACTGTTAGCCAATCATTGGACACTACTCGTTCTGAAAACCTTACTGCAGCATTGGTATGTTCCTGAGGAGCAGCTCCAGAGGATCCAGCAAGCACTTCTCCCTGTGAGGAATGAGTTAATTCTACCCATCCCTGAGGTTTCTTTGGAACCTTGTCTACAGTTCTATGATTTTCGACCTCTTCATCTTCCAGGTCACTGAACGATACGTCCTCATCTTCATTTCCAACCAATGGGAAACTTACCGGTCTAATCGCTTCATCAGATGGCTCATCCTCTAACCACTCATCTACCTCTGCATCGTCTTCAGGAACTGCAAACTTTTTCTTTTCTGCAGTGTTGCTCAAATCAATGACCATGGACTTACCCTGAATAACATCAGATGTTGATTTTTGATCTTCAGCAGGCTTAAATGTTGTTGATAATGTGGATGCATTAGACATGCTGAAGTGGTCCTCAGGAACTTTCAGTCCAGAAGACGACATTAATCCAACAGATGATGTTTCTATAGGACCAAGAATGGGGTTGCCTTGGTTGGGGAGTACAAGCGGGTACTCTTCTTTTTGCAGCTCCCTTCTTTGTAATTCTTGCAACATTCGAGAGCGCGCCTCTAAAACCTACAAATTATGTTACCGCGAGAATTAACACCTTCTGACCTTCAAACATTTTCACTTGCTCCACTAATTTGATCCTCTATAGGAAAGATAAACCAGACAGACATACATATTGCTGCTTACCTGAGGCGTCGATAGCAGTGCTGCATAGTCCTTGCTAAGTCGGGAATGTAGAAGGACGAAGTAGATTTTCCAAAACCGAGCTTCACTCATATGATGTGGACAAAGTTCAATTTTAAGTGCAGCAAGTCGAGGTGCGACAATCTCCACAGCCTCAGCATGTTCTTGCTGAATATCATTCATCTCAAAATCTAGTGACACGTCCAGGACAAAGAAAACAGATTACAAGCTGTACATCAAGCAAAAGCAAATGATGGTATAAAAGCATATTAACGGAAAAAACTGTGCATGCCAACATATACCATGAAGTTTATATTTCTTTTTGTAATCATTCCCACGTACCTGACAACTGGTCAAAGTACATAAAATGGAGGGAAGCCCCATTTCATAACTCTTCATCCACAAAAGGGCATAAACTAGAACTCTTGATGCCATTCATTCAAAACATATACATCTTTTCTTGGTGTCTTATGTGATTTCATAAACACCGTAATGGCTTCTTGCCTACAAAATGAAACAACTATATAGGTTCATAGGTAGCTGCGCTTTCACCTTGTCTTATTAAAATAGCAAGTTTTAAGGCACCGCTTCTCATAGCAGCTGCATATCATTTTCTTTATTTTTATTGTATGTCATACGCACTAAGAAACTATATTTCGAGAAAATAGCAAGGACCTAGAAAATTATGTTATGAAGTAAATGAAAATAAAAGCCCACATTAAAAAACCATGAATCCTCTATATATATTTGAGCAAAATTTCAAAACTGGCTGTAGAAGAACAGAAACCACCTTACCTTCACAATCTTCATCATCCATAAACGTTGGGAAGTCCAACCAAGTTTCTGGATGCATAGCAATACTCTTTGCAAAGGTTGCAACCTCATCAGTGACACCAACAGTCTCGAAGCTTTGAAATGGCTGACTTTCATCAACAAATGGAAGCAGGCTTGATGCGAACTTAGAGATGCCTTGAATGTGGCTCACAAGAGCTGTAGGTAACTTGACACCTGATGCTTTCCTATCATTTGACAAGGATGATTTGGCTTGTTCTTCTGGTTCATCCAAAGCTTCATCACCTGAAAGAATGTTACTATACAAGGGCTTCAGCAACAAATTGAATGATGTACTTCTGTCAAGCTCCTCAGCATCCCCAAATTTGGTTTTTCTGGGGGAAAAAGATTCTTCAGAATCATCTCCTGCAACAACACGTATGACAGAAGACAATTTTGACAATCCCTTCGAAAATCCACCTCTCAAATCCTCTATATCACTGCGCCATCTCTCCTCGTGCAGATTTGAATCACCATCAAGAGTCTGAACATGCTCCTCAGTACTGGCCAGAAGAATTTGGGAAGAATCCAATGAAACTTCTTTGTCAGCTAGATTTTGTCCTGAAAATGATGCCTCGTTGGATTCAAACACAGTATTCTGCAAAATGGAGGATTCATGGCTGCCTGCTGAATCTAAATTGGGATCATTTAAATCTGATCTTGGAGGAGGTGCTAAAAAAGCAGCTACACCCCAGAGCTGTTTTGTGAAGCTCTTTTTTAGTTCTGATAAATCTTCCTTCACACTTTTAACTCCATGCTCTCCCTGTTCTTCCCTTTGTTCTGATGGCTTATCATCAGTCTCGCCCAGAAGACCAGAAATAGACTTGGCAAACCAGGACATAGCTGAATGTCCAACCAAATTCCTCAATCAATGACCTCCTTGCAAACAAACAAAAACCGAATTCCTTCATAACCCCATCCTCACTTAAAACCCCAAATTGATCCCGTGCAAAAAGGACGCAACAAATGCAACTTCATCAAACACCAAGCATTGCTTTATACTTACCGGACATCGGTTCAAGGCTGCATAACTTCTACGTAAACCAAGTCTGCGTTAACCTCTTAATAATCGAAGGATTGATTTCCTTGCAGCCCAAATAAAGGTTCGGTATAAAGAATTTGGGGCAGAGTCGATGGACGTAAATGAGGAATTGCTTCGTGCCGATGGGGTGCGTGCGGCCGGCTTAGGGACGCGACCAGAAGCGAATCTTAGATCATCCAAGTGCTCGACATTCCGCCGCGGAAAACAGCTTCCAATTCCGTAACAAAAAAACAAACGTAATAATTATTCGTTTTCACCCAAGGAATACTTTCGTGAATTGTCGGGGACTTGTCGTTAATATTTGTTTAACAAGGTGCCTCCACCCTCCTAAGTTTGGTCTTTCAATGTTCCATTTTGGTATCTATCTATATTTGGTTAGTCATAGCTCGAATGCGTCCATCATACCACCCTATCAATAGTAGTGTGGGAGTCTGCCAAAGATGTCCACTGTCCCCCACATTATTTAGATTGTAGATTGTACATTGCCTAACTGGAGGAATGACTTCCATTGAATGGAATGGAGGAGCTCGGCCCGCTAATTACATCACTAGATAATTGATAGATGCAGATGATGTGGACCTACTAGCTGACACTCCAGCAAGCATACAGCAGCATCTAAACGCACTGAGCGCTTTTTGTCAGGACACTGGAATGCGAGACAAAGACTAAGGTATTCCTCATATCATCTTCTAAACAACATAGAAAACCTCGCATCACTTATCAGGGTCAAATCCAACAACGGGTAATGACAGCTTGGAAGGCACTCTATGCTATGCAAAAGAATTGCCATAAAATGGAGCTCTATGATTGGTCCCATCAGGTACACTTGTTCAGGGTGTTGGTAGAACCAGTTTCTTTATATGAAGTAGAAGTATGGGGGCCGGTGATGTTTCTTGCCACTTGAGAAGATTTGAAGAGGGTCCAAAAGGCATTTCTCACTAGTCAAGTCCATCTACAATGTGCCTCTTTGGAAGGACACATACTCTATTGCCAAAAGGTGGTGAACATGGAAAACATCTGGCTTTTAGCTCTGGCCTATATACTGGCCATAGATCCACATTGTCTTAAAGCATATTGGAAGAAATCCATAAAAAGTGAGTGTTGGAGTAACATATCTGGCTGGGGGAACATTCTTCCAAAGATAAAGTTTAGGATGAAGATGTTTTTAAGCATTTTAAAGCATTTCTAAATCAAATGTTTTTGCATTCTGCAGTTATTCTGGCTTTGGTTTCTGCGGTGGGGCATGCTAAAATCATTTAAAGCTACGACTACATTAATAGTAGTGATCTGTAAAATGGTACGCAAGAATCTATCTGAGTCCTGATATGCGAGCTTGATATGTTACCTCTGATTATCATTTAGATAAAAATATATAAGCTTTGAGAGAGACAGTGGGTGGAGTATATATTTTTCTTTAGAAGACCCATTGTATTTCAGATTTTTCCCTTCTTCAGAAGACTCACTGATATGCCTTCCTCTTTTAGCGCCCAAATAGTAGGCTGGAGCTTCACTCAGCTAAATTTTTTTAGTTACTTCTTAACCGTGTGCTTTTGTTCAGGTAATATTTTTTACTTCATTCTTAACCGTGCACTATATGTACATGATATGTTCTTTCTTCTGCATGTACTATGCCAACATCGCTCTCCATTTTTAGCAATAGAGGTCTTCATTTTTGCTGCAAATATGAGCCTTCCCAAGCAGACTTTAGGGGTAAGGTTTCTCCATTTTCGGGAATGGAGGCCTTCATTTTCACTGCAAACAGGAGGAGCCTTTGCAAGTAGGTAAGGATTTTGGCAAGGTCCTTGATTAGCTTTGCTTCCAATGGTTTTATGTTTGCTAATTTGGATACGATAGAAACATCTGACACTGCATGTAGTAAAAACATAGATATTTTTATCCTTAAAAATGACATTTGATGTTGCTTGGATCTCTTTCATGTGCAGAGCTTTGTGTACAATCAAAATTTATTTGAAGAAGAGCTTTTGAAGGAGGTGAGTATAGTAAGCTTAGGCATTTGAAATCTACCAATGGGATAGGCACATTATTTAGAGTTCCAAAAGAAAGGAGGTCCAGACTAATTCTGATTCCATTATTTGGTGTAAAGGTTGTATTACGGGGCAGAATATCGACATCAAGCAGTACATTAAATGAGTTGAGATCTCTGTGAAGAATCTGATACCCACAATCCTCACAAAGGTATAGAAGCCCTTCAGCTATCACGTTACTGAAATATATGAACGTCAACAAACCACAGACCTAACAATGTGCAGTCCAGGTATTCCACATTCTCTTTGGATCTTCATGCTAATCTGTTGCCTGTTAATCATTAGCGTTTCACCAGTCCTTCCCTAAAACTAGAAGATTAGCTCTACCTTTTTGTACATGCAAACTTTTGTTATGTGTTCTCTTAACCTTCTATATTAAAGAAAATTCAGCTTTAAATTGTCAAACACTTTGTACATTTGATCTTTTGTTCTATGCGTTGTTATTCTTCGAGGGAAGGGAGGCATGTCAATTCCGCTTCTTTCTGCACCATAATGAATTGACATTAAATGCATTTTCCACATTTTGCTCTTTCAATGAATTTCTTTTTGAGAAGCAACTGAGTTATGATCTAAGGTGTTAGCAATTGAAACTTGGAACTGTGCAAGCAATCATGACTCTTATCTTATCATATTACTCTATTTCAATCAATTGCTGTAAAATGTGCACTATTTGGAATAATAGCTGAAGGAACATTTTGGCTAAAGGTGGGCCCTTAGAAGTTTTTGTCGCTCTTTTTCTTGCTTGACATGTTGATGTAAGGATCATAATTATTTGTAATTGGCCCCGACGAAGGATGATTAAGAATGTTTTCATCCAAGATGCTTATTATAGACAAGGAGCATGAAGCTGGAAAACAATATTTGCATGGTCAAATCATAAGTTTAAGATTCAATTTGGTAGGAAAGATTGGCAATGATGGCATCAACCTATCTTTCTTGATTTGGTCGTGCACATTTTTCATGCGAGACATTAACAATTCAATTCCAATTTTTTTTTATCTTATCAAGGCAATTTTTTTTTTTTTTGAAGAACTGTGTCAGCAATATATTAAAAGAATGATAATGTTACAAAGCAAGTGAGGAGGAAGGAGAACTGCCCCAAAGAGACAGTGATACCTCGACACTCCACAACAACTGCAACTCTACTGCTGTACAAACTGGCCATCACCATCTACCACACCCAAGAAGTCCCGCCAAATGGAAAACTTCCGCTCTACTAATCCCGGGAACACCAAAAAGCTTTGAAATAGCTTTGTACCGAAGTCGAGGAATCGAGAGGTCAGCAGTCAATCCCCGAAGATCCACAACCGCCGCCCGCTTCCAAATCAACCACACCAACCAAGCCACGCGACAGATGCAAGGCTTTGCTGCCGTCGAGCGGCCAAGCACCGAGATATACATGAAGCGAAGAATTGTTGGCTATTCAATCTCACCGAAACGAGCCCCTCCCAATCCCGGGCAACCCGCAAGTGAGGGCATAAAACCGCACAATGCTCCACAGCCTCACGATGAAGGCCACAACAAGGGCAAAGAGGGCTCACACCCGCCTAAACCGACTCACAAGGACATTCACCCCGATATGGCATTGCACCACCGGCCACGGCACCCGAACCTTCTGGGGGGGAAGTGAGCTCCATGTCCACGCCCAAACCGAAGCCATCGAGAACCCGGAAGCCGCAGAGACCACTTGCCCGGAAAGGGGGCGAGTGTCATGAATAGCCAACACCCGGTAACAAGACCGCACAAAACAAGAAGATACAACATCTCGGATGAACCTTCCAAACCCGCACCACCACATCACCCCTGAGGGACTATAGGTATGTGTAACGGAATACTCCCGCCACTTGTTCCCGTGATAGCCCTGGCCACCGCCCTTCAGCCCCGGCGGCAGCTCGAAAGAACTCCCACGGCTAGCCGACCATCCCAATACCAATCCTCCAAGGTGAGCACGCTAGCCGCCTCCAACCGCTGCTCAAGGCCCCAGCATGCACTGATGGCGCCAAGGGCAAGTAACGCAGGGGGTAGAGGAACCCACAAGAAAGGAGAAGAGTGGTGATAAACCGAGGCATAATCTAGCTGGAAGAGCACACGCATCGTGATCCCAAGCCCCAACACCCCCGAGAAAAGGGGATGCATGTGGGAAAGGCCCGGGACCATACAACAAAGGCCCGTGGCAACTCTACATGCACGCATCGACTTTCCAAATGCCACACAATGGCGAAGAGATTGCCACAATAGTGCCGCACCGTGAGAAGATGCTCCATCCCCGCGAGAATGCTCCAAATAAACTTAGAGACCAACACCTTTACTATGCAAAGGCCAAATCCGAATGGCCAAGCCCCCATCCTCCCTGGGCGAGACACTTCCACCAAGCCACTTTAACAACCGCCCCTTCATCATCCCCTCCCACACAAAATTTGAACAATCTTATCCAAAGCCCGTATCTTACCCTCGGAGCTAACATCGCAGATGTGTATACACATGAGTGCTACAAAGTAATCGACTTGGCAATAGTGATCCCACCGCCATGGACAACTTGCTACCCTTCCACCAATTGAGGTGTTTCAAACCCCCGCAAAATCTCTCATCCCACACCCTCCCCATGGAAACATCCCCCAAAGGGAATACCCAACAGCTTAGTACACACATTACCCGGAAGCACCTTCCAAGGGAATAGAGCCAAACAAGGGGAGGCGGAGTCAACCCCGGCCCATAATGCGGAAGCATTTGCCCCAATTCGAAGAATGCCCGAGGCCAAGGAGAAAGTATCCAAAGAACCCTTCACATTCAAGAAATTCCTCTTTCGCCACCAAGAAGAGAAAAGTGTCATCGGCGAATCGGTTAATAATCTGGCTACCATCCATCCGCATCCGAAGCCCATCCACCACCCCCCTCCACTGCAGCCAAAAACAATCGGGGAGGCTCCTCCGCCACAATCGAAAACAAAAATGGTGCCAGCAAGGCACCCCCGACGCACCCTCCGCCTGGGGAGAAAAGGAGGGTTCACCTGCACACCACCAGGCCGTCTTGACCTATGCACTTCATGGTATCTCTCAATAAAGCGTGGACCCGCGATAACGCTAACATCATGGCGCACAAGAACTCCCCACGGACACCATCATAAGCTTTGGCAAAGTCAAGCTTAAGATAGGCAATGCCTTGACCTGTCTCCCCGCCCAATAAAGGCCCCTCATAAAAGCGGCAACATTAGTCAAAATGTTCCTCCTGTGAACAAACCCGGGCGCACCTTGCCATCCAGCCGGACATTTATCCTTAGCCATGCACATACATGCCTCCGCTAAATCCCTCTCCGAGAGCTCCTGCTCCAAGCTCTCACGCGTTAGTGAGCAAAATAGATGGCTTAACAAATTTCAAAACAAGCTCCTGCATCTCACGCCATAGGAAGAGTGCGGCTGTAAAAAACCCGAGAAAATAAGCATGCACATACCTCTTGCAGAACTCAGGTGGGATCCTCCAAAGTCCGGCCATCGCAAAGCAAGGGACGCCATAGATGTCGTGATATCGCCACTGCCTGGCTGCTCAAAGAACACCGACTTAACTTGTATCCCCTCCTTCAACCAGGTAGGCTGCCTTCACATCCGCTTCCATGTACTTTAAACTCGCCTCCAAAGCAACAATACACCGCAACACCGCATTCTCCCTAATGCCACCGAAGGTCGCTACCGGTCTTCTCCAACTCGAAAAAGACTATGCAACTCCTCGCCGCCCTCGCCGCACACGCCGCCTACCAAAGACCTTAGCAAAACGCTTCACCCTCGCCAACGCAAATACCATACCAGACATACCCTTCAGATGAAAAGGTATCAAGCCACAACTCCGCCTTTGGGTCGAAATCCATCAGCCCGGGTTTCCGTGTTCAAACTAATACCGGTCCGAGAAGGCCGAGGCAACCGCACTCGACCGGACAAACCCCGAGGGTAATGATCGAAATGGAGGTAGACGTAATGTTACTCCCGAGCAAAGAGGGCACACCATCCAATGCGCATGGGAAGCATAGCACCGGGTCATGCCTAGCATACGCCCGCCCGCACCAATCACTATTACAATAGGTGAAAGACAAGTCCCCTGTGGACCTCAACCAAGGCCAAATCCCGCAACAAACGGGACCATTGGTCCTCTCAAATCCCTCGCAAGACAAGCCAGGTGCGAGGACCGTGAGCGATCTTCTACTCGCCACCATATTGAAATCCCCTAACAACAACCAAGCAAACCCCAAGAACCCACCAAGGGGCTCGCAACTTATTCCGATCAGGCCCACAAAGCACCCACCGAAAGGTCGATTAGGGGCATAAACATTAACAATCCCCCACTCTTGCCCGCCCTCCAACCACTTAATTATTGCCCACCACCAAACTCCTCGCAACTGCAGAGTATGTGACCCGCACATCCATCTTCCAAGCAATAAGAGTACCCCCACTAGTCCGCCCAAGAAGAAGCAATAAAGCCAAACCGCCTACCAACCATATTCATGAGCACGGACATATCACCCACGGACACTTATGCTCCCCGAATGCAAATAATATCAGACGAATCAAGTGCCAAAAAAAAATAAGGCCCTCTACTACTAGAGGGACCGCACCCCCGCACATTCCAACCGAGGATCGACCTATTATTCATCCTGGAGGAGAAGTGTCCAGCCCCACATGCCTACCCACTAGGCCATCAGCCCACTCCACGAGTGCGGCATCTAGAGCCGAGGATTAATCACAAAGAATGTGACCCACGCTGGGCTTACGCGGGTGATATTCCACTTCCAACACGTGTTGGAAGTCCCCTGTGCACCTCCCCAGTCATCATGGGCCACAACTCATGATATTCCACTTCCAACACGTGTTGGAAGTCCCCGTGCACCTCCATAGAGTCATGGGCCACACTAGTCTCTACCTCCAACCAAAGTTGCCCGACCACCTCATGCTTTCGGACATAACAAGCATTTGGGACATCCCAGGCAGGATCACCAGCCCTGCCACAACCACCTCACCCGGATCTAGCCACAACCAAATCATCACGAAGGCCTCCCACAGGCCACCACGTCCCCTAGCCCCGCCATCAAAGGGGCGGCCAAAGAAGAAGCCTGCCCCCTGGCCTCGCCCCACACCACCTCTCCCAACCACACCACCTCGTCAACGCCACTCCATTTTGCACCGCTGAAGTCCCTCTTGCGTGACCTCCGGAACCAGGAATCCGGGGCCCTCGCGATCAACACACGCAGCCCCTACCACATCACAAGCACCGGCCCGGGACCTAAGCAGGATCATCAACGAGGGTCAAATGGTAGCACAATAGATGGAAACATCCACGGATCACGAGCCATTCAAAAGCTTCAATCGAAAAAGAAAATGCCGAGGGGACCACTCGCCTGGAAGAGTAGTAGGCAATAGGCTGCAAAGCAGGCAGAGCAACACGTATCTTGGGGACCCGCACAATAGAATGAGCTAAATATACACCCGTGCCATTGGCCATAGAAACCAAGAAATCAGGCACCATCGTCGAGAGGAAGATCCCGAACTGGAACCAACACGATTTTTAACCATTGCCAAAGAACTCAAGGACATTGCTGGAGTATAATAATCGATACAACACATATGAATCACCCAACGTATCCACCCCCGACTAACCAATTGCCGCACGTAAAGACTCGACCTCAAACATGATTAGGAAGAAATTATTTGGTAAGAATTTCGTAGGACCTGATACCTGGCAAACCAACTGCCTCGGATGTCCGCAAAGAAGCCAAGAGCTAAACCTCCTCGTGTCCAATACGTAACCCCGTGAAATAGCCCAACACCGCAAAATGAAACTAGATTCTCAATGGTCCGAACATGCCCGGTATGATCAATATCTATCCATGGAGTCTCCGAAGAGTCACCCGCAAGTCAACAGAGTGATGATCCTCCACAAACTTCGAGCTTCTTGAACACGCGGGTTCTACACTCCCGAGAGCCTTGCGCTTAATCCAATCTGAAAACCCCGGCCGAAAGTGATGCGAGCAACAATGTCATTGCTCCGCCCGGGCCAGGCTCCGCGAGATTTGGGGCTGCTGCCACCTGCACCACGAGAGGTATCCGGAGGCACCCCGGAGACACATCAGCTACATGCACCCTAGAAGAGGGCGCATCACCCGACAGTGATCCTTCCCAAGCCTGCAGGCGAGGGGCATCACGGATCCGGTTCAAAGGGGCATGCTTGATGGAATCAAGACCGAGTCTCAAAACACAATCTATTTGGGTCTCCAGAATTATATTGAGAGGAAGAGCAATCCACATACCTCTCAACCCCAAGGGGATTCAAGAGCTCCCTCATCTCGCGCCACCAATTGCATGCCACTTCCTCAGCCCAGCGCCTCTTCATGCATCTTGAGACCAGCGCCCTTCCCCTTTCTTGGAGGATTCTTTCTCTCGCCATCTCCCTTGGCTTCAGCCCCAAGCCATGAGGCTCAATCGAGGCCCCATCACCTGTCTGGCGGGAGCCATGTCATCCGGGACCAGTCCGAAATCAGCTGTTTGCAGCAACAAATCACATGCAAAACAGCTGATGCTATACACCGCTGGAAAGAGCTCAGAGCAAGCTTTCCAACGAGGCCAAGCACGCCAAAATCCGACACCAGATAAGAGAGATCTTATCAAGGCAATTTTTTGTTCGAGACATTAACAATTCAATCACAATATTTCTGATCCTATTATGGCAACACATATTACAGATTTGGTAGAACTTTTATGTACAACAATACCATATGCAACAATCGTAACAAGTTATGAATACTATCCCATCAATACCATCCCTGTTGCTGATTATCAATGTGTCACTGTGTAAATAGAATAGAATAGAATAGAATAGAATAGAATAGAATAGAATAGAATAGAATAGAATAGAATAGAATAGAATAGAATAGAATAGAATAGTTTTTTTAACGTCCACGGAGACCAATAGGTCATGGGACCCATACAATGGGCTAGTACAATCATTACTACTAGGATTAAAAAACCCCTGCCTCGAAAGGTTTTCAAGGGAAAACCCTTTGCAGTAATGATGATACTAGACAAGCTTAGATAATGACTACTGAGGGCTCAGTAATTGCAGACGTTTATCTAGAACCTCAAGTATATATAATGCCAAGTCATGCACAGATGGTGCGCTGAGAAGTTGAGGAAGCGTGGAATGGAATGCTAAGGTCGAAAAATGATTCCGGACTATCTCAAAAGCAGGGCAACTTAGAAGAGTATGGCTTTCATCTTCAATAACACAGAATCGGCAACAGGTACATAGTCTCGCCAGCGGCGGCAATTGCGGCCGCTCCCATCTACCGCCTCAATCCGTAATCAGACTGTGGGACCCCGTGCGGGTTGATGCAATAGCTACAAGCTTGTTCTGGACAATGAAGCAAGCAAAATAAGCTTGGGGCCCCGTGCCAAAGTGGGATTTATGTGTGCATGATAATGACAAGTTTTCACTTGGGCCAAAGTAACTGCGTCCCATATCTTTTGAGAAAAACGACCATTAAGATATTGTTGCAAAAGCTCAGGATCAGAACTGGCAAGCATCAGGCAGTGCTCTGGTTGCACAGCCCAATGGGCAAACCATGTAGTGCAATGCTCTTTCCAACATCGTTTCAAACGCTGAGGAGATTCAGCCATGGCAAGTGCAAGAACAAAATATTGATTGGGAGCTAGCAATTTGTGAATAAGGGGTCTAGGAACAATCTATGAATAAGTTATATTGTTGGACTTAGTTCTAATACCATTTATCATTTCCAATTGAGATACAATCAAAGTGATTATTACACGTCCACAATAAACAATTGCTTCTCCAAAGTGATTATTGATCAATGCAATTATCCTTCTCCGAAGTGATTATTGATATAACATGTTTTAAAGTAACAACACATTTTGGCTATGTTTTCCATGGTCTAAAATACCTAGCTCACACATTAATACACCACTTTTTGTGAACAATCACATGGAATGCCCAACGAAGGTGGGCAATTTTCTATTCTCCTATATTGTAAAACCGTGGCGTTCATTTGTTCGCCCGATCGACGGCCGAGATCGTCTATAACCAAGTATGGCGTTGTCCCGTCTCACCGATGGACGGCCACCCCGGACGACAACCTAGATGAATGGATTTTTTTGGCTTCCCATCTGATGGTCCAGAACGTGCCGCGAGAGCATAATTTTGGCTGAAAAGGTGCTATTGTAAAGGTGCTTTTAGCATACTTAGATTTGCATTGCTAAATGAAGAATATTTTACTCACCCCTCATACAAATGTTGATTGCACTCCATTTTGATGTCTTTCAGAATGCTATACATAATAAATAATATTGGCTATTGATATCGATTCCTTCGCCAACTATATTATATGTTTTGTACTCTATGATGGATTTAGTTTCATATCCTGTAACATTTTCAAATAGGGCTTTCACATTCTATAGAGCATAATCTCTAGAACCCATGTGTAGGCTGGAATCTATTTTTGAATGAAATACATTTGAGATAATACATGTATAAATTCATAATTCTTCATAGACGCAACAAGTAACTGCATTTTAATTAAGTTACAAGACAAACAATCAAATATCCATTAACATCAGCAACCTACCACCAATCACAATTTCAGTTCCAATGTACTGCATTTTCAACATAGGAAGCTGCTCAAACAACCACTAATGTCTCTCATGCTTGAACTACCATGGTATGATCACACAGAAAGCCCATCAATGGTGGGCATTTTTCTAGTATGTTTTATGATATGTTGTTGTCTATGATGTATCTATGGATGGATGGATGTGCTACCCTTCGTGGTACTTGATTATGTTATATTGTTGCCAGCGCTGACATTGTTTTTTTTTTTTTTTGTAGAAACGGCAGAAGTATTATATTACATGTAATACATGGTAATACAAAAGGACAGAGCAAAGCTCTGTTATAGTAGCCATAATATCAAAAATGGCCGGTCACTCCAAAGCAGGAAAATTTAACAGAAACAAACACTGTTTAAAAGTTTTTAAAACCGTAAAAGGACCATAATCTAGATACCGATCATGAAAATTAGAAATTAAGGAGTTCGTCGATAGCAGATGTGATCTTAGCAGATGTGTCCTTAGTGTTCCCTTACTCCGTCCAGAGTAATTATAGCAAAAGCGTGATCTGTATGCTTGAAGAGCAGATCATCCAATTCAATTGCTCCATATGCTGCCCCATCCAGAATATAAAGGATCCACGACTCGCGCGCTCCCTCGACTATGCCAAGTTTTTCTTCAAAGAAAGGTTTCAGCTCTTGTTTAAACTCCCATATATCAGCATCCTGCAGAATCTTCTTGAGTGTCCGGATCATAATTGTCTCTGTTTTGACCCAGAGAAGAGCTTCCAGAACCTCCTGATGAGACATGGGCCTTGTACCTTCCGGGACCTCCCTTACATGCCCTCCTTCATGATGTTTCCTGACCAGATAATCTGTTTCCATCATCAGACAAATTGTTAAAGTAAGAAGTAAAGTAAGAATAGAACCCCTGGAAAGAGCCCAGTGTGTCCCAATTCCTGTCATAATTGGAACCTTTACTTAATCTGTGAGCCATGGCAGCATCTGCAAGTTCTAATTGTAATGTTGATTTGAGAAAATTCAAATCTGGGTTGGAGTGATTGATAGCTACATTATTCCTGTGTTTCCAGATCACCCAAAGACAAAGAGATCTAAGTGTATCCAAGAATGGGGAGCTGTTTGCAATGAAGCAAAAAAGGTCAGACTCATTAATTGGAGTGACTCCTATATAGGGGCTAATCCAATTCCAAAAAGGAGAAAGCCAGGGGCAGATGAAGATATGGTTTGATGATTCAATCTGGCCACAGCCTAAAGGGCACCTATCTGAGATCTGGTCATTATATTTGGCTCTATAGGCATTGCATTTAAGGCTTCTATTCAGAAATAGCCATCTAAAAAGGGTAATTTTTTTAGCACATTGTAATTTCCATCCCTTTCTGATGACTCGAATAGCTTCATTATCTGGACAATCCCATTGTTCAGCTACTTTAGTGCCCTGAGAACTCAACAATATTGAATATATTCTGGACACTTTGTATCCCTTTCCTTCAAGAGCCCAGTTCTGTTGGTCTGTTTCAACATCCTGTCCTCTTTGATGTCGGGTGAGTGTGTTGTAAATATTCCTGTTACAGTTGGAATCTTGTACAATTGCAGAGATTTCCTGCCATGTTTTCCAATTATCCCCTCTGATCATGCTGTTCACTGTGTATAATCCTTTACTTGTCCATTCTTTATACTTTTTTGGATGTTTCAGTGCTAGACATCCCTCCTCCTCGGCTGTAAGGTTTTGGTGCCAAAAGAAATTAAACTCTTGTGAAACACTCTCTATAGGAAGGGCTCTGAAGCAGACAGATACTTTATTCCATGCTTGAATGATTCTCCTCATGATATTGGAAGTGCCACTGCTTGGGTTAAGTTGATAAAATGCAGAGTCAGGCAATTGGTGAGGAGTAGAAGGACTCCCCACTAATGAGGTCTTTCCAATCCAATATTTAATAAGATGAAGTGCAGGGGACTTGGAGGATGACATTAAAGACCTCCATACCTGTTTAGCTGCCAGTACCTGTGCTTGTAAAAAGAGATCCTTGCATCCTAGACCTCCCCTCTTCCTGGGTAGGGTCAGGTTTTGCCATCCAACCATATGGGAACCTTGCCAGATGAATTCCTTCATAATTATCTCCAACTCCTTATAGGTTTTCTTATCTGCAATTATAGCAGAGGAAAAGTATACATGGGAGCTAGCAATGACACTATTAATGATCTCTACTCTACCAGCCATAGAGAGAGTTTTGGGGTACATTTGTAACTTCTTTTTTATTTTTGTGACTATTGGCTCCCAAAGACCATGTAAACTCATATTTAGGGCCAAAGGCAGTCCTAAGAGTTTGGTAGCAGAGTGAAATCCACAAACTTTAATTCAATGTAGTCATCCATACTGTCAGAAATTATTGCACACTTATCCTTATTCAGCAATACACCAGATGCTTTTCCAAACCCCTCCATTGCCATTAGGAAGTTTCTGATATGATCACCTTGTCTTTTTAAAAACACAAATGTGTCATCTGCATACTGCATGGCTGACAGGGGCTCACATGTGTCTGGAAGCTCAAGGCAACTGATTTTATCATTTTGCTGTAATTTAAAAATAGTTCTAGTCACCATCTCAGCTACTATTAAAAAAAGATAGGGGGCAAGGGGACAGCCCTGTCTAACTCCTCTTTTACATTCAAAGAATGGAGATGGGGAACCATTGACCAACACTGCTGAACTCCCTGTGACATTCAACCCAGCAACCTTTTTGATTACCGCCTCTGAAAATCCCATTTGAGACATTGCTCTGTACAAGAAATTCCAATCAATGGTGTCATAGGCCCTTTTGAAATCCAACTTTAGTAGCACACAATTCTGATTAGTGACTCTATTCCAGTGAAGCCCTTCATATGCACCAATGAAGTTATCGAGAATACTTCTACCTGGTAAGAAGCCAGATTGGACTGGGCTTATCTTTGTTTGCAGAATATTCTTAAGCCTATTGGCAAAGATCTTGGCTATAATTTTGTATGACACATTAGTCAATGATATTGGTCTCCAGTCCGAGAAGGTAGCAGGCTTATCCACTTTTGGAACTAAGGCAATGAGTCCAGCATTAATAGCTGGGTGAAGTTTTTCAGCCTGCCATGCACCTTGTATAAATGTTGTAAGATCTTTAGACATTATGCCCCAAAAGTGTTCATAAAACTCAGGGGGTAAGCCATCTGGCCCTGGGCTTTTCCCATGTGCCATACTTCTCACAGTTTCCAGAATTTCATTCTCCATTGGGATAGCCAAAAGTTGATCTTCTTCAACTGGCAAATCTTTGGGGCCAAGAAAATTAAAAAAGTCTGACATGCTTTCACTATCCATGGCTTTTGCAGCAAAAAGATCTTTATATTTGCTATGGAATAAATGTAGTATGTCCTCCTGTTTAGATAGTTCCTGTTGATCATCTGTTACTGAAACAATCCCATTGTTCAATATCCTGCTCTTAGCAGCCCTGAAGAAAAACTTGGAGCTACAGTTATCCATGAAGTTAATATACAAGCTTCTACTCTTGATTGCCAAACTCTTGGCCTCATGTTCTTCTATTAACTTAACTTTCCTTTCCAAAATTTCTTCCCTTTGTTGAAGAGTCACATCATTTTTGTCAAGAAAAAGTTTTTGTCTAACTTCTTTCATTTCTAAGTAGATCTCTGATTTTTCCTGTTTCTTCCTCTGATTCCATTGTTTACCCCACTGTTTTATCCAATTTTTTATCTGCTTACATTTCATGACAAACTCTTTCATTGACCCACTTGGATTTATAGCTTTCAAGGAACTGTAATATGTGGTAAAATCATCACAGAAAGCTTTGTTGTTCAATAAACTGTTACTGAACTTAAATGGGATGTCAGAAGGATTATTTTGAGGTATCTTTCCAGTGTCTAAAATCTGGAGATAGTGGTCCGAAATGGAATTACTGCAGTCATTACTTATAGTCAAGTTGTCCCAGCCTGCTAAGGAGGATATGTTTGTGTAGTATCTATCAAGAAGACAATACACTCTGTCCAATCCTTTCCTTTTGTTACTCCAAGAATAAGCATTTGAAGATGATGGGGCATGATACACAAATCTGTGGGTCAACTTATCCTACTGGAACCTTTCTCCCCTTGTCATGTTCAATTTTTTACCTGCCTTCTGATCCCATGAGGGGGTGTTGTTAAAATCCCCACTCAAGATCCAATTATTGATATT